>CAJQZP010001037.1:9277500-10477500 GCA_907164705.1 Parnassius apollo
CCCTAAGAATCACCATTACTGAGATAAAGCGATTAAAAAGTTAAATAAGTTGTATTCTTCATAATTTTATCATTATATAATTCATTGAGCTGTAATACAAGTAAAAAATAAAAATATTGACTCAACAGTAATCTGAAATAGGTATATTCATCCAAACGTGTATCTGCTTTTTCAAAATGCCAACTGCAAACATACTTTTTAAAGTTGATACGGTTTGAAGTCGTTTTACTTTGTGAAGTAAGTAGAGAGGATCGATCGCCAAGAGGTTTTATAATATAATATAGTATAATATAATAGAGCTTATTTTTTTAGTTAGTAGTTATTGTAGACCCTCAGGATAGGTTAAGGCAGTGGTGGTTTACGGGTAGGTTCGTTTAAGTTATGTATCTATATCTTAGAGTTGCACTTCCGGGAACTAGTAGATGGTTAGAGAACTATGACCATTTTTGTATGGATTTGGTAGGCAAATGATTTGATGTAGGTTGTATTATTTAAGTTTTTTTTAATATTTTTCGAATACCAATTTGTCTACGTTGAAAATACCGTTACCATCGCCCTATCTGAACCCATTTTCAGTCGTTATAGGGGTTAAGCCGCGAACTTAAACCCAGTTCCGGAATCTGAGCAATCTGATATTTTGCAAGATTTTAGAAGAATTTAGAACTGATGACAATACAACAATTTAATCATCATAACCTTGTATTTTTATTAGAATCATATCATGATCAGAAATGTTTTTTTTTTTTGTTTTTGAACTCTAATATTACAAAAATTTAGTTTAAAAAAACGTAATAATTGTTTAAGTTTTTAAACACAGAATACTTGAGCTCTAGTAAGCAGACTGCTATCGTTAAAAGGAAGAGAGTTTTAAAGAAACGTTAAACCGGATTAAAACTATACTGTTACAGATTATAATAATAAGATTAAATGTATTTCAGGTAATTACCGAGCATCGTAAATAATGACTGTACATTTATCGATAAGTTATGTTATACTTAATTAATACTTCCTAACCCTGTGGTGGCGGTGTACCCACTACCCCATATCGTTGAGCGGGTGTCGCTAGAGACGACAGAGGGAAAATGAAATAGGAAATGGGCAACAGCATCTTCCTGATAACAGCTCAAAATAATAAAAAACTGTGGTTGCCAACTTGCTTGCCAAGCGTGGCAACTATGGCATTGTCATGGAAGTTACATATATATGCCATAAGTATGCCAAATTTAAGCTCAACTGGATATCAGCAAGTGCTTTAAAATTTGATTACTTTTCGAACCAAATTAACATACCTAAGCTTGTAAAAACTAATAAAATAATTTCCACATAATAGCTTCTTCAGTGTGTGCTAAGACAGTACATATATCGAATAATTGAAGCAGCGACTTTAGAATCTTTGGAAGAACTTGAGGAAATTGTGTATCCTTTTTAGCCGGCTTCGGAAAATGAGAGTAGAATTGAAGTCTCTCGGAAAATGAAATGTAAATAAAATAAAATGACAAGTAACACTTATTGAAGTCTGGAAAAAGTCAACAAGAAACCCATTGCGGAACTCCTTTTTTAAAATAATAATTTATATTTATTAACAATGTATAGGTACAAGTATGAATATGTCCTGTTAGGACGGCTCACCCTGGGTCTTTATTTAAAAACACTTTTTACTGCTGCAAAATGCAAAACTAATTTCATTTCATTACACGTCGGAATTTTATAAATTGCTAGAAGTTTGTGAATTTTTGAATTTGTTAGAGTTGGACAGCTAGCCTGCTTGAACTATATAAAAATCACTTTTATATATTTTACATAATGTACAATAGCAATTACTTACATCGCATCGGTTCATGACTGCTCGAGGCATCCTTTTACGAAATATGAAATAACCGTGTTAGGAAAAATGTTTTTGTTTAAAAAGAAAAAAACTTCAGAAAGTGAAATTAATTTATTATTTACAGGTCATTGAACTCGGCTTTTACTTTTAATAAACGTTTTTTTGTTAGTATACGTTTATACTGCTATAGTTATCCAATTTCACGATGAAGGTTTGACTTTGGTTGTTGTTAGCCGTGTGTGTTAGTGTGCCGCGGTCCTTCGCGGTCTTGTTTACACACACAAACACGCCTGTCAGTACACGTCACTACTACAATCAAGGCGGAACCTTTATGGTGATATAGAATCACTTTATCACGATATGTGTATACGATACGAAGTGTACAGAGATGAGGTTTTGTTCTGATCGAGACATATCAGACACGGCACGGTATCACAACGGCGTATCTCGTGATCAAGTAAAATTTTGCGGCCAAACGATTGTTTACGATATACGCCACGCGACGATGATACTCGTACGATCATATCATGCACCAAGATGTGGAGTTGGACTAATGCGCCACGAAAAATCGCTTTGAAAATATAATAATAGAGCTTTTTTGTTTACAGTGAGCGGCATCGCAAAACCCGGCAAATTGGTTGCGTTAATGGGACCAAGGTAATTACTTATTAGTCTTTCTAGATATAAATATTTGATAATTTTTTATACATAGCAATAAGTCCTAACCCATTTCTTCCACCTAGCGTATATGATCACTACGTTTTAATCCTATTGTTTAAATCTAAGGATACTAGGCTGCATTAAAAGTATCGGGAATGGAATATTTCCACTGTTCCTGTCATATTAAAATCTTTTTAATTGAAAACTCCTTGGTTTTAAAAATCGAATACCATTTATTTATTTAAAAAAAAATTCTCGGTCTTGTCACAAGGTTTTGTCAAACTTGTTTAGTCGTTGAGAAAATGGAATTGACTCGAGAAAATTCAAAAGCTTAACACAAAAACAGTGTGTTGACTGGATGATTTCTGCATTTGGTGATGAAGCCCCCATCCAAAACCACAATTTATCGCTGGTTTGCTGAATTTCAACGTGGACGTGTCAAGCTCAGTTATGATTCCCCGTCAAGGTCGTCCAAAAACTGCAGTCACCCAAGAAAATGTTGATGCTGTGCGTAAGTTGATTGAGGAAGATCGACATGTGACATACCGCGAAATTCAGGCAACTTTAGACATTGACATTAGTCAAATACAAATAATCTTGTATGAACAATTAGGTGTAAAAAAATTGTTTTCCCGATGGATACCGCATTCGCTCTGTGAAGAGCAAAAAGCGGCTCGCGTTACTTGGTGCGTCAGAACTCTCGAAAGATTCCACGCAGGATCCTCAAATGCTGTATACAACATCGTATCAGGTGACTACTATTTTCGAGATGTTAGCGCTGTTAGTCTATACGACTCTCACAGCTTCATCTGTCTCAGGGCTAATTAAAAAGGTAAGGGCAATGAGGTGAGGATGATGATGAGTGGTTTATGATTTGGTATTGTTACCAATCATCATGTCACCTTTTTAGGCGTTTCTTGAGCTATCTAACCGCAGTCCGAGGGGGGGGGAGTGCGGACCCCCGTCTCTGACTGCTCAGCTCGTGTTGGTCGATGATCTGGGCGGTGAGAACCGCCCAGGAACGCGGGTGTACGGTGTGTACGCGGTGTGAGCTGGAACGGTCTGCGGGGGCGACGCACCCCATTCGTTATCCTAGTAGTGTTTGTTCCATTTAGTGTGGGTGTGGTGTCATTGTGTGATGTGCCTGCGACGTTTGGGTCGACTGGATCGAGCGGTTGAGGTGGTTCTATTTAACACATTCCTGATAGGTCAAGACGTTTGTTATCGGAACGTAGTTAGCTGCGTTTGTCACTAACGGGTTAGGGTGGGTTTCTACTCTATCAAAATAGCGTTGGGACATCTCTTTAAAGTATTCGGAGATAGATGGTAATTCACAATCATTGTGCAAATCAAAGTTCCGTTGGTACCACCGTGCACCGGTGGGTTTTCGGATGAAAAAGTTTTGTACTCTTTGAAGTTTTACAATGTGGGTCTTAAATGTGTGGGCGAAAGCTACACTTGCATAGGACATAATTGGTCTAACGCAGGTTTTGTATAGTCGGAGTTTGTGTATTAGCGACAGCTTACTCTTGCTGTTAACAAGAGGGTGTAGACGGCCAATTACTGACTTGGCTCTGTTGCGTACTACACTTATGTGCGTCGCGAAACTCATGCGGATGTCGAACGTGACGCCTAGATATTTGGCCGATTTTTCCCAAGGGATTGGGCGGTCGTACAGCGAAATCGTTTTTGGTTTAGAACCTGCTGTTGAATTCCACTGAAAGTATACTGCTATACTTTTTTCGGGATTCACATCAATTCTCCACGGAACCATTCGCCTAGGCGATTAGTGGCTTTTTGGAGCTTTAATGAGAGGCTATTTTTGTTGTAATCTGAGACATAGAGTGCCGTATCGTCAGCGAAGAGTGCGGTGTTGACCACGGGGTCTGTCTTTAGGGATATCACTCGTGAAGAGTGTGAAGAGAAGTGGAGATAGGATGGAGCCCTTTGGGACCCCGGCCTTCAGGGAGCGCTTCGAAGAACGGGTTCCCTCCACTCGATATCGAAAAGTGCGGTTCGAAAGGAAGGCTCGTATGATGTGCACGAGCCTATCTGGCACGTTTAGTTTGTACAGCTTGTAAATCAAGCCGTCGTGCCAGACCTTGTCAAACGCCTTCGCGACATCGATGAAGAGGGCCCCCGTGTTTCGAGACTTTTTCCTTGTCGGGTTTTGGTTGTAGCCAGACCGAATGTATTCTGTTAGGCAATGAATCTGGTGGGTGCATGAGTGATTGGCTCTAAAACCAAACTGCTCGTCTGGGAGGAGTCTGTTGAATTCGGTGTATTGACGGAGACGCTTGTGAATAATGCGCTCGTATAGCTTACCCTATCAGGTGACGAATCCTGGATATACGCGTACGAACCCGAAACAAAAAACCAGTCACGAGTTTGGATGTTCGAAAATGAGTTAAAGCCAACAAAAATTGTTCGTTCACGGAGAGTTGCAAAAAAAATGGTGGGCACGTTTGTCTCCAAAACCGGCCATTCTACGACTATTCCTCTTGAGGGACAAAGAACGGTTAATACAGAATGGTATACTAGCATTTGTTTGCCACAGGTCGTTTCTGAACTCCGTAAATAGAACTGCAACCGCCGCATCATCCTCCATCACGACAATGCGAGTTCTCACACCGCACACAGAACAAAAGAGTTTTTAGAGCAAGAAAACATAGAATTATTAGACCATCCGCGTACAGCCCCGACCTAAGCCCTAATGATTTCTATACTTTCCCTTAAATAAAGAATAAATTGCGTGGACAGAGATTTTCATCACCTGAAGAAGCTGTACGCCTACAAAACGGCCATTTTGGAGACCCCAACTTTTACATGGAATGGTTGCTTCAATGATTGGTTCCATCGTATGGAAAAATGTGTCAAATTTCGCAGAGAATACTTCGAAAAGCAATAAATACATTTTTAAATAGTAATGTTGTGTCACTTCCTTGATTCCCGAAATTTTCAGTGCCGCCGTCGTACTTATAAATATATAATAAAGTCAGTATAATTACATAGTATAATAACACTGTTATATCTAGTTGTACGAAGCACTATTTCCAAAATTAAAAGCTAATGATTGTTTTAATTGATCTTTTTATATTGCGTCATTAAATATTAAATATATTTATTAGCAACAATCTAACATAATAGAGAAGTTGTATGTTTATTATTATTTTTTGAAAGTTTACTAAAAATATTTCAAAAAAATTACAATTGATTATTTATGTAATTTTACGATTAAAATGGTTTTTCTAAAATCTAAATTCAAACGCAAGTGACGCCGCATGGTGAAAAGATAAAACACTAATGTTTACTTTGTGAAAAAATTGTCATTGCATAATACAGGTTATATATCAATGATTTCATATATAAGTCAATGGTTATATATTATATAATGTCTTGATATGACACACGGTGATCCGAATATAGAAAATACAAAAGTATAACATGATTGCGATTGGTTTACAGCTTAGAGTAATTATACATACATAATCATTACTCTGAGGCTTACAGCCTCAACGGATATAATGACATGACAACGTTTTTATTAATAATTACTGAAAAGAAGGAATTGTTAATAAAAAAATATTTAAATATACTTTGGATAAATTAATCTTTTATTTAATATAAATTTATGGCAAAAAATTAATGCAACTTCTCTATTAGCCTTCAGTTAATAGCCTCAACTTTTTACTTAACTACACCGCTTAGTAAAAAGGCTAGGCTGTTAACTGAAAGGCTAATTAAGCTCGTTGGTATAATATTCAATTTTATAATAGTTGAAAAAAGTAAGCATTTTCTTTTTTACTTAGAAAAATTAATATATATTATAAATTTTAATCTATATAAAAAGTATATAAGTTTATCAAAAACTTTCGAACTTATGTTAGAACAGATGGACTACACAAAATTTAAAGGGTAAATTTTAAGGGCTCGTAAGACAGCGGAACCCTTAAAATTCTATTCACCATTCGCTACCCGCCAAACGTTTTTAACTTTAAGACGGATTGGCCTACATTTTATACGATATATTCTTTCGCAGCTATATCTTTTTACAGCGTACGACAAATATTTTTCAATTGTTTTAAGCTAAGGGCATTTTCATGCTATCAAAAAATTTTGTCTGTCTGTCCATCTGTACCGATTGTGATAAAACTTTGCGAACGTATAGAGATCCTAGAGAATCCTAGATCCCTCATCTAGACTATGTGTATTTAAACTGAATAACTTAAATATTTTTATGAAAAAAAAAACGAAATATTGATTAATATTATAGGCCCATAACACTGATATCTGTTTTATCAAAAGTGTTTGAAAAGGCCATACATACCAGAATCTATAACTTCTTTAACAAACATGCAATGTTAAAACCAGAGCAATATGGGTTTACAAAAAAAAAGTCAACCACTTTAGCAAGTTTCAACTTAATAAAACTAATAGCAACTAGCCTAAACAACAAAATACCTATAACATCAATTTTCACTTGATATGAAGGCATTTTGACTTTGTTAATCACGAATTATTGTTACACAAACTTAGCAGATATGGTGAAAGAGGCAATGCATTAAAATTAATACAAGATTATTTAAGTCAACGAAAACAATGCGTTGAGGTATCAAGTTACTCAGGACACCATAGAAAAAATTATAGATCACAGTATTGCGGAAATAAATGCGGAGTGCCACGAGGAAGTATACTAGGACCTTTATTATTTATAATCTATATTCAACGATCTTTGTAACGTAACTACTCATAAATGTGTGCTATATGCTGATGACATTACCATTGATATTGAAAATAATAATAAAATTTTTTGACTACGAACATGAAATAAATAGGACCTTAGAAACAATAATAGATTGGTTAAGACATAATAATTTACAAATTAACATCGAAAAAACTAAGATGATAAGATTTCAGACATATAATAGTAAACTAGAACCACTTAAAATTGAATATGGGAAAAACATAATCGAAGAAGTTGACCATACTAACTTTTTAGGTGTAACAATAGACAAATTCTGTAATTGGAAGACACATATTCATAACCTATGTAAAAAGTTAGATAAATTTCGAATAAGACGAGTGGCTAACATGGAGGCCGCACTCTCTGCCTATCATGGATATGTTTCTTCGATCCTACGTTACGGCTTAATAATATGGGGTAATTCTGTCGATTTCATTAGAGCGGACAGAAAAAATGTGTAAGGTCTTTATGCGGAGCACACCAATTAGATAGTTGTAATCCCCTTTTTTCGCAAACATAAAATATTGCCGCTTCCAGCATTATACGTTTACGAAATCTGTATCTTTGTTCACAAAAATAGTAATTTATTTGAAAAACACAACAATGTTGTAATTAGGACTAGTAGAAACATACATAAATTGTGTGTACCAAAACAAAGAATACAACTCTACTCAAAAATGTATATTGTATGGCAATACATGTTTACAACAAATTGCCTGTTTGTTTCAAAAAGATGAATATTTATTATTATATATAAAGAGGAATCTTTAAATATAAATTATTTCAATTTCTTTTAAATAAATGTTATTACTCAATAAATGACTTCTTAAATGATAAATTTGACTCGAATTGTAATTATTGAATTGCTGAATTTAATTATTTGAAATGTTTTAACTAAAAATATTATGAATTGATTGATATTCCTGTTTTATATAGATTTAGTTTCCATAAGTATTGCTGCAAGTTTCTTTATACTATACTGTATAATAATTAATGTCTTAGTTTTCTACTTTATTCGAAAAATATCTATCTGAAAATATTTGTACACCGGAAACGGCAGAATATTTAGGATCGAAATTCTTTTGCAACAACAGTAATGTACCATATTCTGACAAATAAAGCATCTTATCTTATCTTATCTAAAATAACATTTGGTTAGGTTCGGAAGATTACGACTTAAAATTTCAAAACAGGATTGTACAACCAGTGCGTGTTGCCAGCGATGACCTAAGGATCTGATGCTTGGTCCCTCATTGCTAGCCGTATGAGAAAGCTCAAGGTCGCCCGGTGAGCTATGGAGAGGGCTATGCTCGGGGTTTCTCTGCGTGATAGACTTAAAACGGGGATATCAGCAGTAGAACCACAATAACTGACTAAGCCCAACGGATTCGTAAGCTGAAGTGGCAATGAGCTGGCCATATAGCTCGAAGAACCGACAACTGATGGGGAAGGAAGATTCTCTAGAGGCAGCCTCGTATCAATAAGCGAAGTGTGAGGTGGTCCCCCACTAGATGTAGTGACGATAGTGATGACCTGTTAAGATATGCAGGAAGTCGATAGATGCAGGTGGCTCAGGACCGTGTTTGTGGCATTCGTTGGGATAGGCTTATGTTCAGCAGTGGTTTTGTGAAGGGCTGTATTGATAATTGATGATGATTTGATTAGGTACCTAAACCTGGGTCCGATCCCCGCCGGCATCAATGAAAGTGTTAATTCCAATTTTAAGTACTCATTTACCATGTGTGAAAACCTGCATGTCTGAGAGATAAAAAAAATATTTCGTAGACGTGAAGTCCGCCAACCCCGCCCGCCATAAAACCCTCTTAGAAATAAAAGTAGGCCTGTGCCCAGCAGTTGAACGTATATAAGCTGTAACTTAACTAACGTTAGGTACCTTAAATCTAAATAACGCTACATTAATAGATCCAATCCAGGCGAACCCAGGACGGTACGCTAGTTTGAAATCAACTTTTCACCTAGCCGCGGAGTTCAAGGTTAAGGACGTCACCACGTTCATTAATAAAATTGCCACGTGTAAAGTTGAATGCGCTAAAAGCTAATTTGAAATTCGAATTTTTTTATCGCTTTATTTTTTAAAAATTCCTATACTGTTTAAGTTTGAAAAAAAAATAAAAATTATCCACCCCATAGGCTCGTACTTAGTTTACCTATCACACCCATTTGCTTCAAGACGGTATTCAGATATCGCAACCAATTTTTCCCATGATTTTTAACAAGCCCCTCGCACTGGCAATGGACCTTTTCCTCACATTGTCCACCAATTAGCAAAGTGCACAGCGGGCAAGTCAGGGCGGCACCCGAAATGAAAAAAATCTTAAATGTTCAACCCTTTAAAGCGTTAAATTTTTATTTATTTGCTGAAAGGTATGTAATGTAAAGAAATCATTATATTATATTCATCTGCCCAGTGCTGAATATGGTTCTCTTCGACTAAAGGGCGGATTTGTCATGAATAATACGCTTGGCAGACAAATTATCGATCGAAATACTAGACGTAACACATTTTTGCGGCTGATCCGTCGCCGGTCTAAATATTTACACGTGTAATTTTTGACGACGTACGCAAAACTAAAAATTCGTATTAACTTTTCCTACATGCGTTGCCTGCCTAAGAACTTGGGCATATCATGGCACGCAACAAACATGAAGGTGCTAGAAACAGAATCTAGGCATTGGCAAGGGCTAGGGCCATGTGAACAAGATGGAGTCGTCCTGATTACCTCGACATGTTTTTCTTAGTGTATTAGCGAACGAAAAAAGTGACCTCAGAAGACCATTGCTTCGCTTTGAAGACGGCTCGGGACATGGCCGCTTTTGAAGTTGACCACCGAAACTGGGAGTAGCTTGCGTTGATCTACGCAATAGAAAGGAAAGTAATGGCGCAACCGGGAATTCGAGTGTCGCAAGTTTTGTGTAATATTTAATACTGCTGTATTTCGTATGGTGAGAGTAGATAACTGGAGACCCTTTTTAACGGAAACGAAGCATTCTATATTAGAGAGTGTACCTAAGAGGTGACAACGCATTTGTATTTTATTCTTAATCGATAGATCTAGCTGCCTGTACAGTCAGGTAGCTTTATGTTAAAATACTAACTCAGTTACCCTTCAATAGCTCGACTACCTGGCTATACATTAATATGGTAGGAAGGCGTATTGGACCCTAGAGACCCTAACTAAATTCCCTATAAGTAGAAGTCCTTAGCAGTTCCTAACATCCTAGCCCATATAAATATACTATATACATAAATAAGATAAGTACGAGATGTCTGCACCATGCCACCATGAGACCTAAGGTAACAGACGAACAGACAGGATGTCAGAGTTAGGTGATAGGGTTCTTTCACTGCCAACGACATTATCGAATGGATCTCACAGATCACAGAGTACTGAAACTCGAAATAATACATTTGAATGATCAACCTGAATGACTCGGTTCGTAAGACGAATCAATACTTGACTGATCGGGTCACTCCAAATGAATGACACATGTGATTGTGATCTTTTTTGGCATTTCCCGAAGTGGCATTTTACAAAAATCTATACACTACATGATTTGATATGAACAAACAATCCGCAATTCGATTTAGTGAATTCCAACAAGTTGACATTTGTTATGTCCGTTTTAGCCAATTTCAATAGTTCATTTTTTTAAATCCGTTTGCGATTGGAATTACGGTAAAAAATACAAGTAAACAAGACATACATTTTTAATATGTTTCCGCAATCATTGATAGCTGTATTTTTTTAAGATATTATGTCTTCTGATTTCTCACTAAATTTATGAAATATTCATTGCCAAAAGAAACCATACGATCGTTGTGAGGTCGATAATACGATATGGACATTCGTTCGGAAAGCGTATACCGAGCAATACGTCTACGGTTACACGGCTTACCTAACTATTGGACCAATTTAGGTATCCGGGTCGGAAGGGCGACGACGTTGGGCTATTTCTCAACTATCGGCGAGTCTAGTAATTAGGTCAGGCACTACAGAACGCAATGTTCTTTAAATATAAAAAAATTAAAACAGCCGATTTATATGTCTCAAAGTCCATTAAAGGTAATTATAAAAAGTTTTATTTTTTTTATTTGACATTACAAACAAAACATAAAATAAGGATTAAGAGGAAAACGAGTTTTCGTAGTAATTTATAAAAACCCAGGAACTTTACACACTTCCATGATTTAGACACGCATTTCGATTATAAAATTATCACACGACCAGTCTCGAGCACAGGCGTAAACCATAGCCAGCAGGCTTACCCAAAATTTATAGTTAGTCCCCCCAATGTACGCCTATAAATTTCCCATACTACGGCAACGCCTAAAAACTACCTAAAGACGAAAGTAAGTTTTTATTTATTTAAACAATATACCCACTCAAGGAACAATATGTTTTTAATTAGCGTGATGGTAACAAAATATGTAGCAAGAAATTCGCGCGCAACACCTTCGCACCGCGGACCCTACACCATTGAAACTACGTCACCACTGTGTCACGCCGTGTATCTACTATAGTAATACAAATGGAGTGCATTCTATTATGCATGTAGCACGCGTCAGCCTGTCAATCAGGCGCTATAACGTAATTCTCGACTAGCTCCCCACTTATTGCGTCAATATGCTACACACATTCGAACCAAAAGTTGTTATTCATGCGTACAACAAAGGAGTGGAACAATTTGCCAGAATCTGTCTTTCCATCCGATGTGGGTGTTTTCAAGAAATAAGTAAATAGGCTTTTGTAAACTTTAATCAGTGCGTTTCAGCATTTTCGGCTACATCACGACTTACTATCCTTTTTTTTCATAGAATAAGGCTGACAAACGAGCACACAGTCCACCTGATGGTAAGTGGATGCTGTGGCCCATAGACATCTATATTTATCCTCGATTAAGAATCAAAACGCAGATGCGTCATCACCCCTGAGGACTAAGAAGGTATTCCTCGTTTCCAATAAAAAAAGGGTCTCCGGATCTATACATTGACCATACGAAACACAGCAGTGTTAAGCTGTTATTTTACGCTGGTTTTCTGTGAGAGCGTGGTCCTTCCTCGGTCCAGCCGACCCATTCATACTATATCCATAATTTAGCCACAGCGTGCCTCTATCAATCAGGTGGGATAATAGTATTTTCTATAGAATTAATGACAAACGAGCACGAAACTGTGGACTATAGATATCTACATCTATCCCCAATCCAGAATCGAAATGCAAACGCGTTGTTACCCCTGAGGACAAACAACTAATGCCACGTTACCAGTAATAAGGGTCTCCAGTTCTTCACACTCACCATACGAAACACAGCAGTATTATTTGCTTTTCACGCTGGTTTTCTTTGAGAGCGTCAGTCAAGCAGACCCTTTCGTCGTGCAGCCATTAACAGAGGTAGTCAACATTTGTGCACATAGGATATACTTTATGTGTTGCGATGTACTTGTTGCCATAGCGTAGTTTAAGTGTTAAAAGAGGATGTGAAATTACATATTGTTACTATGTCTATACACGCGAGTAACCCGGGTTCGATCCCCGCCGGCACCAATGAAATTGTTAGTTGCAATTTTAAGTGCTGATTTACCACGTACTTGGCGGTGAAGGAAAACATCGTGAGGAAACCTGCATGTCTGAGAAATAAAAATAAAATATTTCGAAGACATGTGAAGTTCGCTAACACGCATTGGGGCAGCGCGGCGGACATTTTCTTGCCCTAAAACCATCTCAGAAATGAGAGGAGGCCTGTGCTCAGCAATGGGACGTATATAGACTGTAACTTTCTATGTCTATACACTTTATTTCCGCTCTAAATACGGTCTTTAATTACACTATTTTAGCATGTAGTCTAATTAGTGTACAATTTAAGTCATCGCGAGCGATCGACCAAAATTGATTTATAGATTTACCGGTCAATCGCAATCGACTTGTTGGGTGCCCCCGCCTTAGGTTTACGCGTGCTTAGATACGATTATAAATTGTCGTCAAAAAAGTTTTTTACCTATTTTAGCTTGGGTCAGTGTGGTTGGAATTAGATTTTTTCATTGCCTATTGAAGGTCATCAAGCAAGTTCTGGAAAATAATATTTTTGAAAGTGTTTTGACATTTAGGGTTCAAGGATATTATATGTCATGTATATAGCAGGAATATGTTATTTCGATATAATGCGTCGGACTAGTCTCTCCAACTCGCTTGTCATGCTCGAGGACATCCGGGCGGTAATTAGCGTCACTCAAATTTATTCATCTACTTTTCTATAGATAATGACACAAAAACCAATATTTTTTACCATATAATCTCAAAACAGAATGTACAACGGCTATGTTTCTATCTTTTGTTTATTCCATAAATTATTTATTTTGAAAACTAACAACTCTCTTGGTTTACTAAATCTGCCCAGTCCTGAATGGCGTTGTTTATCCCATATAGACGTATTCCTTCATTTTACTTTTTGCTAATGCCCTATGGTATCGTGCCGTAGTGTGACGGTGTACGGTACACTGGCGGTGTAAGAGTATCCACTATCCCATATCTTCCCGTGGGTGTTTTATGAGGCGTCAGAGGGAAACTAAAACAGGAAATGAGAAAATAGATACCTACATATACAGCACTACATTGTACGTCAAAAAAAAAAAAACACAAAAATATAAACAAAAAAGGAGAAAAAATAAATGTGGTACAATGAGCGGTTCTATCGATAAGAACGATCTCTTCCAGACAACCTTTAAGTAACAGCAAAACTACAATAAAAAGTGCGGCTTGCCAAACTGCATACATCCCCCCTTTGCTATGGGGGAAGCCTATATTCAGCAGTGGACTTTGATAGCCTGTAACGATAATGACACTAAAGCACATATTTTATCTATATGTATGTAATTTAGAGTAATTACAAACGTGGTATATAACCAATGCCATGTTTTGTTTTGTTTTTCATATTAAGTAATTAATTATTTCAAAACTTTGGAAAATTCTTAAATTATTAAAACTCTTCCAGTCATACTGCCATCCGGAAAACAAAAAAAAAACAAATATAAAAAAACACACAGTGAGCTATACAGTACAGTCTTACACGATTCTTTAAAAAAAGCCCCGGTTTTTCCGATAATTCCGTTATTATTTTTCAGTGGTAGGTTTTGATTACTTAGCGGGTTCGCCACACCGCAGCAGCAATAGACCATTAATATTTTCTATTTTCGCAGCCCGAATGTGTTATGGAAATAACGATGCTAATAATTAAATAAGGTTTAATATGTGTAATAAATGTTTTTCAAATACCGGGAATCACCTTTCACCATTTCTATTAACAACATTATGGAAACGATAATATTCGAAATAAATTTCATATAAATTTAAAGAAAAAAATCACCCCTAAAAATGGAAAAATAGGTGATATTTTAGTTGCTCAGTTCAAAAAAACACTTATAATTAGCTTCTGAAGTCGGAGCTTTGTCTCGTATGGACGTGGCGTCCGTCAGTTCGGTCAGTTCAACTGATCATTCCAACTGATCAGTCCAAACTAAAACTGTTAATATTTTTTTAAATATTGAATTTTCATTATATTGATAATTATAAATATATCAATATCGGAATTTTGCATATAAGTTTATTTATCAATATATCGTAAATCCAATATCTTAAAAAATATCAACAGTTTTAGTTTGGACTGATCAGTTGGAATGATCAGTTGAACTGACCGAACTGACGGACGCCACGTCCATACGAGACAAAGCTCCGACTTCAGAAGCTAATTATAAGTGTTGGAATGATCAGTTGAACTAACCGTATGTGGCGACCATTACAAAAATTACACCGTCTTAGCTCCGATTACAGAAGCGCTATGTGTTTTCGTGAAAATTATGAATATTATTTTGTTCTTTTTTTGTAGAGAGTTTTGCTTTTTCTTTTAAAAAGTATAGTAATTATATCGTTATGATACAGTCATAAAGTTTTGTAAGTACAAATGTTTTTCTAAACTGGCATTTTAGTTAATGGACATTTTATATAAGTATACCCTTGAATAAACAAAGTATATTTTTTTCCTTTCATTTTTGTTTATATAGACAATAAACAGACCATGGATTAGTTAAATATATTATTACAACATAACAAGGTAACATTTGGTGTTCTGAGGCCTTATTCAAAATTATACATAATTTAAACAGAACAACAACAGTAAGAAAGAAAATAAACACATTTTTAAAAAGCTTTGATCAGTAAACTTAATCATCGTTATCATCATCGTCAGACTCTCCGAATCTACTGCCAGACATGAGTCTCTCCCGTTTTGGGAAGGATTTGCCTTTCACGCAGACAATCGCAGTACCAAATATTTCGTACCTTTACGCTGATGCCCGTTACCCGTCTGGTAATTGTACGTCTGGCATAGCGGATGGCAAAGAGTATCTTATCACTAAGTTCTACGAGATGATTCCATTTATCGAAAGCCATTTTTTATATATCATCATCATCATCATAATTACAGCCCTTCACAAGTCCACTGCTGAACATAGGCCTCCCCCAAGTAATGCCACAAAGCACGGTCCTGAGCCACCTGCATCCATCGACTTCCTGGATGTCTTACCAGGTCGTCACTCCATCTAGTGGGGGGTCGCCCTACACTACGCCTACCGGTACGAGGCTGCCACTCGAGAACCTTTCTTCCCCATCGGTCATCGGTTCTTCGAGCTATATGGCCGGCCCATTGCCACTTCAGCTTACTAATCCGTTGGGCTATGTCGGTCACTCTGGTTTTACTGCGGATATCGACATTTCTGAGTCTATCACGCAGTGAAACTCCGAGCATAGCCCTCTCCATATCTCGCTGAGCGACCTTGAGCGTCCTCATACGGCCAGTATTTTATATATGAGAGAGAGCAAACGGGCATGCGGCTCACCTGCAACACCAGAGGAATTGCAGTCTTTTAAAAAAGAATGGGCTCTTTTCTTGAAGTCATATCGGTCCTGAAAATTATGGGATCTTTTTGGCTTCTCCATAGTCGCTTCTTATGATTATGGGATGAAATGCGCTGATAGACTAACTCTATTACCATACTGATAATACCAGGTAATTTAATATTAAATTTCAATTTCTTTTATAGCGGTGCCGGAAAGACTACGCTCATGTCTGCATTAGCCTATAGAAATCCAGGTAAGTGAACATTTTTTGACAAAATTGTACACCTTAATGAAACGTCTACCTAATTTGTACATCTTTGTTGAGTATACATATTTTGGTAGAGCCACGCTACAGCATAAATCAGTCGACACGATCGGTGGAGGACCTTTCTCACACCAGAATATCTGCGTAAAATAAGAACACAATACTGCTGTCATGCTGTATTTTGAATGGCGAGTGACCAATAAAAAGGGTCTCCCCTTTTTATACCCTTTTTATTAGTAAAAAGGCATTAATTCTCAGTCCTCAAGGGTAATAAAACATCTGCATTTTGATTCTTAAACGAGGATAAAATTGGGTGTCTATGAGGTACAGTATTATTTATCAGAATTATATTATCAGATTTTTAAGAACCAAGAACATAATATCTATACAACTATACATGTACATACATAGTTATTTTATTAATATTATATTATGCTATTTACTTCAAATTAGAAAATTCGTTGTAGTTCCTAAAAACATTGTTTTAATGATATTAAAAGTAGATTGTGACATTTAATATTAATTATAATACACATTTTATATATATTACATTTAAAACATAAATCTCTGAAATTTCATTGGCTAAATAAAATTACACACTAGTCTGTTTGCTAAAATAGTGTCGGTACACTCGGAGCCGTACTTATTATTTTACTTTTAATTTATTATTTTTGTTGTCTTTGTTAAATAATAGTTTTCTATTCTAAGAATAAAAAAGAATACTATTTATTGTTAATAGTATTCTATTTTATTCTTATGGTTATTGTAATAATATACGAATATAAGTAATGAACACAAGCTAGGTAGCCAAGGACCTCTCACTACGGCGCTATGTTTTAAAATGCCAATTTCTTCTGCGGGTGTACGCCACATATATATACAATATGTAACGTAATTAACGCGCACCCTCAGACTACTATTATGTTATAATTATAATACATGCACTGAATTTTTAGTTAAACATTTTTATGCACTGATTATTTATCAAATTAGTTATACTAATTCCGGGAGAATATTGTGGTCACATTACAAATCCACGAAGGCAAACACTTTAAGATGCTTGAAATAAAGTAATTTTTATTTATTTTTATTGAATGACAGAATTAGTATAATTATAATAATATAATATATTTATTATTGTAATATAATAAAATTATAATAATACAAATAAAACTGTACTCTTAAAAGTCTAATGCCCAATTTCACCAACATCCCCTAAACAATCACATAGTTAGACGACCGTTAAGCTAAAAGTTCCCCTAAACCAACCCATAAGTAAAATTTGCTTTCACGAACGCAACAGACCCGTAGCTAGGGGTCTCCTCCTTATGTGACAGATGTATTATGACGACAGTGCCTTGATACTGCTTGATACCCAGTTGTAGTAAACGGTTTTGTCGGAAATTATTTATATTTATACAAAATATACGTTTTCATGTATTATTCTAATGAAGAAATTGATTCTTTCATATTGTGACTGATAGATGTTTTCATTTTGTTGATATTTTAATTAAAATATCATATTTTTAGTCTACGTTTGACAAGTCTACGTATTGGGTATTTTAAACCAACATATAAAAAAATAAAATAATTGATAATCCAAAAAAAATACTAACACTCCAATCAAAATAATACTCAATGTTTAACACAGTATATATTCATGATATTTGCATTGGACAGTACACTGCGTTGTATTTCGGAACATACCCATGATACTCTGTTTTATCTGTGCAGTGTGCATTGACAGTTGACACAGACTACTAAGAGGATAGTGCATTGTGACTGTTTGGCATTTGGCTCTGCAAGTTTTCGTGGTGTTTTTAGTTTGGTTAATTTTAATTTGCTTTAAAATACATAGGTAACCGTTTATAATTTTCTAATTTATAAGTATGACTGAAAAAAAGGAAGCGCTGTCAAAATTTCGCGTTTGATGAAGAGGATAACCTGATAAAGTTAATGGATATTTTTAAAAATGTAATACTAAATAAAAAGACGGATGGCATAATAAACTCCGATAGGAGTAATAGTGTTCTGTGATAATAAACCAAGCGAAGAATGAAGCGTGGGTGATTTGTGCACAAGATTTAATTCCACATGAACTACGGCTAGGTAAGTTATTGATAAACAGTTATATAAATAATATAAACCTTTGTTTAATTGTTGTTATACCTAGTTGTTTTCAAGTCAAGTTGCTTTAACATCCAAACTTTATAGCTGTAAATAGTTAAATCATAATTATTACCTCGATTTTATAAATGTAATGTGTGTATTAAAGAGTTTCTATTTACTTACTTGAATAAGAATTTCATGAACATTCTCAGTACATTAACCTCTTTATCTACTATGTTTGTCCTGAATTGCCTATTGATAACCTACCACTTATATTTCAGAAGTAAAGAATCTCTTTTAAGAGTCTGGGAGAAAATGAAGACTGTAGCGAAATTATACAAAGCACTCAGCAAAAGCAGTCACAATGGCACAGGAGGTGGCTCATCATACATTAAGACAGATCCTATTCTTTAATGACTTGATGGGCCGAGCTTGTACAGGCATAACTGGTGTCCAGGATTTAGATGCTGACCAAAGTACTGAAGCCAAGTTCATTACCAATACTTGGTAATGAGACAATGGAAATTTTAATATTTCAAAATATAAATGTAAATATTTATAGAATTCTCTAATATTATGTAGGTATATTAAAAGTAGAAACTGACTGACAAATAGTCCAACCGCTATAGTAGAAATAAGGCTATCTCTTACATATTGTAATATAATATGTTATATACAAGTTATATATATTATTATGTTTGTGAGATTATTTTATCACAGACTAAGGAGATACTTCCTTTCCTAACAGTTGTTCAATGGAGAGTTAGACAGAGCAACACTGAGGGGTGACAAGTATTAGATGAACTAAACTGGCAAAAGTTTAAGATTCAAAAATAAAAATGTTAAAAGAAGAAATAAAATTTAAGCGAGAATTGTACCATCTGCAGTTAGAAACAGCTAGAAAGGAACTGGAAATTAAAACTAAAGTATGTAATAAACTAAAAGGTATGTGTTTTATTCATTGGTGAAATTAAAAAATGTATTTTACTTAATAAATTATATATTTATAAATTATCATAAATAATAGTATTGTGTAATTTGATTTCAACGAAATCCATATGCCAAAGATGGTCTGTCAGAAAATGACATATTATTGATTTGTCCCCTTGTAATTAGCTCTTCCAGGTTTGGAATGTCATCATTATTCACAGACTGTTGCTCATTTCTTAATATATATTATGTAAGGTACAGCAAGTTATTATGACATTAATGGCATTGTTTAAAGCTAAACGAATTCCAACTGCAAGTACTGGAAACCTTCGTTTTAACACATCATATTGCCGTTCCACCACATTTCTTGTTCTAATGTGGGCCTCATAATATTTTCGTTCTCCACTCTTGTTGTAGGGTTATATATTATAGAGATAACATGTCAAGAGATGAGACTGAAAATAAAAATGTTTTTAAGTATTATTGTTTATAATAATGTAATTTATGTAATGTAAAATTTTTATTTTCTATTTCAGGTCACACCTTAAACTTCCAAAATGTATTTGGAATACCTTATAATGGTTCCGCAAATATCTAATTTAAGTGAACTTTTTAATCAATTAAATATTCTTTACCTATGCATAATCTTTTTATTAATTTCACCTACCCTATCTATACTTATAAACTTATTAAAATAGATGTAAGGGGATGATTCATGTACTACATTGACTATATTTTGAAAATTTTGCAATTGGTCAGATCAATTCTATTAAACAATTAGTATTTATTTAATCAATATTTTGAGCTCTGTGATGAATGCCTGCATGTAAGTTTGCCAGCAAATAGATTGTTATTCTGGTTATATTTTATTTTACCTTCACAGGATAGCCACTACCCCCAAGCAAATGCCTATTTCGATCAGTGGCGAAGCTAGAGCTCCAAGCTAGGGCAAGCCCAAGATATAAATTGATAAAAATATAGATTGTTGTTTTTATATGTTTTATAAAAATACACCAATCTTGATCTGTCTCCACGCTTCAGTTTCATATTCAGTGCTGTCAAGGACGTGTTTAACAAAGCACACAGAAGGCATACCACTGCTAGATAGATTGTATTACATATCAGCAATTGCATAACTTCGGTGGCTTTGAAGAAAGCAGTTTGGGTTTGTTTAAGCGAAAGAAAAAATATATTTACATCCAATACAATACATGAACAAAAGTAAATCACGAACAAAGTACAAACAAACAATGTACAAAATTAAAAAAAAATATTTACATTCTAATGGATAAGAGATAAGTGGAATCGTCTCGCTTTCTTATGGAAATATTTAATTACGTCCACGTAAAATGTTGGTGAACGTTTTAATTGTACCAATAACTGTTTTTAATTGCGATAATTGATAAGTCTAAAATACACTCTTAACCTTGTGTATTATCTCAACAAAATTTAAAGATTTCCTCTCCGATTATCACTTTAACACACTTCAATTCATCACAAGGAACACTTATTATACTCCATTTTCATTAAAAATCTTTAAAAAAGCATAAATTTTGAACTCGCAATATTAAATCGCTTAAGATAAGCACACAGAGTAAATAAACATTGAAACGTGAAATGATCTTGCAAACGTAATGCCCGTGCGCCTCCGCTTTTAACAAATTTATTCCCAAAAGCCTGGCTTTAAATCTCTACAGGTACTAATTGCTATAATATACAATCGTAGTTATATTTCATTATAGAATATTTTGCCATAGGTTAGAAAGAGAGCGATCGTCTTCTCGAAAGCCCCGTAAAAAGCCCACGCGAGCGAGGGAGACAACTATTAGCTCTATTAAAACTCATTTTTTTATGACAGCAGCAGTATCGCTAAGGCAATACGAGGTCATCGGTCGACATGTGTCGAACAGTGGAGTGCGCGGGAAATTTGAAATAGCTTGAAACATTTTACGAGTTATTTTATTAGTATTTGATATTATTGATTGATTCAGGTATAATAAGGTAAGCCCGGCTTTTCGGCTTTAATGGAAGCTTCGCCACTGGTTTCGATACTCCCCTCTTTCAAACTTTCTATACGTATTGCTGTTTTGGTAAAGTGCTGAATCGTGTAGAACCTGGCCATCGTGCAACAACATCCTTCTTACTGCTAATCGCCTTAAGTTACGGTCCAGTTCAGTTTGTTTTGACTGTACAGATTTAGTGTGACTGTAATTTACCTAGTTTTAATTAATTTTGGGATAAAAATTTACCTTTATTAAAAATGATAGGAATCGATTCAGTAAACGATTCTGAACAAACTACTTTCTCAAAGTGCGTTAATTATGTTCGTGTTGTATATCTATATTCTATACGTGGTAGAGCCATGCTGCAGTTATATTAGAAGTATAGTTGTAGCACGAATGGGTCGGCTCGACCGGGGAAGGACCACGCTCTCACAGAATACCAGCGTCAAATAGTAGCTTAATGCTGCTGTGTTTCGTATGGTGAGTGTAGAGAACCGGAGACCCTTTTTACTGGAAACGAGGCATTCCATCTTAGTCCTCACGGGTGACAACGCATCTGCATTTTGATTTGTAATCGAGGATAGATGTAGATGTCTACGGGCCGCAGCAACCACTTACCATCAGGTGGACTCTGTGCTCGTTTGTCACCCTATTATATAAAAAAAACACGCGGCGACATTTGATTTCGAGGCGGCTCCTTCAAGATGCGGCACGTGCCGCGGCGGCGCGATAAAAAGGCTACCGTATCTAAGCGAACAGACTATAGCTAACAATAGTAAAGTAAAAAGTACATACATAGACACCCTCTACTGAGTACATACCAGCATGCCCCCCTATCATATCTGGGAGGGTTCAGACCAAGGAAGTTCCGAAAAGTTCGCCACCTATGCGTGTTGCGTACTTTATGAATGCAGGAACCTAATGTTTTCTACACCGTCAAGTACGTAAGCCAAGGTACTTAAAATTTCCATAAATTATAAATATATATATATATATATATATATATATATATATATATATATATATATATATATATATATATATATGTATTTAATATATTCATAAAACAAGTTAAACAACAAAGTTGGGTTTGAGAAAAAAATATTTGCGCGTGTACAAAAGGCATTTACAAGTCAAATTATTGAAAATATGTTATAAAAACCTTTATATTATGTAAATATTTTGACTTTTCCGATTTTTATAATGATCGTTTATAAAATGATACATATATTTTAAATATTTTAAAAGGTATTCACGATATGTCGCTTATAGGTACCACGTAAGATGAAATTAAATAGAGTCCACTGCGCATGTACAATCAAGCAGAAAAATGAAAAAAGTCAAAGGTCAACATTATAACTATACATCAAAGTCTCCACGAAAATGAACGATATATTTATATATCATCGTTAGGTTTTAACTGCTTCTAAATAATACTGAATTGTACACTTTTAAAAAAAAAAATTTTTTTTTTTTTTTTTTTTTACTATACTATGCGATAGCCTTTTCGATTATAAGGATATTTTACATGCAATAATTTGCAAAAAAACCATCTTGTAGAAAATAACAAAATATTTACAACTTTATACAATATACTACGAACTACGCTATTTTAAATAGTCCAAAATAATTTATAAAGTAATAAATATTTGCACACTATTTGAAAATATTATAGAACAATATTTTTAAAAGTACAAAAATAATCGTAAAAATTTAAAATTTTACAACAGGTAGTCGCTAAAACTTTCGATATCGATAGTACACAAGACGACACAAGTAGGTGCGCGGGACACGGGACGCAGGAAGAAACTACTTGGGATTAGCGCGTCGCCCGTTGCTATGGTTTCGCTTCCCCGTACCTCACACCTCACCGTGCCGACACCTATTTTTCGGTTCTGCGCACTTCCATGACTCGTGGCGTTACCTATAGATACCTACATGTACACACAATTACGCCCGCACGCAATCAAGCACGCACACACAGTTTACACTCACGAACGGCAGTTAATCAACTTCCTTGGTAGTTGACTCAATTGAGAAAGGAGTACACTCTCACTGCAGTCCATAAATGGGTTATTTTAAGTAATTCCATTCTGTCAAATTTAGGCTTCATCACTAAAAATCGTGAATATGTAACAGGTTTCCTAATACATACCACGCTAGTACATTCGTACTCGGTATGCTGCTACCCTATAAAACCAGTCTAAGAAATTTGGATTTAACATCTTAGGGATAATTTTCCATCATTAGTCTTTCGTCAGAGCCTAGTTGTAAAATTATAACAAAAAGGACACTAGTACTGGTGACAAGGTATTCAATATTAGTCCTCAGAAGTAACAACATATCTGTATTTTGATGATAAAACAAGATAAGAGATAGATACCTTTGGGGTTATCGCAGCCTCCCACTTATCTACACGTGAACTGTGTGCCCTCTCGTCGCTTCCTTTTCCATTACTTTCTTTAAAAATGTACTCGTGGTAGGTAATGTTTATTGTTAATAAAATAAATAAAAATACGTTATATAATTTGGATTTGTAACTTTGATACCTAAGTGTCTTTAAACTGAATCTGTTTCTTATTTTGCAATAAATTAGAATATTAGTATTAATAAATTTATAAATGAATATTTGATTTTAAAAACTGTCATTACATTATATTCTTATACAATTTCTAAAGAAGTTGTTTATAGAAGCTAAAACAAACTGATAGTAAAATGTTCTTTGGACATTAAATAAGTGTCATACCTCCTCTAAATGATGGGCCAGCGCTGGCTCAGCGAAATTGCCATGTGATGGTGAAAACGCAACGATGGCGTCATTCAGTCATGTGAAATGTGATTGAAACGTTTTTCGAGATGGACGTGGAAGCGTTAGCCGCTGCAGCAGTATGTCTACACGACACGTACCGTTATTTTCTTAATGTGCACAAGAGTTATAAAAAAGAAATGGTGAAGAAGAAGATGCTGGATGTTATCTGTCCATCGCACACATTTTTATCTTAGTGTTGTTTATGTCTTGGATTCCACATCACGCTTTCACCCTGATATAGTTCTAAAAATTTTATTACTTCATTATGTCATTTTAAAGAAAATTCGTAAATTAACAAACAAAACAAGAACTTGCACATTCAACAACTCAGCACACCCAACTGTGGAATAGGCCACGTGTAAATGCATATCCCCATCGCTGGCCCAATACCTTTGATGTACAACCGAAAAACAGACACAGACGCCATTCCAAGCAATCTGACACTACTACGCCCTTCACACGCTGGCCCATCATAGTGGGCCATCGCGATGGCCCATCGTGTAGAGGAGCTCATCAAATACCTAATTTTTATTCTTTCGTTAACAGTGGGAACTATAACGGACGGTGAGATCGCAATGAATGGCCTACCAGTTGGTGATTTCATGCACAGAGAGAGCGGATACATGCACCAGGATGAACTATTCGTGGAAAATCTGACAGTCATCGAACACCTTTCTATTATGGTATGGTACTCTTTCATTAAAATAAAATAAAGGTGATAAACTAGCACACAGTCGACTTGATGATAAGTGGGCGCTGTGGCCCAAAAAGCGTGGCCGTTCTCTGTTCAAGCCGACCCAGAAGTGTAACTAGCACATAAAAAGAAAATACAACCTAGATTTCGAAGCTTAATCGCATCTCTCCTAAGGTAACTCAATAGCAATAAAATTATTATATTAGACTTTTAATCTTGGCGTTCGTCTGGATGGATGGAAAGACATTTTTCGTTCTGTTTAGAAGGATATGGTGAGTCAATGTAGAGGATTTCGGAACACACTTGGTTTCTCGATTTAAATTTGTTTGCAGGTGTCCTATACGATATATCAATTTTATTATCAGCAATTTATATCTTTTAGGCACGTGCCATTTTAGAAAAACTAGTCGGCTAGCCGTAATTAATGACTATGTCTTATAAAAGATTTTTGGTATTTGTTGGCTGTAAGGAAAACTAAATACAAAATTAAATAATTTATCAAAACTAGCCATAAAAAGGCCAAATAACAGGAAAAAACTCGTTTTTGTTTTTTGTGATCTAGACAATATGAATGGGCCTTCGAAATTGACTGCGACCTTATGTTATTACTTACAAAACCACAATAGGAATTATAATGAAACGAAAAATGATGTATGAATTCTAGTGAGTGCTTCTACTGTTTGTAATGCACTATACTGTATCCTGCGTAGTAGCGATGCACAGTGATTTCTAGTAGTAGCTTTCGTAGATCTTCTTTTTTTTAGAAGAAGAAGTGATAAATGACTACAAAGTTTATCTGATGGTAAGAAGAGTAAACAAGACATATAAACCTGCAACTGACTAAAAAATTAAAAAGGAATGACACGTCATCGCTCTGAGGACCGAGACGCAATGCCTCGTCACCAGTAAAAAGGGTCTACGGTCCTCTACTCACTATTAATAATACAGCAGTAATACTTATACTGTTATTTTTCGCTTGGATTATGTGAGAACATTCGTGCTGCAGTAAGATACTGCCTTTAATATTATTTTCAGCAGGTTGGATTATACATGGTAGAGCCACGCTGTAGCTATATTATAGTTGTTCGCTGCATACGCTCTCACAGAATACCAGCGTAAAATAGCATCTTAATACGGCTGTGTTTCGTGTGGTGAGTGTGGAGAACCGGAGACCCGTTTTACTGGAATCGAGGCATTCCATCTTAGTCCTCAAGGGTGACAACGCATCTGCATTTTGATTCTTAAGCGAGGTTAAATAAAGATGTCTATGGGCCACAGCATCCACTTACCATCAGGTGGACTGTGTGCTCGTTTGTCACCCTTATTCTATAAAAAAAGTATTTGGGCTATAGTCTATTAAATTTAAGTAGATAATTTCTAGGGTGGCCGAATTTACCGACGAATATGCAAATATTTTCTCATATATTTTAAAAGCTCTGATTTTGTATAAAATAAATCTTTTATAGCTTATAAGATAATTCCAAAATGAAAAATTAAATAAGAACTTAAAATTAAAAAAAAATATTAAAAAGTAAAAGGCCAGATTTATCACGTGCTCGGTGATGAAGAAAAACATCGTGAGTGAATAGAAAAAATATTTCGAAGACAATACTTGTCTACACGCATTGGGGCAGCGTGGTGGATATTTCCTTGCCATAAAACCCTCTCAGAAATGAGAGGAGGCCTGTGTTCAACAGTGGGACGTATATAGACTTTAACTTTAACTTTACCCCATCCTTAAGCGATAGAATTTTTCGAATGAAGATCGCTGATCACACAAAAGAACGTATAGTCGAGAGTTGGCTAAAAATAATAATTTAACATTTTTTACCATTTCGTTTTATTATTGAGTATTTTAAATGTAAAAAAAATTATTATTAGATCAGTTCCCTGTATTGCCATCATTAAAATAGTCAAAATCAGACAAATAGTAAAATATCAGCATGTCGTTCTTATAATTTATATTTTCAAGGCCCGTCTTCGAATGGATCGGCGTACTTCGTCTCTTGCACGCAGAAGACGAGTCAATCAGCTCATGAGGCAGTTGGGATTATATGAATCCAGATATACACGTATCGGAGGGTTGGAGGGTAGCAACACTCTATCTGGAGGAGAAAGAAAAAGGCTAGCATTTGCTACTGAGGTAAAATAAGTTTTTCGCAGTCACCGTTTGTCGTGCCACATGAGAATCCACCACTCAGTCCGTACCATGGATGTCGTAGGAGGAAACTATAGAAAATGCTACAAAATCTTTCGGCTTCAACAGATGGTTAAGATGCCTACCATTAATGAGGACGTTGAAACCGTTTTCTGCATAGGAATCTGTCTGTGTTACTGCCGCCAAATAGCAGATGCGTTACTACATTCCGGTCTGAACGCTATGGAGAGCCAGTATAATAAAAAGTTTTAAGGCATTCCATCTTAGTCCTCATGGGTGACAACACATCTGTAACATTCTTTGTATGACATTAGCTACAAGTTTCCGTACACTTGACAACGGTACAAGACATTTTTTTCTTAAAATTTATTTTTATTTTTCTACATAGTCCCCTTGTAACACACACACACACTCCCAGCGATGCTGCCATCGCTCTAACCCGTGCAAATAGTACTCGTCGTTTTTCTCTGTAAAATAATTGTTCACGAAGGTGATAGCCTCCTCATTTGGTGAAAATCTCCTTCTTTCGAGCGCAATTTTTAGATGAGGGAGCAAAAAGAAGTTACTTGGGGCTAGATCTGGTGAGTAAGGCGGATGGTCAAGCAGTCCAAACCGTAATTCGTGGGTTTCCACCATGGCAACCGCTCAAGTGTGAGACGGCGCGTTGTCATAGTGAAACAGGGCTTTCTTTTTCTGCAAATGTGGCCATTTTTCAGCAAATACTGCCTTCAGTTTGTCAAGTAATAATGTGTAATCAATAAAGATAACTCCATGACTATCCCAAGAAACTATCGCCATCACTTTCCCAGACGAAAAAACAGTTTTTGCTTTTCTTGGAGCCGGTTCCCCCTTTACACTGTTTTGACTATATATTGTGGTATATAATGGTGTATCCAAGTTTCATTTACAGTAATTAAACAGCGCCAAAATTCGGATTTATTGCACCTAAACTGCGCCAACAGAGCATTGGAAATGTTCATTCAAACACGTTTTTGTCTAACGTGAGCAAACGCGCCACCAAACGCGCGGTCGTCTAGCACCATTTGGTGAACTTTAGCGATGTTATCATCAGTAGTTGCGGTTTATGGACTTCCCGAACGTTCATAGTCTCCCAAGCTCTCAAGGCCGTGGCCTTAAATTCAGGTGACCGAAATTTCACTGTGGTAAATGATGGTGCAGAGTCCAAGTTGCGTAAACAGAAATTTAATGACAGCTCGATACTCAATTTTTTCCATTTTCACAAAAACACTTACATCGACTCACTCAAACGACTGTCAAATAAGAACTACGCGACCAAACTGGATGAAATTATGGTGCATAGCTGTCAAATGATGCACAACTACATTCACGAGCTTTTATTGACGAGTGTTGCCATTTTCACGTTGAGGTTGGAAACTTTTCAGACCACTTAGTTATATCAACAAACGACACTGTGTATAAATTTACATGTTTAAAGGCCCTCTCAAAATATCATCATCATTACAGCCCATGAGATGTCCACTGCATAACAAAAGGCCTCCCCAAGAAATGCCCCATTGCACAGTCCTGAGCCACCCGCACCACTCCACTTCCTGCATCTCATAAAGGTCGTCGTCCACACTCCATTTAAAAAATACGTATAAAAGTTTGAAAATGGGGTTGTTTACAATTACCGGTTTTAATGAAACTAATATTAACAAATTTTATCATGTTTATCAGGATTTAGTATAAACCAAATAAACGAAATCTTATACAGATTGGTTTTATTTACTTACTCTTGTTTGTCTAGTTGTTGACAGATCCTGGTTTACTGTTTTGCGATGAGCCAACTACTGGTCTTGACTCCTCATCGGCACAGAAACTGGTATCTCTCCTCCGAGCTAGTGCGGTCCAGGGCAAGACAGTTATTTGCACTATACACCAACCTTCCTCCGAATTGATGGCGCTGTTCGATAAGCTGGTGCTTCTCGCTGAAGGAAGAGTTGCGTTTGCGGGCAATGCTTCAGGAGCGCTCATGTTCTTTGAAAGGTAAGAGATCAGAATTCCTAGACACGGTAAAATTACTGCAGAATATTTTATATTAAAGTTGTAAAAATTATAAATATATGATTATCAATTATAACATTTTTTATGATCTACCGTGTGTCACTTCAACCCTTAAGTGTCGAAAGAGTCGATATAGACGTTAGGAAATACACTAGCAACCGACATTGATGGCGTAATCAATTCTTCAATCAAGCTAATGTGTAATGTAAATACACAGCCTGGCAACGAGGAGCAGTCGCTAAAGATGTCCCCGGTGACAACACATTTGCATCATTCTTTGTTTGGAGTGAGCTAGCAGCTACAGGTGCTCGTGGTCTTCATTGGCCATCCATCGGACATTCATTATATAAAATATAAAATAATATGTTTTTTAAACAACGATCGACGAAATTCGCGAACAGTCTTAGCGAAGACGTCT
The DNA here is from genome assembly GCA_907164705.1 of Parnassius apollo. Lineage (NCBI taxonomy): Eukaryota > Metazoa > Arthropoda > Insecta > Lepidoptera > Papilionidae > Parnassius > Parnassius apollo. The sequence goes on from CAJQZP010001037.1 coordinate 9,307,053, forward strand.
GTTTGCGATCTCTACAGATCCGTCAACCAAGCGTGACGATTACTGGAAATCCCAGAAGGATGTGGAAGAGAGCATCCAGCATTGAGATATTTATTGACTGTTGGAGACGAAAATGCACATTTCACTTCGTAACCAAATTCCAATCCTAAGAAATGTTTTTCTAAACGTTTATTAGCAATGGAATTTTTTAATTTCTTAGCAAAATCTCGCAGAAAACAAAATAGAAAATTAGCACCATAATCTGCTGTGTTTTGTATGTTGTGTATTGAGGATCGGAGTCTTTTGACCCGTAAAGAGAAACACCAGCTTAGCCCTCAGAGGTGACAATAATTCTGCCTTTTGATTCTTAAACTACGTGTGCGTCACAGGTCCATGTATTATAAAGTGGAATGTGTGTTTTTATCACCTTTATTTTTATAAATAACTAGCGATCTGCCCCGGCTTCGCACGGGTGATATCTGAATTCTACAACAGCACCACCTACCGGGTCCAACTATGCCTATAACCTTCACGGAAGTGCAAGCAATATTTTGACAAAGTTTTACTGCAATCTGATGAACGGTATGGCATCGCATAAAATACGAACAAACAAATATAATTTTTTATATACTAGATATACATATTATATATTAGATACACATGCTTGCAGTATTACCGTAAATTAAACATGTTTAGATTGTCGGTATGATTATTAGTAAATAATACATCTAACAAAGCTAAATTATGTAACATATACTTAAACGCGTCATTGGACGCATTTTTTGTATTACATCAGTCTAGTCGCATGTTGTACGGATTTCAATGAATGATTGAGTTATTGAATTCGGTTAATCTGTGACCCTAATACAACTTCCCGAGTGTTCTTCACAGCTCGTTTAAGCTGCCTTAAGGAATTTACGGCAGCCTTTTGAACCACAACTAGGAAAATTATTTGTATATTATGTGATTCAATCTGGAAAGGATACAATATTAACATTATTGGCGAGTACATAGCTTACTTTAATATTAGCAGACACTTGTACGAGAGATATTGTAGGTACGTGGTAGAGCCACGCTGCAGCTATATTATGGTTGTAGCACGAATGGGTTGGCTCGACTGGGGAAAGACCACGCTCTCACAGAATACCAGTGTAAAATAGCAGCTTAATACTGATGTGTTTCGTATGGTGAGTGTAGAGATCCGGAGACTCTTTTTTACTGGAAACGAAACATTCCATCGTAGTCCTCAGGGGTGACAACGCATCTGCGGTTAGATTCTTAATCCAGGATAAATGTAGATATATATGGGCCACAGCATCCACTTACTATCAGGTGGACTGTGTGCTCGTTTGTGACCTTTATTCTAAAAACACTCGAATCTGTACACTTAGATAAATATAACACTTAAAAATATTAAGAAAGCCAAAAAATATGTGCATCTAATCGATATAACCATTGTGACCGGGTATATTTTGTCTCATTTTTATTTTACTTTCATTCTTTTGCTTTGTAACTTTCTTTAAAAAGACTATACAACAATACAATATACAGAAATATTGCGAAAATCATAGTTCAGATTTTTCTGCGATAACTGTAGTATAGTAGATTTTTTTTTTATTAACGTTAATCTTCATTAATATAAATTCGTAGTAACGAGTTTCGTAAAATTATGGACTTGTCAACACATTTTTAATTTATTCTATTACCAACCTTATTTAAACTGAAAAAATGCTTATGTATTTGAACCGGATATATTCAATTATATTTATTAGACACTTACTAGCGTTTTGCCCCGCGACTGAATTGTACATACATACAGTCATGATCTATGCTTATTATGAGATATTATAATACGGAGAGCTCAAGCTATAACATGGAAACTTTCCTATATTTTGGAATGATAATATTCGCAGATTTTAAATTAGACTAATGCCTAAATAGTACAAACCGATCTAACAATCTTTTTTTTCGTACTCCGGGACATTCAACCTCATTTTTCAATTAATCATTTTTTGTCACAGCTGTTAACTTGTGTAAGTTCCTCCCTCTACATATACGCCATGCTCAAACCCTTTTTTACTTTAAAATCTACTCAGAGTTTACATAATGAATTTCTTATATTTACGCGAACACTACACATTGAAATAATACTAGTTTTTACGGAATTTATCGCGTATATTTTAACTTTTTAAATACCCGACGTTTCGAACGCTTTACAGCACTCATGGTCACGGGCAGGACTGAGATGTTCAACGTCCATATGTCATAGTTAACCGCGGTTACCATAGATTAAAATTTAACTTTTGTTCCGATCTATGCAGTATGAACTTATGGTATCTTGAAGTCTTGCAGTTGTATGCTTGGGTTGGGATTTAATTTTATTTATTATAGGATCCCAAGCAGATGGTAGCACCCAGCCATCTTCTCTATTGAAATTAGGATGTTTTTTGATTTCAATAGCCTCGCGAATCATCCTTGGAAGGAATCGGTGTTCTTTAGCGAGGATCTGCGGTCTATCTAATCTGATGTAGTGACGGGGGCGATCCTGTACGTGTTCACAGACTGCAGACTTCCCGGAGCGTCGATTCTTCACATCAGCTATATGTTCTTTAACGCGGGTTTTTATTGATCTTTTAGTTTGTCCTATGTAGGAGAGACCACATTCACAATCAAGCTTGTACACTCCTGCATCTTGCAGAGGGACATTACACTTGACCGATGGTAAAAACTGACCAATCTTCTTCAGCGGCTTGAAGTATGTTTTGATGGAAGCGCGCTTCAAGATGTAGCCAATCTTGTCAGTGACTCCTCTAACATATGGCAGTACAGCAGGTACACGCTCGACTGTGGCCGGCTTCACTCGTTCACTGTGACGTAGGCGCGGGACTCGAAGCTTGTTGTCATGCAAAACTTGCTTGACATGGTGGAGCTCTGCAGCCAGGTGTTTACTGTCACAGATCCCTCGTGCTCTCTGAAACAAAGATTTACCCACGGTTGCTAACTGTGAAGGATGGTGGTGAGAATCACCGTTTAAATATCTATCTGTATGGGTCTTTTTTCTATACACAGTATGGCTCAAGGTGTTATCAGGATTCCGAATTACTAACACATCTAGAAAAGCTAAGGAATTGTTTGCCTCTAACTCCATTGTGAACTGAATTTTAGAATTTATAGAGTTAAGATGGTCTAAAAATGCAGTTATAAAGTAACACACACACACACACTTTCACAATTCTACCTTTAGATAAAGTCTAAAGGTAGAATTGTGAAAGTGTCGTCTACGTACCGCTTGTAGAACCTTGGATTTATGGGAGAACTAAGCAGGGCTTTCTCCCTGAAAAAGCCCTGCTTAGTGGATACCTATGTCATAAAAGGCAGCTACTGTTTAAATTACAGATTATACCGTGATACTGTGCGTTGATAGATTAGTCAGTTACTCAGGATATCCTCTTTTATATATACAGCTGTAACACCCTATTTCACCCCGTCAGAGATTGAATTTTGAGTATGTCAGTGGTATATATATGTAATTACTACTGCAACACCGTATTTCAGCCCCTCAAAGGGTTAAATTCCAAAATCCTTTCTTTGTAGGTGTCTAGGTCAAGAAAGGAGTATGTACCAAATTTCAAAGTAATCGGGCGTACAGTTTTGGAGATCTCATGATGAGTGGTATCTCGCATATATGTATGTATCGAAGTATTGCAACTAAATGGCTATTATGTTACAATTATTGTGCTATTCAGTGCCGTTCACGGCGTTGGCTCAAACTTCTTATGCCAAACTCTGTTCAAAATTTATGGGATATGCTGACTAGTGCTAGGCCATGCCTCATTTGTATAATATATCAACTAAACAACAAGGAAATATTAACTTGATAAAGACCACAAGCACCAAATATCCAAATAGGACTAGGTTATTAGCGTCATACGCACCAAAAAGTGTACATTTTAGTAGATAGAGCCGATGAGGTAGCTCAGATGATTAACGCTCGCTCTAAATACAACAGAACGCGAGTAACCCGGGTTCGATCCCCGCCGGCACCAATGAAATTGTTAATTGCAATTTTAAGTGATTTACCACGTGCTCTGTGATGAAGGAAAACATCGTGAGGAAACCTGCATGTGTGAGGAATAAGAAAAAAAATATTTCGAAGACATGTGAAGTTCGCCAACACGCATTGGGGCAGCGCGGCGCACACTTTCTTACCCTAAAACCCTCTCAGAAATGAAAGGAGGCCTGTGCCCAGCAGTGGGACGTATATATGCTGTAACTTTAGTTTTTAGTAGATACTGTTATTGGAGGAATTCAACAATCAATAAAATATCGCAGTTAATAAATGATCCACCTATACGCAAATTCCGAGATCCTCTATTGAAAATCTGTGTTAGTAGCTTCTTTAAAATACATTTTGTTGATTAAACAAGTTTTTAAATTACAGAAGACAGCCTTGACGGAAAGTTGATAATTGACATTATTAATATTCATTAAAATATTAATTTATTTGTTAAAAAATAGTTTAAAAACGGTCTATTATAGTGTCATTGCCATCCTTATTCGAATCATTTGACTTATATAATACTAGCGTAATTCGAAATGTCTAAAATATTAATCTGAGTATGTTGTAGTAAGGCAAAATAGTGTCTTTTATAAGCTTTAGTTGAGTCGCTAATTTTTGGTGTATAATAAACAACTTAGTTTGTCCATGAGACAGTCTGTCAGTCTGACAGTGTGCAAGATAAGACATGTTCCAATCATATGTTGGATAGTTTAAGGGTATGACTTTTTCTACATACATCATATGACATATTTCGATCTCTCAATACAGAGTTAATGGTGTTCTGGAGGTTGCTTATACATATTTATACATATTTTATTTCACGTAACGGCACCAATCAAAATATTGTGAGACGAAATGTTGCAGACACTGGTCATGACAACGCATTAGCAAATCTTCGTACAGCACGTGTAGATAGTGATGCATGGACAACACGGTCCGCTGCACCCGCCACCACAGCATCCACCACAGCATCCACCACCGCAAGGTCCGCACATTTTTGGATGAGTACAAAATCCAAATTAAACAGAAAATCTGAAAGGATGTAGGAGGTCAAGTATTTTGGATTTATTTTAGGACAGATAAATTTTTTTCTTTTTAAGTATGTACGTATTCCGCAAGAGATTTAATTGTACTTGTATATTGTATATTGTACTTGTATTGATTTAATTAGATTTAATTGAGATTTGATTGGTTGGAATAGCCAATATGAAACCTCCCGTTAAAGAAATAGAGTGCCAGTTTTAAGCCATCTGATTGATTCTTCATTGTCAACTAGGGATGATTCTAGGTCGTGTGATTGTATCCATGTTAAGATTTTTGTTTCAATGGTTCTATTATTGTTTTGTTTAAAATTTTTATATTCCACTGATTGATTATCTATTGCATTAGGTTGAATTATATTTAACAATTTAATAATATTAATGTCGTTGTGTATTATTGTTTTATCTATGTTGTTGAATTTCTGTTGAAAGAAATTATGTAAGTTGATATATCTGTTTTTACCATAGGAAATATGAAAATTTTATTTATTTCTTGCATGTAAGATACCAAAATTTCGGTTGTCTATAGTTGCTTTTTTTCTCCAAGTCTGCTACCATTTCAAAATGAGATTCCTGAAACCGGATGAGATACGGCGAAGGAAACTTCGCAGGTAGCTTTTAGTAAGGCGTACACATTTATAACGCTTCTAACTCCTGCGTATCTTTTGATAATTAAACGTTCTATTGCAGATTTTGTATGGTGGTGGTTGTGTTTGGTGAGAATGTTGCACGTAGCCTGCTCTTAAGTATGAATATTTTTCTTTTTTGTTTCATTTTATGAAGCCGAATAAATATGTAAGTACTGAAATAACGTGAGTAGTGATGGTTTTAATTAGATATTTCACAGATAATCTCGTTTTACAAAATGTTGGTTACTCTTTTTTATATTCAGCAAAAGCTCTGTTTTGTACTACTATGATCTAAATCATTCAGTTGATGGTGTTTCAAATATACATATCATTCGGCTCCATTGCTTCTTTAATTTGGCTCCGGTTCAGTCTGGTCTATTTATTTATCGTATGGTCTCGTATTTTTTACTTTTACTACATTTGTTGTTTTACATTTACTGTCTATACTGCATATTGTCTCTACATTTATTGTTTTTTTTATTATTGTTTTACATTTTTGTGTTACACAAACTCCTATTAATGTTTTTAAAGAGGACGGTCGATGTTTTATAAATTTACCATTTTTTAATCAGTTTTAGCATATAATTTACTTTCATCTATATTAATTTAGCGAGAGATTTTAGATTGTACATATAAAACATAATAGTTTTAAATAGTATTACATTTTGACTATTTTTACTTAAGTATGTATGAAAGTGTATTTTATTAAGCAAGGTCACAGTAACTTGTGTCTTATAGAATCCTTTTTTAGATACCCTTTTTTATTCAAGTTTAAAAAAAAACAAAGTCGGGTATTTATATGGAGAGTCGTTTTCTAAAACGGCGTTATCTTTTTTTTAATTTCTATAACAGATCTTTTTACTTTAGCTAAGGAAATCTGGATAATTATTAAAGATGTCTATAGTATGGGACAAAGAACCCCATCTACAGATTTGCATTTACTCAACGCTAAATGAATCACTAAATCATAAAAATGAACTTTTTGTTAATGTTGGGCGTAATCTTGCCAATAACATGATATGTCAACTAGGCAAAAGTGAAATTCAAGGGTTAAAACCGGACAGCACACCTGGATTCAACGGAATCACAGTTCACATCCAAGATATAAAAAGCCTTCTTTTTATTCTTCTTTAATTAGGTACTTATATCTGTAATCTGAGTTTTAATACTGGATACTTTCTTAATCGGTTAAAGAAAGCATTGATATTTCCGATCCACAAAGGAAGATATAAAAGTATTTCATGCCGGCACACAACTTGTAACTTAGCAAGGCGCAGGTTCGGTCTTACATGGAATATTATTCTTATCTCTGGACTGGGGCTCCCCAGTGTCAGCACCTTCCACTTGATCGCATCCAATGCAGAGCGACTCTAATCGTCGACGACCGAGTTCTCCCTACGAGTCGAGTTACTGTCTCTTTATTTTTGGTATAAAACAAATTAGCAGATTGTAAAAATATGACTTTAAATTATTTGGTATCTTTTCTCTTTCGTTGATTGACTTAACGTGATTCAAAGATTTTAAACTGCTCAAGCTCTCTTCTATACCTCTAATTTTATTAAGGTGTTTTGCCAAAGCTGTCCAAGAAATCTTCTGTCAGCTATGTTCTATCTCTGCACAGGGAAAACGACTTATTGGCTCATGCCGCAAAGAAGAAAATCGATCTTTTAAGTTCTCTTTTTGAGTTTAACTCAACTCTTGATAACTACACACCGCCGACCATCCTGCGGTGTGATTACTCCATATTGGATGTGTGATTTACACAGTGCTCAGTGTGCAAAATACTGCTCTCCATGGACGTCAACAAGCCGAGTGGGTCTGATGGAGTCTTTTCTATAGTGCTTAAGACGGATGCTTCGGAGTTCACACCGGTTCAAATGCGTTTTTTCTGGTACTCCTACACCTTAAGTGTAATCCTGAACTAATAGAAGAAAGCTTTAGTGCCCCCGATCTCTAAAATGGCGACCGATCAGACTCGTACAACTACAGGCTTATCACCGATCAGACTTACTTAAGGTACCTTGATGACCATCAGGTGATTAGTTTGGATGCAATGGATGTTACTGATCAGCTGGATCTAGTTCTAATCTTCAATTTGACCTAACTCATGGATGAGCAGAAGCAGTAGAGTCCAAGAGGTAAGCCTTGGTCATTAATTTGAACATAGGGAAGGCCTTTGATGGGCTTTGACAAAAAGCGCTTTTTTGGAAGCTTCCTTCCTATGGTCTTTCCAAAAATTGTACAATTGGATCATCAGTTTTCTTGAAGATGCGAACGTCAGGTTCATAGTAGACGGTGCCTACTCTGATTCTGTTCTACAAGGCTACGTGCTAACACCTACGTTATTTCTTCTGTATATCAATAATACGTCGCTGTTAGTTTTTGAAATATTGGTGACACTTTTTTTCGGCTGGGTCCAAATTTCGTGGGATCACGTCATCGCGTACTGGAACAAACTTGTGTCTGAAGACGAGTCGTTGTTAAATAAAGTATCGGATTGGAAATGACCAAATCTAGTCCAGTTCACAGTTTTGCACGTTTATCGCTTAAAAAAAACCTTTATCGTATCCCTTCAATATAGGAATATAATTTTTTTTATTGAAAAACTTTAGATATTATTATTTAAACTTACTATCAGATTAAGATGCATGAATAAAACATATTTATTCTGGGTGACTTTCATTTAGACACACTAATCTGATCCAGCAAGAGTGAGTTACTTAAAAGTACTTTAAAAAATATAATTTGCACCTAACCTTAAAAATGAACCAACTCGATTAACAACACATTCTACAACCTGCAATGATAACATCATCACAAATAATATTAAATACAAAGCTGAAATATGGGATTTGGTTATATCAGACCATACAGGCCAAGTTATAAGGATACCGTATCGTTTAAGTTTCAGAAAAAAAATACTGGTATAAAATGAGACATATTATGAAGACATAGAAGAAATATTTTTAAAATACATCTCATAAATAAAATTTGAGGACGTGTATCACGATGACGATGTAAACAGAGCTTATGAAGAATTTATTCGTTTATTTAAACTTGTATTTGACCTTTGTATTCCAAATGAAAAAGTTGATATATGATATAAAAAGATACATCCTGGAAAACCAAAGGTATCTTAGTCCCAAGTAAGAGTAAACTTCAAACCTTCAAACAAAATATAGTAGCTTACAGGAACTAAAAATTAGTAATAATAATAACAAGAGCAACCCGCAAACGTGGATGCCGCCGTGAATACCCCAGTTGTGGTTGATTGAAACGATGATGGAACAGTCGCCCAGGAACTAGAATTAGTGCATATGAGGAGTACATTGGAAGAGGCGATTGTGGAAACGCGTAGTACGGCTCTCGAAAATCGACCGCGACTTCCCCGCATAGCCCTAAGCAAGCGGAATCGGGATGTCGTGAGAGCTCTGAACCCAATGCTGGTGACCTATTTGGAAGCCAGCCGGGACCTTTGCGAGACGGACTCAATTCTTTTTGGCGTCGCGCTGGCCACAGTAGCGCTATCCCAGCATGGAGAAGAAGAATTGAGGAACGTATCGCAAAGGCTAGAGCTCTCATCGGCAGACTAATATGCTTCAGATCAGGCAATAATAGGCCAAGAATTGTGCGCACCGTCAGGATGGCGTTTGCTGGGACAAATCTCAGTTTGTCCAAGCCGGATATAACGCAAAAACTAACGGAGCGCATAGATGATCTGAAGCAGAGAATCGCTGCTTGGGGAAAGCAGATTCAGCGATATACCAAGAGGTCGACACGGTTCAACCAGAATCGTCTCTTCCAGAGTGATCAGAAGAGGCTCTATGAATCATTGGAGCGACCAATGGTAAGTGGAACGGGCTCAGCACCGAATCAGGCCGACACTGTAGCATTCTGGCACGGCCTGTGGTCAGAGCCCGTAAACCACAGCGAGGACCCTTGGACGGAAGTTGTGGCGAGTCAGTGTGCGAGTATAACGCCCATGGACCCCATCATTATAACACCGGATGACGTAGCTGAGGCGGTCCGTAGGGCCCCGAACTGGAAAAGTTCGGGACTCGACGAGCTGCATCACTACTGGCTGAAGGGGTTCGTGGTGTGTCACACTATACTCGCCCGACAGTTTCAAGAGGCCTCTTCACTACTGGGATCACCCGTTTGGTTCCTAAAGACCAGGGTACCACAGACCCGAGTAGATACCGCCCCATCACGTGTCTACCAACCATATACAAAACACTAACATCCATTTTGAGTGCGAGAATCACTCGTCACCTGGACTCAAATCAGGTGATGTCGCGCACTCAAAATGGATATCGGGGCGGTGGTCGTGGACCAAGGAACCACTCCTCATTGTAAAGTGTAAACCACCACGGTGCCCCATACATGGCTAAAAAGAGTCCTCGAGCTGTACAAGATAGACTCTACAGTTAGAGACTTCCTCGAGCAGTGTATGGCAACTCCTTTGTCATCTGGGCGAGCGGATGATGGCTGCGGAGAACCACATAAAGACAAGAAGGGGTATCTTCCAGGGCGATTGTCTGAGTCCAATCTGGTTCTGCCTCTCTCTGAACCCTCTCAGTACCTTACTGGAGGGCTCCGGGATGGGATTTCAGCTACGGAAAGGAGGGACAAAAGTGACCCACCTTTTTCTATATGGATGACCTCAAGTTATTCGCCTCCAGTCGCTCCCATTTTATGGAATTGCTAAAAATCACTTGTGAATTTAGCAATTCCATCGGAATGGAGCTGGGGACGGATAAGTGTGCGGTCCTCCATGTTGAAAGGGGAAGGGTTGCTAACTCTGAGGGCATAGACTTACCCAGAACCCTTTCCGAGGCTGAAACATACCGATACCTGGGTATATCACGGAACATCGGTATCGATGAGGCTGGTACGAAACAGTCAGTTTGCGACGTGTTTTATGCACGCTTGACCAAAGTGCTTAACAGCCTTTTGTCCGGTGTGAATAAGTCACACGCATATAACTGCTGGGTCATGCCTGTCCTCATGTTACCTTTGGCATACTCAGGTGGACTCAGACTGAGCTTAACGGATAGAAAAGTCCGCACTACCATGACGTCCTATAGGATGCATCATCCGAGATCGTCGGTAATGAGGCTGTACTTGCCGCGAAAGCATGGTGGGCGTGGCTTTCTGAGCGCGCTCACCATGCATAATCGGGAAGTGTGCAGCCTCCGTGATTACTTCCTGGCGATATCGGATGATCCATTCTATAAGGACGTAATTTCTTGTGATAAAGCACTTACCCCTCTATCCTTAGCCAACGAGCAACGGCAAGACCCGGCAGTGCAGAGCATTTGCGACCGGGAGACCGTATGGAAGGAGAAGGAGCTCCACGGGAGGTTCTACAAGGCTCTACATGAGCCTTTCGTAGACACAGTATCCTCCCTCCACTGGCTACGCTTTGGTGACCTCTTCGGGGAAACCGAGGGTTTTGTCTGTGCAATACAAGTTCAGGTTATTAAGACCAACAACTATCGGAGATACATCCTAAAGGATGGCACCATCGACATCTGTCGAGCTTGTCGCCATCCCGGTAAGTCACTTAGGCATGTCATCTCCGGTTGTTCGGCACTTTCTAACTCTGAGTACTTGCACAGACACAACCTAATAGCCAGAATTCTTCATCAGGAGCTCGCTTTGAAATACAGTCTTGTGGATCGGAAATTGCCATATTACAAGTACTTGCCGGAAGCCGTGCTCGAATCAGGCTCTATTGGGACCGGGCCATCATCACAGACAGGACTATTCTTGCGAATAAGGCTGATATTGTGCTGATGGACCGGGCACAGTGAAGTATATTTTTTTCGAGATTACCATTCCGTGTGACGAGAACCTCTTGAAAGCCGAAACAAATAAACGAACAAAATATCTGGACCTGGCTCACGAGGTGACCGACATGTGGGGTGGTCTGCCGACCGAAATTATTCCTGTAGTCGTCTCTGCAAACGGGCTAATCCCAGTCAGTCTCTCGGGTCATCTGAGGCGGCTGGGACTGCGTGGCGGACCGCTCCAGACTCAAATGCAGAAGGCGGTGCACCTCGATACCGCCCGCATCGTCCGCCGGTTTCTTTCCCTTTCCCCCTAACCCTCGGCCGTTTGGTCTCCCCTGGGCCTCCATCTGGTTGGGCTTTTATTTATTTATGTATTTTTATATTTATTTAGTTTTATTGAAATTTATGTATATTTATCTTTTCATTTCCATTTATAATTGTATATTTATAGAACCCAACCAGATGCGAAAACTATATTGATACCCCCCAATAATAATAATAATAATAATCTTTATTTGCGTAAAACATGGTATAAATGTTATTAACATGTAAGAACGAGCGCTCATGTTTTGCTTATTTTACATAGCATGCAAATATTTTAATTTTAAGTATTATAATGATTAATTAAATGTAAATTCTGAGTATCGTCAATTTCAATACTTAGTGAAAATTCGCATAACTTAATTAAAGATATATTGTAACTATACTTTAAAAAATAATATTTAAATTAAAGTTTATATAATAAATATTATCCGATACATAGTCTAATTTTTACTATCCAAGAATTTTCTACGCTATAGAAATTATTTTCATTGAGCCATTTGTACTATTTCCTTTTGAACAATGTAATGTTTAGGGTTTTAAGTTCATCAGGGAGTTTGTTGTATATTCGGACACACGTGGTAAGGCAACTTTTGCCGTATTTTTGTGATTTAGGTATGCCCTTAAGTACTAGCTTGTGTGGGTCCCTACGTGAGCGAGTAGACTGCACCTCACAAGCTTTCTCAAATAATTGTTTGTGTCTCTGAACAAAAATACAAATTTCAAAAATATATAATGCTGGTAGTGGCAGTATTCCAAGACCTTTAAATAGAGGCTGACACGGTTCGTCAGGTCGTTTTCCGCAGATTGCTCTAATACACTTTTTCTGCGCAAGGAATGCCCGATTCCAATCCGAACTATTTCCCCACATCACCAGTCCGTAACGAAGTTTAGACTCGGCATAAGCTCGGTAAGTCATAACAGACGTTTTTATATCTGTCACTTTTTTATTCGGTTGAGGGCGTATGAATATTTGTTTATTTTATTACAAACATCATCGATATGTGTTTTCCAATTCAGATTATGGTCTATAATAATACTTAAAAATTATTTTTTTTCGATTTCATCGATTTTTGTAATATTTAGCTTGAAATTCTATTGGTTATGTTTTGAATTGAATAAATTTTGATTTTGCCAAGTTAATTTTTAAATTGTGTGCTTGTAGCCATTTAATTATCTTATCGATTGTATTATTTACGTCCAATTCGTGATTATATATAGAATTTTTTTGTCCTAACTATAACCGAAATGTCATCAGCGTATGTGATACATTCATGAGTTGTCGCATCATCACATAAACATATGGGCCCTAGATAGTGCCTTGTGGGACCCCATTATTATTTTCAAGGTACTTGGAATTATATGTTCTAACTTCTTTATTGATCAATTTTGTTATCGTGACACCTTGAGAACGATTTTTTAAATACGAAGCAATCCACTGCAACGTAATACCCCTTATTCCTATTTTTTCCAATTTATTTAATAATAGATTGTGTGATACGAAGTCAAATGTCTTAGTTAAGTCAAAAACAGTCTTGATAAGATGATGAATAGGTAAGTTAGGCGATTTATGTTTTTGGAAGCCATATTGATTTTTATTTATAATGTTAAATTTATTGCAAAATTCTAAAAGCCTTTTATACATACACTTTTCAAATACTTTTGAAAGTGTAGGTACCAAGGTAATTGGGCGATAATTGCTAACGACGTTCTTTTTGCCATTTTTGTGTATAGGCTTTACAATGGAGAACTTCAATGTTTCTGGGAAGCTTCCTGATGAGAATGACAAATTAACAAGATGATTCAATATATCAATTATTTCGTCAATGCATGTCTTCAATATTTGTGTATTTATACCATCGTAGCCTACAGAGCTACACCTCTAATTTTACTTCATTTATTGACATGGGTTTCAGAAACATTGTGCTTAAGTTAAAATTATTCTTAATATTAGAGCATTTGCCATTATTTACATTATTAATACTACTGTTTCCGATGTTTGTAAAGTAATTATTAAATATTTGGGATATTTCTTCCGGGTTTGCTATGTGAGAGTCGTCAATTTTTAGGCAGTCTATAGTAGCTTCGCTTTTTAATATACCTATTTAATTTTTTATTATTTACCACGTTACTTTAAATTTATTATTGCTATTTTGAATAAATTTAATGTTTGCGAGTCTCTTAGATTTATTTATACATTTTTTTAAGGCTATTTGAATATATAAAATATTTATGTCTATTGATTGCTGATTTGTGTTTATAATAGTTATATCGGAGCTTTCTCTTTTTGTTACAACTTTTTAGTAATCCTTTACTAAACCACATGTGATTTTTGTGTGTGATGTGACACTTTACTTTTTTAATTGGGAAACACAAATCGTAAAACAATCTGAAGTTCGAATAAAAGTTATTGAAGGCTATATTCAAGTCAGGTTCACTATAGTCCGTTCGCGTTAAGAAAATAGTGAGTCATCAGTGCAACTACAAGGTTAAGGTGTATTCACAGTGGAGTAAAAATTCTCTTTTTTTTAAACATTTAATTAAGTTTAATGGAAACAAATTTTCTTAAAATTACTTAAATCACTAATCAGTATCGCTAGATTCTTCAGTTACATTAATTATGAAAGAATTTTGTTCTGCAAGTTCCATGATGTCATCCAAATTCCACATGGTATTTTCTTAGCGTATCACTTGGTCGCAGCACTTCTTCCAACGATTAGCGTCTATTAATGCTATTGCGTCATCTAATAATTTTTATGTCACTAATTTTGAACGTGGAGTTATTGGCACCAACATAATTTTTATTTGGGCCCAAACCAATTCAATTGGATTAATTTTGCAATGGTAAGGCGGTAGGCGAAGAATTGTCTGTCATCTATTAAATATTTATTATATTGTGGGGCGATTTCGGCAACTTTCATTAATAATTCTTTTTTTAAATAAGTCATGTCCATGGATTTGCCTTTGCTTTGCAGCCAATCTATTATTTTCTGCTTGTTCCAGCTGGTTGTTGGTATTTTTCGACTCTCACCAAATGATAGGGAGCGTTATCCATGACAACCACACTTCCTGGTTCTAGCTTAGGCATTATATTAATGAACCAATTAAGGAGTGCTCTCCACAGTCGCATTTAAATCTTTTTTTGATAAATCATGTAGTAAGAAACTCAATTTATTTAGAAATATAATAGGGTCAGAGGAAGAAGTTCTGTAAATACAAATAACAATTAGCTAGTGAAAAGGTATTTCTATGCCACATACAGTGGCGAAGCTTCTATACAAGCCCAAAAGCCCGGCTTGCCTCATTAAGATGAATCAATCAATTATATTAAGTAATAAAATAACTCGTAAACTGTTTCAAACTATTTCAAATTTCCCGCGCACTCTGTGAGACCTCGTAGCCTTACGAATACTGCTGTCATACATATAAGGAGAGTTGAATTGAGCGATTGGTTTTCTTCCTCGCACGCGTGGGCTTTTTAACGGGCTTTCGAGAAGGCGATCGCTCCCTTTTTAACCTGTGGCAAAATGTTCTATAATGAAATATAACTACGATTGTATAAATAGCAATTAGTATGGAGCTAAAAAGCCCGGCTTTTTAGAGACCATTAATTTTTTCCTCAGAGCGGGACGCCTTTAAAATTATTATAGTTCTAACACTTTTGACTGCCTTCTTGGTCTAATGGCAGTAAACGCAATTGCTGATCATGTGGTCCCAAGTTCGAAACCCGAGTCGGGTCAAGAATCATTTATTGGGTTTTTCCGTCACAAAATTTTCAGTAGCAGTAGTATTACACTTATTGTATATGTTAGTATTATACTTACGCCATTATTAAAAATAATCTGGAACCCTTTAATATAGTTTTATAAATAAAACACATAGTTGTTTGAGTCTTTTAATGATCAAAAGTGAATTCTAAACATCAAATAAATACTAATTAGAAATATCTTATGTTATTTGATAATTTATTGTAGATTAATTAAAAATTGTCACTTCGTAACTTTAAATTCAAAAGTGTATTAAATTTTTTAATTAAATTAACTTTTCAGAATAATCACGTAACTAGACAAGCTATGCAAACCTGGTACGCGCGGTGTCATAATGATGGCACGGGTGACAGGGTTTGCGTGATTGTCACGCTTTTGTTTGTCAAAGCTGGACATTTTTACGTATTTTGGGGATAGCGCGACACAAGCATTTAAATCGGGAACGTCCCGCCTAAAGCGGGACGTATCGTCACGTTAGGTATGAAGTTAGTCGAGAGCGGAGGCGCGCGGCTGACGCCGACGAGTTGACTATATGTTAGCAAGTTCGTGTCACATTTCAATGTTTAGTGTTTACATTGTGTCAAGAAGTACTTCTAGTCTTCTACTTTGTGCATTGTGTGTTGAGCTTGAGCGAATGTATTGCGATTTAAAATTTATGCTTTTTTAAAGATTTTCAGTGAAAATGGGAGAATAATAGTGTTCATTGTGATGAATATAAGTGTGTTGGAGTGCTAATCGGCGAGGAAAAGGTAAGATGTTTAAAAATGAAATTTAATATTCAATAAACATTTCTTCGTACTATAAATATAGGTACAGGACTCTTTAGTATTAAAGTTTAATTAAGTTAGGCGTATTTAAAGGTATAATAACTCAATATTTATATTACCATATGAATTAAAAATATCAATTTGAACACCAGCATAAAATATGAGACCCCTAGGTTTAATTTTATAGGAAATAAGTGTTACAATCGTTTTTTAACGTGAAGCCCAAATTTTAATGAAATAAATCAAAAGATTACAGAAGAATGTATTGAGATTTTTAAATAATGATTTCTTATATTTACGCGAACACTACACATTGAAATAATACTAGTTTTTTACGGAATTTATCGCGTATATTTAACTTTTTAATTACCCGACGTTTCGAGAGCTTTACAGCACCCATGGTCACGGGAAGGTCTGAGATGTTCAACGTCCAGCTGTCATAGTTAACCGCGGTTACCATAGATTAAAATTTAACTTTTGTTCCGATCTACACAGTATGAACTTATGGTATCATGGAGTCTTGCAGTTGTATGCTTGGGTTGGGATTTAATTTTATTTATTATAGGATCCCAAGCAGATGGTAGCACCCAGCCATCTTCTCTATTGAAATTATAATGTTTTTTTGATTTCAATAGCCTCGCGAATCATCCTTGGAAGGAATCGGTGTTCTTTAGCGAGGATTTGTGGTCTATCAAATCTGATGTAGTGACGGGGGCGATCCTGTACATGTTCACAGACTGCAGACTTCCCGGAGCGTCGATTCTTCACATCAGCTATATGTTCTTTGACGCGGGTTTTAATGGATCTTTTAGTTTGTCCTATGTAGGAGAGACCACATTCACAATCAAGCTTGTACACTCCTGCATCTTGCAGAGGGACGTTACACTTGACTGATGGTAAAAACTGACCAATCTTCTTCGGCGGCTTGAAGTATGTTTTGATGGAAGCGCGCTTCAAGATGTAGCCAATCTTGTCAGTGACTCCTCTAACATATGGCAGTACAGCAGGTACACGCTCGACTGTGGCCGGCTTCACTCGTTCTCTGTGACGTAGGCGCGGGACCCGAAGCTTGTTGTCATGCAAAACTTGCTTGACATGTTGGAGCTCGGCAGCCAGGTGTTTACTGTCACAGATCCCTCGTAAAGTGTAACGTCCCTCTGCAAGATGCAGGAGTGTACAAGCTTGATTGTGAATGTGGTCTCTCCTACATAGGACAAACTAAAAGATCCATTAAAACCCGCGTCAAAGAACATATAGCTGATGTGAAGAATCGACGCTCCGGGAAGTCTGCAGTCTGTGAACATGTACAGGATCGCCCCCGTCACTACATCAGATTTGATAGACCACAAATCCTCGCTAAAGAACACCGATTCCTTCCAAGGATGATTCGCGAGGCTATTGAAATCAAAAAACATCCTAATTTCAATAGAGAAGATGGCTGGGTGCTACCATCTGCTTGGGATCCTATAATAAATAAAATTAAATCCCAACCCAAGCATACAACTGCAAGACTCCATGATACCATAAGTTCATACTGTGTAGATCGGAACAAAAGTTAAATTTTAATCTATGGTAACCGCGGTTAACTATGACAGCTGGACGTTGAACATCTCAGTCCTTCCCGTGACCATGGGTGCTGTAAAGCTCTCGAAACGTCGGGTAATTAAAAAGTTAAATATACGCGATAAATTCCGTAAAAAACTAGTATTATTTCAATGAGATTTTTAAAGAATACTCCCTTTAGTTATTTCCAGTATATAAAATTTTAATAGCACCATCTATAGGTAAAGTCATTTTATCGAACGAAAATTGGTTGATTCTCACGATGGTACCTAAAGATTGCGCTAGATGGCACAAATACGCTATCGGCTAATTTATATTACCATAATATGAGTTTAAAAATATCATTTTGTGCGGTTTATTATGAATTGAAAATGAATAATTATAATTATAATAAATAGTCATTATTTTATGGTAAAAAATTAGCAAAGCTTTATCTTCTCATTATAACTATCTAATTCCTGTCGTAATCTGTTCTTTTATGCATATAACTTAAACAAAATAATTTCGAGGTTTCACATCTGCCAGGCGTCCCTTTTTTAACTTTGCACATAGTTTGTTTGTACTTTGTTCATGCTTTTCTTTTGTAAATATCTCAAGCAAACCCAAACGGCTCTTTTCAAAACCACCGAAGGTGTGCAATTGCATCTTATGTCATACAATCTATCTAGCGGTAGTATGCTTTCTGTGTGCTTTGTTAAACACGTCCTTGACAGCACTGAATATGAAACTAAAGAGTGGAGACAGCTCAAAATTGGTGTATTTTTATTAAACTGCTAAAAACAACAAAACCATATTTTGGGCTTGCCCTACTTTGGAGCCCTAGCTTCGCCACTGGCCACATATGGGCATTTTTTTATTTTGTTGTCGATATGGATTTTCCCGTGTCCCAAAAGTACATACAACATTTTTATAAGATTTAAATATTTTTTTGTGGAAACTATATTTTGATCTTAAATTAGATATTATAGGCACCCAAAATATGTTTCAATATGCTATCATATTTGTTTTTTCTCAAAACAACAGGGCTTTATATGTGAGCAAATAGCTGTTTTAACCGTGTCCTCCTAGAAATCGAACATATTGAAGTTCAATTTTTAAGATTATTTTTCACTATCGGGTATGCCTATTTATAGTTTAAAACCTGTAAAATATAGTTCTTAGTCAAGTTTTTATGCTTAAATTACCACAAAGAAAACACACGTATAGTAAAAATTCAATTAAATACGTCGACATAAAATGCACCGCAATGGAAAGTCCTATTGAGTTACGTACTTTTTTCCATATTTCATCAAAAATTTCGATGCAACATTTTATTTTTATGAACTTACAACACTTAAGAAGACGTGGCATGATGCCATTGTGAATGTATAAATGGCGTCAGTGTGCATGACAGCGCCCGAGAGAAGAGGACGTGTCAGGCGTTACATTTTGTAATCCATTGAATTACGGTATTTTCTGTGGTAAGTGCAATGTTTTATGCAGTGTTTAGATATTATTTAGTTATGCAATCTGTGAATTTCAAATATGTTAACTATTAAGTTAAATTTATTTAAAAAATCGAAAATGTTTAGCATATTACTTAGTTACGGCAAAATCGTTACGTTCCGTTGAGAAATTTTGTAACTCAACGGATCAAAATGTAACTCAATGCAAGGCTAAAGTTACGTTCATATTGTTATTTTTCCAGTATCCTTATAATATTGGCAATATTATATCGATTTTAATAATATTATAAATATTCATATATTAATACTTATAATATTATTATAGTGTACGAATATAGTGATAATATTAACTAGTGCAAGTAATTTAAGTAATATGTATTTTTTTATTATTTGCAAAACATTTTTTCTCGGTTTTGCCTTTATCCACACGGCCATTAGATTTCATTTTAGTCCAAATTTTATTTTGCTTTTGACTATTTTGTACTGTTTGAAATTAATGATTATAATACATTGTTGTAGGGATAAAATGGCTATGACTGCAGCAGAACGAATGAAAAAATATAGGGAAAGGTTAAAACAGAATCCGGAAAAGTATAATAATGTTAAAAAGAAGCATACAGAATATGTCAAATCTAAAACTAAAAAAATTAACGAACTAACGGAGAAAGATAAAGAAAAACAACGAAAGATATGGCGAAATCAGAAACGCAAGCAGACAATTAAAAAAAAGGAACTTCAAATAATAGAAAAGGAAAACATAGACAATACCACACCAAAGAAGAAATGTCAAAATAAATTATTCAGAAAATATAAGGCGGCTCTGAAAAAAATAGAAACTTTAATGAGAACTGTAAGTACATACAAGAAACGCTTATATCGTCAAAAACAAGACACAGATAGAAAAGTTAAGGAACTTGAAGAAAAAATATTAAAGTTACAAGCAAGAGAGGAGATATTAGAAGCAACATTAAAAAAATCCTACATGGGATGCAAAACCATAAAAGAAAAACGTAATATCAAGAAAATTGTTCTTGACAACATTGTTCAACATTCCATTAACAAAACTTTTGTTTCCAAATTATTAGGCCTAAGAGGTCTGGCAAGAATTAAACTCCAAAGCGGAATGCAGACTAAAATCAGAAAAGTAATAGAAACATTTTATATAAGAGACGACGTGAGTAGGATGACAGCAGGGAAAAAGCAATGCCGTACAATGAATAAAGAAAAGAAACAGATTCGATATCTGACCGACACGGTCTCTAACTTATATAAAATGTATCGCGAAGAAGGTGGAAAATATAGTCTCGCGACATTTTTCAAATATAGACCCTTTTTTGTTTTATCCCCAACGGTTGAAAATAGAGAAACGTGTTTGTGCATTAAACACAACAATACTGATATGTTGTTTTATGCACTTAAAAAATATCAAATCCTAAATAATTTTAATACTGTAAATGATGTTATAAAAAAACAGTGTTGTAGCATACAGTCGAAAGATTGCATGTATGGAGAATGCAAAGAGTGCAAAGACAATAAAATACATTATGATTCATTGGAAGAAAATCTAGAAGACAGAGTAAAGTGGCATCAGTGGGGTATAAGCGATCATAAATATATAAAAATAGAAAACAAGATCTCTAAAGAATTTACAACAAAAAGAACAGTTAAACTACAAAAAAGAAGGCAGCCGCGGCGATTTGGTATCAGCTTTTGAAAGAAATATGAAATTATTTAAAATTCATCACTTCAATTGGATTTACCAACAAAAACAATACCAAGAGTGTGTTAACAACCTCAAGCCTCATGAAGCGTTAATAATATGTGACTTTTCAGAAAATTATGGTTGCAAAATGGGGAAAGAAATCCAAGCTCAACATTTTGGTGCTTCTAAGAGACAAATAACGTTACATACCGGAATGATTTATTGTACTGAGAAATCACAGTCGTTTTGTACGATATCAGACAACAATGCCCATGAACCTGCAGCCATTTGGGCGCATCTTTTGCCTGTGATCCGTGAGATCAAGAAAATAAACCCCCTGACAAAAGTACTGCACTTCTTTTCTGATGGCCCTTCCTCCCAATATCGTCAAAGAAACAATTTTTTCCTGCTCAATTTATTCACAGAAAAGTTGAAGCTTGATTATACCACCTGGTCGTATTCTGAAGCAGGTCATGGGAAAGGAGTGGCGGATGGCATAGGAGGTTCGGTTAAGAGAGCTTTAGATCGTCAAGTTGCATTTGGCAGGGATGTTGAGAATGGCTTACAAGCATACGAGCATCTTTCAAAATGTATGAAAGTCGTAAAAAATTATATATATACCCAACAGAGATATTGATAATATTAAAAAGATTATACCCGAAAATCTCAGCACAATAAAAGGCACTATGAAAATACATCAAATTTTGTCATGTACACCAAACTGCATTAAATATAGAACTCTGTCCTGTTTTTGTGGCATTAAAAGGGGTTGTTGTAATTGTTTCGTTCCGAAAACACATGTTTTTAACAACAGAATATTACAAAAGATTACCAAAAGATGCGATTCTCCTACTGAGATTGTTAACTTTTCTCCTGATCATCAAACGGACATACAAAACTCTTCAAACTTTGATTCATCTGCTACATCAACCAAAAAAATCTCCAATGAAAGTCGCAAAAGTAGCTGAGCCTGATCATGTTGTGATCACGGTTACAGCTGATATCCATGAAAACTATCAAAACAATCTGGAATATTTACCGATACCTAAGAACTCTGATGAAATCGTTAATTCAAACAAAGAAAATATGGATTTCAACCGGATACAGATTGAGGACCAAGAACCCCTTTCCTTAAATGATATTAGCCTGGACTTGGATATAAATTTGAATAATGGTGCTGAGGAAAATGTCATGGATGAACCTGTTCCTAAAAAACAAAAAATTAACATTTTAGATATTAAGAATATATCAACCGAAAATGTATTCACCGCGAGCAAAACCGAAAAATGTAAGTCCTTGAAAACAATAATTAAACGCACTTTACCATGTAATCAGTGTAAAAAACATTATCTTTTTAATGCTTGCCTAAACAAGTGTACCCGGTGTGGTTTCTATTACTGTATAAAATGCTCTGGCAATTTAAATCTTAGTTGTGATTATATCTGTGAATTTTGTTATAAATAATTGATTTCAATAATTTATAATCAGTTATTAGTTGATTTTGTTGATTATAGAAATAGCTGTTAGTAACTTAGTAAAGACTGATTTATAGTAATATCTAAATAGGATAAGTAGACACCAAGAATACCTTTATAAGATGTTGCATTGTTTCTCATTTATGTTTATTATATTTACCAAAATAATAGTATTAATTGAATAATGTGGACACGGCTTTACGTTTTAGTTACGTTCCATTGAGAGATTGTCCCCTTATTTTATTTTATTGATTTTGAATATTTTTTTAGATTTTCTGCTATGCAAGTGTTTTGTTTATATTTTGTCGTTTTATGAAAATGTTTAATTAATTATAGAAGGATTTTAACTGTCATATGATCGTAGTTACCAATTTTAGAAGAATAAAAAGTATGCGGAAAAGTCAGCAATGTAACTCACAGGACTTACTGTTCCAAATACTCGGTTACTTTAGTTATGTTTTATGTTTATTTGACATTATTTCATTAATGTTTCTCATTATTTTAATCATGAAATAAAAAAAAATAATGTACATTGAGTTTTATTATATTTTTTACAAACCAACATTTTGTTTCTCAGTGGATAACATTTTGCTAACTTCTTTAAGTAAAAGGTAATTATATTCTTATTTCTGTACTATTTATGTTTTATTATTATAAATAATGGTAATTCACAGAATGAGGAACTAAATTAATTAATTTTAAAAGAAAAAGCATCAACTTTATTTTTTACTCAACTTTAAAAAAATGAGACAACAAAATAAAAAAATGCCCATATCTCAAAAACTTTTAGCATAGCATATGTTTGTAAGTGTGTGAGTTTAGTGAAATTAATATTGTTTTTTGTCAAAATACATGTACCACCTCTATTCTTATCCCTGCAAAAAACAGCGGCCAATGTATAACCAATTATTTTTAAATAGTTTTATCTTTTCCAAATAGTTCATGCAACGTTAATTCCAACAGCGATTGTTTTGATAATATACTAGCTGTGTTCTGATGTATGATATTAAAATATTGTAACTTATCCTCGAAATAAATCATTTTTAATAATTACGGGAAAGTAATGTGGGAGAGTGCCCTTTTTCTTAGATATAATATTTCTGCGTATAGCAGGATCAGCGGGGCTCAGCCTAACCAGGTCAATTTGAGTCTTTTTGGGTAGCAAATAGTAAGTATTGTTCTCTTGCATTGTAAATACGTTTGCTGTTGTAAAATCCTAAAGCGTGTAA
This sequence comes from Parnassius apollo, assembly GCA_907164705.1. Lineage (NCBI taxonomy): Eukaryota > Metazoa > Arthropoda > Insecta > Lepidoptera > Papilionidae > Parnassius > Parnassius apollo. The sequence goes on from CAJQZP010001037.1 coordinate 9,330,825, forward strand.
TACAAGAGTCTAAAAGAATTTCTAATGCTAAATTTATCTCATATGGTACAAACAAAACTAAGGCCACATGGGCATTAATTAAACGACAAACCCAAAGCACAAATGTAAATCAACCTATAATAGACTACATAGTGGAAAACGACAATGTAGTAAAGTCACCTACAAAACTAGCAAGTACTTTCAACCATCACTATATTAAGCAAAACTATAACACATTAACATCAAATAATCATAAACCACAACACGGTTCTAACTTGAAAAGTATGTTCCTTTATCCAGTAGATAAATGTGTGAAATAATAAACATAGATAAAAAATTGAAAAACAAACCCAGCTACGGATATGACAATATACCCATTAGAGTAATCAAAGAAAGAATACCTTTTATTGCTGACCCGCTTGTACATATCATTAACATAATGTAGGAAACGGGAGAATTTTTTTTTTTTTTTTTTTTTTTTTTATAGAAGAGGGGGCAAACGAGCATGTGGCTCACCTGATGTTAAGTGACTACCGCCGCCCATGATCAACTGCAACACCAGGGGAATTGCAGGTGCGTTGCCTGCCCTTTAGAAAGGAGTAAGCTCTTTTCTTGAAGGTCCCCAGGTCGTATCGGTCCGGAAAAATCGCTGGTGGTAAATTATTCCACAGAGAGGTTGTACGCGGAAGAAAACTCCTTTTGAAACGTACAGTGGTGGACCGCCAAGCATCCAGATGGTGTGGATGGTATCGGGACGTTTGCCGCGTAGTGCGTTCACGAAATTTGGCGGCTGGGATTAATCCGAACAATTCCTCAGAGCACTCCCCATGGTATATGCGAAAGAAAATGCAAAGGGATGCAACATCTCTTCGCAGTGCCAGAGAATCGAGCCGATCGGAAAGCACTCGGTCGTCGACGATTCGAGCCGCTCTGCGCTGGATGTGGTCAAGTGGAAGGAGCTGGTACTGGGGAGCCCCAGCCCAGAGATGGGAACAGTATTCCATGTGCGGCCGAACCTGCGCCTTGTAAAGTTGCAGGCGGTGTGCCGGCATGAAATACTGTCCCGCTCTGCTGAGCACGCCAAGCTTTTTAGAGGCCAATTTGGCCTTCCCTTCCAAGTGACCACGAAACTGCACGTCACTCGATATGTCGACGCCGAGGATTCCGATACTGGCTGAGGCAACAAGGGGAGTGCCTTGAAACTGAGGGGATACGACAAAGGGGTACTTTTTAGCGGTTAACGCGCAAACTTGCGTCTTCTGGGGGTTAAACTGGACTAGATTTAGTCGCCCCCAATCCGAGACTCTGTCCAGCAGAGACTCGACTTCAGACACAAGTTTGTCCCGGCACTCGGAGACGTTTTCCCGAGAAATATTGGCTCGGCCGGTGTAAAGAGCATCACCAGTGCTGTCATCTGCATAGCAATGAATGTTACGGGTCTGCAACATATCATTGATATGCAGAAGAAACAGCGTTGGCGATAGCACGCAGCCCTGTGGAACACCAGCATTAATAGGCTTGCAATCGGAGCTTGCACCGTCTACAACGACCTTGATGCTCCGATCTGCAAGAAAACTGGTGATCCAATCGCACAATTTCTCGGGAAGCCCATAGGAAGGGAGCTTCGAAAGAAGCGCTTTGTGCCAAACCCGATCGAAGGCCTTCGCAATGTCCAAACTAACGGCCAATGCCTCCCCCTTGGACTCTACTGCCTCCGCCCATCTGTGAGTTAGGTAGACCAGAAGATCACCAGCTGACCTACCACGGCGAAAACCGTATTGGCGGTCACTAATCAGCTGGTGATCCTCAAGGTACCTCATGAGCTGGCAGTTTACAATGGACTCCATTGTTTTGGAGAACAAGGAGGTGATGGCGATAGGCCGGTAGTTGGACGGGTCTGAGCGGTCGCCTTTTTTAGGGATCGGGTGGACGAAAGCCGTCTTCCATGATTTTGGGACTACGCCTAGGGAGTAGGAGTACCGGAAAAAACGCGTTAAAACCGGTGCCAACTCTGGAGCACATGTCCTCAGCACAATTGGGGGGATTCCGTCAGGCCCACTCGACTTGTGGATGTCCAGGGAGAGGAGTGCTTTGCGAACCGAGCGCTGAGTGAACTGCACTTCCGGCATGAAGCACTCACACCGCGGGATGGTCGGCGGCGTACTACCCCGTCATCGAGAGTCGAGTTAGACGCAAAGAAAGAGCCTAGAAGATCGGCTTTCTCCTTTGCGGTGTGGGCCAGTGAGTCGTCCTCCCTGTGCAGAGATGGAAGAGATGGCTGACAGAAATTCCCCTGGACAGCCTTGGCGAGAGACCAGAATGTACGGGTTCCAGAAGGAAGACGAACTAGTTTCTCGCCAATTCTGCCTATGTGCTCTGACTTTGCCTTGGCAATGACTCTTTTGAAGGACCTAGAGGCGGAATTATACTTCTTTTTTAGAGCGCTGGTGTTTACATCCCTGGACGCTGATGCGTCAGCCCAGGCCTGGTAGCACTCCTGCTTATAGCATGATGCTATTTTACAGGAGCGACCAAACCATGGCTGAGATTTGCCTCCAATGGGCACCACAGAGGAAGGAATAAAAAGTTCCATACCCTGAAGTACCACATCAGCGACAGAATCCGCAACAACGTTGGGATCGTCCGGCGAGAAGCAAACCCGCCCCCAAGGGTAGGATGCAAAGAAAGACCGCATCCCATCCCAATCGGCTGACCTATAGTGCCAAACACGGCGGCAGCCTGCAGAATGCAACCGCGATTTCAGCGTGAGTGGCACCACACTCCGGACAAGACAATGGTCCGAGGAGCCTAAAGGGGCGTCGACGGAAATCTGATATCCGTCCGGGTGAGAGGTCAGCAGAAGGTCCAACAGGGAAGGTGCATGATCCTCCACATCTGGAGTCCGCGTAGGCGAAGTAACCAGTTGTGTCAGACCATATGACAAGGCAAAATCATGAACAGATCTCCCCGCATGATCGGTTAAACGTGAACCGAGCCATTCGGCGTGATGGGCGTTAAAGTCGCCGAGGATCACGATCTCTGTGGAGGGGATCTGCTGTAGCAACGAATCTGCAGCCATTTGGACGTGGTCGAAGAGTCGGTCTGTTTCGGCATTACCGCTGTGGGACCTATAGAAGCACCCGTAGATGCGCGGATGGTCGTCGCTGTCTACGCGTAGCCAAAGGATGGACAGGTCCGAACCTTCAAGTCTGCCGAGGCGTCGAGAACAGATGTCCTCTCTGACGTAAACGCAAACTCCAGCCCGAGGCACAAAGGAGTGTTCCAGTTTGTACCCCGGGTGGGAGAGATACGAGACATCAGCCGGAGAGGACACCTGCGTCTCGGTCAGAAAGAGCAGAGCCGGCCTCGCCGTCTCGAGATGGTAGTGGACGGAGTTTAGGTTGGAGTGAAGTCCCCTGATATTGCAGAAATTCACGGACAGCGTGGCAGGGGTCGCCTTGGTCTTGTTGCTCCGTTTGCCCCGAGCAGTTTTAGTCTTGAGCGGAATTTTGCCCCCCCCCCCCAGAAAACGTGGGGCAGCCTGAGCCCCCCCGCGCAGAAGTGGAAAAACATGGTCGTGGATGCGCAGCGAGGGATTCTCCAGGGGGTGCTGGTACCCTCCTGGGGTAGTCTATCATTGAATTCCGCTACCATGTTGATGGGGGATTTGGGCCTCCGGCCACCTGCACTCACCAGACGAAACGCGGAAGCAGAGCTTCCACTTCACGCCGGTATTCTGTGAGGTCGTGGTACCACCCCGGTTTGAGCCGGCCCATACGTGCGACAGCAAAGCTGCCGCGTGGCTCTACCACTGTTAGAGAATTTTCCAATACTTTAAAAAAAGCTCTCATAAAGCAATTATATGAAACAGGTTCACGGCACGACATAAATAATTATATACCAATTGCACTGTTACCAAGTTTTTCGAATATATTTGGAAAAGTTAAATATATCAGAATCACAAAGTTTTAGGATATTAATAATACTCTAAATGAAAACCAATATGGATTTCAAAGAATAAAACTACATCTCTGGCATCATATAAAATATTTAATACCATTTGGCATACAATTAAAGATAAAAAAAACAAATATTGTGTTCTTTTTATTGATATGTCAAAAGCATTTGACTGTGTATATATGATATTTTGTTAAATAAATTAGAAGGCTTAGGAATAAAAGGACTGTCACTTAAATTAATAGAAAATTATTTAAATAATAGAATGCAAGCAACTGTTACCGAGAAATATAATGAATCTACAAAAATGGTTGAGATAGTTAAATCTGAATTTGAAAATGTAATACTGGGTGTACCCCAAGGCAGCATATTGGGGCCTATTATATATTAACGAGCATATTATATATTAACGATCTCAAGGGTATGCCGATGATGCAACTATATTTATTTGTAATGATGACTTAAATGATTCTGATTATGAAAATGAAATAAACAAAACATTGAAAACAGATACTGATTGGCTGCAGTCAATAACTTAAAAGTAAACCTGTCAAAAACCAAACTCGTACATTTTAGAAATTACAAAAGTATACGTGCCAAACTAAATATAACCGTGAATGATATAGCGGTCGAAGAAGTAGAGATCATAAATTTTCTAGAAGTCGAAATAGATCAACATCTAAACTGGAAGGCACATATTGCAAAATATGTGCCTTCTAGTTTATAAATAAAAAGATATCTAGTGCATGTTACGCATTGTCCATCCTAGTAGAGACTACAAATGTAAGTGTCACTAGAAATGCCTATTTTGGAAGCGTTTATGCACTCCTAACTTACGTTATGATACGCTGGGGAAACTCAACAGATATACAATCCACATTCGTTCTCCAGAAAAAATTACTTAGAACAATATATAACATACATAATCGCGAATCATTAAGAGATGTTTTCAGAACAAAGGGTTTGTAACACTGACCGGAATCTTTATCCTAGAACTATATCGATTTGTAAAACACAATATGCAATATTTTAATTTGAAATCTGATTTAAAGAAAAAGATTCGCAAACAATATAAATATGATATAAACTTACCTATTATTAAAAATATGATTTACTATAAAAGTACTTATATTATTGCTATTCGTGTTTACAATCAGTTACCACAAGCTATTAAACAATTATACGGAAATATATTTAAAACAAAATGAAAGAAATTGTTAATTGAAAATGTTTTTTACAATCTAAATGAGTTTTTTAATAAAATTTATGTGTAAGTAGTAAATTCTAAATTTATTTTCCTTCTTGTTGCATATCCGACATGGGTAGACTGTTGAGCTTAAGACTATATGTTTTAGTACTTAAATAATATTGTACACAGTTATGCAATAAATGTATCTTTATCTTTATTTTTATCAGGGCACTTCCCATACTGCTTCAGCTAGGATTGGATTCCTCGGCATCGACAAATAAAATGAAGGACTGTTCCGCTGTCGCTTGGAAAGGAAGACTAAAATAGCCTCTAAAAGCTTGACGTGCTCAGCAGTGCATGACAGTATTTCATGCTGGTACACCATTTGCAACTTTAAAAGGCGCAGGTTTGGCCTCACATGGAATACTGTTCTCATCTCTGGGCCAAGGCATTCCTTCCACTTGACCGCATCCAGCGTAGAGCGGCTTGAATCGTCGACGCCCAAAATCTTTCTGATCGGCTCGATTCATTGGCGTGAAACGAGAATTGTTCGAATTAATTCCAGCCGCCAAATTTTACGAACACACATCGCGACAAAACTTACGATACAACCAACACCAACTGAATGATTGTCGGTCCACCACTGTGCGTTTTACTAGGAGGTTTCTTCCTCGCACAACCTCTTTGTGGAATCGTTTACCACTGGTGATTTTTCCGGACCGACTTAGGAACTTTCAAGAAAGGAGCAAAAGTCTGGCAAAGCACCCTGGTGTTACGGTTGTTCATGGGCGACGGTAGTTATCATCAAATAAACCCCCTTTTCTATCAAACAAATTCAATGGATTACTACTTCGGCTTTGAAACCCAGATCGGTCCATCCTGGAGTAACAGCAGCCTTAGTTGAGCTTAGACTGAATACGGACTTAATTCGACCATTCTGACTGGGATTCAGAATGGGTAGGTACTATTCACTTACGTGTTTATGCTACTAAGCACCAGTACACTTACTATTAGTTCCGGCTTGACTTGTATAAATAAAGACCCCGAAGAATTTTGTCTTAATCCTGAGGAGTGGTAACACATCTGATATCTTCCTGGTTGTTGCTGCTTTTGGTAGTAGGTATCTTTAGGCTGCAGTAGTCATTTACACCAACATTGATCTTTCGCCTTTAATTACAAGTTATTGTGTGCGTTTAAGACAATTATAGTTTTCTATTATACTATCAACACCACTTACAACCAAGATTGTAACCAAGAAATGGTTTATAATAATTAAAAAAAAAAACCCGCCCCACACGACCACCACACCAACCGCAACAAAGGAAGACCCCCCATCCACCCCACACACATCAACACCAGGCCCGCCCCCAGACGGCTGCCAAAAACCACAACAAACCCCCGCACAAAACAAATACTTAAAGCAGGGGGGGGAAAGAAATATGTTTGGTCCTCCACTTCTGGAGGACAATTCTTAGGTTTTCCAAATCATTGAACTGGATGAATTACACTTGAGCGTAGATGCAGATGGAAGTAAATACGTTACTATTCCTAACTTTATAAATAAGTTCCGAAATACGAATATCTATATTGTAGTTAAAGAAGATACTTTTTAATCATACATAGGTGAAAATCAAACGTACGTTTTGCGGTGTAAAAAGGTATGGTTTTAAACAACAAGCTACATTAGCTAATAATCAAAAATTAAAGACCGTCAGTGTCTTTATTTTAGGAAAAAATTCTAAAAAAAACAGTTGATTCGATTGGTTAAAATCTAACACTCATTTAAATTCCAACTATAACGATTTTCAAATCTTTAAAAACTGGAATGCATTATTAGGTAACTTCCTACAATCGAGTAGATAAGCGTGCGCGCGCTCAAACCTGTTTTTGTTTTTCTTAATTTCAATGTAACGATGGTTAATAGAATTAATTAAGCGTGACAGTGTTTGTATTATCTATCAACCAAAATTAAAACCGCTATCGTGTGGTGTGGGAATGTGTAGTAACAAAAAATCTGAAAAGCGATTGAACGGTAGGCCAACCCTGGAACTTTCCGCTTTTTTCAAACTTGCGAAAATCTTTCAATTGGTTGATTTTAAGCTCTTTGAAAAAAATTCAAAATTCTGGGGCAGTCAGGTAATTCCCAGATTGGTGACAGGGAGCGGCGTCAATTCTCTTTGCCAAGACTGGCAATTAAAGCAATTCCTTTTTATAAAAGGAGAGCTTTGCAACATCTCTTCGCTGTGCCAGTAAGTCAAGCCAATCGGAAAGAGCTCGGTCGCCGACGATTGGAACTGCTCTACGCTGGATGCGTTCAAATGGAAGGAGCTGGCACTGGGGAGCCCCGGCCCAGAGATGGGAACAGTATTCAATGTGCGGCCGAACCTGCGCCTTGTAAAGCGGGCGGTGAGCCGGCATGAAATACTGTCCCGCTCTGCTGAGCACGCCAAGCTTTTTAGTGGCCAATTGGGCCTTCTCTTCCAAGTGACCACGAAACTCACTCTCTACTCGATATGTCGATGCCAACGAATCCGGCATACTACTGGCTGAGGCAACAAGTGGAGTGCCTTGAAACTCAGAAGATACGACGAAAAGGTTCTTTTTTTAGGGTTTCGTATGGTGAGCGTAGAGAACCAGAGATCCTTTTTCTGGGCTGACAAAGAAATCAGAAAGATGTATTCGTGGGTTAGTCCAAGAAGTTGAGCATTTTCGGTGTTACCTGTAATGACAACAAATGAAGATAGACTTCTGTCTATCTCCATTTGTTGTTCTTATGCCCGGTTCACAGTTCGTCCGCAAAACGCGAAGGCCTAAAAAGGCGCGAACATTCTGCGAACGCATAATGTGGATCCGACTCACAACTTTGCACTTCGTTGCTTCGTTCGCTCTGCTTCCCGACCAAAAGCCCGCATCAAAAGAGATTGCTAGTTTCCACAATACCCACCGTTCATAAAATTTCGGTAACATTTGATTATATTTGTATGGATCCAAAAATAATACGAAGATTAGCAACCACCTTATAAAAAATACTTTGATATGCATTCATGTTTCTATAATTTTTTTAAAAACTTTACCCCCCCCCCCACTAGTATTTCTTTGGAATTACAGTAGTAGTTTACATACATAAATTATACACGGATATAGATCCAGACCCGAAACAATTATTTGTGGACTATACCTACTAATAGGTACTAGTTCCGTTTGGGATTCGAACTCGCGGCCCTCACCGCAGCGCCGCAACTTCTTGCTAAACAACTGCGCCACTGAGCTGTCAATATTCATAGTTATATTATAATTACTAATTCAGATACACATTACTCAATTAGGTATTTATTGCTGATAAATAACTCATAATCCACAATTTTTGTTTCTCCGAAGCTCATTCTAATTTATATTTAATATATTCATGATGATTCATAATTAAAGTACCCACATGCGCACAGTGGCGTAGCTACCTAGGAGCTAGGCGGGGCTGTGCCCCGGGGCCCTCAAGCTCAGGGGGCCCTCGAATCCTTACCAGAAAATCTCGATCGAACTGAACTTATGAAAATTTCTCCCATTTCCAAAATAAATATGACAGGTTGCAACCCGACTTTAATCACGGCAATTCAGTTGAGAGATATTCGAAAGTTATACCTAGGGAATTCCCCTAAATTCTTTCTGTGGGTTGGCAGTGTTCTCAATTTGACGGATAGCGATATGTGCATTTTTTATTCATCGATGTGCGTTTTATTGTGAATTCTAGTCACAATTTTTTTTCGAGAACGGTTAAAAATTAATGCTGTATCAGGAGTAAGTAAGCTAATGTCAATAAACTTTTTAGTACTGGTCAATATAGTGGTTCAATTTTATTTGATTTTAGTATCACTCATATTTATGTCCGTTACGTCAATAAATCATGTCAAATCTATAGATTTCGGCTACTCATTGTATAACGCGAAATGTCGTAAAAATATGCAGGTCATCTGCTGTAGGTGCATTAATTCAGGCCCGCGCGCGAGGAGATCGTTCTTGGTCTCCACCGTTAAATGTGGTAACACGGCGATAAAATGTTCGTGTACCGCGTATCATTACGTTTCTCCTTCCTTTTACTTTTAACGTTGTCAGTGAACAGTGAGTACCTACTAGAGCACAATCTAATATAAATATTGCATAAATAAATTAGAAAACTAAAATTATGGACAAGAAGAAGAAACCCAGTGGTGCATTTAAACACAAACAATGCCAAGAAAGAGAAGATAGTAAAACAATTGCCCAAAATTGACAAGTTTTTTAGTCAGCCTTCTGCAAGTACTTCTGGACAAAATATTTCTATTGATAGTGACTGAAATAATGTGGTAACTGCAGTGTTGGTTGAGAAGCCTACTGAAGAAGATTCGAAGATTCGATTCGGCAAGTTTATGATGGAGCCAGTGTGGTAAAGGGTGTGTATAATGGTGTCCAAAAACATATTAAGAATATCCAGCCTAACGCGGAATACGTACATTTGACTCATAATTTAAATTTGGTGATAAATGATGCCGTTAGCAATTGTATGGAAATACAGATTTTTTTCGCAACGCTGCAAGATTTGTATAACTTTTTCGGAAACAGTATCAAACGTTGGGTGGGTTGGGTAAACAGTAACAAATATACTGTCAAAACTCACTGGCGAATCGGACACCAGTCCAAAAAAACTAAATCAGACTAGATGGTCTAGTAGGGTCAATACGATATCTGCAATGAAACTTCGTTTTTTTATATTATCAAAGCATTATCAGAAATAGTTGTAAAGAGTTCTAATAAAGATGAGCGTAGTGAGGCAGAGAGTATTTAAAAAATGCTAATTTTCGAGTTCGTGTTTCTTTGCGAATTCATGCATAGTGTATTGAATGACATCAATTATGCATCCAAAACTTTACGAAAATGCGACATCAATTTGGGCGAGGCAAATAAAACTTTAGCAGAGACCAAAGCAAAGTTGCAAATTTATAGAAGTGATTTCGAATTATTCAAGTGCAGAGCCAGTAGTGAAACTCCAAGAAAATATGGTACAGATACCCATTTTCAAGAAAAAACGTAAAGGAAAGTTAAAAAACATTTTGATGAATTAGCTGCTGATCACTGATTTCCAAACAAAGAAGAAATATTTAAAATTGAGATTTTCAATAATGTACTAAACACATTAATAGCTCAATTAAATACACGTTTTACTGGTGTGAGTGAGTCAGTCAAATATTCGATTTTTCTAACACCAACATTTTTTTACATGTTGATGAAGCAACTTTATTACAAAAGTGTGACGAATTCCAAAGACAATATTCAGATATAATAGGTCCCAGCTTTTCACTTCAATTTATTAATATAAACCAGCTAGTTTTACCTAGTTGTAAGGAAATAGTGAGCAAATATGGAGTGCGAGAACCTGGAATGCGACCTAACGAAAGTATTTACGGCAGTGTTATTATTCTTTACAATTCCTGTCACTTCTGCAGCAGCTGAATGGTCATTTAGCAAATTAAAAATTATAAAAAATTATTTAAGAAATGGTATGGGCCAAACTCGACTCCAACATTTATTGCTAATATCAATTGAAAACAAAACCGCATGTCAAGCCTGGATTTAAACGATGTCATTGATACTTTTGCGAAAACTAAAGCCAGGAATAGATTGTTGATATAATTTTTAAATAGCTAGTTTTTATCTTTTCTATTTCGTTTTATTGCCCAGGTGTATTAATCATAATTTATGTTGTTACTATTTAATATTTTTATTACCTCCACTACAGTGCACAAAAAGAACTAATGTTAAAGTACCTTAGCATTTTTAAAGCATTTATATATTTAATATTTTTATTTAATAAAACCTAACCAGTTTAGATACAGGTGGGGCCCCATTTTTTGATTTGCCCCAGGGCCCTTGGTTACGTAGCTACGCCACTGCACTCGCATCATTAACTACTTCGATATCCATTTCCCTCAAACTTGCAAAGCAATGTGCGAACTTGATGCGAAACCTGAACTGAAAAGGGTGTTTTCTTGCAACTCGAGCACAAGCGACCATTTGAACAAAATATTCATAAAAGTGCAAACAGAGCATTAGCATTATTCTGAAATGTTAGTACTGTTAGTCTTTTGGGGGAGTGTGGACACCGACTTCTGACTACTTAGCCCGTTTCGGTCGATGTTCTGTTTCTGAGTGATGAGAATCGCCCATTGCGGGATTGCAGGTATATGGGTTATTCGGGTGTACGGGGCAGAGGAGATTGCGGAAACTTTGTACAAGCGTCTATCCCTCTCTCTTTCTCTGTCTTTCTCATCTCTCTGTCCGCACTAGGTGAATGAACCCTTCGATTTTGTACGTGTGTTAGGAGATGCTTATATAAAGCTTGCGTCTGCGTTTACTCTGGTATAAATGTAAAATAAAGATTTATGTGTATAATCTCGTGCAGGTATGCGAAGGGTAGGACTAGATCGAGTGACTATCTAGTAAGACATGCAGGATGTGGATGGATACAGGTGGCTCACGACCGTGCTTTGTGGCATTCCATGGCCTCTAGCCTACGTTCAGCATTGGCCACTCGAGATTAATTTAATGAAGCTAGTAGAAGTTTTTGATTTTGAAAAGCAGCTAGTTGTAACGATTAACGATAGCCATCAACTTGTTAAAGTAAAGCTTTTTTACGTTCTTTTAACTACTTATTTAACATTTATTACGATTTGTTACACAGACATAAAATATTTTATGATGTCAAAGACATGACAACATATTTATTCGATTGATAGTAGAATAAAAATACTTTTTTCATACATAATATATATTATAAAAATAAGTATATGAACCTACTATGCTTACTGAATTCTGGCCCATAAGCACCCACATCTATTATCGTTTAAGAATCAAAATGCTGACACCCCAATAGATTAAAATTGTATGCCTCGGAACCAGTAAAAACCTGTAGTTCTTTACACTCACCATACGAAACACATGCATTCAACTATTTTACGCTGATGTTCTGAATGATGGTTCACTGAATAAGTCCGCTCATTTATCGCGAAACCACCTCGTAACTTTCTTGTTCTTTCTATCCCTTGAACCAAATGCTTGACAATGGCCTCCACGTCGTAGGGGGGATTTCCCCTAAAACGGATTTGCTACGAAAACTAGATATGTTAATTTCTTGATATCTAATGTATTTTAAACTTAAGTTTTATTGAAGATTGGATAAAAATTTTAATAATTAAAATAAGATTTAAATTAATGAAACTTTTTCTTGACATTGTATTTTACAGCCTCGGATACCACTGTCCAATCACATATAACCCTACGGACTACTTTATCAAAGTTTTAGCCTTGACTCCGGGCTCAGAGGGCGCATCACGACAGGCTATTAAAAGCATCTGCGACAGGTTTGCAGTCAGTGATGCTGCTAAAGAACTAGACATGGAGATACATCTTGAATTCCATCTGATGGACCATGAAAATGAGGTAAAATGAAAGAAACATCTTTGAAATATCACCTGTTATCTTATAAACGGGAAATTAAAATTAAGTAAATTGAACACGTTAAAATTCGTAAAGGTAGTTTTATTCATAGTGTTCGAGTAAATATAAGAAATCATTAAATCACCTGTTACTTTCTTCTATTAGTTTATTCATACACAGTTAAGTGTAAGTAAATGCTAAGCTATTATTTTCGTAACAAATTGCGGTTATACTTTTTTAAGGAGATAAGGAGAGTCATTAAATGATAATCAATTAAAACAAATTGATGGATGAAATTCTTATAAATCTATTAATGTATTTAATGACGCAGAATGACGACAATTATTATTATAATAATACTACAAATTCTTTTCCTCTTTGGTCTACTAATCTTAAATGCGAGATCCCGGGTTTGAATCCCTGGTAGGGCCAAAATCGGCTTTCTGTCAAGAAATTCTCTGTGGCAACTCGGATTCGGGAAGTTGGCAGTGATCCATCCTAGGGCCTCGAAAAGCATGTAAATAATTGGTCCTGCACCTCATCTTTCTCTCTCTCTCTCTCTCGGTCTCGGTCGTGTCCGATTGGGAATAGGAAATGCATCTGTCCTGGTGACATTATTGTTATTAATACCACAATTTTTTTTGTTGTTAAATTCCAAAATTTTATTGAGAGTCTTGAAAGAAAACAAGAATATCTATGGTAATAATAACTCCAAGTTACAATTAAATAGTGAGTAATAATGGTAAAAATAACTTTTAAACAATTTAATTTTCAAGATATTTTCTATTTGCAGGAATCAAGAAGAATAAAACCGGATAATTTTAAGGCGCCATTTTTCTTAACAAAAATAATGTGGCTTGTGTATCGATATATGCTGGTAATATTAAGAGATCCCCGAGTACAATTGCTACGTATAGTACAAAAATTAGTAAGTAATTTAGTTTTTTAATGCCGTGTGATTGATTGAACAGCGTTACAGAATCATCACCTTTCATCAGAAAAGGATTTAACAATAGTTGACAGACATGGTCAGCAGTTTTATAAGATTTGAGTATGTACGAGTATTATCAAATTTATTTCGTAATATAATCTATATTTAATACAATAAAAACATATATACTTTTGATGTGCAAATGTGATACGTGACGGCTTCATTAACACTTTCACTGTCCGGTTTTCAGAAACAGGTTTTTAGATAGTAAGACAATAGCAATTAACCTATATGTTGTATACGGGACAGCGAAAGGGTTAAGATTGTTGCACGAATAGGTCGGCTCGACCTTGGAAGACCAAGTTCTCACAGAATACAACCGTGAAATTACAGCTTAATGTTACTGTGTTTCGTATGGTGAGTGTAGAGAATCAGAGACCCTTTTTATTAGAAATAAGATTAAATATTTAATAAATTAAGTCTGTGTGATATATTAAAAAGTATTTAATGCTAGAGTGGATAGGCTTTTGTTACGGTAAAACAATGCGATTTACCATCTAGGCCTCAATCAGTACTTTTTGACTTCATTCCTATCCGTTTTTGATTTTTTGCGCTTTATGACTGGCGTATTGCCGCATCAGCTTTTTGATGCGTTAGTTAGTAGTCGACTACTTTGGTTCTATTACAGATATCCTTATTACGAAGTTTTGTAGACCACATCTCAGGTCATCACAGGTGACAAGCACTGGTTGTTCACTCTTGTTTTTAAATTTTGAGGTATACTTGACGAGATATATCGTAATCACCCAAATGTCGCCTAGTCGATTTGGATCTCTGGCTCGGATTTGGACTTACCTAATTCGTAACCCTTACCATTATGTTTTTTTTATATAGAACGAGGGTGACAAAAGAGTGCACAGTCCACCTGATGGTAAGTGGATGCTGTGGTCCATAGAAATCTACATTTAACCTCGATTAAGAATCAAAATGCAGATTCGTTGTCACCCCTAAGGATTAAGATGGAATTACTCGATTTCCAGTAAAACGGGTCTCCGGTTCTCTACACTCACCTTACGAAACACAACAACGTTAGGCTGCTATTTTACACTGGTATTATGTGAGAGCGTGGTCTTACCATAATAAAAAGGACTTCTTTTTATTATGGTCAGAAATATTGTACACATTTGAATGATAAGTTGGTAAGCAGAATAATAAAATTAAGGCAACATTAAGAATACATATAGAAAGATCATATTTATTTATTGCTGCAACTTGCAGAACGCCCATATAACTGTTGAACTGTTGAACACGACACAGGACAAATAAAGTGACAGATTCTTTAACGCCGCCATTACACGGTACCATGATATTACCACATACACAATAAAATGAACAGAACAAATGTTATTAAACTCCACATCGTCTAATTTTCGAACTATTTTCAGGCGATAGCCCTAACTGCAGGGCTGTGCTTTCTCGGCACTGTGCGTCTCACGCAGGCCGGCATTCAAGATGTTCAAGGAGCACTCTTCATCATCATAGCTGAAAACACCTTCAGCCCCATGTACTCAGTGCTCCACATGTTCCCCGAAGAATTTCCTTTGCTCACTCGGGAACTTAAAGCGGGCTTGTATTCCACACCGATTTATTATATAGCAAGGATGATTGCTCTGGTGAGGAATTATTTGAGTTTTGTAATTAATTATAATATTCATTTTTTATAGAATAAGGTTGACAAACGAGCACACAGCCCACCTGACGGGAAGTGGATGCTGTGACCCATAGACATCTACATTTATCCTCGATTAAGAATCAAAACACAGATGCGATGTCAGTTGTCACCCCTGAGGACTAAGATGGAATGCCTCATTTTCAGTAAAAAAGGATCTCCAGGTCTCTATACTCACCATACAAAACACAGCAGTATTTAGCTGCTATTTAAAGCTGGTATTCCCTGGTCGAGCCGACCCATTCGTGCTACAACCATAATATATAGCTGCACCGTGGTTCAACCACGTATATAATTATGCAGAGGTATAGTTTCAGTTACCTAATGTTTGTTAGTAGGCCTGTATTGTAACTGTGCCTCGTTGTGGCGTGGTGTTGGCGTTAGAAAATCTGTCACCACATTTCGCCTCGTGTGGAAAATGCCAGAAAAATCTTATCACTTTACTTCTACTTCTTAATTTAAGACATAAAGTACTCAGACTCAGACCGACGAAGGACAGTGGCTTCAAAATGACAAGTGGCTACTGCACTCCGTGGAAACCTGCAGCCAAACTTAAACAATGATTTTAATAAAGTTTAAAAGTTTAATATTTAAAAAATGTTTGTTTAAAGTAGAACTTTGTTTAAAGTTGCTAAAATAAAAAGTAGAACTATTTATTAAAAGTTTCATTATTTTACCCTTTTGAGTGGTTTAAGGAATATCACCAGTTTAATGTAATAACCAGAATGTCACTTAAATATGTAAATTTATTTAAGGGAAATTCTAGTGGCAGGGATATTTCTCTTTTATATATGGATTCGTCCCTGTTGTAAAACCTATTTAATAAAAAATAATCATTTAATTCGGTTAAGCCGCTTACGAGAAATTGATATATAATACTCAAAAACATACGGCTCGAATATAAAACCTCGTTTTTTTATAAACTTGGTTAAGATTTTATTATGTCGTAAATTTCCCAAATTTAGTGAACTAGTTAGTTACCTGCTCTCAACGAGCAACAACCCCGAAATATATTAAATAAAAGAAAGTGAAAGATTAAAACCGGTTTTTTGTAGTTGGCTTTTAGTTTAAAACCTTATTCTTGTTGATTGTTTTGCTGCTATAGTTCTTTTTTAGTTTTTGTAATTGGTTGTTTTTGAAATTAAAAGTGTAATATATCAATTTATATTGTGGGGTAACTCATTATCTTTTCTCTATATTTGGATTGTTTATTATTAAATTGAACTATCCCTACCATACATGGCAGTAAATAGATAGTAATGATGCTTATTATGTTAATAAGTTACTTTACGTAATTTATTAATAATTTTCTTATTTAGAAACATTAGTTTCTTGTGAAGAATGAAGGTAACAAACGAGCATACGATGGGACTACCTGATGGTAAAAATAACGTTGTAAAAAAGAATATAAGAACCCTTTAAAAAAAAGAATATACTAACGCTATTGGTAGTTTCGAACCCACGACTTTCCGAGTGACAGTCCGTATCCTCAATCATTAGGCTACTAATAACCTGCAACTATCCTTGATTAGAAATTAAATCGTAGATTCGTTGTCAACCCTGAGATAGAAAGCTTCGTTACAATACAAGTAAAAGTAAAATACAATTTGTATACTTTCACCATTTGATGTAAATGATTTAATATAGTAGAATGATCACAGCCAACTGCTCTGCTAAATAGCTTGAAGTAAGTTTCCTGTAATTTTTTAAACAACACAATCTTAGCTTTCTATCCGACAGAATTTGGCGAAATTGGGCGGAATAACCTAAACGTAACTTGTAATGTCCATAATTGATTACAATTAATTTCTTTCATTTTTAGGCGGTACATAAAGATTGCGTTTAAATCTCTACTCATTGAGTTACCAGTAACTTACATGTAATACGAATTTCTTGATCTAAAATCGCCGGTATTCCAATACATTCTTACGAAAATAAACTCACTGAATGTAAAGTGACAATGATATATCATATTCATGGCCCCAAAAAAAGAAAAAACCAAAAAAACTCCATAAAAATGAAAAGGCTAAAATTAAAAAAAATGGCAAACTCCCATAAAATTTTCTTTTCTTGCGTCTACAAATGAAAAATATGCAAAAAATAGAGTTTGAAATTTGATACTTAAGCTTATAGTACAACACACCAAAAAAACTTGTTCGGTATTCAGATCTAAATTGAATTTAATTTCATTAACATACACATACGAGTACATAAATGTAAATAAACAGATATGCAAATAAATAAATTATAATATTGATAAGATGTTAATTGATATATCACTTAACGTTCATTCTAAAAATCATTCATTTAAAATTCATTCATTTTATGCTGTCTAAATGTTTTCATATTAATTCTATAAAACGTTATAATGTAAATTAGTGTTTAATAAAAGTCCCGGAGGGTTTCTTGCTCGTTCTTCGGAGGTCTTTTCAGAACTCGTTCCGAAGATTATTCCGGACCGATACGACTTAGGGACCTTAAGAAAAGAGTCTACTCATTTTTAAAAGGCCGGCAATAAATTTGCAATGCCCCTGGTGTTGTAGTTGCTCGTGGGCGGTGATAGTCACTTACCGTCATGTGAGCCGCATGCTCGTTTGCCCCTCTCTACCTCTACTATATATATAAAAAAAATTATTTAAACATCATCGAGATTCTGATATTCCTTAGTTCACAAAAGGGTAAAAAAAATAAGTTTTAATAAAATTAAAATGGAAAAAACACATTCTGAAGTCGGTGTTTTAATTCTCATCCTATAAATATCAAAGAAAGCAAATTTTAAACACGGGTTTATTTTTATTTTAGCTTAAGTAGAACTGCATTGATAGAATCTTGATATCTGTATAGGAGGGTAATCAAACCTATCTATACGTAATTTCGTAGTAGGTACGTAAGCAACTCAAATTAGATCGCCCATGGACTTATATATTTCGCACCGACTCCACTCATATTTAACCGCAATTTGAAAGTACGATTTACCACGTTCTCGGTGATAAAGAAAAACATCGCAAGGAAACCTGCATATCTGAGAATTTAAAAAAAATATTTCGGAAATCATTTTTAGGTATGGATATGTGGAGTCAACTTAATCAACTCCTTTTTGACCTAAAACTCGCTGTTGCCTGTACTTAGGCTTGTGTTAGGCTGTATTTAGGCTGCTACTTTTTTACTTTTAATAGGCTATTCACTGCTGATCATAGGCTTCCCCCATTGTATGTCAAATAGACCAGATTTTTACAGTATTGGTACTTGACAGTTGGGATGGCAATCGCAACTTTTTATTACTTTGCGCCTATTATCAGGAAATGCTGCTGCCATCCATCTCCTGGTCCTCAGTTTTCTTCTGTCGCCTCCTACGACACTCACGAACAATACAAATAAATTTTGAAGTCTACGCGAACATAAAAATATACTGAAATGTATATTATGATGCCATGTGTAGTAATGAAGAGCATCGAATCCATCATTATTTTGTCAAAACTATATCAAGTTTAATTATGAATGTTATGTAAATAATGCATTTCTCAATCCAGGGCAATTTACCCTTTATAAAGACACATCAAAAAAACATGCCCGATATAAAAAAAAGGTGTCGCGAGACGTATTGCTGTATTGATATTAATGTTATTCTGATAAAATAACTTATGCGTTTCTGAAGCATATATCCGAATTTCAATCATTTATGTCCAATATAGACGGTATTAACGATGTTTCCAAATGAAAACCCACGCGAGCGAAGACGCGTGTAAAAAGCTAGTAGGTAATATATTAAGAAAAAATTGCTGATAAGCTTTGGCAATACTTAGGATAATACTTAGAAAAATTAAGTTAAAAAAAACTAACTATACTGACAATATGTACTAAAATCGACTAAAACATTTACTATAAGTCAACTGTCAAAATGGCGTCGATAAAGCGGAGCCCTTTTGACCCTTTACTAAATAATAATAACATATTGTTGCGCGAATAAGTCGACATCATGTATCAGCATTAGCGCCATCTAGTGTCAGGAACGAGAGCGAAGGGAGCTTTCCAGAAAATGACATCACTAATCTTTCAACCGACAGCGCCATCTAGTCTCGGAACGAAGAACTAAGCTTCTAGAAGCTGACGCTCGAACTCTCGGCCCCTTGCGCGTGTTTACTTGAATATTCTGGATGTTTCGGTGCTAATTTGTTTTATAGGCGCTGCAAGATGCGATCGGGGAAGTATTGAATTTGGCGAGACAAGCGAAGCTTCGGAGTGAAATAAAGTGAATCAGTGTGATTAATTTTTAGTGTTTTAAGTTTTAATTGGTGTAAAGAAAATTAAAGTGTTAATTTAGGTAATTCTATCGGCAATTTTTATTGTCACGAACCTCAAGCTCGTAACAATTGGTGTCAGAAGTGGGATAAAATCATGCCGATTTTACCTAAGGAGGAAACGGAGGGTGTCCGTACCCGAAGTCAACGCCAGCAGGAGACGGACCAAAGAAGATTTGGTGGTGCAACGCCGCAGACGTCGGAGGGCCAGCCGCCGGCTGCAGGCCCGTCAGTAGCTCCTACATCTGCAGCACCTGACTTAGGTGCTCTGATGGTGGTGCTGCAGGAGCAGGCTCGCCGACAGGAGGAACAGGTCCGTCAGTGGAAAGAGCAGCAGGAGGAACAGGTCCGTCGGCTGGAAGAGCAGCTGCGGGGCGGACAGGATGAACAGGCCCGCCGACAACAGGAACAGGCCCGTCGGTCGGAAGAGCAGATGCTCCTCATGAAGGACCTTCACGCTACGTTCGGAAAAGAGATAAGGGAGGTTAAGGATAAGGTTGCTCAACATGACAACCGCCTGTCGGAAGCTGAAACCCGAATCGACCAAGTAAACAATCGGGTTGACAACGTGATGGCTGACGTGAAGAAAACGCTGAACGACCTCAAACTTAGGGATGGAACTACAGCTCCCGTAGTAGCTACAGCACCTTCGCTACGAGGTTTCAAAGTGCCACCGTTCGACGGGACTTCTTCCTGGTCAGCCTACAAAATCCAGTTCGAGACTGTTATGAAGGCGAACGGCTGGAATAAAAGTCAGGCCATGACTGCTCTCACACTAGGCCTGCGCGACCAGGCCTTAACAGTTCTGGAAGCTCTCGGGGAGGAAGTGACTTATGAGCAACTCCTTGAGGCATTGGAGGCGAGATATGGCGACGCTCACCTGGAACACGTCTTTCGTGCGCAACTTAAAGATCGCGTGCAGCGCATCAACGAAAAGGCGCGAAAAGCATACCAGTCTGTACCTGCGCTCATTGAAGGGAACCTGGTGCAGACATTCATCGACGGCATCCGCGACCTTGAAGTCAGAGCTGCTGTGAGGCTCGGGCACCACGAGACGCTTAAGGACGCCTTGGCCCATGCACTGGAGGTTGAAGCCGTGCGGCAGGATCTTCGTTCCCATCGCGTTAGGGAGGTTGCAGCAGCTACAGTTCGCGACCGCAATAATGGATACAGCCCTGGTGCTATGGCTATGTGGAAAGGGGCCATCTTAACCCTGCCGCGAACGTAGAAAGGAAGCACCGAGAGGGTACCTGGGGCCTCCCCCCCAGGGAGGTGCAGAGGTTCGCGACCACAATAAAGGATACAGCCCTAGGTGCTATGGCTGTGGGGAAAGGGGCCATCTTCGATCCAGCTGCCCTAAGTGAACCCTAGAAAGGGAAGGTGAACGATCTCAGAAGGGAAGTGCGGCTAACATCACCGCCCAGCAGCAGCCGGGATACGACTTTACTATCAGACATCGCAGCGGGAAATCTCATGGCAACGCAGATGCATTGTCAAGAAGACCTTGTCCTGAAGATTGTAAATATTGTACTAGGCAAGAGAATAAGGAAGTGGTATCCGTGAGGATGCTCAGGACAGACCACCTCAGCAACGAGTGGAAGGACAGCTTACAACGTGCACAGCAGGAAAATCCGGACATCAAGCCGATTCTGGAATGGATGAAGGCCAGTGCTCCCAAGCCCAAGTGGAGCGACGTCTCAGCGATGAGTTCGACCACTAAAAGCTATTGGGCCCAGTGGGACAGCTTGCTGCTTCAGGATGGAGTTCTGTGCCGTAAATGGGAAAATGTTTGGGGAGACAGCTATCATTTGCAAATGGTCGTCCCTAAAGCTAGAGTACCGGATGTTCTACAGCTGTACCATAATGAGTGTTCAGGGCACACACAGTTCAACGGTTTTACTGGGTACACTGTCGAAACGATGTCGAGGACTGGTGTCGCAAATGTACAAGTTGTGCGGCTGTAAAGGGACCTCAGACTCGTAGTAGAGGTGCATTGAAGTTGTACAATGTTGGTGCACCATGGGAGAGAATAGCCTTTGACGTGGCGGGGCCGTTTCCGGAGAGTGAAAACGGTAACAAGTATTTCATGGTTGTGATGGATTACTTCACTAAGTGGCCGGAAGTCTTCGCCATTCCAAATCAAGAAGCTTCAACAGTTGCAGATAAACTAGTTCATGAAGTCTTCTGTCGTTTTGGAGTACCTTTAGAGATTCACAGCGATCAAGGAAGGAATTTTGAGTCTCAAATATTCCAGGAAACTTGCCGAGTTATGGGTACTCATAAAACAAGAACGACTTCTTATCAACCGTAATCTGATGGAATGGTAGAACGATTTAATCAGACATTGGAGAGGTACCTAGCAAAAGTTGTAGACAATCGGCAACGAGATTGGGACAAGCACATACAAGCGTTTTTGTTGTCATATCGAAGCGGTGTTCACGAAAGTACATCCGTGACACCAGCTTTCCAAATTTTGGAAGAGAATTACGGCTGCCTGCAGACCTGATCACCGGGATACCACCTGATGCCCCACGTAGTATAACCGATTATGCAAATGACTTGCGGGACAAAATGAATGACATTTATGAGCACGTCAGACAATCGGGCCAGCAAATGTCTGAGAAGATGAAAACCCGGTACGACCGCAAAATGAACAATAAAGGCTTCGACGAAGGTTCACTAGTGTGGTTGCACAATCCAGTCCGCAGCAAAGGGAAATCTCCTAAGCTTCAAGCTAAATGGGGCGGCCCGTACCGGATTGTAACCAGGATCAACGATGTAACCTACCGGATACAGAAAGGTGCAGAGGGACTCCTAAGATCGTCCATGTGGATCGCTTGGCGCGTTATTATGGGGCCGATAATGCTCGGGAAGAGCATGTCTTAGGAGGGGGCAGTGTTGCGCGAATAAGTCGACGTCATGTATCCGGCATTAGCGCCATCTAGTGTCAGGAACGAGAGCAAGGGGAGCTTTCCAGAAAATGACATCACTAATCTTTCAACCGACAGCGCCATCTAGTCTCGGATCGAAGAACTAAGCTTCTAGAAGCTGACGCTCGAACTCTCGGCCCCTTGCGCGTGTTTACTTGAATATTCTGGATGTTTCGGTGCTAATTTGTATTTATAGGCGCTGCAAGATGCGGTCGGGGAAGTATTGAATTTGGCGAGACAAGCGAAGCTTCGGAGTGAAATAAAGTGAATCAGTGTGATTAATTTTTAGTGTTTTAAGTTTTAATTGGTGTAAAGAAAATTAAAGTGTTAATTTAGGTAATTCTATCGGCAATTTTTATTGTCACGAACCTCAAGATCGTAACAATATCTATGCAAACAAAGCTGTAGTTTGTGAGTTATAAGTGATCATATTAACCGGATGACCATAATATTACCCTCACGTACTATATAACTTTTAATTAAAAGTTAATTTTGACAAATCTTGACAATTCTCTTTACCGTGTAGTGGCAGTGTAAGAATATCTACTGCCTCATACCATTCCTTGGGTGTCATAAGGAGGAACTGAGGGACAGGGCTTTCACCTTAAATTTGATTCAACGCGAGCAACTTAAGTTAGTTTCCCGATGCTGACTAATAATTTTTTTCTTCTTATTTATTTGAACAGAAGCAGTCAACTTCTAGATATAAGTATCACATTAGCCGTAATGATTATAATATATGTTGCTGGAGTGCGGAATATTGGTACTGCGACTACCTATTACCATACTAACCAGTTGCAAAATAGCCCCCAGCACCTAAATTTGGATCAGAGCAATGCCTTACAATGGATATTTTACAAGCCGAAAATGAAGTTATATCACGTATTTATAACGAATTTCACTTCCAGTTCCCAGGTCTGGTGATAGAGCCGACGCTGTTCACGCTTGTCGTGTACTACATAGCGGGTCTGCGAGCCACAGTCTTCGCGTTTAGCTTCACAGTCTTGCTGGCAATTGCCGTACTTAATGTTGCCATTGCATGTGGTAAGTGCGATGTTTGCTCATTTGTGGATACACATTGCACCGTAAAAACCTAGCTGTTTGTAATAATTTTGCATATGGACGCTCACATACTTCTTTCCCCCACGTAGCCTGCCACTTTTCAAGCATATTCCACACCTATAAAACGGTTGGACGAAAAATATACTGAACACCGCGATCGTATGTAGGAAACGTTATATCAGTGAAGAATACACCTGTGATCTCGCACTAAATTATTGTTGAGTGTTCGTGAAGTGCGATTAACTGCTTGACTCGTTCATGTGCCGATTGGTAATGTAATATCGTTTTGCCTACAGTTATCCTTTTGTATTTTTCTTTTCCTTTCTTTCACTTTCATATGTATACACATTTAATAAACTTACTTAATACTGATATTCTATTTTATTATATGTGAAAAATCGAATGATTGATGAATGAAAATAATTTAATATATCACATTAATTATTTTTATTCTCATCGGCTCGTATTTTATTGTACCTACTTAAATGAAAAAGCATTTAACCAAAATAATAAAAAATACGTTTATTAATCCGCTGCTAAGCGTGGCAAATATCGCAAATACACCCCTATGACAACCTATAAGGGCAGCAATGGAATTTAGTAAGGCTGTAAGGATGGAAAAAAAGAAAACGCATAATTTAAATTAGTAATATTAATCTTTTTTAGTTTAAGAAAAAAGTTGTAAAGTATTTCTGCTTTATTATAGTAATTTCATTAGCATTTGACAGATTTTTCAAGTTCAAAGGTAAAGAGGAGAGGTCTTTGCTCAGCTATGGTTGCTACTTTTGGTTTAAGTTTCTAAGTGACATTTGAAAAAATATTGTCATTATTGTTGTACCATTTCAAGACCAGGTAGAAAATATAAGGGTTGATTCCAACTATTATACTTTATTTCACTTTCTACAATACTATCTCGAGTCCAGGTAGGAAACAAACGGTAGATTCAAACTATTACACTTTGGTTCACTTTACAATTTAAACTTATACAAAATTCAACTTCACTTCACGTCTTACTGCGACGATTTGCGTTGAGCTAATGCCACTCTCCATTTTACTAATCAACCTTTAGCACTTGTTAGCAAGGTGGGGCGGCGTCATTTCCGCCCCACTCTTTTACAGCAATCAAAACATTATCCTTCCGGTTACATCATATTACTCTATCCATTATCCGCAATCATTAATGTAAGTAACTAATAATTATTATAATATAAAGTCAAATCACTTATCGAGTAATTCCGTTATAAACAATAATATAGTGGTTATTAATCTAACAATAGCAATTATTAACCTAACAGCTCGGCCATCCTACTCAAAGCGAGTCCCATCGCTTCTACACTTAAAAAAAAAACCCCGCAAGTATAAAAGAAAGTAATTACATTTAACATATCCTAAACTAGACTAAGCATGATAGATATAAATACAATATTAATCAAAATAATAAAATCAAAATTTAAAATTGACCTTCCGTCATAAAATCTATAATTGGTATTAAATGCACAGTTATCTTTTTTTATGTTTGTATAATATAACCAATGAATATCTAATTTTAACTATTCAGTGTCAACTGTATTATTATCAGTTGAATCAGACTCAAAATCTCTATTGAAATTCATCCACGGATGAATTTTGTCAATTGACACTATAGCTTCATATTTTCTACTGTTTTTACGGGTAAGCGGCGTATCTTCAACTAGAAATCTGTCATTTGGTAGCACTTTTACTATGCGATACGGGCCTTGAAATTTAATTACAAGTTTTTGTGATTTTCCGTCGTGTGGGACTTGCTTTTCTAAACGTATTAAGTCACCTTCATTGTATTTAGTTGCGGGCTTTCTACGTTCATTAAATCTTTTTGCATCTTCAATTTGTTGTGCTTTAATTTTTGTACTAGCATCTTGCCTAAGTTCGTCTAACTTTTCTAATGGAGTTCCATTTAATGTGTCATTGATAACAGAGCTTAGGATGCCTTCTGATTTACCGGTTATATTAAATCCAAAAAGTAACTCAGATGGGGACCTTTGTGTAGTTTTATGCTTAGTTGTATTTATACCGACTTGAATATCCTGTACATAATTGTCCCAAGATTTATCGTCTTTACCATGTCCAGATGCCGATAAAGCATCTAAAATGGTCCTATTAAAACGTTCTACTTGACCGTTAGCTCTTGGAGTAGCAACGGCATTTGTGATGTGTTTGATACCATAAGACATAATAAAATCCTGAAAAATTTTACTCGTGAAGCTAGTTCCCTTATCGGTGATCAGTCTCGTGGGTACGCCGAAGTAACTTATGTGGTTTTTAATAACTTGTATGCTTGTCACGGACTTTGTATTCTTAACAGGAGTAATGTTAATATATTTTGTAAAGCCATCAATCAAAACTAACAAATAGCTATTCCCTTTCTTACTTTTCACAAAGGGTCCTAAGTGATCTGCGTGGACTGTGTGGAAGGGAATACTGACCTTATTTATTGTATGTAACTCTCCTTCACGTTTTCCTCCCGGCGCTTTGTGATGTGCGCACTCGAGACAAGACGTCACATATTTTTTTACAAAGCGGCGCATTTTAGCGAACCAATAATGTTCTTGGATTCGTTTCAATGTTTTTTCAAAACCACAATGCCTGATGTCGTCGTGGTTCATTTTGAGTATTTGCCAACGTACTCCCTTAGGTACTACCCATCTTAGTGAATCGCCAACAATTCGATAGACGCGCTCATTTTTAAGTTTGTAGTTTTTAATTATGTCTACATATTGGTCTGCCTTGGAGTCCGTTAATATGTGCTTTATTTTCTTTATTTCGTCATCAGCAGATTGCACGGTAACTATCCAGTCCGAATGACTTTGCTGTATCGCCAACACATCCCATATTAGCCGGTCATCTGCAATACCTTCAGACGAACAGTCCACCGGGTTTCTACTAAGCGCATCTGCATGAGACATTCGGGCGCCTGGTCGATATTCAATCGTGCAGTCGTATTCTTGTAGCTGGATCCACCAGCGCGCAATACGAGCTACTAAATCTCGTTTAGTCAGAGTGGATCTAAGGGCGTTACAATCAGTTACAATTTTAAAGTGTATTCCTATAAGATAGACTCTAAAGCGATTCAATGACGCAACCACTGCTAAAGTTTCGAGTTCGAATGAGTGAAGTTGACGCTCGTGTGCATTTGTTTTCCTACTAAAATAAGATATGGGCTGTAATGTGTTCTTTGAATTTCGCTGCAGTAATATTCCTGCCACACCTTCCTTACTTGCGTCTGTGTGAAGTTCTGTTTCTGCACAAGGGTCATAAAGAGCTAGCAATGGGCGGTTGACTAGTATTTCCTTAATTTTTAAAAAGGACTCTTCTTGGCTTGGTCCCCATGTCCAGCAAGAGTCCTTCTTTAAAAGGCTAGTCAATGATGCCGTGATTGTAGCATAACCTTTGATAAAACGCCTAAAAAATCCAGATAACCCAAGGAACTGTCTTAATTCATGTTGGTTGCGAGGTTTCGGAAATTTTGAGACAGCGTCTGTTTTCCTACTGCCTGGGCGGATTCCATTAGCACTTACTTCAAATCCTAAAAAGTCAATAGTTTCATAGAAGAAATTGCATTTACTTAACTTGAGGGTTAGACCTCCTCTCTTCAAGAGTTTGAGTACTTCTTCTAGTCTAACAATGCCTTCGTCAAAGGTTTTAGACGGGATAAGCACATCATCCATGTATACAATGGCATACTTGATTTTAGCCTCCATAAGTATTTTGTTGATGGTGCGTTGAAACACAGATGGTGCATTTACCAACCCAAACGGCATACGATTAAATTCATACTGCCCATCGGGCGTTACAAAAGCAGTCTTGCTTCGAGATTCTTCAGAAATTGGTATCTGGTAATAGCCAGAAGCCAAATCCAATGATGTAAATAAAGTATTACCTGCTAGTAAATCTAATTGATCTTCGATTCGAGGTAATGGATAATGAGTTTTCTTCGTCTTTCTGTTAAGAGCCCTGTAGTCGACACATAGCCGTTTCTCACCAGTCTTCTTTTGTACCAATACAATTGGGCTGGCATAGGGCGATGAAGACTCTCTTATGATTCCACTGTCGGCCATCTCTTTTATCATGTCCCTTACTAGTTGTCGCTCAGTATAAGACATGCGGTAGGGACGGTAAACGACTGGTTCAGAGTTTTCCAACTCAATTACCATTTCTGTAGCATTTGTAAACCCGAGATCATAAAGTCCATTTGAGAAACATTCTTTGTATTTCGAAAGTAATCTCTGTAACTCAAGTGTTTGTTCATTAGTAAGTTGAGAACTACAGTTAATTGTTTCATCTATTCCAGTTGAATCAAGGGTGACTTTATACGAATCCAATACGTGAGTTGTAGAACCCGTAGGCATTAAATGTTTCTGTAGGGCACGTGTTAAAAGTGAATTCTTTCCTATGCATATATCATTTGTTGATATATTACATATTAAGAGAACACCTCGACCATTCTTGATTTCGTATTCTCCAGGTAGAATATAAAACTCTTTTCCAGCTGAACCACGTAGCGATCCGATAACGCAAATGTTACAATCAATGTCCGTATTGGCACATACTTCCACCGTTTGCAATGCATTACTAGGAATATTGGCGATGTTTTCAGTTAATAAACGAATTTTGTTATGAGTTATCCTTTGGAAGATCAATTTACTAGGAGTTTTGATAATCAAAATATCAGATTTTTCTGTAAATGAGTGCCCCAACAAAACTGGGTGATTAAGAACGTAATCGTCAACTATGTAAAGCTCTATATCCTCCGTTAAGCCTTGCACTGTTACGGAGGCTAGCGCTACGCCTAATGGTCTTACTAAGTTAGACCCTATCCCTTCTAGTACAGGCAACTTAGTTTGGGAATTAATGTCGAGTCCCATAGTTTCTGCATCACTTAACCTAACTAAAGAACATTGACTCCCCAAGTCAACGTAACAGGTTGTAGAAAATCCGTTAACTTTTATGTTGATTATATATTTATCACAGGGGCAAACACCTAAAGTTACTTTCGATACGTGTTTCTCACATTTAGAATTACTAGAAGTTTGACTATTCCTGTTATATCCCGGCTCAGATGCTAATTTCTTTCTAAAACAATCGTTAGATTTATGACCTAATCTTTCACAAACTGTGCATTTTGTAAGAGGCGTATCGCGCCTAAAGCTAGGATGCTCTATATCGCTACAGTTAAAACACCTAATATTATTATTGAATGAGTCAGATTTAGACGACCCGGGTCTGTTTGACGCTAGCGTAACCTTACGATCACTATGATTTTGTATTGGTGCGTCGAACGCGCTGCTTGTTTTGACAGTCTTAAAATATTTAAGAACCTGCTCAGGCTCCGAGAAATGGGCGGCCTGAGCCCCGACTTTTGTAGCACAATTCTCAACACCGTAAAGAAGGCAGTCCACAGCTTGTCTACCGAAAATTTTATAGCGATTTAATAAATAGATCTTTGCATAGTAGTAGTGCTCCAATGACTTGCCGTATTTTACTTATTTAGATAATATTTCAGTCAGAAGCTCGGCATAGTCTTCGCGACAGGGCAATGATTCTATCAAGTTCTTTTTCCACTCGGGTCATGTATACAATAGTGGAGGCAAACCATGAAACTAGGTCTTGGCAATACCACTAAGCTTAGGTAATGAATAATGAATAATTTCTTTTTCATCCCAGTTATAAATTTCCGCGCACCCTTCTACTTTGTTTATCCAAGTTAAAATAGTTTGCTCTTTCGACAAAGGGTCAAATTCCGGTATGACGTTAGTGTTGAAAACAAGTTAAGGCCTATCCGATAATATTAGTACCTGGTTCCTTACTTATACTCCTTTGCCGCTGACACCTAGTATGCTGTGAGGCGCCATCCTCCGAAGATGTCAAATGATCGCGCTTCCTCTTACTCTTCGATGCCAATCTATGGTGAGTTGACCGTTTACCCCTTTTCTTTCTTCCATCATTTCCATCCTCACTACCAGACTCATTAGTCTGATACCATGTTTGGACTCCCTTCCTTGGTCGTCCTTCCTCATCCTTGGAAAATTCCTGCTCTATCCTCGAGCAGGGAGTTTTCTGTATCAATACCGGGCTGAAATTCCGTCCTTGCACCTCTATCCTGGGCGCTCCTTGATTAGAAAGATGCGCCAGTCCTTCTCCTTGACTGGTCGCATCATCAAGTCCTTGATTAGATAGATGCGCCAGTCCTTCACCTCGACTGGTCACATCATCAACTCCTTGATTAGATAGATGCGCCAGTCCTTCACCTCGACTGGTCGCATCATCAACCCCTTGATTAGATAGATGCGTCAGTCCTTCCCCTCGACTGGTCGCATCATCACTAATCTCATTCAACCCTTTTCCTCGTGTCATTCGTCCTTGCTCTTGTTCTTGAGCAAACTATCCTTGGTGCTCCTTGATTAAATAGATGCGCCAGTCCTTCCCCTCGACTGATCGCATCATCACTAATCTCATTCAACCCTTACCTCGGGTCATCCGTCCTTGGTCTTGTCCTTGAGCAAAATATCCTGGGTGCTCCTTGATTAGATAGATGCGCCAGTCCTTCCCCTCGACTGATCGCATCATCACTAATCTCATTCAACCCTTACCTCGGGTCATCCGTCCTTGCTCTTGTCCTTGAGCAAATTCATCATCCATAATAGCTCCGATTATCTGAAACTTACAGGTATAAGCTTAGAACTTGTCCAGAGATTTTCTTTTAAAGTACATAGCAAATTATTTCTATAATTAGAACCTGACCTTCATTGTAAAAGTTGCACCGTAAATAGTTAAGCTGTGTAGGTTATTTTTTTATCATTATATTTATTATTGGTACAGATTCATCATACTGCAATAGTTATAACATTAACAAATTTATTTCGTTTTCATAATGTCGTGTATTATCAAAAGAAACAGAGTTGCATTATCAGTATTACGTTTTTTTTTTTTCACGACTTATACGAAAAAGACGGTAGAATAATAAAAAAAAATAATCGTATAAATGATCTATTTCATTATTCCTCAAACTTTAAAATCAACAATTACAGTTATACTTAGTAGGAAAATATGCGAAATATCAATTTATATACACGAAAAATACTTACATTATTCGATCGGTGCACGTGGCAACATAATTAAATATGTATCTTGTTTATCCCACTTCTGAACTGTTGTACCATTTCAAGACCAGGTAGAAAATATAAGGGTTGATTCCAACTATTATACTTTATTTCACTTTCTACAATACTATCTCGAGTCCAGGTAGGAAACAAACGGTAGATTCAAACTATTACACTTTGGTTCACTTTACAATTTAAACTTATACAAAATTCAACTTCACTTCACGTCTTACTGCGACGATTTGCGTTGAGCTAATGCCACTCTCCATTTTACTAATCAACCTTTAGCACTTGTTAGCAAGGTGGGGCGGCGTCATTTCCGCCCCACTCTTTTACAGCAATCAAAACATTATCCTTCCGGTTACATCATATTACTCTATCCATTATCCGCAATCATTAATGTAAGTAACTAATAATTATTATAATATAAAGTCAAATCACTTATCGAGTAATTCCGTTATAAACAATAATATAGTGGTTATTAATCTAACAATAGCAATTATTAACCTAACATTATGAATGTAAAATGTTTTTTGGAAAAGCTATAATTTTTTTTAAAACAAAATAAAAATAAAATATTTTTAATTGCTATAATTGCAGGGTGTAACCGTGAAGTTATTTGCTGGCGGGAATCACTTTCCAGCTGCGATATGTTTTTCCATTATGATAATTTCGTGTAACAATAAGATAGTAATATTAAAGAAGTCATCGGCTTATAATCTACGTGGTAGGATTTCTTTTTCTGTCCAGGAGACCGTTTGGGTAGGGACCCGTTTTGCACCTATACTTGCCGTCAAGTACATTTGCCGCTCTAAAGAGTAAAGAGAGCCAGTATACTCAACGAGAATTAGTCGTAATTACAGGCTGTGAGGTAATTCATCTTAGACCTCAGAGGAGACAACGAAACTGTAGCGTTCTTTATTTGAGGTCGGGTGTAGCTGTTTCATGTGCTTCAGTTGCCAATTACCATCAGGTGGACTACTAGTACATTGTCACTTCAATTTCATAAAAATAATCGACACCATATATTTACACAATTCAACATATAACACATGTCAAACGTTAAAATGAAGCTAACCCCGATTCCCACTATAATAAATTACACAATCGCACTGCTGGGTTGTTGTTTTGACCCATGTGTTGCCGTAAATTTATACAGTAACATCCAATTTTAGTGAAAACGAGGAATTCCAACTAATTTCTAAGGAGCAACAAAGCATCTAAATTTTGTCATGGATACTCTATGGACCACAGCATCCACTTACCATCAGTTGGACTATGAACTAGATTCCCTCTGTCACCCTTAATCTATTAATTTAATTTTTTTCTTTATATATTAGTTTTATTCAACACTTATTCAATATTAAAAAAAATTTAAACATCGTTTCACATTGAATGAATTACGTTGTTTTCCAGGTTCCTTCTTCTCGTGCGCGTTCGGCTCAATGCCTATTGCTATCGCTTACCTCGTGCCGTTTGACTACTCGTTAATGTTGACGTCTGGACTATTCGTCAAATTAAGGTATTTTTATCAATTAAACGTATCTAAGTAAGTAGTAAGTAGGGGGATGAGTCGCTCGCGTCCGTAGGCTCCGACCACCTAACCTTAGGCCCACCCTACACGTGTCCCCCGGGTGGTGCTAAACGAGCGACAAAGCCGAAAAAATAGACTCGGCTCCTCGCCGTATGGTAGCGGCGTAAAATCTACCACCACCCCTTGTTCGAATGACTCAGGAAATAAAAGAAATGGCCCCGAGTTCCCGGCGCCCCTTAAATGGGGCAGGGGTGCGAAGAATCTCCGGGAGAAAAACCGGCGACGAGGTTCGCCACCCGTCACGTTCTGTCTCCCGGAGGGGCGAAAAGTGGATTGCGGAAACCCGTCTGGCTACGCTGAATGTATGTGGAGGAATGAATGATAAGATGGATGAAGTATGCGAAATGATGAATGACAGAGGAATAGATGTGTTATGTGTGAATGAGACGAAACGGAAGGGAAAGGATGCCACTGCACATGGCACGTATACCGCGTATTGGTCTGGTGTAGGCGAGACCGAACGGGCGTGCCAGGGAGTCGGTTTCATTCTTTCAGAAAGAATGGGTCAATGTGTGAAAGAGTATGAATGTGTAAGCCCGAGACTGCTATGGATACGAATGAAAGTGGGCTTAAAGAAGCTGTTCCTGCTAGGGGTGTACGCCCCAGACATGTCTAAGCCCGCTTACATTCGAGAGCAGTTTTGGGACATGGTAAGGATGGTGTTGACAAAATGTAAGGAAAATGAAAATATTATTATGTTAGGAGACTTTAATGGAAGGGTTGGGGTGAAGAGGTCTGGTTATGAAAGGATATTGGGAACGTTTGGTGATGAAAGTATAAATGAGAATGGTGAAGACCTCCTCACCGTATGTGCGGAAAAGAATCTTTTTGTGACGAATACTTTTTTTCGTCATAAGAAGATTCACATGTATACATGGGAAAGAGGTGATGATAGAAGCGTGATAGATTTCGTAATTGTGGATGAAAGAATGAGGAGCGCAGTCGTAGATACAAGGGTTTACCGGGGGTCCAACGTAGGGACGGATCATTACTTGGTCTTATGTCGAATTAATGGTCTTTTCAAGCGTTGGCGGCATCGGACATCTGTGTCTACCACTGCGTTACAGCGTATAAGAATAGAGAAGTTACAAGATGAAGATGTGAAAGAGAAGTATAAATGTAGACTGAGAGAAAATATTAGATGTTTGAATGAGTTGTGTATGAATGATTTAGACTTGAAGACTGTGTGGGATAATATTAAGAAAGGTTTGGTGGATACCGCCACCGAAGTATGTGGTGTAAGTAAAAGAACAAATGAAAGGAAAAGTAATACGTTGTGGTGGGATGATGAGTACGGGTGGAAGTTGAATCAAAGAAGAAAGCATGGTTAGATTTACTAGCAACCAAAGCTGGTGATTCTTCTGGTATGAATGATGAGATTGAAAGAAAAAAGGCAGAATTTAGACGTCTAAATAAGAGAGTAAAAGAAGTTGTTGAAAGGAAAAAGAAAGAAAGAATGGATAAGAATGATAGAAGAATATCTGATAATTTCCAGGCTAACATAAAAATGTTCTGGAAACTCGTAAGAACTGCCAGGGGAAATACAAAACAGCCTATAATAAATGCTATAAGAGACGAGAATGGATGTATTCTGAATGATGAAGTTTCGAATTTAAACAGATGGAAGGAATACTTTGAAAGCGTGTTTATGAGTGAAGAGTCGTATGAATTAAATGAACTAGAAATTCCGAAAGAAGTGGAAAGGGGTATGGAGATAAGTGTAGATGAAATAATGAAAGCAATGAAAAGCATGAAAGCAGGTAAGGCAGCTGGATATGATAGAGTATCACTCGAGATGCTAAGGGCTGGAGAGGGAGTGGTGGCAGGCCTGCTGTACACCTTGTTTAATTTATGTTGGGAATTAAAACGGGTACCGGATGACTGGTGTAAAGCAGTTATAGTACCAATATATAAAGGAAAAGGGTCACAGCAGGACTGCAAAAACTACCGCGGTATCAGCTTGCTTAGTATTGTGGGTAAACTGTATGCTAAGGTGTTAATTGAAAGAGTTATGAAAGAAACTGATGGAAAAATTTGGGATGTGCAAGCGGCTTTTAGAAAGGGAATGGGGTGCACAGATCAAGTCTTTTCCATGCGCATGATTGCGGAGAAGTTTTTGGCCAAAAACCAGAAAGTTTTTTGTGCGTGCATGAACTTGGAAAAGGCTTATGACAGAGTGGACAGGAATGTGTTATGGCAAACACTGAACTCATATGGGTTGAGCGCTGGTTTGATACAGGCATTAGGGTCTCTTTATAGGGACTCTAGTGCTTGTGTCAGGATCAATGGGGTCTACTCGGACTGGTTTGGCATCCAAAAAGGTGTCAGACAGGGCTGTGTAGCTTCCCCTTGGCTGTTCAACCTATTTATGGACCGGTGTTTGCAAACTTTGAAAGATGAAGAATGTGGTTTAAGAATGGGCGAGTTAACCGTCAAATGCCTTTTGTATGCCGATGATCAAGTCATATTTGCGTCATCAGCGGCTGAGTTGCAAATGATGGTTACATTAATAAACTGGGAATTAAAAGAAAGGGGAATGAAAGTGAACGCGGAATGCTTCGGTGGTTTGGTCACGTAGAAAGAATGAATGATGAAAGAGGGACGAAGCAAATTTATATGGCAGATGTGAACGGCCGAGTCGGGAAGGGACGCCCTAGAAAAAAGTTTGTCGACCAAATTGGCGATATTTTGAAGTATAGAATAAGTAAAGTAGAATAGAATAAGTAAAGGAGGCGAAAGAGGTATGTCAGGATCGTGCCAAATGGAAGTCCGTAATCTCTGCCTACCCCTCTGGGTGACAGGCGTGAGTGTTTATGTATTATGTATGTATCTAAGTTTTTTTGCGTTAATTTTAGCGAAGCCGCAAATTCAATAATATTGTTATTGCGCAAATGCTGGAAAAAGTAGCGCGGTTGACGCACGCATGCACGCACGCACGCACGCACGCACGCACGCACGCACACACGCACGCACGCACGCACGCACTCAAGCACACACGAACGCACGCACGCACGCACGCACGCACTCACGCACGCAAGCACGCACGCACGCACGCACACACGCACACACGCACACACGCACACACATACACACTCACACACATACACATACACATACACATACACACACACATACACACACACATGCACACACACACATACACACATACACACACACACACACACACACATACACATAACACACACACACACACACACACACACACACATACAAACACACACACACCCATACACACATACACACACACACACACACACACACACACACACACACACACACACACACACACACACACACACACACACACACACATACACACATACACACATACACACACACATACACACACACATACACACACACACACACACACACACACACACACACACACATACACACACACACTTCATCCCATTCACAGAATAATAAAGGGGCACTCTTAATTTTCAGTCATCCATCTCACCATCAGGTTTTTCTTTAATGTTCGTGTTTTTTTTTTTGTTTAATCAAATTGCAAATTTTTATCTCGGATATTGTGATGTTTTCGATCGTTAAGAGCGTTTTGCCCACGGTTTTGCTAATGCACTAAGATAAGTTTTCGTATAAGTAACCATTTACTAGAGGTCTCCACTGTCGTGTTCGGATCTAAGAGTCTCGGAAATCAGTATAATTACAGCATGTGAGGCGTTCCAACTGATGATACAAATTAGTCCTCAGAGGTAACGACGCATAAGAAATCCTAGCCCACCTTATTTGAAGTGTGTTACAGATGTCTGTGGGCTACAGTAGCTTACTTATTTACCATTTTAATTACTTAAGTGTTGAGGTAACTTTATGAGCTTGCCATTAGGTATGCTGTAGTTTAGTGTGTTACTTTAGTTTCATAAAAAGAATACTTATGACACTGAAATATTTTACTTTTAAGGGTCTGTATTTTGAATTGCTATAAAGTTTTTGTGAAATCTGTTAAACTGATAAACCGGTACTACCTGTACTATTATGTATTCTATGCCGGTACGAACAAAACTCCTTTAATTTACTTGGTGTTCCTTGCATCACACATGCAGACATTTCTGGATAGATAATTTAAATTAGATACCAAATTAATGCCAATACCGAAAAATGTTAGTCTGCCTCTATTTAAAAAAAATATCTACTAACTACCATTGCTTTTGATGTATTGCGTAATAATGGAATGATTAAGACAATACGACTTTATAACATATTAAACAAAGGTTTCCTTTCTCTTTCAGTTCAATACCAAAATATATATCATGGATACGTCATTTGTCGTGGGTGATGTATTCAAACGAAGCCATGAGCATTCTGCAATGGGATGGTGTTCAGAATATAAGTAAGTCGTATCGTTTATTTTATACTTTTAATTTATTGCTATGATTTTTTGTTATTTTATGTATATGCAGATATAAATAAATTTTCTAGTAATTAATTACTTCTCAAATAGATAATAGTGACATCTATCGAAAACCATTTAATTTAAGGTTTCTAAGTTTAATTTTTAATCCATAAAAGTTTCCAAATCCAAAAAATCCAAAAAAAACGAACCTACTCGTTTTTTTATCTATAAATAAACTGATAAAAATTGCAATTGTTACAAAACTCTTATGATCCTTATAGTTTGAATAGTTTTTTTTTTAAATATAACATGTATTGGTGAGATCTTAGAATATGTAATATCATGATGTATTACGGTTTGGCGTAAATGGGTTTGTCTCTCGCCATTTAGAAGTAATATTGATTACCTTCAGATATAGTTCCGTGTATTGAAGCAATTTTTATTTCTAAACCCACAGCTAACAATAAGAAAGTTTGAGGCAAGCTGCCTTCTTCCAGTCATCAGTATCTTACCGTTAACTTCGCAGCCTATCAAAGTCCCCTGCTGATCATAGTTCTCCTGTTGATGTCTTCTGTACGTACCTAAGTACGTGCAGGTATCGGGCCTCGGGGTATACCCCATTACCCGGATATCCTCATACCCCATGACTATGGGGCAGTCACTAATTGCCTATCTTGGCGTGGTTATGCTGCATTATTATGTAGCCGGATAAGAAAATTTGCTTTCCGTAGTTCACCGACTACGGAAAGGGAGGTAATCTATAGAGGTTATCAAAGTCTAAGTTGGCCTTTCTGCGGCATTGTGGGTTGTTACTCAACTCTCTAATCACATATAGAGAGGAGTTCTCTTGGAAGAGGTCGCCCGTCCGGTGGCCGGGTGTGTAACGGCGCAAAGCCGTTCAGATGTTCATGTGGCCCGTTATCGGCACGGTCAAACATGCCGCGCGCTAACCGGGCCACGAAGTCGGTGATGGTCTCGACTTTCAGATCGGCCGCTATGACGTCATTCCGGACGTAACGACCTGCTCCGACAATCGTCCTTAATGACAGGTTCTGCTGAGCCTGTAATCGCCGCCTCTGGGTGTCACTCAGAAGCGCGTACCAGGCCGGAGCAGCGTAGGTGGTAATAGTCCGGATATACATCTTGTATATCCGGAGCTTGGTCTTTATGGGCAGCTTGGATGCCAGGACCGGACGAAGCATCGCCCGCGCACATCTGGCTTTGCGGACGACGAAGTCGACGTGCGCAGTCATGCGCAGCGCCCGGTCGATCCGGCACCCGAGGTATGTCACGGCCTTCTCGTACGCGATCTTCTGGCCGTCGAGAGTTAGTGGTGGTGGTAAGTTTCTGAGGCGGCGGGTGAGCAGAGCGGTCGTCTTACCAACGTTGACGACCATCCTCCACTCGTTCAGCCATGGTGGCAACAGGTCCAGCAGACGCTGCATTTTGGCAGTGGCTATATGGGCTCTTCTGGACGAGGTGAAATAGGCGCTATCGTCCGCATATAGCGCCAGCTCAACGTCGTCCTCCCATTCTTGCAGCCTGCCTGCCAATGTTGGAATATCATTCGTGTAAGCCGCGTACAGGACTGGAGACAGACAACTGCCCTGTGGGACGCCGGCACTGATGGTTCTTGTTGCGGACTCGGCGTCCTCTACGCAGACGTAGAACTTCCTGTCTTCCAGGAAAGACGCCATTAACCGCAACATAGCAGGGGGGACACTGGTCTGTTCGTGCAACTTGTATAGTAATCCTGAGTGCCACACCCGGTCGAACGCCTTCTCGATATCGAGGAAGACGCCCAACGATATGCGGCCACGATTGTACTCTGCCGCAAGCAGGTGCAGCACTCTAGTCAACTGTGTGACTGTAGAGTGACCCCTCCTGAATCCGTGCTGCTCCGCCCGAAGTTGGATGCACGGACGGAGACGTCTTAGCAGCAATCTTTCAAACAGTTTAGCTATAAATATATTATAAGGTAATAAATATAAATATAAGGTAATAGCGTAATCGGCCTGTAGCTGGCAGCTCTACGCCTGTCCTTCCCGGGTTTCGGCAAGACGATAATTTTGCCTTTTTTCCATTCCTCCGGGAAGTGGGATGTCCGCAATATCCCATTGTAGAGACGACCAATCTCTACTAGGACTTTGTAGGGCAGCTGTCGGAGTGCAGCGTTGGTAATCCCATCGTGCCCAGGCGCCTTCCTCGGTTGCAGGCGGGTTACTGTCCTCCGCAGTTTAGCGGGGGAGATGAACCACTCTCCTGCAAGAGGCGGCGCGGGCGACGACAGGAACTCCCGTATGCGACTCTCCTTTAAGGCATGAAGTTCCATGTACTCCGCACTTGCAGGATTCGGCATAAATTGCTCCTCGAAGTGCTCTCCTAGGATATCCGCTCTGCCCTTGGCATCATAGCAGCGTTCACCCGCGCTGTTAGTAAGCGGGCAAACGGGAGGTCTGGTTTTGGTTAGCTGTCGGTTCAGTCTATAGAGCGACGCATTTTGTTCTTCCGCCTTCCAAATGCGCCGCTCCCAGGCCTCTCCTCTGTGTGCCCGGACTGCCACCGACAGCTCCTCCGATAAGGTGTTGAGTTGTGCTTTTAGTCTTGGGCAGCGAGTACGCGCCCAGAGTCTCCTGAGTGCTCTTTTGCGTTTTATCATGACACTTATATCCCGCGGTAGATCGTCTCGCCTTCCTGTAATCGGGACGATCGTAGAAGCCGCGTGGAGGGCCTCCTGGATGTTTTTGGTAATTCTGGTTGCAGCGGCCTCTACGTCGTCCGCTGTGTTGATAAGTTGGTGAGCTGGAGGTCTCGCTTGCAGGTGTTGTGCATAGCGCCTCCAGTAAATACGTGTCTTAAATACTCTGGGCGGCGTAGTCACCGCCTTAGTGCCAAGGGTTATCAGAATCGGGAGGTGCTGTGAACTCAGGTCGTATAGCACCTCTACCACTACCGGGTAGTTGACGTTCCTAGAGAGCACGATGTCTAATACATCCGGATGTTGCTTCGGATCTGTTGGAACGTTGGTTGGTTCTTCGGGACCTAAAACGTCATAATTGTTCCTCTCTGAGTCTTCATATAGTGCAAGACCCGGCGGGGTGATCACTCTGGACCCCCACGCCGGGTGTTTGGCGTTTAGGTCCCCGGCGATTATGGTAGGTGTATCGCCTTCCATCACTGTCCGGATGTCTGAGGAGCAGAATGGAGTCCCTGGCGGGCGGTATGCTGCGTAGATCCTTAGTTCCTCGCCCGCCGCCTCCATTCTTATGCCGATAGAGCGTATAGTCTGGAAAGATGGTAATTCCAGCTCTTGGTGGACGATGTCCCTCCTCACAAGAACCGCCGTCCCTCTAAAGGCAGCCCCCTGGGGGGTGACCTCGTCCCTTCTGTATAGATGGTAATTGGGCAGCTTAATATGCGTCTTTGGGTTAAGTTTTGTCTCGCCCAGCAATATAATGTGCAAGTCCTGTTGCTGGGCGACTGTGCGGAGTTCATGAAGCTTCTGCTGTATTCCGCCCGGGTTCCAATAGAGGAGGCGCAGATTACTCTCCTCCGTAATGCCGGGCTAATAGATTTGCCAGCGCCTTCATAATCGCTGTTATTGGGTCAGTCCCGGCTCTGATATCGGCCAGGACTTGCGTGCCGACCTCGATGGCAATACCAACTAAGCGTTGTATCGCATCTGCTGTCTCGAGGCCGGTGGCGGGTGTTCTCCTGTATGAAGGCGTTGGCAATTGTCTCGGGTGCGGATGTTCCTGGTCCTGCCCTCTTGGCTTGTGGGCAGAGCGCGCTCTAGCTGTAGAGCGGGCTCTACGTTCTGGTAGGGCCCTTTCTGGCACTCTACCCACTTCTTTGGTCGACTCCCGAGTAATCTGCGCCTTTAAGGCTACTGGTGCTGATGGTGTCGGGGTAGAGGTTACAGCCTGAGGAGGCTGCGATTTTTTCCTACTCCTCTCCCGCCTCCTCTTCTTAGAGGGTTGCCGTTCTGTGGCAGGGTTGGCGGGAGGCTGTAGAGTCGCCCCGGTGGTTGCCCTTATCTCAGTGGGTTCCACCGTTTCTTTAGGTGTTACGGGTGGGGGGGGCTGATTGCCTGCCCTTCCCAGTGATGGTGGCCCACCCGTCTTGCTGGATGGTAACAGCTTTCGGGCGACTCTGGGGGATCCTTTTGGGGTCCTCCGGGAGTAGCCCCGGTAAGGTAATCCCCTGCCTCCCTAGCAGTCCTCCTCAGGACTGGGCAGCGGCGGTCGTTTGCCGTGTGGTTCTTTCCACAGTTGGCACATTTGGGTTCCTCATCCCTACCCCTAGGGCATAGGCTTGCAATGTGCTCCCCGGCACAGCGCACACATCTCACTGGCCTGAAGCAGTTTGCGGATGCATGTCCAAAGGCCTGGCAGCGGTGGCATTGAGCCGGTCCTGCTTTCCTTTGCCAGGCCTCTATGACGACCCCTCTCATAAAGAGGAGTTCGTCGGTGTTATATAAGTTCTGGAGCTGCTCCAGGCTCAGGTGATCTAGTTGGGCAAAGTAGATGCAGCCAGGTCTGCCTCTACGTGGTGGAATTGCCTTGACATATTTGATAGGGAAGCCTTTTGCCCTTATGGCCTCCTCTATTGCCTTGGTGTCCGTGCCCATAGGTAGACCCCGGATGCCCACTTTAGTGGGCTTGTCCTCCTCCGGGGTATAGCAGTACCAGGACAGTGTTGGTGTTTCCTTGGTCAGCTCCACCATATAGCGCTGCACCGTACGGAACTCGTTGGCGCTTTGTGGCGTGAACCGCACGCCTTTCCCGAACGGACGGGCATTTAAAGGGTGGCCCAACATTCTGTTGAGCTCCTTAAAATGCCTCGTCCAGTCCGGTAGGCACTCAGCTACTATAGGTGGATATCTCGTTTTATCCTGGTCGGCAGGCTTGTCTGTAGGCACTGCCGCCGGTTGTGGACGTGGTACTGCTGGTGCAGCTACCATATGGGCATAGCTGGTAGATGGTCGTTGACCATCATCCTGCGGAAGCCCGGACGGATTAGTAGTTGCCACCGGCGATGATCTGCCGGCGGATGCTGCCAGGGTTGCATAGGTAGTCGACCCCCCAGCTGTAGGATTCTTCGCCCCCCTGCTCGTACTGAGCCGAGTCTCGGCTACGTCGGTCTGGTGATATAGAGCGAGGGGGGGGTTGTGGTGGAGAAGGCGACTTCGGCGGTGATCTAAGCACCTTCTTCGTTGTCACCACCTGATGGTATTTTTCATCTTCAGATGAGGATGGAGCTTCGTCTGATGACGACTGGGAGCCTACCCGTTGCCTCTTCTCAAATAGTGAGGCTTCGGTCTCTGGCGGCGTGTGGCGTCTGGCCGTTTTCTTAGCCCGCTGTTGTTGGGGCGACGGTTCCTGCCTAACCGTGTGCTCAGACACGGCTGGCGTGAGCGCGACGCCCGTTGCGGGCTCCTTCCGCGGCGAGACGGGTTTCCGCATAGGGATATGGGAGAACGCTGGCACCGTTCTGGTGCGCTCCGGGTTCATCATATCCCTAATTGCAAGCGGTCTCTCTAACACCCCTTTCTTATCCGGCGGTATTTTGGGTTTGGGGGGTGGTTCCCCCCTTGTCCCTACCTGACATATTACTGCCCTAACACGTCAGTCGTAATCTAAAAAGGCCCTATCTAAATATGGAGATAAAAGTCTATGGCTTTCGACACTTGGGGCACTGCCTACCCCTTTTGTACACCAAAAGGTTTGGGGGAAGTGCAACGGTGGCACTTTATGTCGCGACTAGGCACAGGATGCTCGGAGCGCATAAAGTGCCCAAAAATCACCTAGGGGCCGGTGACCTCGACGCCTCACGGAATCACAGGACTCAACGTTCGGCGGAGTATGTCGCACCGGCGGTCATTTACAGCCACTGCTAACTGCAAACAACGCACACCTAGGAGATCCTTGATAGTTCTCCTGGGATTGCCTCATAGGGTATATTTGCCATAGTTGCCACGCTTAGCTTGCGGGTTGACAACAGCAGTTTTTTATTTTTCATTTACTATTAGAAGACATTGTTGTTTTGCACCTACGCTACAATATGGGGTACTATAATATGAAAAAAGGAGCAGGTTCTCGATTCGTTCTTCGATGATGTCCTCATTTTATTTATACTGAAGTTGGTTGTACAAAATGTTTAATTTTGCCACTTGTTTCTTTCAGCTTGCGTGGTGTCTGACAACAGCGTCGGTACGCCGTGTCTTAGCACCGGAGACGAGGTTCTGGGCAAATACGACTTTCAGAGCAGTCAGTTCTGGATCGATGTCATGGCCCTCGTTATCCTCTGCTTCGCTTTTCACCTCCTGGCTCTCGTGGCGTTGAGATATCGTACAAGAAGAAAATAGAGTACAGATGTATACAGATTTGTATCATGAGTCATAAACCGTGTATTTAAATTTGTAATAAAGATTATTTTATTGTAATAAAATAAGTACCTTAATAAATTTAACAAGTTATTTTCTAACCTAATCCTTAATTACATTTTATATGAAATTATTTAAAAAAAAATTGTGGTGGAGCCACGTGTTTAAGGCTGCCGAGAGTCTAGTTCCCCGGTCAAACCTCAAACCTATTACGCGAGATATTAACTAAAGTGGACTGTATATGCGATTGCTTCTACGCTTACGTAAAAGCGACTACTATAGCATGCGGTACAATGCACTCGCTCTTCCCTAAACTAAACTATTACTTGTCGAATCGATGAAAGGAATCCTGCTTGACTAGGAAAAAAACACAGATTGGAGCGGGTTAAACTATTAGCAAGCAGGTATAATTAAGGAATATTGACTCACCGGGGTTTCTTCTTCCTGTCGATCACTATAGCGACTTCTGGAACACTCCGGAGAGAGGCGGTGCGCGACGATATCTCACACGAGGTGAGGCGGGTTCCTGGAGCTCGACTGCTTCCAGGCCAAAGCGGTTTCCACTAGTGAGGTGTTTCCAAACGAGCGCGCGGGAAGAGGAGGTTGTAGTTCAACGACGACTGCGGCGGGAGAAGAGGCTCGCGCATCGGTCGCGCGTGTCTTATATATCCTCGGCTCGGGTGATTACGCGATGTTCTAGAATCGTCTTCTTTCCCCTCCCACCCCACCACCCCGATGTGTCGATAGGAGGGTACGAATGATATTGTTTGGAAAGGAATAATGATTCTACAAGTTCCTACCGTCAAATAAAAAACGCGAATGGTTTTCCGCGCAACCATCTCCCCCCGCCCTTGAAGGATTTCCTTCAAAAAAAAATAACTAAACAACTAGAGCTAAGATCGACTAACAAATAACTAACTAACGCTAAGATTACCTAAATTAAACTACAATTTCAGTCTAGAAAGCTAATTTAAATTATGGAAGAGGCAAGGGGCACAAACGGATAACAGGACGTAGGTAAGACCCAACCGTGGTCTTAACGCGAGCTATCCTAATTACTCCGTCGGAACCGGGAAAGACCTCCTCGACGATTCCTAACGGCCAGTGGAGAGGCGGCGTATTCTCCTTAGTGAGCACAACTACGGTTCCTACAGCTAAAGGCTCTGTCGCTGTGTTCCATTTTTGCCGAGACTGCAAAGTATGCAAGTATTCCATCCTCCATCGTTTCCAAAACGATTGCACTAACCGATCTAATAATTTGTGGCGTGTGGAAATGCTAAGTCTGTTCTCATCCATATCCGCGGCGGGCAGATACCTTAGAGGCGTTAAAGTCAAAAAATGTGCTGGAGTTAGAGCCAGCGGTTCCGAGGGGTCACTAGATAACGTCCGACAAAGTGGGCGGC
Organism: Parnassius apollo; assembly: GCA_907164705.1. NCBI lineage: Eukaryota > Metazoa > Arthropoda > Insecta > Lepidoptera > Papilionidae > Parnassius > Parnassius apollo. The sequence continues at coordinate 9,375,260 of CAJQZP010001037.1, forward strand.
TATTCATTACGCATTACATTTGAGCGAGCACCGTACTTAGCTCTTCGAAGGACAAAATTTGATCTCCTATTACTCGGTATAAGTGGCTCTTTAGACTTTTAATATTAGTCTCCCAATTGCCCCCAAAATGACTCGCGGCTGGGACGTTCAGAGACCACTCAATGCGGTTCTCGGCTAGAATGTGAGCGAACTCCGAATTATAATACTTGCTAGCTAAGAGCTCGTGTAGTTCCGATAGAATACGTTTTGCACCGACGTAGTTCGTACCGTTATCCGAATATAATTTACTTACAGGGCCTCTGCGCGATAGAAATCTTTTAAATGCACCCATAAAGCCTGCTGTGCTTAGATCACCAACGAGTTCTATATACACTGCTCGAGTAGTTAGACATACGAAAATGCAGACGTAAGCCTTTGTGGATCTTATACCACGCCCGCGAGTGAGCGTGACCTTAAACGGACCAGCAAAATCAGACCCGGTGTGCGTGAAGGGCTTTACCGATTGTATCACTCTACAAGATCTAAGTTCCGCCATTTCCGGAAATGACGGCTTGGGGCGTGCCCGAAAGCAAGCTATACATCTGTGCACCCGATTGCGTATTAAACTACGTGCAGAAAGAATCCAATAATTCTGACGCAAGATCGACATCAATAAATCGGGGCCAGCGTGCGAGTTCAATTTATGATGATAATCGACTAATAAGTTCATGATATGGTCTTTACGCGGTAAAACTATAGGGTGCCGTTGGTCGAAACTCAATTGCGAGTTGGACAAGCGTCCACCTACCCTTACAATCCCATCCTGTAAAATTGGCTTAAGGCGTTGAAAGGCGCGACTACAAGCTCTATTCGATTGTAATCTTGTAATTTCTTCAGAGAAGTGCGCACGTTGAAGTTCACGTAATACTAGCGACTCGGCATAGTTGCAATCGGATGCTAAGACATACGGACGTCGCGGTAAAAGCTTCGCGAATCGACAAACGTAAATTACGCTACGCAATAATTTCGACCAAGAGGACAAGCGGTTCGCCAGAGCAATGATTGGAGAAACCTCGCTCGAAACGTTCGCCACTAGAGCGTGTCTCTTCTCTTCCGGCGGTTGTGACACTGACGAAGGTTCGAAATCGGTTATTGGCCATTGTGAGGGATCCAAGTAAACCCAAGAAGGTCCATGGAACCAAAGCGGGTGGTCCATTATTTGCATCGGGGTGAGTCCCCGGGATAGACAATCGGCAGGGTTTTCCTTACCGGACACGTGATAAAAGTTCCGCGTTTCTAACTCGTCTTGGATCTTGGCCACTCGGTTCGCGACAAACGTATCCCAACGGTGGGGTGAAGAATGAACCCAACATAAGGCGACGGTGGAGTCGGAAAAGGCAAATATTCTTTCTATGTGAACTCTATCCCTACATGCGCCGATAACTGTGGTAATAAGCTTGGTGAGTACTAATATTGCGCAAAGCTCTAAGCGCGCCAGAGAGACAACCTTACGGGGGGAGACTCTCGACTTAGAACTAATGAGGCTAATCGAATTTCTACCATTATTCTGGACATGGAAATATACAACGCCCCCGTAAGCCTTCTCGCTGGCGTCTGCAAATCCAACAACCGTTATGCTGCTATTTCTATCGACATTTATATGACGCGGTATTTTAATTTCTCTTAGTAAAGGGAGTTCCTCTCTAAAGCGCTGCCACAATCGAACAATGCTGTCAGGCGGCGAGTCATCCCAATCGCATTCAAATAACCAAAGTTGTTTAATTAAAAGCTTAGCGTATAATACCACCGGAGCTACGAAACCCATGACGTCCCATAATCTAGCAACGCATGACAGTATTGTGCGCTTTGTGCATTTCTCTACGGGCGGATTTACCTTAAGGCTAAACACGTCGGACTCTGGTGACCAACACAGACCGAGCACCTTGTGTGTATCGGAATCGTCGAATTCCTTTATCGCCGAAAGACGGTGTGATAGTGGGATTGTATCTAAAACCGGACGCGAATTACTAGTCCACTTCACAAGATCGAATTGACCCGATTTCATGAGCCTTATAACCTCGGCGGTGGTTAGGGTGGCCTCCTCCACGCTATCGACCGAATACACAAAATCATACATATATAATCCGCTCTCAATTGCCCTCTTAGCTTTAGGATAAGAGGGACCTTCATCGTGAGCGAGCTGTCTCACCGTGCGTAACGCATGAAATGGGCTCGACTTTAAACCAAAACAAACGCGGTTAAATTCTAACACCATTAGAGGTTCCTTTGGGTGGAAACGATATAAAATGCGCTGGAATCTACGGTCGCATTCACGGACCCCTATGCAAAGAAACATTTGGCGAATATCGGCGGATAGTGCTATACTAAACAAACGAAAATTGACTATTATATCAAATAAACTGCCCTGTAAATTTTGCCCACTATAGAGGATATCGTTAAGCGACAGGTGAGTGCTAGTTTTAGCACTAGCGTCGAGCACTACACGTAATTTAGATGTAAGTTTGTCCTCTCTAATGACTCCGTGGTGTGGTATAAAATACGACGGTGTGTCTTCGTAGTTATCTAATTTCGAAGCCACAAGTGATATGTAACCTTCTCTTATATATTCGTTAATGACGCCGTCGTAAGCTTCCTTTAACTGGGGCGAAGCGAGCATCCTACGCTCCAAGCTGTAGAAACGTTTTTCCGCCATTTAACGCGAATCGCCGAGAGATAAAACATCTCCCTTAAAGGGTAGCGCTACACTATATCTACCGTCGCGATCACGAACGGTTGTGCGGACGTAAATTTCCTCGCATATCCTGTCATCTGAACTAGCTATGGGTGGGACGTTCACCTCCTCCATCTCCCAAAATTTGCGGACTAACGACTCGAGCGGTTCGACAGCCATACCACAATAAGAGGCTGCCGAAATACTATCTAGGATGGGGGCGGAGCCAAGGATCACATAGCCCAATACGGTTTCCAGTGCGTAAGGCGCGGTATGCGAGGAGTTGCCCCTGACCTTATTGTTTAACAAAAGATGAGGGAAAAGCGATGCCCCAATGAGCATGTCTATGTTTCCAGGAACGGCGTAAGTGTCGTCTGCTAGAGTCAAATTTTTAAATTCAATCATTGCCGAGGTGTCAACCGAAACGGTTGGCAACCGTTCAGTGACCCTATCTACTACTAGTGCATTTATATCAAAGTTAACGTTACGATCTATCCGAGAATAAAATTTTAAATTTATATATCCCTGTGTTGCTTTACTAGTACCTCCGATGCCTTTAACTACAGGACATGAAAGTGACCTATTTATTACTAAGCCTAAGCGCTGACAACATTGTCGTGTTATAAAGCTATTTTGGGCTCCGCTGTCCAGCAGTGCACGGACGCTTTGTTTGTTTCCACGCGAATCCCTAACCAAAATACGCGCCGTACCCAGTAACACGGTTGAAGGAGGTTGTGCTCCCATATTTGCCAATGAGCACAGAGCGACATCACCAGGTCGACCGCTAGAATCGTTGACCTTAGTAGGGGTGAATTCCTTATTCGCCTTACTTGACGCCGCTATGTTGCTATTTTCAAAATGTAATAGCGTGTGATGTTTCCTGGCGCACTTGCTACATACGGAACTCGAATTGCATTTTGCAACTAAATGCTTATCGCTTAAGCAGTTCAAACATAGGTTGTTTGTTTTTACTAACTTATAACGTTCGCTTGGTGAATATTTACGAAAAGTCGCACAGTTATATAAATTACCGTGTTTATCTTTACATACTATACAAGTATGCTGGAGTGATGTCGGCGTAGCGGTTACGTAAGTTAACGACCCTGCTATTTTAGATGGTTGAGTCTGTCTACGGTCGACGCACCTTTTAATCTCCTGTTTAACGTTCGGTGAGCGCTGCATCACCTTTATTTGATCTCGCACGAACGATGCTAATGAATGAAAGGAAGGCATCTCCGAGCTACGATGCTCCATTTCAAACGCACGCACGGTGTCGGAGTCTAATTTCTTTAATGCTATATGGAGAAACACCACGTCCATGAGGTCATTAAACTTCAAATTCTTAAGTGCAGCCACCGATGCCACAAATTTATCGAGAAACTGCTCTAAGCCGTTGATATTCGCGGATGATATAGGTTTAAGATCGAATATCTGGTTCAAATATTCGGAAGCTAACATTCTCCTATCTTCATATTTAGTTTTAAGCGTTTCAAATATTAATACGTAATTGTTTGCTGTAGGTGTAAAACCCGAGCAGATCGACTGTGCTCTGCCACTAAGTTTACTAATTAAGTAATATAATTTTTCAGCGTCCGATAACGATGGGTTGTTGTGTATATTGTTTTGAAAACTACTGAAGAAGAAGGGCCACGTCTTAATATCACCATTGAATACCGGAATATCTATTGGCGGTAACCTAATTGAGTCACGAGGGCGTACCTGCATTTCAGGCTTCGCTTCACCTTGAGATTGTAGCAATTTTGCGGTTCTCTTCACGCGACACAACATATCTTCGAATGCCAGCAGCGGTTGGTAGTTCACTATGTATTTCGGGTCGGTTTGTAGTTCCGAATGATTAATTTGATCTAATATTCTTTCGTAATCTGTCCGCAAATTATCTATCGTTTCGATTTCATTTAAAAAGGCCTCCCGTACTGCCTCTATATGAATGTTCTTTATATAATCACTTATATTCTGCACACGCGAAAAGAGTATGTCCCTCTTGGCATAAAGCGTTTTAATTTTAATTTCACTTCCACTAACTGCCATTTTAAATTATTATAATAAAGTTATATTAATCACAATTAATCTCACACGCATAAACGACGTAGGATGAATACTCGGCGTGCCGTATTACGTAATCAGATCGAGCGCCCGATGCAGTCAAGGCTACGCGTCGTTTGCTAAACCTAATAATTTTATAAAAATTGTGGGGTAAGCGTATCAAACGGTTGCTATCACGCCGTTTCAATTATTTAATAAGCTTTAAATTTAACCAAATACGAGCGCTATTAAATGAATAATTCTGTTTGCGAGTAACAAATCAAAATTTTAATTTAAACGAACACTATTTAAGTCTATTCTATAAATTAGAGTGCGTTATCTAAACAATTAATTTAATAATTCGACCAGAAAATGGTTGGATAACCACTAAACACCAATCCAGATCCTGCCGAAGTGACCATAAAATGGTGGAGCCACGTGTTTAAGGCTGCCGAGAGTCTAGTTCCCCGGTCAAACCTCAAACCTATTACGCGAGATATTAACTAAAGTGGACTGTATATGCGATTGCTTCTACGCTTACGTAAAAGCGACTACTATAGCATGCGGTACAATGCACTCGCTCTTCCCTAAACTAAACTATTACTTGTCGAATCGATGAAAGGAATCCTGCTTGACTAGGAAAAAAAACACAGATTGGAGCGGGTTAAACTATTAGCAAGCAGGTATAATTAAGGAATATTGACTCACCGGGGTTTCTTCTTCCTGTCGATCACTATAGCGACTTCTGGAACACTCCGGAGAGAGGCGGTGCGCGACGATATCTCACACGAGGTGAGGCGGGTTCCTGGAGCTCGACTGCTTCCAGGCCAAAGCGGTTTCCACTAGTGAGGTGTTTCCAAACGAGCGCGCGGGAAGAGGAGGTTGTAGTTCAACGACGACTGCGGCGGGAGAAGAGGCTCGCGCATCGGTCGCGCGTGTCTTATATATCCTCGGCTCGGGTGATTACGCGATGTTCTAGAATCGTCTTCTTTCCCCTCCCACCCCACCACCCCGATGTGTCGATAGGAGGGTACGAATGATATTGTTTGGAAAGGAATAATGATTCTACAAGTTCCTACCGTCAAATAAAAAACGCGAATGGTTTTCCGCGCAACCAATTTGAAAACCTAAATAATCTAGTCAAAATGTAAAATTAGACTATACCATATTCCTGCATTGCAAAATCATAAAATAAATTACGTCTGTTGTCCCTTGGAAGGGTAAAAATTCAAGCTTCTAGGTCAACACAATTAAAGATACGGCCACATAAGTCATAAAAGCAGATATACTAGAAATAAAAACATTTTTACTCATGCATCATCCACCCCGGCTTCGCACGGGTGATTTCTGGACCTGAACAACAGCGCCACCTATCGGGTTAAATTGAGTTCTTAAACGATCCAGAGACCCCAGAGGCCCACTCCAATACACACAAAAAATTAAAAAAAAATTGTTCAAGCCGTTTTCGAGTTTTAGCGAGACTAACAGACAGCAAACTGACGTTTTTAAACCTATACATCCATGAAGTTAGGTGTAAGGTTTTGTCGGAATAATGCTCGGTACTCTTATGTATTATTTTTCCTTGCGAGCACATAGAGCAACTGATGGTAAGTGAATGCCGCTGCCCATAGACAACTAGATCTATCTTCGAATAAGAATCAAATGCAGTTGCATTGTCACCCCTGAGGACTAAGATGGATTGCCTCTATTTCAATTCATTGTCGATCGGTTTTTTTTATTGAAATAGAGATGGGGATGAAAGGTTCTCGAGATACAGGCAGTGACAACCGTGTAGGACATTCAGAAAGTCGATGGATGCTGGTGGATCAGATCCGTGTTATGTGGCATTCCCAGGGTAAGGCGTATGTTTAGCAGTGGAATTACGAAAGTTTGTAATGATGATGATAAAACGCATATTTAACTACTAACACTGTCATACGTCCCTAAATGAAAATTATCTTTGTATATTTACAGTATTCGTGTATTGGTATCAAAAACGAGCCAAAACCGTCGAGACACTCGATTCTCGAGTTTAATAAACTATCTGTGTTTTAATTGAATGTGACTCGATATGTCGAAAATAAAACACAGCAAGAGTTTAGTATACTCCAAAAGTTTAAAACAGATGCGAAATGTTGCTAGAAGATATAAAAATGAATATTTATTTATAACATATTAAGTGGCAGAGCGACGCTGTAGCTGTATTATGGCTGTAGCTTGTATGGGTCAGATCGACTACGCCAGAAGGACCACGCTTCCACAGAATACCAGATATTTAAAATGCTGCTGCTGCGTTTAGAACCATGGAACCTATTTACTGGTAATATATTATGTACTCAGGAGAAAGAAAGTTAAAGATTTTTATTTTCATACGCGTATATGTACTATTGCTTATGAGGCTATAGGACGTATTAGTCGTAATCCCACGTTTGGGAGTGGATTAGCGTTCGCAGTACCAAAAGTCTCAAACATTTAAAGCTACAACCCGTTACTGGTCTGAGTATTGTACTTCTGGTATGATAAACGAGATTAAATACCACTTTCTATTTTCTTTCTTTTTTCGCCTTCTTGGTATTACCTGAATTTGGTTTTTACGACACCCACGCAACGAAAGTACGATAGGTTCTCTTATGTCACGTCGCGAAAATAAATTCTTGTAACAATTTCTCTAGTATTAGTGGAGTAGGATTATTAGAGTAGGGAATTAGTAGAGTGGAGGAAAGTGTGCTGGATTCTCTTATGTTACGTCGTGGAAACAAATTCTTGTTACAATTTCTCTATTATTAAGGCAATAGAGGATCAGTAGTATCTCCAGTATTAATTGAGTTGAGGATTAGTAGAGTAGAGGAAAGTGTGCTCGATACCGCGGAAACAAATTCTTTGAATTCTCAAAGATTATTGAACGTAGATTATTGATATTTGGCATAGATATACTTAATATGTTATAGGAACACGTGAATAAATAAGTTTTTCATAAATGCATTAATATCTTATGTCTATAATCACCCGCTACTTTTTAAACCATGCTGCAGTTATATTAGTAGTATAGTTGTAGCACGAACGGGTCGGCTCGACCGGGGAAGGACCATGCTCTCACAGAATACCAGCGCCAAATAGTAGCTTAATGCTGCTGTGTTTCGTATGTGAGTGTAGAGAACCGGAGACCTTTTTTACTGGAAACGAGGCATTCCATCTTAGTCCTCACGGATGACAACGCATCTGCATTTTGATTCGTAATCGAGGAAAGATGTAGATGTTTATGGGCCACAGCGGCCACTTACCATCAGTTGGACTGTGTGCTCGTTTGTCACCCTATCCTATAAAAAAATATATCAGGCGTGTCTTCTGATGTATCCATAAGAAAAGTAATTATTAATTACCAAATTGTCTTAGACTTAATTTTTGATGTACATTTTTACATTTGGAAAAATTCCGTTATGTTCATTTACATTCTTTTATCATTACAGTTAGTTTAGTTTTAATAAAACAATGTTGAATTTCAGTGACGTCTATTAACTTACGGTAGGCATGACGTTTATTTGCGATATTTGATTGATATTATTGGTCACATTTAATATTGATTGGCACCATAAAATAAAATGATGATTTTATTTTTACTTTCGAGTAGACAGCATCATAAATGAAGTTCTATACTGATTTATTATATTTACGCGCATACTGCACATGGAATAAATTAAATTTACGAATTTTATCGAATTAATTGTTAACTATTTTACGTGGGTTTTAATACGAATCTTTGGATGACAAACATATCGCTGATGTGAAGCACCGAACCTCCAGGAGGTCTGAAGTATATCAATATGTATATCAGTATCGTCCCAGCCATTATATCAGATCTGATAAACCATAAATCCTAGCAAAAAAAAACCGCATTTTATACCAAGGATGATTTTTGAGGCTATTGAAATTTAAAAAAAAACACCCTAATTTCAATAGAGAACATGTCTGGGTGCTAACATCTGCTTGGGATCTTTAATTACTAAAATTAAATTTTCACCCAGGCATACTACTGCAAGACTCATAGCCTTCGTTAACTATATACGACTATCTAATATACGACTAAAACAATTTCAATTAGCCACATCGTACTGTAGAAAAAACCAAAAGCGCGGTGGAGTGTGTATATTGATACGGAAATCTATTGTTTTTAAACCAATTATATTTTCTTTATTGACAAAAGAAAGAGATTTTGAGTCAAGTGCTGTTGCCGTACTCTTGTTTAACAGTATTATAATTTGCGTTTATAGAACACCTGATAATTCTAACTTACCTGTATTTATAAATGCATTAGATATCCTCTTATTTAGGCTAACTAGGAATGAAAGAATAAAAATAATTCTTGCCGGTGATCTGAATATTGATACACTAAAAATGATAACGTAACTAAGCAATTGAAAATCGTACTGGAAACTTATAATCTAAGACTTCATATTGACGTTCCGACGTTAGAAGACGCTGTAGCCTGGGTCCATTATCTCCATTTATCTGACTATGATACTGCTCAAACCTTAGAATTTAGTAGTATTCCAAAACTAAAACGAAAGCTAAATCACTGGTACAAAAAAGTTAGAGAAATAAGTAAAGAAAATATTAATAAATCCAAGGAATGCATTTCCAATGTTAGCTGGAGTGAGGTTTATATTTTATATGTCAAAACTATGCTATCTAGCAATATCAGCAATAGAAGGTTGGGGTGCGACTGGAAAGCCGTGAACATTTGTTTATTATATAAAATAAGGCATTAATAATAATTTATTATATAATAAGTTTCGTTTATTCTGCTAAAAACTGTGTTTATGTTAAAAAAATGCATCAATGCGGGTAGCGGGGAACCTGCCTTTTGACAATATGGCTAAAATGTCATGAAATAGCAAGTAAGACGTTATTATTGTTTACTAACTATGACTTACGGAGTGTCCTTTTTGAAATTCGAGTTATAGAGTATAAATATCTATTATCAATACTCGTATTTCGTAGGAAAATAAAATTTTGTTCGAGTTACAAAGTCTAATAATTCGAGATACCGCGTATTTAGGGGTTCTGTGGAAGGGAATGGCAATTTTTTACGACTTACTAAGGATTTCGACTTAACGAGGTTCGACTTTAGAGATTCCACTGAATATCATAACACGCACATATTTTTTTAAGTACAGCGTGTCTTTCAGCAACTTAGTATAACCAAGTTTTTAAGTTTGTGTGTGAACTACTATATAATAATATAATTCTTTTAATATAATTATTTTTAAATGTTATTTATAAGAATATAATTCTTTAAGAATTATATTCTTTAAGAGTTATATTCTTATAAATAACATCGTCGTCGTCGTAACAGAATCGTCCTGAGCACTCTTATCTATGGTTTCGAGTAAACTTAGTGATCATATACTCTTTGGTTCTAAGGCATCCCTCTAAATATTAGTATACTTTTGGCGCGGTCTACAAGGAGACATTTAGAGGATCCAATTGGATCCTTCAGACTATGGAGTGTAGAAGTAAGGAGTACCAACTCCCATAGTAGAATAGTTGAAAAAGTGGCCATCTGTAAGCAGTAAATAACAGTTCAAAAACTCTCCACAACAGCGCTGGAGTAGCTACTGGGATGAAATGAACTTGGCAGTTACCGACGGTTTGAAGTGTGCTGCTAAACTGCTCAGTAGCTCTAAAATCTAAAATAATTTTATTTAGTAAATATAACCTGGAAAACGTCGTCTATCCCACAAATATTTTTCGGCACGTTCTTTAAAATTTAGCCCGTAGCTATAGTGCCGCCGCCCTTATTTAACTGTTCTCTGTGGACACTTTTTAATACACAGTCTGTACTCCTTAATTCTACACTCCATACTTCGGACTTTTAAGGGTTAATTTTTTGGTCCGATTTACGCAAAACGAGCGTTATAGTATCATGAAGTCTTGCAGTGGTGTGCTTGGGTTTGGGTTTAATTTTGTTAATTATAGGATCCCAAGCAGATGGCAGCACCCATCCATCTTCTCTATTGAAATTTGGATGTTTTTAATTTCAATAGCCTCGCGTATCATCCTTGGTAGGAATCTGTGTTCTTATGCGAGGATTTGTGGTTTATCAAATCTAATGTAATGGTAAGGACGATCTTGAACATGTTGCACCTATCGGAGGTAGAACCTAGCCTTGGTTTGGTCGCTCCTGTAAAATTGCACTACGTTATAAGCATGAGTGCTACCAGGCCTGGGCTCGCGCAACGTCGTCTCGGTGTGCAAATAGGAGTGCTCTTAAAAGGAAGTACAATTCTGCCTCCAGGTCCTTTAAAAGTGTCATTGTCAAGGCAAAGTCAGAGCACTTCGGCAGAATTGGCGAGGATCTAGTTCGTCTTCCTTCGGGAATACGTATATTCTGGCTGACTGGCAAGGCTGTCCAAGGGAACTTCTCAGCCATCTCTCCATCTGAGCACAGGGAAGACGACTCACTGGCCCATGCCGCAGAAGACAGAGTAGATCTTCTGGGCTCTCTCTTTGTTCACTCGACTCTTGATGACGGGGGAACACACCGCCGATCATCGCGCGGAGTGAGTGCTCCATGCAGGATCTCCTGTTTACCCAACGCTATATGCGCAAAGTACTCCTCTCCCTGGACGTGAATAAGTCGAGTGAGCCTGATGGCGTTCCTCCTATTGTGCTGATGACGTGTGCTCCGGGGTTGGCACCGGTTTTAACGCGTCTTTTCTGGTACTGCTACTCACTAGGAGTAGTCCCGAAATCATGGAACATGACAGCCTTCATGCACCCGATCCCCAAAAAAGGTAAACGCTTTGATCCGTCCAACTATAAGCCTATTGCCATCACCTCCTTGTTCTCTAAAATAATGGAATCCATTATTAACAGCCAGCTCATGTGGTACCTTGAGGATCACCAGCTGATTAGTGACCACTAGTACGGTTTCCGTCGCGGTCGCTCGGCTGTTGATCTTCTGGGTTACCTCACTCATAAATGGGCGGAGGCAGTAGAGTCCAAGTGGGAGGTGTTGGCCGTTAGTTTGGACATAGCGAAGTAGCCTCCGATCGGGTTTGGCACAAAGCACTTCTTACGAAGCAACCTTCCTATGGGCTTCCCGAGAAATTGTGCAATTGGATCACCAATTGTCTTGCTAATCGGAGCATCAAGGTCGTTGTAGACGGTGTATGCTCCGATTACAAGACCATTAACGCTGGTGTTCCACAAGGCTTCATGCTATTACCAACGCTGTTTCTTTTGTATCTTAATGACATGTTGTAAATCGGTAGCATTAATTGCTATGCAGACAGACAGCACTGGTGATGCTTTATACAACGGCCGTGCCAATATTTCGTCGCTGAGTACCGGGACAAACTTGTGTCTGAAGTCGAGACTTTGTTGAACAAAATTTCGGACTGGGGGCGAATAAATCCAGTCCAGCTTAATCCTAGAAAACCCAAGTTTACCCGTTTACCTCTAAAAAAGCCCCCTTTGTCGTATCTCCTCAGTTTCAAGGCACTACCATTTTTGCCTCAGCCAGTATCGGAATCGATATTTTGAGCGAGGTGGTCACTTGGAAGGGAAGGCCAAATTGGCCTCTAAAAAGCTTGGCGTGCTCAGCAGAGCGGGCCAGTATTTCATGTCGACTCAAACTTTATGATGTAAAAGAACTTTTCAGCTGAGGTACCTTATTAAAATATAAATTTCTCCTTTAATGAAAGTTTTCACACATAAATTTGTATTTTTTAAAATAAACGATAAAATACATATTAAATATTATGTTTTATATCGATGGAATTCCATTACGCAACGAACAGACTTCTCGGAACATAACCCTCTACTCTACTAATTATCTACTCTGCTAATCGTCTACTACACTAATACTAGAGAAGTTGTAACAAGAATTTATTTCCGCGACGTAAAATAAGAGAATCCAGCACAGTTTAGTCTACTCTACTAATTCTCTACTCCTAATCGCCTACTCCACTAACACTAGAGAAATCGTAACAAGAATTTGTTTCCGCGACGTGACATAATAGAATCCAGCACAGTTTCCTCAACTCTGCTAATCCTCTACTCCACTAATTCTCTACTCAACCAATCGTCTACTCTCCTCATCATCATCATCATTATAGCCCTTCACAAGTCCACTGCTGAACAAAGGCCTCACCCAAGTAATTCCACAAAGCACGATCTTGAGCCACCTGCATCCATCGCTTTCCAGGTCGTCACCCCATCTAGTGGGGGGTCGCCCTACACTACGCCTACCGGTACGAGGCTGCCACTCGAGAACCTTTCTTCTCCATCGGTTATCGGTTCTTCGAGCTATACGGGCGGCCCATTGCCACTTCAGCTTACTAATCCGTTGGGCTATGTCGGTCACTCAGGTTCTACTGCGGATATGCTCATTTCCTTTGAGAGACTTTGAGCGTCCTCATACAATTAAAACAACTACTAATATCTAAACTGATTTAACTGACATTTAGAGGAACCAATTGTATCAGTGTCAGGGACGAGAGCGAGGAGCGCTTCCTAGAAAATGTCAATCTTGACTTTCGACCAACAGCGCCATCTATTATCGAACAGAAAAATTAAGCTTTCTGGAAGCCCCACACTCGAACTTTCTTCGCCTGGTCTGTTGGCGCGCGTATTTACTTGAATATTCTGGACGTTTCGGTGAAAAATGTGTATTTAAAGGCGCTGCAAGACGCGGTCGGGGCAGTATTGCATTTGGCGAGACAAGCAAAGCTTCGGAGCGAAATAAAGTGAATCAGTATGATTAATTATTAGTGTTTTAAGTTTTAATTGGTGTAAAGAAAATTAAAGTGTAAATTTTGGTAATTCAATCGGCAGTTTTTATTGTCATGAACCCTAAGCTCGTAACAGTAGTAATTAAACGAGATTAAATCCGTAAATAGTAGTTTTATTCAATAAACTACAAACGTTGTAATGAAATATAGGTAACTTCATAATTCTTCGGTTTTATGTAAAAGGTTATTTTAAATCGTGTGAGTACGCTTGTGCAAAGTTATTGCGGAATCATTAATGTGAAACGTCAAAATACTTCTACACTCCATACGCCAAAAGGTATTTGTTAGATTTGGTTGACTATAGTTTATACTTTTTTTTAATTCTCTGTCATAAATATGACGTAGCCTATATGGAATTTTCCACTAACGGCATTTTAAGGGACAAGTTAAAATGAGTATTTTATATTATTTTGTACTCTAAAGCGCTATAAATAAGGAATATTACCGAATTTAGATCACATAACCCTACCACATTACATACAATTATTAAAGAAACAGGTAGGATAATACTAATATTTTTCGTTCAGAACTTTGCGAAACGAAGGTGGGACACAAAAAGTTTAAGTTTTGAAACCCTTTGCTTGTTTTAATATGGATCTGAAGTCATAGAACACGTAATGTATAAGTGAAAAATTTTTTTGAAGAACACTCATTTAAGTATACAGTACGAGTTATTTTTAGATATTTAGAGATATTTGCTAGCACCATTTAAAAATTATCGCCCCCTTAAATCTGCCGGGCGCTCTGCCAACCCGCCCCTTGCTAAGCCACTACCTAAATAAATGAATAATTATATTAAATAATGTTACTACGCCACTGCACTGTAAGTACTCAAATGTTTTCTGCAATTATCTTTATCTATATATTTGTCATACTTGTGCGTTTGTTATATTATTGAGGTCATATTCACATAATTAAATATATTTGGTCGAGACGATGGTCCATAATCGATAAGTAATGACAGCCGTTGTAGTTTAATTATTAAAAATTATTTAAATAAGGACCAAAATGACATAATATATTCACAATAATTAGATACCTATTGGCTTAGTGTCAAAAAAGAGAATTACTTACATTACGTGGATCTGTTGACGAGTTAATTTAGTATACTGCACACTTCAAACGCGAAGCGGATAGGTTAGGTTTTGCCGTACACTAGACAAGGCATATGATATATAAAATTACACACAAAAATACAAACATAAATTGACAAATATATTTTTTTTATATCTACAATGTAAAAAGTATGAGGAATTCGAAGTGGAACTCATCGCCTCACCGACCGGAAAGAGCAAAACCTCTGCAGTCAGTTAGTAGGTAATAAATATTACAGATGGGCCGAATATGGATATCACCAAATATTAATATTCGGCTGAAAGTTCGGTAAAACTTTTATCGAAACGAATATTCGGCCGAATATTATTCGGCAGGATCACCTCGGTACCCAACCAATTTATGTCGAAACTTGTTACCGGTACGCGGGATCAGCGCCGGACCCTGTCCCTCGCTTCCCCGCCCCACCTGACGTGTTATTGCATCATCTAGTACTGAGCAAACTGCCGGCAGATGCTTATATCACAGTATAATAAAGACATATAGATTTATAGACTGTGCTTATATTTTGGCTATTTTTGTGAGAAAAAAAGTATTTCGTTGTGTTATTCTTCGTGAAAATTGATTATTATAAGATAAAAATGAGTGGCAGGACATCTACTAGTACTAATTTAATGTAATGTTTCTTTGTTTCATTCTAATAACATTTTATCGAGCTTTCTATTTGCTGTACCTAATTGGAAATAAATCTACAGGGCCTCAAAAACAGAACGCTATACGTAGGTTTACTTAATAAGTTTTGAGATGCTCGAGATTTTAAAATGGAACGCACCCGTATTATATGTTTCTAAAAAGCAAATTTAATTAAAAATAGAAATCCATAAGCTAATGGCTCAATATTAAAAAAACAAAAAACAAAGTTCTTTATTAATCTTCCTGCAACGCTTCCCGCGCTTTTCATTTAAAACGATGGATCGCAACCGTGAACATTTGCGCGCTGTGATCTATTATGATTGTAAATTTGGTTTAACCGAACAATTAAGTTTACAACGGTTACAATCAGCACTAGGGGACTTAGCTCCATCACGCGCAACAATTTTTAGGTGGTTGCTGAATTAAAATGGGGTAAAATTAACCTTAAAGATGACCAAACAACCGGGGCCCCGCAAACAAAAGTAACGGCAGAAAATGTATGGACTACTGAATTGTTGGTACGAGAAGACCCACTAATCACATATACGTACATCGAAAAGATTGTAGGCATTAGTTCGAGGAGGATTCATACCATCCTACATCAATATCTTGGAGTGAGGAAGCTTTGTTGTCGATGGATCCCTCGTTTGCTATCCGAAAGCGAAAAACAGACTCGTGTGAATTGGTGCCATGAAATGCATCTATGTTTTGAAAACGGAGCATCTAGGCGTGTTTCAGAAATCGTTACTGCTGACGAGACATGGATCTCTATCAATATGATCCGGAAAATAAAGGTAATCATCGCTCTACTCAGAAGTACAGTTATCGACAAAACTGCAAAGAACTTGCAACGTCGGCAAAAAATGGTGGCTATTTATTTTCGCGGACATTTTTGTTGACGTCAATGCTGGAAAATTGTAGGTCAGTCAACTCTGAACGGTATACTACTTACAGTTGCATTACCCAAAGCTTTTCAAGCTCTGCGGGAGAGATGACCAAAGACCGGGCTTCGGGGAATCATGCTGCATCACGATAACGCCTCTTCACATACCTCCCTTAGAACAAAAGCATTTATTGAGGAATCTGGTGTTGAAACTCTAAGTCACCCACCCTACAGCCTTGATTTAGCTCCTTGTGATTTCTTTTTGCTCACAAGAGCCAAAGAAAAAATAAAAGGCAATTTTTTTTCCAGCGCCGAAGAAGCCGTGGCTGCCTACGAAGAAGCTATTTCCGACCTGTACGATCAAGACTGGCAAGTGTTTTCAGAGTTGGCTTAGGTGAATGGAACTTTGTATAGAGCATTTTGGAGCATATTTTGAAAAGATGTAAAATAAATATTAATACGAGTAGTATTTAGAATACTTTATATATATATCTCAAAACTTATTGAGTATCCCACGTATAAGTAGATTTAATCCACAAATAAAATTTACAAAAACACAACATTTTTAAAAACAGTAAAACCATGAAAGACATGGCATGGAGTACCTATAGCATCTACGCTCCATAGACATGGTATTACTCAATTCGTAAATTTCAATACACTGGACACTGAGTATAGGGTTTGCGTCCCGGGACGTCTCGTGTCTCGAAGTCCCGGGACTTTTCGTAATTTTTGTTGTATCGAGTCCCGGGACTTTTTGCTCGAGACTCGAGACGAGACAAGATTGTCAAAATTTTTATGTAATCATTTGTATTTTCAAATAATTGAAGGAGCCTAGCGCCATTTGTTAGTTTAATGAATAATTACTTGGTCTACTACGTAACTACTGAGTACACAACACTATAAATGCGATTGCTGCACTGCCATCACGCCGCCATATTATTTGTTCTGTATTCAGTCGTCAATTTCATTTATGACGTGAGTGTGGTGTGGTGTTTCTTTTGAACTCAGTTTACTACTAAATATTAAAATAAGGTGGAATTCAATCACTGTGATGGCGGAACGGCTTCTGAAGATAAAAAATTGCGTTAAGAAAGCGTTGATTGATTTAAACATCTTAGACAAATGGAATGAAGACAATTTTCTTCCTTTGTAGTCAGTTGTTGATTTGTTGCAGCCAGTAAAGATAGCTGTGGAAGCCTTAGGCCGACAAAATGCTTCATTATTTACAGCCGAAGCAATAATTGACGTGTTGCTCAAAACTATTCAATCGACAACGACTAATAATGATTTGGCAAAGCGGTTCTTCTAAACTTTGAAAGTTCACCTAGAAGAGACAAGATCACAACGAGTTAAATGCTTGTTAAAATATTTGCACAATGGCCTCCTCACTGTCTCAAAACACGGACTTTTTACCTCGAATATTAGTAAAACTGCACTAATTGCAAAATAAATATACAAAAAGAAATAGGGATATTTTAAAATATCCCTAGTATCCGGACACCAGATGTGGAAATAATGGCGCTGAATCTAGTACTAGCAGCTCTAAAGTACACAACGAGCCCGATGAGTATTTTATAAATCAAATGCAATAAGCAATAAAAATATCTAAGAAAATATACACGATATTCTGGAAAATAAGAGCTACATTAAAAAAGGAGTTTCAGTTGTTTGAAGCAACCGCAGAAAGTTTGGAACTACTGTAAAAGTAATGTAAAATTACAGCCTATATACGTCCCACTACTGGGCACAGGCCTCATCTCATTTCTGAGAGGGTTTTAGGGCAAGGAATAGTCCGCCGCACTGCCCCAATGCGTGTTGGCGAACTTCACATGTCTTCGAAATATTTTTTTTCTTATTTCTCAGACATGCAGGTTTCCTCACGATGTTTTCCTTCACCGCCGAGTGCGTAGTAAATCAGCACTTAAAATTCCAATTAACAATTGCTGTATAAAGGCTTAAACACAAACCGACATCTGACGAAAACAAGAGAGTATTCTCCTTGTCCGGTGACATTATTACAAAAATCAGAAACTGACTGTCGGACAAAGCTGTTGAGGCTCTGATTTTTTAAAAGCCTATAAAAAGTCTAATTAATGTGTTGTTGATTGAGAGTTGATTATTTAAAAGACTGATTTATAACTGTGGTTTATTATTTATGTTTAGATTGTTTAATTATGAAACAGATCCGTGATTATAAGAATTAACAATGTTGTGATTATGACCAATATTAGATACTAGAATTACTAGATAATAGTAAAGTTATTAAGAATCAGTATGATTTTTAACTAATTTCCAATTTGTAACTATTAGATTTAACTGCTTAAAAGTGAATGTGTGTGTGATTAAAGGAAATAAACAAAACAATTATTAAGACTGAAGCAACTGAAGTTAACGAACGTCAAAGTTATTAAGATTTAATTTTCTGTTTAATAAATGTTCTTAAGTGTCGAAGTCCCGGGAATTCCCGGGAATTTGATTGTAGGCTGTCTCGTGTCCCGGGACTTTGAAATTGTCGGCAATTCACAAACCCTAACTGAGTACCACTTTAACGAATGTTCGGTGGTTTAGCCGAATGAATATTCGGCCGACGGCGAATATTCTGTAAAGCTGCCGTATATGCAGAATACCGAATATGAAACAAATATTCCCATCTCTAGTACCTAAATATATAAATATACCTAATTTATCGTATACAAAGTGCAAACTTTTTTTTTAAAGAAAATTAACAGTGTTATAGACATTACTAATACTCCCCTTAACCACTCGTGGTAGGCTTGAATTGCTTGTGTTACGAGTGGTTCACGCCACGTCATATAGAAGGGGTAGTCCCATATGTTTAGCTGTTGCTGCTTCCGCAAATACACTGCTACAAATGCATGGTTCTAAGTTCCTGGGCCACCTACATTCACCCTGCATATCTTACAAGGACGGAACTCCAAGGTAGTTTTTATGAAAATCTATAATTCAAAGCATAGTTCCTTTCGCGACATCTATACCGACTTCCAATAAGCAGATAAGTTCTAATCGTCACATTCCATACATTTAAAGTTATAAATGAGCGAAGTGCTAGAAGTTCACAGCATTATGTAGAGATGGCGCCATATTCGGTAATGTTGTTGCTTGGTGACCGGCTTGAAGCGGCGCAAGCGTAGTTCAAATTCGTCCGCCATATTCGTCGTGTCAGACGTAGTGCAGTGCACGTCAGTGACATGTTTTATCGTAAACTGCATACTATGTGACAACGAATCAATTTTGGTGCTTGTTTTGTGAAGAGAACGTTTGAAATATGCGATGTGATGGAATTTCGATTGGATACTCGTGACGCTTGTTGAATAATAAGCGTGCAAAGACCTGTGCATTTGAGTGTTTATGATAACAGCATTATTAACAGTAATCCTTAGGCGCGTATTGTTTTTATCCCATGCGTTCACTTGATGTATTATGTACCCTAGTGAAATTATGCAACATAACATAACCGTGACCTTCGTATTCGTGACTGTGCTTGAGATGCTTTTTGAGGTTAAGATGCACCTAGGACTTTGACTGACTGCGCCGAACCATAAGGTTGGTGAGACGTTACTTTATCTGTGTAGATAGCATGAGAAGTTTATATTAAACATTCGTCCTATCTGTAAATTTTTACCTACAAAAAAGTTTTTATCTACTTTATTATAATGTTTATGTAAAAACTCATTCATTATTTTATTATGTAACCCAAGAAACTGTTTAGGTTACCTACCATTTTTTTTACCTGTACGTCGAAAATATAACGTTTATGTAGTAAAACAAATATTTCTAAAGATAAAATTCAAATACTGCATTCGAAAGTATGACGGTTTGCGCTTACTGCTTCGTTGTGCTCCCCGCCGGCTGGCGGCGTGGCGGGAATGCAACCTCACAACGGGAAGTAAAAAGGGAATAAAACAAGCTTTTATGGTCGCGTCATTGCTTATCCAAATACTTTTAGTACAATCAGCATCTTTACTTAAAAAATCTAGTTATACCTTACCGAAATAACATTAAAGAGTATTTTCGCGCCAAAATTTTTGGGCGATTTGTTTACTGATTTTTTGCATAGTTATAGTTTCGTTGATCCTTGTATGCTTTCTATTATTCTATTAACTAATTTGTTAGGACTTCTTTAAATATTTTAATACTTATGTGTTAGTTCGTTATTCGTCGTAAAGGCTGTTATTATTTACTAATGTAAATTATGTTTTGCCTTTCTTTGCTCACCAGACAACCAAGCAAACATTACTCATGTTGGACCAGTTACCACTTACCACTAACCAGTATCATAATGTCCGACGTGCTGTCTCCAGTTTATTTGAGATCGGCCTTAGTGTATATTGTCCTAAACTGGTTTCATTCTTTTGGATCTTCCTGATCTTGACTATAACTTTAAAACATCCATAATTGAAACCCTGGAGTTGTGGCTGTACCTAACTAAATTATATTTAGACCATTTAATTTTAATTCCTTTCCTATTTGTATATTAAAACAATAATGACTTGTATATTAAAACAAGAATGCTTAAAACAATATTATGTTTCAAACGCTTGTAAACACGTTTCAAACAAAGAATGGATTCGTGTTTTGTCTTGAGAAAATAGAAGTAGCGAGTAAGATTTAGTTAAAATCAACACGAATACTTTACGCACGACTGGCTACAGAGATAGGTACTTACTCTCATAATTGGCACGCGAGACTAAAAAATCGATAACAACTTACTACTGTTTTTGTTTATCGAATAGGTACTATAGTTACACCTCCTCACGAAATATGATAGTCCTCAGAGAATCGAATATCTTTATAGTTTTGCTCAACGTTAGTTGATATAGCAGAATTGTTAAATTACTTAAATATACAAATAATACGTAAAAATCACAAATCTACCCATTTGCCGGCTGAGTAACACGCTCTTACAGAATACCAGTGTTTCGTATGATGAGTGTAGAAAACCGGAGATCCTTTTTACTGCAAACAAAACATTTTATCTTAATCCTCAGGGGTCCCAACATATCTGCATTTTGATTCTTAATCGAGGATAGATGTAGAAGTCTACGGGCCATAGCATCCACTTACCATCTGGTGGACTGTGTGCTCGTTTGTCACCCTTATTGTATAAAAAAATTGGCAAACCTTTATTTTGATTAAAACTACTTTTACGGATTTTATCGCGTTTATTTTACTTTTAATTACTTTTATTTTTAATTCCTGACGTTTCGGGCGCTTTCCAGCACCCATGGTCACGGGTGACTGAGATGACTGACGTCCTGATGTCATTGTTAAACCCGGAGTACCTTCAGCTTTTTTAATTATTGTTTATGGACCGATCTATGCAGAATGAACTGACTATGTCCTGAGGTCTTGCTGCACTGCAAGTCCTCAGGACATGTGTAGTGTTCGCGTAAATATAAGAAATCATTATGTAAACCTTTATTTTTTTATAAAGATTAAAGCCGCCCACATACATACGGAAATGGAAGTGGGAAGTATGTTACGGAAAAGTACTGTACGTTTGTAACGGGTCCTTGATTTTATTTTATTTTTCACCATACGAAACACTGCAGCATTAAGCTGCTATTTTACGCTGGCATTCTGTGAGAGCGTGGTCCTTCCCCGCTCATGCCGACCACATAATGTGAATTATACACATATTCCGAACCGATGAGAATACAATAATTTTAAGAATATGTCCTAGTGAAACTATGTCATGTGTTCTCACTGGGATCATCACAACTTAATGATCAATGCGTGTTGCTTAACTTTTGCACACCTCGAACTCGAAGCGAGAAAGGTTGGGCTTTCTTTAGTTAAGGCGACACCGTGAAAAAATACACCTTTTATCGAATAGTATAGGACTATGACACCACTAACGAAAGTGGGATTTTGATATAGGTAAATTCATGTCTTTATCTTGAATTTGATTGCTCAAAAACACGATTGTATAATTTTGACTCGATCATAATTATTTGCGAAAACACCTCTAAAAATCACTACAGTTGAAATTACAACGAAATTATTTGATCTACATGCTTGGGAATCACTCAAATATATTCATAACATCACTATTCATAATTTACTTGCTCATTATTTTGATAACTTAAATCAATAATTTTTTTAAAAATATTTTAAGATTCTGACAATTTCTAAGCGCTTTTAATCGTCGCGGGCGCTACGCAATTTTAAACCTTATGACGGCGTTTCTTCAAGTTTTTATAGAAATTATGTATTCACTCGGATCAGTACGGCGATAGCGTTTTCGATGTGTTGTCGAGTTGAGCCTTACTGTCGAGTCGAGTTGACAAGATCACGCTACTCTCTATCACTATATTTGTACTAGGTCTATACATATATTATTTTTGAACTCTTTATGTATCTAAAAAACAGATAACATGAAATTCGCCTAGCAGCGGTAAAATAAAAATTGATAACTTTTATTTGGAAACGCCTAAATTTTTTACGTGAGTGAACATATTTTTAAATTGTTTGTGTCTACTATTCGTTACGCGTATCGATTATTTAATTAAAATTCTAGTGTTGCCTGTGTAAATATTGGCCCTTGTTCCAGTTGTTCGCTCTATTTAACATCGCCGTCTACGTCTCGCGTTTCCATTTGACGGTCTACCTATCTCCTAATTGTTTTTTTTTTTCATAATATGCATACGCGTCATTTAAATTTAGAGCCTGGCCTTAATGTAGTAGGACTCCTTTTGCTGCCTAAGTGTCCACCTGGGTACCACCCTCTTATCCATCTCTGCCGCAAAACGGCAGTGCTTGCACCGTTTGTTCCTGTCTAAAGGATATAGAGAGACAGTTTGGCAATAAGCTGGGAGGCATTACATCTTAGTTTTCATCGGTCCATTGTCTGTGAGTTCGGGTGTCATTTCAATTTTATATATTGTTTTTAATTTTGTAATTATTTATATTATGCTGTGTTAAATGTTCGTAAATAAACTATGGTACGAATATATTTAGGCACGTATAATAAAATAGGTATTTAGGTACAGGTTATGTATAATATGTACAGATGGGCAAAGCACCGGGTTAAAACCCGGTGCTTTGGTAAAAACCCAATAAACACCCGTAAACACCCATAAACACCCAAAAAATTGGGTGTTTATTTAATTTGTGTAAATACTTAAGTAATATTAAAAACAAGTTTTAAAATTTATTTTTATTGATTATAATGATCAATACAACTATAGAAATTTAAAGAAACGTCACCCAATATTAGTTTTCGGTACTTTCATGTTGTAGTTGACCAACATGTTGGCCTTTTGCTTGCCGTAGATATTTTAAAATTTCCTCATAACACCTCGTGCGCACACATGGCCGTATATATTTAAATTCTTCAGCCACTAACATTCCAAAATGCTCGTTTCTTTTATCATTTTCTTCATACAATTTTGCGCATTCGGAACAGTTTTTTTCTTCTTTGTTTTTGTAAGTTTTTTTCTCTGTTCTGGTTTTTTTTTCATTGTGGCTATCCCGGGCAAATCTTTGGATACTGGGTCTCACTATATAGTCTCACTATATTTGGAGATCGGCTACGGCTACGGCTTAGCGGATTTCTTTTTTCTACAATTACAAAAAAAAAAATAGAACCGCTATGCGAACACAAGCGTTCTAAGTAGCTTATGAGCTAGGTAAGTAATAGGTACAGTGTAGGTACTTACGTTTACGTAGATTTTCTTTTATTAATTGTTTTATAGAAACGTCTTCATCTCTAAACTTAGCCTCCATTTTGTTTCCAGTGATTAGCAACTAATAATGCCCAAATTAATGTAATAAAGTTATTTTATTAAATATTTTTGCACATAAACAATACCCTTCAGTAACCGCGGCTGACTTTCTAGAACAGACAGCGAAAGAATAACGCACGCACGTTATGTCAGGTATTATATGTATAAGGGAAATTCCCTGTATCTATAATCTATAGATTTACGGATCTGGAATCTTGCTTTTCTGAGCCTGTCATTAAAGATCAAATCAATCTTATTAAAATTGCGCCATCTATCGTTTAGTAGCATTAAAAACAAATCCTGTAGCATTAAAGTCATGCGCAGACGATTTTCATTAAAATACTAATACAAGCTAAATATTCATATGCCTTCTTTATATAAATTTAGTTTTACGACAAAATCGAGTTATTAGATAAAATAAACGAAAAAAAAAGCTAAAAGATAAAAGAATCTTTACACTAATGGGCAGATTTAAACCATTCGTTCGGTAAGTCTTACGCGAAAATCATGCCTCAAATATTTCAGCTTTTACATTTTTTCTCCCTAAATCTAGGGAAAATCTCCGAAATTGTCAAAACTGCGTAGTTGATCAGGGCAGCAGCCTACAAATGTTCCGATTTAGTTGGAAGTGAAGTTCGTATGAACCAAATCCGGCCAGACCGCGTCAAACACGAATAATATTTATTATGGTAAATTAATTGGCCGTCGGATCGGAACGTGTGTACACACTATAATTATTTCACTCCGCAAACTTTCTTAAGATATGACTAGCGCCATCTAGTATCGAGAAGTGTTATTACCTTTTTTGTCTATGGATTTGAAGCGACATCTCTACGCTTGCAAACATTATAATGCGGAATTCCCCTATTCATCAACGCTGAATGAAGATGAGGCGCCAACGCTCAAATAGAGTTACTTCTTCCTAATTAACTATTAGAGTAGGAGTATGAAAGTTTATAAAGTTAACAAATTTAAAAAAAATACATAATAATAAAATTTATTAATTAAACTGTTTGTTTTTATAAGGTAAGTGGGTTTTCAAATGTTAGAAATTTATATTTTTAGGAATCAAAACGATTTTATTTATATCGATAGTTGATACAGTAAATATGATTTTAGTTTTTTTTCTACGATATTTTAACTCTTGAGGCCAAGGTTTGCTGTTTGAAATTGATATCAACCAAATTGATTTAAATTAAGATTTATATTGTAAACAGCAATGATTTAAATCAAAGTTGATTTTTTTATTGTAAAGAAAAAAATACAGTTTAAGTAGGTACATACTCTAGTTCAATTTTTTTATGAACTCCCTGGGCCAAGGTTCTTAAATAAATTAATCTTTTAATTAAAATAATTTAAATAACATTATTTTTCGTAGCCTGCTTGATTTAGTTCAAAACCAAATAATGTACAATTTTTTTAGGTACAATGGCGCGACCTAAAGATTTACGCATATGGGAGCACTACCGTACTTTACCACACAAGTCTGTTTCCTGCAAGGTTTGTAATAAGGTCTATAAATTTAGTAATGCTGCCAAAATGCTTCAACATCTTATCACTTGTCTAAAAACTCCAAAATCATTAAAGGATTCTATGAACACTATAAAAGATAGCTCGTCCAAAACAGAAAAACCCGAACTGCCAGAGATAAATAATTCTCTTCCAAGTGCCTCATCGTCTGCTAACAGTACCATGAATACTGAGTTTCAAGACAGCAATGATCATGATGACATAAAAATAAAATTAGCGAGAGCTATATTTGTAACAGGGATGCCATTATCGATGGTGCAACATCCTTTATGGATACAATTTTTCGAAAAATTGCAACTAAATTTTAAAATACCTTCACGTAAAACTGTAGCGACAAAATATTTAGATAAAATATATAGAGAGATGCGTCTAGAGTTAAATGAGGAACTAAACGCTTGCACTTACACCTTCAGTGCGATGGCTGGTCTAATATAAGAAATGAAGGAATAATAAACTTTCTTATATCAAAACCTCGACCTGCATATATAAAAAGTTTATATACAGAAAGTAATCGTCACACTAGTGAATATCTTTGCCAAGAAATTGAAAAAGTAATGCAAGCGTATGGAGAAAATAAGTTTCTTGTACTTATTGGCGACAACGCCAGAAACATACAAAAGGCATTTCAATTAATAAAACTCAAATATCCACATGTTGTTCCTCTCGGTTGCTGTGCACATGTCCTCAACTTGTTATGCCAAGATATCATAAAGGTACAAGAGATTACTTTATTTATAATGCAAGTCATAACTATAATAAAATATTTTAAAAAGAGCCAACGATTGACTTCACTTTTGAGAAAATTCAGTCAGGGCCAAGATTCTACACGAACACTAAAATTGCCTTGTGTTACTAGATGGGGAAGTCATATTACTTCATTAAAAAGTTTAAAAGCAAATAGATCAGCTTTGCAAATATTGGCAGTTCGAGAAGACGTGGAAATCGCAAGAGATATTAAAGATTTAATTCTAAGTGATGATTTTTGGACGAAGACAGGTGAATGTATAAGTATTTTGGAACCAGTCACTGAAAGCATATTTTACTTAGAGAGCAACCAGAATCGTATACATCGCACATACATTACGTTTAGATATACAAGCTAAGATACGTTTCACTTTAATCAATCAATCAATCATTTTATTCGTTTATCTGATATTTCAACATGGAGCGAAGAAAGCAAACAGCAAATTCTAACATCAGTCTCTTCAAGATGCAATATGGCAATTAGACCAATACATTTGGCAGCATATCCTAGACCCTACAGCTCAGGGATTAGAACTTACTCAAGATGAAGAACTTCAGGGTATGGAGTTTATCTACAATTTAAGTCAAACTTGAGTTTGTTTAATGTAATGGCAGATTTGGCGTGTTACAAAGCTAAAGAAAACTTTTGGGTCAGACGATTTCTATGGAGCTCATTAGATAGTATTGAGCTCATAATATGGTGGAAAGGTATTTGTGGTTCCACCGAGCTTAGCAAAGTAGCGATTCGTATTCTATCAGCTCCGTGTACTTCTGCAGCCACCGAGCGTTCCTTTAGTATCCAAGGCTACATACATAATAACAAAAGAAATCGACTTACAACTGAAAGAGCTGAAAAAATTTCATTCATTTGTTATAACTGGAATCTTAAACATAAACATGAACATGAGAACATTCAGTTTCATGAAGAAAATGAAGAAGAAAATGTCATAGAAGCTTTCATCGATGAAGTAAATGACTATAATAGTTCAGACGAGATGGAACCTATCCAATTTGTCGCCTGTGACAATGTTGAATCGGATAGTGATTGATTGCATTTTTATTTTATTTTATCTCTTTTTTAATAAATAAATAATTAACAAATATCTTTGGACAATTTCACACAATGCTACCTAGCTCCAAAGTAAGCAACTAATATGCTTATGTAATGGGTGCTAGCTTACTGGATATACTACTTATATACTTTTTAAATACATGTTTTATACATAGGAACACCCAAACCCGTCATAGAAATTCAAATTCATCATTTCAATTTCTGTCCCCCCCCCCCCCCCCCCGGGATGAGAATAGACTCAAACACAATTTTTATTTTGTAGGCGACATAATAACATTACTTTACTATATTGTTCGTGAGTCTGACTTAGAGTCACATAGTGAGTATAAATAAATGCCAAGTAAATGTTATGACTGAAATGAATTTTCAATCATGAATTCATGACTTTAATTTTTACGTGTTTTTATTACTGAATATTAAGTTTGTGTTTAATGCGGATCTCTTCTACACACTCGGAGGGTCACAGCTCAAGCTAACCATATCCGGTCTTTCATGTCGCCTTGGTCTATCGAAAGAAAATACGGAAACGGGTAGCTGGAACTGTGGCCCACTGTACCAGCCAGCATTTGGTGAGGTCGAGAAGTAGAATAGGTTTTCGAATTTAAGTTAAAAATCGTAAACACCCAAAAATTTGGGTGTTTACTGGGTTTAAACCCAAAACACCCTAAACACCAGGTTTTTACCCACCTGGGTTTAAACCCAGGTGGGTGTATTGCCCATCTGTAATAATATGCCGTTCACTGAAGTGTATAAAAATAGGGTGTACAAAAAACGTTTTGTTTACATTAAGTTTACTACAAACGATTTGGATGTTTAGTTTTGACCAAAGTTTATTGACCTTATTTTAAATTGTAAAGGGCATATTACATACACTATATTTAGGAACTTAGCATTCAGGAAAGGAAAAGGAAAGTATAATAAGACTTAAAACAGTGAGGATCCTGATTAGCTAGTCAGGAAGTTTTCTTTCTTTCTGCCTCGCCTAACTTCCCAAAATTTAATAATTTAATAAAGGAAAGAGTAAAGAAAGTGAAATCACATATAGAACGCTCTGTCGGTTTGTCGTCATAGTGTAGTATAACCCTAGAACGACTCACGTCTCAAGGTAAGATGACGTACATGCATTTTTTTCATCATAAATTTTTGCTACTCATTTTTGCATTTGCATTACCATAGAATAAATAATAGTACTACGGTATTACCCACTTTTGGGCTACTCCCATAAGGTTAATTAATGCCTTTTGACTTTTTGGTGTGCTAGATAAGTCTTAAAGGCTCAGGGATAAATATGTACGTAATGACTTTCAATTATGGATCACGTCACGACGAGTATGCATTAAGTTGGATAACATCAATAATTATTTTATTTTAATGTTTAACAAGGTTACCTTACTGTAGATACAGAATAAATAATAGTACATACTACGTACAGAAGTTGCAGTCCATTTGTATTGACTGCTTGCCGACGTTAAATAGCATATATCGTGCACGCAAGTTAAATAAAATTTTATCGTTGCGCGCGAGTGTCCGTATTACTTTACTTTACATCTTTTCCCCTTCCAACGTCACGGTGGATTTTCTGTGGTTACTAAGGGCTATCAATATAAAGTAAAAAAATATAGTGCGAAATTGTTAGTTACTTAGGAAGTACCTATTTTGACTATGATCGACTGATCATATTTTCGCTACTATTTGAGTTCTGTGATGTCCAAACATAGAATATTATAATACATACATAATAGAACGGAGGAGTGGGCGGAGACCGTGTAGCCACTAACATGTCAATTCACACTTGTAAATGTAAAACACAATCAATCGTTTCCAATTTTCGTGTCAAGCGTCGCTGCATGCAAATTATTTAAAAAATGGCAAATTGCGGAATGATTACGTGTCGAAAGAACAACGGGAAATGGAATTTAAATAGAGGAGACATATTCTACAACCAGTAAGTCGAAACTATTTATATTTTGTGAATATTAGAAACAAAAACAAATATACATTTATGTGTCAAAAACATTAATCAAAAGTCTCAAATGTGTTTGTAGTGATAATTAATAATACGATGTAATTGCTTGTATGTGTGCTCCTGGCGACGCCAATACTCCTACAAAGTAAGGTTGATAGCCATTATGTTGTGTATTATAGTATTCTATGTGTCCAAAGCATGCAACTTGCAAGGCCATTTGTCGGGAATCGCGATGCTTTGCTCGGAAGAAATAGGTAGATAGTGTAAACAACAAATAAACCCGAAATACGAATCATAACAGAAATGTGATTGTTTGTATTCTACTAAAATCTTGTTAGTAAACCAAGTTTTAATTTCAGTATTTTGTGTTATAATTACAGAAGACAAGTATAGGTATGTATAGGTACTTGGATAGTAAAGTAAATTTCAACGAAGTTTAGTAATAAAAGTACTTCTGTTAGATTATTAATTCTTTATTGCTATAAATACCTATCTAATAAAAATATGAAATAAATTCACCTTTCATAACTACCTATTAAAATCCTTCGGTATCTTAAAGAATGATATAGGTATATCAAATAGATAATATACATGTATAATTTTTAAATTACTTTAAACTTTTTTCAACTATTTTATCCTACAATTAAATATACAAAACACTAAACAAAAACTATTTCAACAAGCATTTACAAAAAACTATTTACGTAAACAGCGTTAAAAAAGTTTATATTCAATCGCCTGCAAGGAGCTATCCCCCCGACTGCGTATGCGGTCCGGGCCGTCTCGCGATTATAGGTAATTATGTCACGCAGGTAGCAAGAGTGACACAGGCCTGCTGTAGATAAGTTAGTGTTTGGGTTTTGTAAAGATAAATTTTTTAGTTTTTCTCGTATCAGCTTGCCACTAAACACTTCATTAGAACAAATTGTGATAAAAAATGGATGTAACACATTTATTTCGTATAAATTAATCATCCAAGTTCTCGTATCATTATTATAATATACCACAAAGCGTGGTCCCGAGCCACGTCTTTGTTGTTCATGAGTGTTTCGTATTAAGTACTATTTATAATTATTAATTTTATAATTGCGTTATCAACAATGGGTAACGTTCAAAATATATTTTCCACTTATTAAGATTTTTTAGGTATGTCATTCCACTAGAAACTAGACATGGAACGAGTACTCGGTTTGGATTCGGTACGCGGCGGATTCGGACTTTTTTTAGGGTTCGGCCGAACACCGAGTATTAACGGCCGAGTACCGCGAGTTCCAGAGAAAAATAAAGACAAGAAGCCATTTTTATCATTATTAGACACATTAAAACATCAGGAAATGAGAAACAGGAGAAATATTGAGAACGTACATAAGAATCTTTAATAGAAATTATTATTACTAATATTTAAAATTTAAGAGAGGAAGATTGTGATGCAAAAACACTTTTTGCACTATTTGGGTCTAGTTTACTCCTTTTTGCTTCATATACTAAGCCCTCCTCTGAAAAAAGCCGTTCACTGTAAACTGAACTGGCGGGTGTTGATAAGTATTGAGCCGCAACTTTTTTCAAGATGGGGTAATAGCCTTTATTAGAAACCCACCATTTATATGGATTTGCATCTCTTGCGGCCGTTGGTACGCTTAAGTAATGATCTAACTCTGCTGCAGCGGAATTCTTAAAATCATTAGGTCGGTAACTGGTTGATGCGTCAGCAGCTTCTTTCTTTTTCAGGAGCATGTTTTGAATGAATTTTTTAATCTGTTTCCTAAGATCAATAATTTTTCTAGATATTTTCCAATGAAACGATTTTTATAAGCTGTCATTTTCGCATTTCGAAAACAATCTCTCGAAAATGAGTTATTTAACAAGTAATTAGTAAACACTCATCAACAGTGTCCGTGGTGTGACTGATCAGTACCGATACAAGTACCTTTCTTTCGATACTACTTGGTACTCAGTTTTAAAGTATCGATACCAAGTACTTGGTATCGAAAGAAAAGTATCAAGTAAGTTCTTGTATTTACTGGTATCGTTTCATCCCTAACTCTGTGTAAGGGAAATAATCGCGCGCCGCCCACTACCGCATTTTTATTAACCGAGTAGAGTACTCGGCCTAATCTAGGCCGTGTACTCGGTGGCCGAGAGTACTCGGCTAATTACTACTCGTTCCATGTCCACTAGAAACCTTTATTTATGAAGTTTTTTTTCTTTTTTTCTTAAAAAGAATATTACAATACTATAAACATTACTAATATTCCCCTTAACCACTCGTGGTAAGCTTAAATTGCTTGTGTTACGAGTGGTTCCGCGCCCTGCCATTAGGCTACTGTCGCTTAAAGTTAAAAAAGCGAAAGGGGAAATTACCACCTTGTATATTAAATTGAGCATGTTGATTTTTCTTAAAAAATTAAAATCCGATTTCAAATTTTTTAAATGTGAATACACGATCATAAATATAAATTAACTTCTTTAATTTAGATATTTTATTGCAAATTTGTTTTGTATCTACTTAGTTTGTATTTTATATTTTGTTTAAATGTAATACCTATTTAAACTTTTAGTTCCATTTTATCTAATTCAAACAGTTTTTAAATAGGTATTAAGTCAATGTTTCTAGAACGTAGTTCGCAAGGGGTTTTAACCAGCATTTGATACCGCTGCATTCACAAACACGTGTTATCAGTCAGACATATCCATCCCACTTCAGATTACGGTGGGCGTTAATTAGCAAGGAAAGAGCCACCAAAAAAGGGGGAAAAAAAAAAAAAAAAAAAGAACAAAAAAAAAAAAAAAAAAAAAAAAAAAACACCCCCACCCAAAACCCCCCCACCCCCCCCCCCCCCCCCCCCCCCCCGACCCGCCCCCCCCCTCTCCCCCCCCCCCAAAAAAAAAAAACCCTCTAAAAAAACTTATTTTTTCATTGCTTACAATGGTTTTTGCGTGCCCACTGCGTTATGTAAAGAATAGGCAACTAGGCCTTTTAATGTCCCACAGGTATCCATTATTTTCAAAATTGTGTGATAAAGCTTAATATATTTCTAGATAATTTAGTGTACCTATATGTTAGTAAGTACATTTCGCAAATATACAATTTGATATTTTTTATGTTATTTATTTATTAAAAAATAATAATATATGTTATTCTGGCACCGAATACCGAACTTGTGTTTAATGCGTACTATAAAATTAAAGGCGAGCGAATGGCTTATTTATAATTTAGGAGTATAGTAAAAAGATAAATTTAGTGGGTACATTTACGTATTTTTCATTTAATTTTGCTGACATAAATATATTTATTATAATTTTTATGTCAGCAAAATTAAATGAACAATTTACATACTAATATTAAAAAAGTCATGTTGGCGATACTAAATAAATATTTTGGGATGTTTCATGCGTTTATAGTGTATGTGTGGGTGATAGTAAGAGTTTTTATTAGTTTAAAATGTAATGGCAAAGTTAAAAACTTTTTTTATACGTTATTATCCTTATTAAACGTAAAATTATATTTAAAGAAAATATTCGTAACAGTTTTTTGGAAACGGTGATGTTGATATCCCTACAGGTTGTTTTAATTTGTTTTTACTTGATTTTTCCAAAGCTTTAACGTCTCTGTCCTGTATAATTTACAAAAATAGTGTTATCATAAATAAAATAATGTATTTACTATTAGATTACACGTCTGTTGATGTAAATAATATTTATAAAGCACTTACATATTTTGTTTGTGATAATTGATAAACGATTGTCGAACGTAC
This sequence comes from Parnassius apollo, assembly GCA_907164705.1. Classification (NCBI taxonomy): domain Eukaryota; kingdom Metazoa; phylum Arthropoda; class Insecta; order Lepidoptera; family Papilionidae; genus Parnassius; species Parnassius apollo. The sequence goes on from CAJQZP010001037.1 coordinate 9,408,255, forward strand.
AACATGCGTTGCTTGTATAACGGTTCTTTGAGCTTCTTCAGATTTATAGTTATTATTTTTTGCTCCCGTCGTATGCGACTGATAATTCTCGACATCTATATGTATTTTCGGCGTTCCATATATAATGTATTATGTATTTGGTGGAACTTTATTAATGATCGCGGCTTTAAAGCAATTGTGTTACATTTCATGAAGTAACAAAATGTATGTTCGTTTTGTTCACTTGTTGATAACTGGTTTCTAGAGACCTAGAGCACATGGGCTTCAGATTATAGAACGTTCCTTAATCTGAAGCATGGTTATTGGACATTTGCAGACTTTAAATAATGAAATTGAAAATGCATAGACAACCCCTGTGTGTTGTTATTATTATCCAACCAATCCAAGCGAACACCTAGTCTGAATAGTCAAACCAATAATAGGGCTTTAGTAGTGAGGGCTTTTAATTCGTACCTTTTCTTGGTTTTTAACTGAGTTCAAATAAACGAGAAAAAATAACAAATTCGACGCGTATGTTTTTTTTTGTATGATCACTGATTATATTTCTGTTTTTGTTAACACTTCCGGTATGATTTTATATAAATTTAAAATAAAAGTCCATAATTTTCATAAAGATTGTTCAATTTAGACGATATTCCGTTTTTGAAGGTTAGTTTGTATTTATATTGAGTTAAAATTATTTACTGTTTGTTTGGAAGGTTGATCCAAATTTCCCGACACAGTTATTAAATGGATATATTTTATTCTTTTTTTTAATGAAATATTTCTTTCTCAACTTGTCCTGACCGTTACATTTACATCTAATACCACCTTCACTAACTGTATGCATTAATAACGACGATCTTATGCGAGTTTTGTGCTCGTTTGAGTTCGAAGCTCGAATAATTGGGCAAAACCATAATTGGTAGTAATATAAATCTAGGTAAGCTAAGTGTATTTCTTATACATACATATAGCACAATTTATATTCACTTTTTTCATGTTATGACTAGCCGGTTTTGGCCATAGCGTCGATTTGCAGTAGTAAAAAAGCGTGTGGTTGTAATTGGGTCTGCTCTCAATAACAAATATGTACCAACTTGTTGTAAATTTTTGCAATTAAAAAATCGATTTATACTTCGACAAGTACAGTAGCGAGTTTAGTTACAGGGCAGTTGACAGTAAATGATTAAGTGGGCAGTAGCGTTCAAACAATGTCTTCGTGGCGAGTTTAGTTATGGACATTAGTTCATGGAGTTCGTCGGAGTATGACGTTTCAAGACTACAGAATTTTTCTGGTTTTTGTTTAAGACGGTTCTAGGATTACGTCAAGAGTTAAATGATCCAGTCAGAGAAGTATAAATGGTTGTTGTTAAAGAAGGTTTTAAGAATTTTCATGAGGTTCTCGAGTTAATTTTACAATTTGAACTTCTACTATTATATAAACATTCGTGTTCTAAATACTCCTGTACAAATTTATACATGATATCCTCTGTCCATTTTATTATTAAAACTCAATATAAAACGTATAAATATTCAATAAGCAGTATCGTACAAACTTTGCGGCGAGTTTAATTATAAAAAAAAAGTTTTGGCGCGCAAATGTTGCGTCCTGTCAACTTAAGCACTAAACTAAACTCGCCCGTTTACACGAAAGGCGAGTTTAGTTGCGGGTGAAGGGAAACGCGCGGGATGGTAGCACTACGCACTTAACTCGCCGAAAAATAGCTCGGCGGGCTATCCCGTTCAACTTGCTATTTAACTCGTTTATTGCAGTTCAATCGAGGTTCAAACTTAACTCGCCAGGTTCGCAAGTTAACTCGCTACTGTACTTCTCGAAGTGTAAATCGGTCTAAACGTCAAATGAAATTAATTTTTCATCCTCCCTTAGTAAAATATTTCTGAACATAGGCTTTCCCATAGTATCCTCATAGAGGGGATTTTACCATAGATTGCCTCAGGGAGGGTCTGCTATAGTTTTCGGGTTGAAAATCGCAGTTTTTTTCAGATATCAGGTAGAGGCCGCTGTCATCCCCTAATTGTCTCCTGTCTCCTGTCTCTTCTCTTCCCCATATGTAGTATGTTCTCTTACCCCGTCTCTTCACAGCTGATAAATTTGGAGATCCAGAAAAAATTAATTTAATTTTTTTTATGTTATATAATATCTTAGGCACTGTAATAGTTGACTTTTATGAAAATTAAGATGAACGCTCCAGTTCTGACTTAGATAACGGTTACGATAACACGTTTGACTGTTTTAGTGCTTTTGCGGTAACACCGCCGGAGATAGATTTGGAAACACGCTGTCAGTACAGCTCGCTAAGAAGACCCGAAAACAAATAATTCACCCTGTTATACAAACTGTAAGTTTTTGAATGCAGTATTAGCTGATCATTAAACAAGCTACGGCGTATTAGTGTTTACAACATTATATAGAGGACAATGCTAAGTGAGCCAAGAAAATCACAAGCTGTTCTTAAAGGCATCTTAATCTTTGGAAGTGACGATGCTTATGTAGACTTAAATGCTTGAAATTGTGCAGTAGCTTAATAACATCTTTTCTTAAGTATTTTAAAGTTGGGATTTTCTCATATGTTGGTGTGAAACTTTTTTTATAAGCCATACAAACACATGTATTGTGCGGTTTTCGAACCTACGGCCCCGCGAAACGTAGCCTGTCCTTTTATATTAAACCCTAATATAATTTTAAAAATAGTCCGTATTCAGATTAACTCTTGTAAAGTGAGTGCAAAGAGAAATGTCTAATTTCGTCCAATTGCTATTTTTTAATTTTCTTTCGGCTTTGTTATTGCGTTCGAATCTAGTCAATATATTAACCTATACGTATTATTATTATAATAACACAAAGTGATCGACGAAGGCCGTCTTCTCACTGTCTGTTTTAGATAAACGCTCAGACACAAGGTTAGCTTCTATTTATTGTAAAAGGTCTAAGTACCACAGATAACTTCGTATATACCTGAAACTAAGTATCTAGACACAGAAATCTAAATAATAAGGCAATATTATTATATAGATTTCTGTGTATCTAGATAATAAGTCCTACTACCTGAGTATTTCTAGTAGAGTAAATGGATAACTTTTAAAATTGATTTATGTGACAACATAATAACCAACGTTTTGACTGATTTTTTTTATAATAAAGGTGACAAACGAGCAAATAATCTACCTGATGCTGTGGCTCATAGACCTACTTAATAGATATATCCCTGATTAAGAATCAAAATGTACATACCTCGTTACTATCAAAAAAGGGATCTCTACACTCATCATACGTAACAGAACTGCAGTAAACTGCTTTTACGCTGATATTCTGTGATATCGTGTTTCTTCCCCGGTCGAGTCGACCAACTAATAATAATGATGTCTTTGGGGAATTAAAATATTTTAGGCGGTATATTATTTCGATTTGAAAAAAAAATCACGATAAATAGAGACGTAACATACTTTAATACTTCAACGTATTACACCTAATAATAATATATCTTCGATATATTATGTATTATGATCTAAAAACCGAATAAATTTATTTTATTTAATTTCATAATTGATACATATTACAATGCAATTGAACACCAGGGACAGACAATCAATGGAAATCTATTTATTATATAGCCTACTTATGAAACAAAGTTATAGCTAATATGCAAGGTCTGTCTGTCTAATAACAAACTTAATTTTTCATTAAAAAAAGGCTCTTTTAAAACGTTTATAATATAACGAATACATTAAAAGGGTTATAATATGACCCCTGAGAAAGAGATGATTGCTGCCAAGCTGTTCTTAATTTACTAGTTAAATGTTGTAAACTGTTACCTTATAAAATCCCGCTGTTATTTCGCTAGTATTTTCTTGAACCAATGTACGATGATGTGTTTCGAACCAATAGTAAAATATATAACTACCTATTACCTATGTTGTATTTATTTATTTAATTCTTATAAATAGTAATTAAAATAAAATTATTTCATCCTAATTAAAAGAACCCATTAAATTGAGGTATAAAGATGCGTTCATAATAACAGCAGTGAAGATTAGACAGTTCGCACGCCCCTTTGAACTAAGAGGCTTACGTCTGTCGTTAAAATAAATATACACATTTCGAAGTGTGTGGCTTTTTGTCGCATGACAAACTTGCGGCTGCTTGTTGACGTTTACATTTCAGCTCAACACTCGTACAGTAACATCCGGTGGAGTGCGCAATGACGATTGAAATTTTAGATAATATATTGTAGTATTTTAACGCTTTGAACGGTGAGTTGTTTTGCCGTTGACCTCGGTGTACTTGTAAATTATAAATATAGTGTCCTCCAGACAGAATTTCTTTCACGGCGAACAGTCTCAACGGAGACTAGCCATCTGCGACGGACAGGATTATAGTGCACGAGTGTGCGCGTAAACACGGGTGCAGTCTCTGTTCCACCACTCTTATAGTCCAACGAGACAGCAATCCGACACGACGTGTGAGAGATCAGGTGCAGGACTAACAGATTTACTTGCTTTCCGAAGAATGGGGGCAAAACACCGCCACATTCCTGATTCCGGGCAGAATTCTTGTTACTGAGAATTTCTTACAGAAAAACCCGGGATTTAAACCTGGGTTATCAAGATTAGTAGTTGGCGCTAATGATCAACGAGGCATTAAAAAATTAAATATGGGCGTAAAGTATTTATAAAGTTACTACCTATATACGTCCCACTACTGGGCACACTCATTTCTGAGAGGGTTTTAACTTTTAAGACAAGGTACGCCGTGCTGCCCCAATGCGTATTGGCGAACGTCACATGTCTTCGATTATTATTTTTTTCTTGTTTCCTAGACATTCAGGTCTCCTTTCGAAATTTTCTCTACTTCCCAATCAAGTACTTTTACCCGAAGAAAAGCAGAGCTCTCTCAAAGAGCAAAATGTCAATATGTTTGAAGATAGTTTGTGAAATCATATTAATTGAAAAGTGTTTGCAGTAACAAATGGAATATTTTGAAATGAATCCGTAACATTTGATTCATTTCAAAATATTCTATTTGTTACTGCAAACACTTTTCAATTAATATGATTTCACAAACTATCTTCAAACATATTGAAATCTTACTCTTTGAGACACCTCCGCATTTCTTCGGATAGAAGTACTTGATTGGGTCACAGCATTCATTTACCAATTACTTCTATAAAAAGTCTAGAAACGTTGTGAAATGTGCAAATGTTCTTAGGTTTTTAATATTCCGTTGAGTCCATTTTTCTTCGGAGTCGTATTACGTTATTCATTTAAAGTACCTAAGACTTAAATTTAAAAATACTTATGTATACTTTACTAAGCTGTAGAACTATTAACGATTAATTAAGTGTCGATTTCCTTTTTAACCAGTTAGGCGACGATAGAACAGGTAATCTTAGTACCTTACAGGCTAAAGTTACGAATACCATTAAAGTAAAAAAAATTTCAAAATGACATTAGAATTTTTAATAAAATAATAAATAATAAATACAAGAAGAAGATGGCGATGCACTATAAAATAATGACGTACCCATCACCAAATCTGTCAAAAGTGATATAATTCGAATAACATTTTGTAACATATCATTACTTTTTATAACAAATTATTGACAAATTATAATCGTAGATATCGTTCTATCTTAAAAAGCTAGTGGTAATTATCGAGACCGGTAAGAGGATGCGTCAGCTAAGGAGAGTAGCCTATTAAACTGCGATCGCCGATCTAAAAAAAAGCCGTTAAATATGGTAGAGGCCTATATTTTTATAGGTGGACTGTTTATGAGGTCAACGAACTTCGGTTTATTGTAAATTGTTGAATATTGACCCCTCGCATAGAACTCGTTAGAGATAATCGAGTATAGTAACCGCTCGCTTTTTAGGGCGTAAATTAAACTTTAGTAACGAATTGTAATAAAAGTATTTTGCATCCTACAACATGACATAATCAAATTCTACGCCGAAATTTATTAGAATCTGTATCACTGTTCATGCGTTCTTGAAGGAAACATTCAAACAATGTTTTCACATTTTTTTTATGTTAATAGAATACAACTATAATAACACAGCCGTGTTCGCTGTCACTTTTTTTTTAAAAAAAAAACCGGAACTATTATTTGCAGGCAATATGAACAATTGTTCCTTGCGGGATTCGAAAACGCGGTCCGCACCACAGTAGAAACTATACGTTCAGCCCCTTCGATTTTTTTCGATTTTTAACGTTCGTTTGCCGACAAATATAATATTATATACAACAACACAACCTGGTTATGAGCCACCTTTATTAGTTTGAGTTATTTAGTTATTTCTATTTTAAGTTCTCTCAGTCGATCAATAAAGTACTCAAACTAAAACTAAATATAATTTATGCCGGCATAAATCTCAGTGAATTTGCAGTCTTGGTCGTTATTTCAAGCATGTCGTAAATTCGCTTAAACCAGGTTAACTGTAACAAGAGACCGATGAACTCTGCAATTAGCGGGTTACGTTCCGAGAAGGTGAAAGCTCTCTTTCCGTGTGATCCTCTTTTTTGTTAACCATCTCTGGAATTACAACGTGGACGTTACGCTTGCGGCCTGTTGCGTATTTTCTACGGAACCATTTACAACAGTCAACAACGACATTGTGGTCTGGCGAGTGAAAGTGCGTTATTTCTCTGTTACACGATTTTAATGACTATCCTTATCGGATAGTTTGCCTTTTATTTTGCTTAATAAGTTTATGGGTTTCATATCGACGATAACTGACCGTAGTTTTTTTTTACCAAAAAGGGAAAACTTTTGAGAGCAAATGTAGTGCCCGAAGTTTTTTCTACCAGGTTTGGCTTGACGTAAGGTAATGTTGAACAAGTTTAATGCTCGTTAAGATGCGCCACAGTCTCTCTTAGATGAACAAAAAGCGCGGTGGTAGCACCTTCTGGCTTGACATTTTGAATGCCGATGCGTTCTGTGTCACAAAGCGCTTTGGATGGAGACTCATCGAGAAATTCTAAAGTTACCTACCTTCTTTTTGTATTTTATATTGTAATCGATTTACATGACTGAGTTTATGTTCTACTTATTTTTTTACGTGTTAAGTGGTTTTGATTTTTAATGCGGAAAATTTAAGTTTTAGATTGCTGTGCGGTGGCGACGTAAAAGAATGTAATAACTCATTTCGTACGTCTATAAAGCTGGAATGGTAATTTCGGTAAAACCACTAAATTTTTGCGAAAAATTTAGTTCCGCAAAATTAAATTTCACGTCAAAATGGCTTGATCAAAATTATAAAATGTTCTTCCTCCTAAAACGTGCTTAATAAAGCTAGTAAAAAGTGTTTAATAAAGCACTAAATAGAAGTATCAATAATCATAAATAATTATATAAATTATACGAGAATATAAAGTAATGAATAAATTTTATCAAATATAACAGCTGGGTAAAAAAATCACAAGGGTTGAAGACACTAAGAGTCATTTTTCACTTGTTTTTTTTTATAGGATAGGGTGACAAACGAGCACACAGTCCACCTGATGGTAAGTGGTTGCTGTGGCCCATAGACATCTACATCTATCCTCAATTACGAATAAAAATGCAGATGCGTTGTCACCCGTGAGGTCTAAGATGGAATGCCTCGTTTCCAGTAAAAAGGGTCTCCGGTTCTCTACACTCACCATACGAAACACAGCAGCATTAAGCTACTATTTCACGCTGGTATTCTATGAGAGCGTGGTCCTTGCTCGGTCGAGCTGACCCATTCGTGCTACAACTATACATCTAATATAACTGCAGCATGGCTCTACCACGTATAGTAGTTTAAGTACGCTTTGTAAGAGTATACAAAGTTTGAATCGAAAGCTTTTTTGTTATATACATTAATATAAAAATGCGTCAATACACGTATGGAAAAGTCAATAGTTAATTACGTTCGTTGTTACGTGGTAGAGTCATGCTGCAGTTATATTAGTAGTAGAGTTGTAGCACGAATGGGTCGGCTCGACCGGGGAAGGACCACGCTCTCACAGAATACCAGCGTCAAATAGTAGTTTAATGCTGCTGTGTTTCGTATGGTGAGTGTAGAGAACCGGAGACCCTTTTTACTGCAAACGAGGCATTCCATCTAAGTCCTCACGGATGACAACGCATCTGCATTTTGATTCGTAATCGAGGATAGATGTAAATGTGTATGGGCCACAGCAACCACTTACCATCAGGTGGACTGTGTGCTCGTTTGTCATCCTATCCTATAAAAAAAGTTAAATACTAAAATAAAAATCAAATGTTTTTTTTAATTTTCTTGCTAAAATGTGGAGGTCAATAACTGGGCCCAAATTTTTACACCTGTTGCAGTTGTTGGATTATCATCATATATCATTAGGAGATAACCTATTCAAATGTAAGTTTTTCCTCACATACTCTACTAAAAGGATAGCTGATAGATAATTCACCTGGATGTCAATTTTTCATCATATACTTAGCTGAACCTGCTAAAGTCAGTTTACGGTATATGAAAAAGGCGCTTTTTTCGCATATGCTTGCAGCGCTAATTGAGCACTTATTTATTATCTTATATCACTAGGTGATTACCCACCTGGATGTCAATTTTGGATCACGTACTTTGCTGAACCTGACAAAGTAGTAGCTTTCGGTATATGGAAAAAACAATGTAATGATATATATGGGATAATAAATTGCAGCACCAATTTATTATCCCATATCATTAGGTGATAAACCACCCTGATGTCAATTTATTCCTTACATATTTTGCTAAATATGTCAATGCTGTTTTAAGCGGTACGTTTTAGGAGGAAGAACACTACGAACTTAATAAAAAGCTACCAGTTTTATAATTTGTTATCAACCTGTTTTGGCGTCACATTTAATTTTGTGGCACTAAATTTTTAACAAACTTTTAATGATTTCGCCCAAATGACCATGTTCCAGCATTGTAGATGTTCATTTCGTCCCGTTGATGGGCGATTACACTATTTCCTTTAGAACATACGTGAAATACCAGTCGGCGACAGACAGCTGGATCATAGAAGCGTGACGTCTAGTTTAGTACTAGTGATCGTACCTAAGCGTGATGGCTAAGTAAATTTCTCTCGCCGTGAGAGGGCCATGTTTAGCAGTGAATTTTATGGGCTGGAGTAGAAGAAGGAAACTAATACATGTCACGACGAAGTGATGATTGTTGTTTACACGGATGTTACAAAAATACGGACGTACTTTTACATTGCAAACATGTGAAGCACCCCAGATTTTTCAATTTGTTTGTCACATACATACGCAAGATTAATGCACACGTACATAAAACTCGCGTCCTGCCGTACGCTGCAAAGTGCAAACTGACGCCAATTGTCAATCCTTAATGTATTTGTGTATAAAACTGTTAGACTTAGGGTGCTTCACACATTCTCAGTGTAACATTAGGTCTGTATTGTCCGTGGTTGAATAACTATGATTACCAACCTTGAACGGCAGTGTAATGAGAGTTCTAAAATTAACTGTCAAATTACGCCACAGGTATCATTTATTTTGTTACCTTGACTACTAATAACACTCAATAACGGACGTATCATTGTCTGTAAATTAACACCTTCAAGCATTAGGTGGTAGGACTCTTGTTGTTCCTAGGAGTCCGTCTGTGTCCAATCTCTTACTCGTCTCTTGTATTTATGCCGCCAAACAGCACTGAACCACAGTTAATATACAGGAAACTGAACTATGTTCCGGTATGAAGTGTATATAGAGATTGAAATAATACTAGTTATGTATATGTGTATATGGTCACGGGCTCAGTCCTCCCCGTGACCATGGGTGCTTAAAGCGCTCGAAACGTCGGGTATTTATAGTTAAATATACGCGATAAAATCCGTAAAAACTAGTATTATTTCAATGTGTAGTGTTCGCGTAAATATAAGAAATCTTTATGTATATAGAGACTTTAAATGCAGGCTATAAGGCATTTCATCTTAACCCTTAGAGGTGACCAATCTGTGTCGATGGATTTCAATACTCACTTAACATCTTTATCTACATATTTATTTATTTAAAGTGAAAAATACGCCAGCTTTGACATTAACATGCATGTAGTGCAAGCAAATGAGGCAGCTGGCAGCAGAAATTGACTATCAATCAGAAATTGGCAAACCATACGCTATCGGGAGCTGTTATTTATGGTCGAAAATCCCAACGAAGAACCCGTGTTTTAGAGTCAGGGAAGCGCAAACTCTGGTTGAGTTTGCACTCACCAATCCGCCTAGCGTAGTGGGCAAGGCTAATCTATTAAGTATTGTTTCTCAGCTGGGGCATTGTTGGAAAGGCCTGTGTTCAGCAGTGTACTTTAATACATTGTGATGTATTTAGTGAAAATTCATTATATCACTCGCTTTTTTTATATGATAGGATGACAAATGAGCACACAGCCCACCTGATGGTAAGTGTTTGCTGTGGCCCATAGACATCTACATCTATCCTTGATTACGAATCATAATGCAGATGCGTTGTCATATGTGAGGACTTAGGTGGAATGCCTCGTTTCCAGTAATAAATAATTTCATTTGTATTTATTATGTGTGCTTAAATTCAACTCTGTCTCCTGGTGTGACCGTTTCTCGGGTCGGCAACCTTTAATTACCCCCTATTCTGCACTGCAACAGTGCAATGCTCCGATAAAATTTCAGCAAAATAAGCTTTATTTGATCCTGAATGCGCCAGCTTCCTACACTTGTCTAAATATGGGTGGACAATAGTTTTAAACGATTTTGCTTGGAGGCAACTATTACCAATTGTTACAAACGAAAGGTACATTTAAAATTTAAATTTAGATTGCCTCGTTTTGAACCGTTGTAAACGTATACCGGATAAGCGCCTAAACGAAGCCCGTTACCGCGATCCCTATCGAGTGACCACGTTGAATCACTTTTGCATGTCCGCTACTGCAGCCGAAACCTTTTGTGGTATGTTTTTGTAAAAAGAGAGCAGTAAATTGATAGCGTCGATCAAATCGATTTATTCCGATGAATCATACTCAGTTCCCCGTAACGTATATTAGGTTGTGGTGATTGGGTTTATAACCGACTTCAGAATTGAAGTTTTGAAATCGGTTGTATTTTTTATTTAATGTTTATAACACGGTATCTCCAAGGTCAGCTATCTTATTTAACTGACGTTTTATTTAACGACTGAATCTCCTTTCATAGCGGTCTCATATAAATTTCAATCATATCCAATGACCATTTAAGTGGGTGTATATTTTTTAATAATCCAATTATTATTAGTTTTACATAGACCGAAATTGTATTTGTAGGGAAAGAAGTTTGAAAAAGATGTTTTGATTTGATTCCTATACTTCGATGGCTTCTTATTGGGGCCAATAAATAAAACCTGTTCAACTTCTTTAGATAGAAATTGCTGCACCATTGTTAAGGGGAAATATAATCTCAAATGGCTTAGCAAGATCCTTCGTTATGCCGAAAATATTGCAGCATTAATTTTGAAATAAATATATGGTAAAGTTGAGGATTAATGTTAAGTATTATGTTAGACGAAAACACGATTTCGTAAAATTTTCTCGATAGAAAAAAAATCCAGTTACCTCCAAAATAAACAATAAACCGCTGTTATTCATAAAATACTTTGAAACTTTGCATACTAACTGAACTAACTATAAAGCAGTGCTTATGTTCTTTACTTTTTTTAAAATACCATTATTTTCACTGTAAAAAGAAATTACCTAAAATATCGGCCTCTTGAAGCGTGATTCCTGCCGCCCGGTCACTTCGCTTCGGCCTTTGAAGGGGGAGGTTGTGTCGCTTACGATCAGAATATACATTACGCAACAGGACGACGTAAAATTAAAATGGGAAATAACCGTAATAAAAATAAGAAGCGACTGGCTTGGCGTTAAGAAACAGGCATAAATATGATAAACCTAATGAAATAAGTGTCTAGCGACCTTTACTACTTACAGTATTATTGATTACAAACATGTCGGTACATAGCATACGACGCGCGGGCAAGTGGGGACGAAATTAGAATTTGAGCTGACTTACTATATCCCCTTAAGATACGTGTAAACCGCCAATCTCCTGCCTACTTCGAGTCGAGTCTTAACTAACGCGGAAGTTTGAATGTTGAATTGGTTAGGTCAGGAAATCGCCCTAAGACCCGATCGGTCATTTTATAACTATGTCTTTGTAACTTTGGTTAAATGGAAACTGCTGACTTTAAACAACTTTTAAAGTCAGCCGTTTTCTGTCAGTGTCAGCCTTGTAATAGAGTGAGATATGTCGACGAGATGATCGGTAAAGGAGTGTCCGAGCCACGCGACAAGTTCCTATAAAAGGCTTGTTAAGTAAGTGTTTTCCCGTTAGCCGTACCGACACACACATGCTCATGTTTGACCTTACATGTATTTTGCCTTCGTCGTGTGAACAATAGCTCTCATTAAAAGTACGTATAAAATATGCACTTTTACTTACAATATTGTGTATGCAGCAAATTTCATTTGTAAAATAAATTAATCAAATAGCAGTGCTCATCATACCTGTGTTCCATCTGTATGTTCTAAAGGGTATAGAGCGGCAGTATAACTACAAGCTGTGAGACATTTAGTTTTAGTCAGAGGTGGCAACGCACCTTTAGCCTTCTTTGTTTGAAGTTGGTTGCAGGAGTCCATAGGCTGCAGTAATAATATCTTCCGGACCGAATTTCGGCCACGGCGGCCTACCTCAACGGAGGCTAGCCATCAGCGCAGGACAGGATTACAGTGCCCAAGCGTATGCGCAAGCACAAGTGCACTCTTTATTCCCTCACTCTCATAATCCGATGGGACGGTAAACCGACACGACCGGAGAGAGATCAGGCGCAGGAGCAACGGCTTTACGTGCTTTCAGAGGCACGGGGTGAGACACCACCAACTTCCTAACTCCGCGCAGCTACTGAGAATTTCTTAACAGAAAAACTCAATAATTGATTTTTGTCCCGACCCGGGATTCGAACCCAGGACCTCATGATCAGCAGTCGCACTACTTCAACCACTAGACTAACGTGGCAGTCACCACTTACCATCAGATGGACTGTAGGTTCATTTGTCACTTTAGTTTCATAAAATAACGTCTTTCCTAGATACATGTGATATCCTGGCATTTGTAAAATAAATGACATAAATAAAATTCTGTGTATACCTAGTTTGAAGAGTACCTCCTAAGCCCAACCGAACACCATTAACGTGTACACTAGGAAATACACCCTGGCGATGTAGGTACTACGGCTGATAATAGTACACGTGTTTCAACAGTAAAGGAGGCATCAAAGGAATAAACTATGGGATAGTTAACTGATGTAATAAATCTAAATAGTATAAGTTATTTAACACTTAATATCATAATTCATTAGTTTTAGGACCCCGACCTCGATATGATTATTTACGCCTCTTAGGACAATGCGCGTAAATATATGCCCGATTTTATCGTATCGACATTAAACTCACTCAGTTTTATTGCAAAACGTGGTTCACTGATAGTCTCGGGATCAAACTGGTACAAGAAGAGTCCAGTCACAAGAAAGAAGTCCTCAGTTTTTGCGGAATTTGATATTGCTGTCAAATTTAATGCTTTACATTTTAGTTTGCATATTTCTTTGGGACTTCTTCCGTGAAACAGATACTAGTTTAAACCTCTGGCTAACTATAAATTACATTTTGTAATTAGACGGCATGTGGTCTATTGATTATTATATGACCATTGTCCAGCGCATATATAAATACTAGCAGAATTTAGAAGTAATAATAACAATTCCAGCGAAGTCCACGTGAAATTGTGGAGAACATTGTTCAACGGGGTAGATGTACACATTAGCAGATTATAACAGTGCCCTCCTGCTGAATTTTATGGTAATCAGAAGCAGAAGCATTTTATGGTAATCGCACAAGGTGGGCGTGCTTTGAGTTCATCACGTCGAGCATCCAATTGAGAGCAGCGATTTTCCTCAAACACCATGGCTTTCACCAAAGACCTCCATCCGGTCGTCGAGCGGATGCTTGCTCCCACTCTAAAGGCTCAATATCGCACTTCTTTATGTAGCGCTAAAGTACATATTTGTACCTGAGGAGTTGTCCGCCGTGCTTACACTTGCCCTTCTCAATTTCAGAGAAAAAGATGCACTTTGCCGTACGCTGGTTTGACATTTGCCATAGGCGTCCGCACCAACAGAGCTGTCGCCCCATAAGATAGGCCTCAATCCCCATGGTATAGGCTCTACGCAGCACTTCCGTATTCCGAATGCGATTAGACCAACGGATGTTGAGAATTTTGCGCAGAGATTGCATGTGGAAGCGATCCAGCGTCCGTATATGACGGCGGTAAACTGTCCATGACTGAAGAGTACAATATGTTAGGCAGCATGTCAATTTTGGTAGCCAGCTTTAAGTCATGTGAACCAAATACCTTGCGATCCAATTTACCGAATATTGCAGCAGCGGCACCGATCCGACTGTTCATTTCAGCATCACATCATCACAACACTTTGATGTTATCGTGCTCCCCAGATAACGAAATGTTTTTGATCTGCTCTTAAGTATATCTTCACCGAGTTTGATGGCCAGTGTCTCTTGACCGTAGATATCTAAAGGCATCACTTCCGTCTTTTTAACACTTATCTTCAGACCAAAACTACGGCATGACTCATGAAAGGTGGTCACAAGCTCAAGGGAATTGGTCACAAAACATAGATCATCTGCGTAGACGATGTCTGTAATAAGTGCGTAAGACACTTTCGTACGGGCGTAAGCTAAAAAGATTGCAATCATTGCGGAAACGAATGCGGATTCTTTCAAGGGTAGTTTTTAAGACTTCCTGGACTACATCTGCAAAGTATAACGCGAAAAGTGTGGGTGCAAGGACACTAACTTGTTTTACCCCACAGGTAACGGGAAATAATTCTGACTGATCAGCGTTTACTGCGACGCAGCTCAGGGTGTCGTCATGCAGGAGTCTACAAAAGTCTCACAAACTTCTCCGTGCATACAATTTTTCGCAGCACTATCCAGAGGACTTTACGCGGTACACTATCGAATGCCTTCTCAAAGTGTACAAAACAGATACATATTACGATCCTGTTATCTGCTTTTTTCCTGCAGTTGACGCAATGAGAAAATCGCCTCACAGGTACCACGGTCAGGTCGGAAGCCGAACTGAGATTCCGGCAAAATCCTTTCAGAAAGTT
The DNA here is from genome assembly GCA_907164705.1 of Parnassius apollo. NCBI lineage: Eukaryota > Metazoa > Arthropoda > Insecta > Lepidoptera > Papilionidae > Parnassius > Parnassius apollo. Next base: position 9,423,452 of record CAJQZP010001037.1, read on the forward strand.
TCCTGAGGCGGTTTAATAGAAGTCTGGCGAGGGCTTTTCCAGGCACTGAAAGTAGAGAATTCCACGGTAAGAATTGCAGTTCGACCCGTCACCCTTGCCTTTATATAGGGCTCGTATGAGGGATACCTGAAAAGTATTAGAGACCCACGTAACGACAAAAAGTTCCCATATCGCCGAATAAAGATCCCCACCGCCATACTTCAATAATTCATCCGGTATAGAATCAACACCACCTGCTCGTTTATTTTGCTGTTGCTTAATGGCAAGAGCAACCTCGTCAGGCAAGAAAAGTGGCTCATCGAGTTGGATGGCGAAAGGTTGTTGTTGAGGTAGGCAGCGAACGTGGTCTAGATCAACAAAATGATCCACGTTAGGCAGGGTGTTCAAAATGCTCCGCTCATCGCTCGAGATTTCCTCCCTGCTTTTAAAAAGCGCTTCACCACTAGTTGAATTCAGTGGAACTTTCGCCATAGAGGACATACCAAGTAGATGTCGCACCTCAGCATAAAACTCACAGAACTGGTTGGTGTCAGCGATCCATTGCATCTGACGAGCCTTCTCCTGCCACCACTTATCTTTCGCTTGTCGTGCGAGTTTACGCAGCTACAGATCACTATGACGCAACTATGGAGTTGCGTCATAGTCACACCTCCACTCTGATGAGTTCTACTGTGCTGCTTTAGGAACCTACGGTGTTTATCAATAGCGTCCGTAAGTACCCCATCATTCTCATGAAACCAGTCCTCATGTTTTCGGATTCTCAAACCCAAAGATGATTTAGCAGTGTCGAGAATATGAGAAGATAGAAACTCCCAGACAATATTGATCTCACCTGATTTTAGGTCCAGGAGCTGCAGAGCAGTGCTCAAGGTTTCGGCATATTTAGCCCTCGTGTTTTGGAGTCGTTTAAGGTTTAGACGTATCTGTTTAGATCTTTCCGATCTACAAGGACGTGGAAGACGGACGGACTTACGGACGTGGAAACAGTACTATAATCTCTAAACGTAGTAATGTTAGCGTTTAAATTAAAAAAATTCGTTAAACAATTTAATATAAAACTATAATTACTAAGTAATTGTTTTTATTTTAATTATTCTCAAATCCTGTACAACGCACTTAAAGTTAAAATCAGTAAGTACGTAATGCAGGGAGAAATGAGAAATGTTAGTTTGACAGTCCTATTCTTCGTGCGTGCATAGAAAAAGTGACGTGTATTCAGTAGCGTTGATCAATCCCCATTCCACGAGCATGTCGCTGCATAAAGTAAACAGAAATAATTAAGGTCGTGGCGCCCATATTAATGCACAGCGTTGAATATTCATAGCCGGGCGTCTCGTCGGGTCAGCCGTAGATATGTATCTATAGCGGAGCTCTCGGGTCAGGAATTAGTCGAGACTCGAGATTGGCGATAAGTGGCGGTGCATTGAATGTGCTAATTGATATACTCCATAATGATTAACTGTGAAGTTCCACAATGCTCCTGATTTGTTAGTTACAAGCTCTATGAGGTGATTCGACTGGTTTTATTGTCCATTGAATAAAGGTCCTTTGTCGTCTAAACAACCCATAAATCACTGACTTCTCTGATTTATATTCTAATCTTTTCCTCTTGACTTTTAGAGAGTATTTTCTATTTATGTATTGTAATTTAAGTTCCGTTACGTAGGGTTTAAAGACATTTTAGATGATAAATTAAATTTTGCATTTGAAAGTAATTTATAGGGCCTTTAAATAGTAATGTCTAGGTAAAGCTCTTCAGAAATGTACCACCACACACGTGATACATTGAATGTATACTCACACACTGCACATCAGCACATCACGCACTGGAAATATAAAGTATTATTCACAATAGAAAAATTATTACTTATATACAGGGATATTTTGCAATAACCGGCCAAATATGTAGAGAAGATTCAGAATAAGTAATATAGGCAAATGGTAAAGAGAGATTAATAAAAAAATATCCTTTTTATCTTTTAAATTCAAAATGCGTGGTAAAGGATTATTTTAACTGATTTTACTGCGCGCGCGTGCGCACATTCGCAAGAGTCTATCGGTATACAAAAAAAGTTGTTGCCCATAAATCACATTCAATTTGCGATCATTTCAAATAAAAGTAGAAGCCTTATTTACTCGTATTTTCAAAATTACAATAACGGTATATCGTTATTTATATATTTGATCAAGTTTGCAAGACTACTCTTTGAAAAATAACCCTGGTATCGAGTTTTAAATTTGAGTGCGCTTTTTAGGCCTACACCATTTAAATATTAATCATTGTTTTAAAATCTTCCTAACATGATTTTTTTGCTTTATAAAAGAACATTAAAAATAAAACTACACAGTAGCAATTTACTCTAATAAGTGATTTTCTGCGCGTTTCGCTGCACGACCTTGCGATAACAATGCTCTTGTGTTACATAGTCAGTGCTTTGTTCTTTTGTTCCGGTGCAAGCCACTATCGGCATGCCCAATTACTTTTTCTCGAGAGAAACGGTGAATCATCCGCTTAAAATGTTTTATTTTTCTTTCGCGCCAGGAATCTTTCGATCATGGATGTGTCGAAATTCACTCATATATTATTCTGGAAGAAAAATTGAATTACGTAAAATCCAAAACTTAAAAAAAAGTGGAGTGAGAAACAAACTAACAGTCTTCAGATAATAAGTGGCTATTGCAACCCATGGGCACCTGCAACCAACTTAAAGTAAAGAATGCGACTGCCTGCCTCGTAGCATACTAAAAACAGAATAGTAGGCGATCTTCTAAGAAATGTACTGAACGCCGCGCCGTTAAGGGGAAATATAACCTCAAATGGCTTAGCAAGATCATCCGTTATGCCGAAAATATTGCAGCATTAATTTTGAAATAAATATATGGTAAAGTTGAGGATTAATGTTAAGGATTATGTTGGACGAAACACAATTCCGTAAAATTTTCTCGATAGAAGAATAATCCAAAGTTACCTCCAAAATAAACAATAAACCGCTGTTATTCATAAAATACTTTAAATTGGATCATGAAACTTTGCATACTAACTGAACTAACTATAAATCAGTGCTTATGTTATTAACTTTTTTTAAAATGCCATTATTTTCACTGTAAAAAGAAATTAATAGCAGCAGAAGAGCATACGACGCGCGGGGAAGTGGGGGCGAAATTAGCATTTGAGCTGACTTACTATATCCCCTTAATATGCGTGCGTGGCACGTGACAGTACGGACTCGTATTTTACTATGCTCATAGCCTATAGTTATACTGGCCCTGGCATATATTACACCCTCATACAGGCTGTCAGTTTTACGTCAATCACGGTTGTGATTGACGAATAATCTACCGTGTAATGCAGTGCTTGACACCTGCATGAGCGCGTAATGTACGCCTATCAATTACCATCAGTTTTTTATCAATCATGATTGGTGGAATTGATTGACACCTGCATGAGCGTGTAATGTACGCCTTAGACTGGAACACAGCAGTTCACGCACTGCTGCATGACGGCACAAATGGGTAAGTGGGTGGTACCTGCCAGGACGGACTCCTAGGCAAAAAAGGAGTCCCACAACCTAGTAACTCATTAAAGAATTAATATGTAATGTTATATTGAAATGCGTTCATTATTTTTTGTGTTCATGTTTTCGTCGAAGTATAAAAAGTACCCAGATGTAAAGTAAGTTTCTCGAAATTCAATGACATAACAAAATTTACTTATATAGACTAAGTATCATCAATATATAAAAGATTAATATTGTTATATTTTGTATAATTTATCGTTACAGCCTTTTGAAGTCTACTACTGAACATAGGCCTCTCGCAGCAGTTCAGCAGTGGACTTTAATAGGCTCATAGGTTGTAACGGTAACAGTTATATTATTTACATTTCTGCTTTGTATATTTACATTGCAAATAGAAAGAACTTTATAAACTATAAACTATGTAATATAGACTATACCTTTACTCATGTATCGTAAAATTTACAAAAGTTCTATGTAATTTTTATAAAAATTATAGAAAAGGTACCCTAGGGCGAAAGGCGTCAAACCAAAAACAGGAGTAGGTAGTCCTCTCCTGAGAAACCAAGTGGCGGCCGACGCGGCGCTTCCTGATACTGTACCATATAAAGTGACTGAACTCGCTCTGTCTTAGTCTGGATGGGATCTTTTAATATGGTGTTGTTTAGATTTAAGATAAGCAAAGATCATACATTTTAACTGTTTCGTTTTTTCTAAAAGGTCTTCAAGTTTTTCGGTTTAAATCAAGCCTCTCCTGGCATTTCTCACTATTTATTTGTAAAGTCATCACAATAGGTTCTGTCATTCCCGAAACGAGTAGGGCGGACACATCTGGCTTCAGACGAATTACAAATTAAATACACAAATTCGTAAAATAGTAATGGTTACCTTATGTTTTATAGCTTGCAAATAACCCTAGCGATCTCTATACTATAGACACACACTTCAATTTTATGTACATAAAAAATTGCGTGTCACATTGTTTGTCCGCGATGAACTAAACTACTGAACTGATTTCAATGAAATTTTGCACGCTGTGTGCAGGTGGAAGAGATAGGATATTTTTTATTCCAATGAGTGGCCTTTAGTATTTTTTATTTTGAATTTGATTGTGAATGTGTATTTTTTTTAGGACAAAGGGAGGTGGGAATGGCAGAACAACGTCTGCCTGGCCAGCTTGTGAGTTTAGCAATATGTTGAGGATTTGATTTATAGTTTCACCATCTGCATTCCAGTTTTTGGGACGTTTTATTGTTATTGTTAGATGACGTTACGCTCGTCGATAAAATAATTTAGGTCGCGTCTCAGTTTTGATAATGTGTGCATAATATTGTATTGCGGAGGTACAAGACGCGGTCAAGTTATTTAGCCGATAGTTCCGTTCGTGAGTTATCGCTATACTTCGTTGTTACCATACCTTCGGCAGATAACACGTGTTTGCGCGTTCCGTATACCCAACGCAACGCTGATACGTTGCTGAACGGTTATACATACTCGGAATTGTGGTGTTGCATAATTTAGAACTCGATGGTTTATATGTTTTAAAGAGATCGATTAATTTTGACTTGGTTTTTCAATTTCCTCTGAGAGGTTATTTAATAGTTTTATTTTATCATAATATTTCTTAAATAGTATACTTACTGACAATGCTATTAACATTACTAATATTTCCTTTAACCACTCCTGGTAAGCTTAAAATGCTTGTGTTAGGAGTGTTTCACGACAGTAGTCGAAACGCGGATTTGAACACACGACCTTTCGAGTTGGCGATCCACACCCTTTTTTTTTTAACATGGGGAAATGCCTACGCATACCCGCCTCGCGGGGGCAAGGACGGGTTATGTCGGACTCGCACCGACTAAAACCCCATGGTGTTCCACCTTCGTCGCATATTGGCAGGGCTACGGGAACGCTTTCGCACACATCCGCGGCCCCACCAGCGACTGCCGCCCCATGGCAGCACCTCATCGGGAGAGGAATATTCCTCCCCGTTCTCCTTCCCAAGTAAGGCGCACCAGAACACATGGCACGCCTTCCTCCACGGCCTCCAATTACATCTGCGCAACAGACGCCCCCGCGTCCGATGCGCGAAGGCCATGGGGCCAGGAAAAACGAGCACTTAGAAGTACTAGCCTTCCCGACCCCAGCGGCGGATCTGGTTTATGGCTCCGCCGCCAACCAAGATTCGGCTGCGGAGGATAGGGAGAGCGGCGCCTCGCAATACCGACAATCCTCTCCCCCCGCAGCCCCATCACCACCGCATCAACGGTGCGGCCCCGTTTGAGTCGCGGAGGATAGGGCGAGTGGCGCATCGCCATACCAACACTCCTCTTCCTCCGCGACTCCACCTCGGCTGCAGCGGTAGGTGGGGAGGACACACCTCTCACCGCAGTCCACCAACACACATCCGAAGTGGGCTTCCCAAGCCCACTCGGAGTGGCCACCTCGGGCCGGCCCTCCACCTCGGACCAGCCATATGGGTTCCTCTTTGTTTCGCCGTGGGTGACCAAGCCACGGCTTCTAAGCCCCCCGCCACGACAAGGCGGGAACCCGTTCGGGGGGGTTTTTAGGCGATCCACACCCTGCCATCAGGCTATTGTTGCTTATAATATGTTACTATAATACACGATCTAGAAGAATAATATTATAGATAAACTTAATGTAAGTAATATGCTAAGAAGTAGTCAATATAAGAATTAAATCCTCATCTTCACTAGCTTATTATATGGAAATTTTTTAATTTTTTGAAGTCGACTATTACTTTTGACCTAGCTTTTTTAGTGAACTAAGGAATATTATATAACTAGCTCAAGGTAACAACTAGAACGTCGTCTACATAGTTACATTCAAAACGTCACCTCTAGTTTTCCACCTTGGTATGATATTTTTTCTTTAAATTTATACGGGAACATCCCTTAAGTATATAACCTTTTCAATAAAAGACCAGAAACATTAATTGGTTTACAATTGACTAACTTTTCGCGTAACATAAATCAACAAAAAAAGAGAAAAAAAGTATAATAGGCTATTTGAGATGTGTGTGCCCTTTCAAGAAGAAGAACCCTTTCATTTTTGGAGGCGGCTAATAATCACAAGAGAGTGAAGAATCCTTTGATAGGTTCAAAGACGCGATTGCATGGGAGTTCATAAATGTCAATTTGATATATCATAATGCTTATTATAGTTACCCTAATTTAAATGGGTTTTTCATCATTGTCATAACGGTCTTGATACTGCGAGCACCAAATCGCTTGACGATTCTGTTTATTTTATTTCTGATTTAAATTATTACCTATTTTTTTATTGCGTGTCAATTGTCACACACAATAATTTTGGATAGTTAATTAGTATAAAACATTATTTAAAATCTGCTTAAATTATTTTGAATATGATGTATCTATTAAATAAGTTTTAATATTTTTTAGTAGTATTTTATGATCAGATTATGGTAAAACTTTGTCAACTTATTGCTTGCACTTGCGGGAAGGTTATAGGCATAGTTGGACCCGGTAGGTTGCGCTCTTGTAGAATTCAGATATCACCCGCACGAAATCGGAGTCTAGTCTCATAAAAAATCGATCAGCTGCATGCTGTGTAATTGTCTTTCCGTGTCATCAGCCATACGGTAGGACTGTTTATTTCAATCATCTGCGTGAAACACTCAGAAAACCTTTTTGACAGAAACGAGGCTCATAAAACTCACAAACACTCTGTTGAATTGGACACGGAAAACTTAGAAAGTCAATTTTATATTGTAAAATAAACTGAACAAAACGCCAATTAGAGTGAATTGCTCGCTGAACTATGCAAATGGATTTTAAAGGTATTAATCTTTGTATTCTTATCAAAAGCATTCGAAAGTAATTGCGACGTTGACTGAGGAGTACTTTTCGTCTGTCAGCGTAGAATCTTCGAGAGAGTATAAACAATATCGATGGTATTAACAGAAAGTGGGTCGTTGGTTCGTAATCGAATGCCGAACCTATCACGTGTCTCATTATGCTTTATGTCAACTTTAAAAGCTCAATTAATACACCGTCATCGTGTACGAATAGACGCCTGCGTCGAGAATAACTTCTTCTGCTAACAAATTATGCTAATTGAAAATATTGTCGATCATTGTGGTTTTGCCTTTAATTGGTATTTTAATAAATCGGAAATATTTTAATTCAACGCTGTCCATATATGTTTTAAAAATATTAGAGTGACGAACAAGTTCACCTTGCACCCGATTGTTAGACCAAACCACCAACCAAATTCAGATAAAAATGGCTAGGTGCGTTGTCAACACCGGGCACCTATAATTATACTTACTCTTATAAGCGGAAAGTAGCAGTGGGTGCAGGGAAATTTCCCTATAGTTGGTAAATCTTTTCTTGTTTTTTTTTTATGATTAGGTATTAAGCGGTGGTGGCTCAGTTATTTCACAGTACACGACCAACTCTGGTTCGAGTACCGTCGGCACCAATGATATTAATTTCAATAAAAAAATACCTGAGAATATATGAATCTTACTATTTTATATTATGAGGTGGTCACGTACACGGTTCGGACCCTCTTTATATTGGGAATGGTCTATTTCCAGCATAGAGCTTCATATGGACAGGATGACAATGTTCGACAATGCTTAACTCATTCATGATTCGATCCTGTTATAAAAGAATCCGTCAGAAAGTCAATAGTATGTATGTTTATGTGGGAGTGTTTATGATATCCATGTGTGTGCGGATGCCACATCATAACTACTCTCATATTCAGTCGTGTACCATTTCTAACGTTGTCGATATTAGAATAACAATACAGCGTCTGGCGTGAATCGGTCTTGGATCAAGTATTTGATACCCATCGATACAATTTAAAATTGGACCCTCAATGGATCCACATTTTGTTATTGTGTTGTTAGAATTCTGTTGAGTTCGATGACTTTATACGTCTATCGAAAGAATGTGAGAGGGGACATATCTGCGTAAGGCTTGAGACTAATATTAGGTAGGGACTTTAATATCCTAATTACGAACAAATAATATTGAATTAGAGTTATAACTAAGTTCTAAAATTATTCGATGTTTAAAATAATTACGTACTTGCAATTTTATCGAACATGTTCTCACGTTTATATCTGAAAGTAAGACTATAGATCTTTAACTTTCAGCTCTTTGTTAATTCCATAAGATATATTGCGTATTTCCAACAGCAACCAACCGCTTGTGGGTCAGGTTCCCGCCGAATTTTCTCTATTATACTTAGCTTCGAAAAGTTGCACGATGCAACCGTAAATAGACGTTGCGAACCCAGACGTACAACGATGTTTCAACTCAAGTGCACTTTGTGAGAGTATTTGTGTGTATGTAAGAGTGTTTTCGGCGAGCAACTAAAAGTTTTATTTGCGTAACTCGGAAATGACAGAGGACAAACATAGTAACATTGGTAACACCTGTGGTTTTAGATCTTAGAGCACGTGTTTTACAAACGACGAACGGCAGCATTTTTCTACGTATTGGAATAATTATTATAGAAGTTCAGTGTGGAATTTTCAATCGTCAGATATAAGTTTTCCATCAAACAATTTATAACCTTACGGAATAATAAAGTAAAACAATTTATCTATGTTATTCATACAACAATAATTTTTATTAAAAAAGGTGATATTATAGGAGTCCCGTGCAAACAGTATAATGGATCAGTAAGCTGTAGTGGCAATGCGCCGGATATAAATCTTGAAGAATTCACAACCGATGGGGAAAAAATGATTTCGAGTACCCGCAAGCGAAGTGTAGGGTGACCTCCCACTGGATACAGTGGCGACCAGTTGAGAGGTGGATGCAGTTGGCTATCATAACCGTGGTTTGTGGCATTCCGTGGGGAGGTCCTATGTTCAGTCGTGGGCTATAGTGATGATGTGATAATAATGCAAAAATTCAGAGCCCCAAAATTAAAAAGTATTCGGAGAAAAAAATAATGTAATTGAGGTTTGAAAGCATAGTTCAGAATTCATAATCAGGTGATCTGGTCACAGTCCTCCATCAAATGACAAATACAATAATATGAATTAATAAACTTTTACCCTAACAGTTCACTCGATGGTATTTCATGACTATTAAAAACTACAAGCAAAAGAGGCTATAGATGCCTGTAATTTTATAATTATGCAATTAAATGCAATAGTGCAAATTCCTCAATTACAATAACTTGTTCTATAAAGTAATTTTTTGTGATATATTAATCGCTTGAATCGATTTAACTATCACTTTCGTTTTTAAGATCACCATCCGTCCGTTGCAGTAGAGTGACTCCCACGCAAGTAGCGAGTCTAAACAAATTACGTCAGTAAGCCAATCCGTTACTGACCTCGGGTAATCCCAAGGTGACTATTTCAGTTTAATATGAAATTAAGCTTATTTTACTTCCTCATCCTCCTCATCAGACCGTAAATAATCCGTTGCTTGAAATGGACCTCTCCAATGGTAAGATTTGTTATCTCGTAACCTCTATGCAAGCGAGGACGCAATTATTGAGTGCATTATCTGATGTCTCGCACTTTTGACCCTACGTCCCGTCGCCAGTCTGAACGTTTTATATCTAGATAATGCAATATTTTTGATAACTCTCGAAAGGTAGTAATTAATTTAATATTTATATAGACTACCGATCCGCCCCGGTTTTGCACGAGTGATTTCTGAATGTCGACAACAGCGCTACCTACCGGGTCCAATTGTGAATCTAAACTCAGGGGCTCACTCAAACACACACATAAAATTTCATCTAATTCGTTCGAGCGGTTTTCGAATTTTAGCGAAACTAACGAACAGCAATTGTTTTTTATATATATAGAGACTAAATCTATATGTCACAGATTATACATATTATAAAGACAGGATAAATACCAATATCATTTAGAACTAACTGACCCGGCAGACGTTATTCTGCCCTTTGTGGTTGGTTACGCAATGAGTTTCATTTTCACACACTTTTCTATAGAATTATTTAACGTAATACGTATAACTAAATCCTCTTTACGACTAATAGAACCACCACAACCATTATGACAATAAACTTAAAATAAGTAAAACATAACCCTTATTACTCTTCCGTAAACGGATAAAACGTTGCCTAAATGTTAAACGTCATCATTTACTGCCTATACACAAAATTTCATGGAAATCCATCCTGTAGTTTTTGCGTGAATCGTGAACAAATATTTTTTCTAAAGACATAGATATAGATTTTTAATATTATTAATCATCATTCTCTAAACCATTTCCCATTATCTGGGGTCGGCGCAGTAAATCTTCTTGTTCCATTCCTCTCTATCAGCCGTCATTTCCATACTTACTCCTTTCATTCTCATATCACTCTTCACACAATCGATCCATCTTTTATTCGGCCTTCCTCTGCCCGTGTGTCCCTCCACATTCATATTCAACACTCGTTTTGTGACATGACTTTCATCCCTCCGCATCACATGCCCAAACCATGCCAATCTGCTTCCTCTCACCTTTTCTACCACTGGCGCTACTTTCAGGCTTCCTCTTATATAGTCATTCCTTATCTTATCCATCCTTGTCACACCACACATCCATCGTAACATTCTCATTTCATTCGCATGCAGTCTATTTTCATCCTTCTTCTTGACGGCCCAGCATTCACTTCCATACATGACGACAGGTCGGATGATCGATTTGTAAATTTTCCCCTTCAGCCTTATTGGCATTCGGGGATCGCACGTTGTGGCTGTGACCTGTCGCCATTTCATCCACCCTGCGTTAATCCTATGCTGCACAGCTCTATCTATTCCGCCGTCGCCTTGAATGAGGGAACCGAGGTACTTGAATTCTGAGCAGGTAGGCAGTATAGCGCCATCCAACGACATGGGTACAGGACTGGAAAGACCGCCGAAATCACAGCACAGATATTCGGTTTTGGATCTGCTGATCTTCAAGCCAACACTTTCCAGCCTCTGTTGCCACCCCGTCAGTCTTATCTTTTTAATATTATTAATGAAAACCAAAAACCTTCTCAAAAGTTGTATTTTGCTGTTTGTTTTATATAATACATTTATTCTACCAAAATATGTAATAATATCGTGTACATAACATTACTCAAGAAAACAATACTCTCAGTGTTCTCAGAAATTAACACAATCAATTTACTTAAAACTGTTGCTTAGTGCTCCACGTTCTTGGAACTCCCGTTTTAGTGCTAATACGGTTTCTTTATACATTTCCTAAACAAGTTGCCTTTTGGCCAATGTATAATACATCAAGCGAGCATTACAAATACAAAGTGGGTTTGTAATAGTAGCAGATATTTGATATTAATACAGTCATAAACGCCATGAGTCATAAAAGCAACGACGATTTAAGAAACATCCTCACTCTTTTTTTTTACTAAATAACAATAAAACATTCAAGAGAAGTTTTTAATTAAATGTCGATTGAGAGTCCAAGACCGTAGGCATTCTCTACCAGCCAACTATGGAGTTGTGAGATTTAGTGAAGGTGTGATAATGTAATAAGTTAATATTCATAGTAAATAAATATTAAACTCAGAATTAAAATAATTAAACAGATAATAAAATACAAATAGTTGAAATTATTAAGCGCTTCATTCCGTAGAGCACGAGGTACAGTCGTTTAATCTGAGGGAGCGGGGATCCATACATTTCTGTGTCGGTTTCAAGAGTAAGGAGTAGCTTGTGCCGAGGATAAGGAGCACATAGAGCCACAGTAGATATCACTAAAGCAGCAACTCACACAACTTAAAGGAGCTAAGAGTTGACCTCAGCAAGTCACTTCTGAAGTCCGTCTCTTTTAATAGAAACCGGAATTCGTTATTTAGTTACCCTTAATTCTTTAGAGATTAAATCGGACACTATTACCGTACTGTTTGGAATTCACGACATTATTTACTTACTCAAAACCTCAGAATTTTGTAAGTTCTAGATATGATTCCTATTTTGTCATTCTACAATGCGTCAGAAAATATAGTTATAAGTTATATAACATAATAATTTAAATTATTTCACCTGGCAAGATATGCAGGAAGTCGATAGATACAGGTGGCTCAAGAGACTCAGGACCGTGTGCATTTCTTGGGGGAACGCGTCTTGGGGAACCTAGCTTTGTGAAATTGTGAAGGGTTTTATTGATGATGATGTTGATGCCTATATTCATATTCTTGATACATTATACATTTTCAAAAAATATACCGATCTGAAAATTTTTCAGTCTCACGAACCAATCATTTGAAGAAGTATTTGTTGGAAAATATGTCATGTTTATAAGTTGCAAGTACCCGGATGACCGAGCTTTGTTCGGTTTTTTTTTGAAATTACATTTATAAATTACATACTGATGAAACTTAAATAATATATTTTGATCTTATTGACAGAATAGAAAAGCTGAACTGATTATTTGAATAAAAAATCATGAGTGCAATTAGTTTTATTAAAATTTTCGTATTTTTAAAAACTATTAAAGAAAAGGGAGTGAAATAATAGATTGAATAAAACTATTATTTACGGATTTTATCGCGTTTAATTACTTTAATTTATTTTTATTATTATCCCGACGTTTCGGGTGCTTTACAGCGCCCATGGTCACGGGGGGGGACTGAGATGTTTGACGTCCCAATGTCATAGTTAGTCCGGCTACCTTCAGTTTTTTAATATTAATTTTTGGTCCGATTTACGCAAAACGAGCTTATAGTATCATGAAGTCTTGCAGTGGTATGCTTGGGTTTGGGTTTAATTTTGTGGATTATAGGATCCCAAGCAGATGGTAGCACCCAACCATCTTCTCTATTATATTTTATTCAATGTGTAGTGTTCGCGTAAATTTAAGAAATCATTATGAAATAATAGATTTTGAAAGAAGGTAACTTGAAAAAAAGAAAGGAAAAAAGCTAGACCAGAGACAGGACGCGAACCACGGAACTCCGATATCACACCCGGCCGACATCCCACCTGAGCTATTACGATCGTTAGTGATCTGTGGAAATTTACTCTAATGTAACATAAAAGAAACCCCCCCCCCCCCCCCCCACCAAATTTAAAAAAAAAAACCCTGCATATATATATATATATATATATATACAAGAATTGCTCGTTTAAAGGTATAGGATAAAAGTAAATCTTCATACCAAAACAAAATATTAATTCCACGTTTGAAGATCTGTAGCTTTGTTATGATCGCACTCGAACGTTTTGCACTTTGAGTAGTAGTAACTGCAATTTTAAAATAGCGGATGGTTTTCAATTGTCGGTATTGGGCTGATTTCCGTTGCGAGGTGATACGGGCTCGTTCTATTGTGCCTGTGATTGCTTCACGAGCAGCTATTGCGAATGGAACGTAAATCGTCGCTCCACGCACCAGGAGTTTACGCGAACGGGTTCAGCGCCCGTGTGGGGTGGTCTATAACAACTTTGGTCCCAGTATTCACAATTTACTTCGACAATAGCGTTGTGAACAGCCGATAGTCGGAATTGCAATTGAAACTTCACCGCTGCGAATGCTAGAATCAGGTTTCATTCGGTCGTTCGAGTGTTGTAATGAGACACTTAGTATTGCGTCCGTGAGTCATTTAGCTGCACTTACCTAAGTTTCCCTTTAAATTGTAGCCGGTCGTTTTAGTTTTGTAATTGTGTTGTCAAATATTTTATTACGTCTTTAATTGTAAAATTATATTTAGTCCATAATAATTTCAACTGAGAAGAGACCCTGTCGTGTATTGGCAGCGTAAGAAAATCCCATTTTGTTTCATGGATGTCATTTTTTATTACTATTTATTTATTTAGTTCACCAACAAATGTTACACTAATACATATGCTTAATTCTAAGACAGCGATATAAACGAAGTGCACATTCAATAATAGGTAAACACTTCATGCTTAGTGCTCACAACATTTCCTACAAGCCATAATAGCCAAAAATACAATACACAATAAAAAAATTAAATTAATACAAAAAAAATTAGGTACTACAAAGAAATATTAATAGTTTGATAAATTTTGTACCGAAAAATGTTAAAAGAGTCGTGGTGAATATCTACTACATTATTATAATTATTTAGAAGTCTCCAAAGTCTGGGTGTAGGGGAATTAGATCCTAGTACAGTTCTACGAAGGACCGACGAAAGAGGAGTAATGTACTTACGAGGTTATCTACTTGGGATACGAAAATTAAATTAACTTAGTATAGAGATAATTTACTAAGAGGTATTTATGGGAAATGCCAAAAATTTAGGTTTCCGATGGATGGAGGTATAACCATCCCCTTTACACTAGACGACTTAATACTCAGACTTAGATCGTCAATCTGCATGCCTAGCGTGTCAGTTAAGACGAATCCCTACTATATATAAGAGAGGTTTATAATAATAAATATAACTTTATTGTGCACCTTAAAATTTACAGAAAAAAAAGAAAAAAGTGTATTAAATTTGCTGTACAATGGAGAATCTTATCGTTAAAAGCTATTTCTTTCAGGCGACCTTTGGTTGCATAAAACTTAAATTTATACGTAAAGAAAAGAAGAATGTAGAGGTGTACATTAAAAATATATGAACATTTTATGAGATAAAATAATAAACTACATGAATATGATTTACATACGCGTATATCTACAAATTTAAAATAAAAATTTTACTTAAAATGCAACATTCATAATATTTTAGTAGATACACAATTCGATAAAACGATCGAATAAGAAAAAAATTCTTCTTCCATTCCACAATTTTATTGCACGTACCGTAAAAGAGTTGCGGTAAAAGTCTGTGGAATAGATGGGAGTCCTAAGTTCTTTTAAAATTATGGTTTCTGCTCGGATTCACAAGGATTCGAACCCAGGAACCGTGCCCTAAGCAACAGCGTAATTCATTGATCTGAAAATCAATAAGGTGCGGACTTCGATCCAGTGACTTTTATTTACTAGCGTCGCAACGCACACGTGTTGTGCTCGTCACGCACATGGTGTGCTTCAGCCTTATGTCGAAGAATAAACAAAACTGATTAATAAATTGCTCTACAAACAATCCCTACGCAGGTACAATCTATGTTTTGTATCAAACACTTTGTTCGCGGTATTATCCGTCTTAGTTACAAATAATCACACTGATGCTATAAATTTAGCGAACAATTGTTACAGATTTGTTTAGTAAGAGTTGTATTTGTGTTAGTTTGAATAGCGGCATTGTTTTCTGCGTGTGTTAAATATACAATCTAGCTAGCTGGAAATTTTCTGTCAACGGTCGTGTTCTGCTTCTTGTTTCCTTTTTTTATAGAATAAGGGTGACAAACGAGCACACAGTCCACCTGATGGTAAGTGGATGCTGTGGCCCATAGGCATCGAGAAGATAAATGTTTTATATGTGGTAGAGCCATGCTGCAGTTATATTAGTAGTATAGTTGTAGCACGAATGCCTCGTTTCCAGTAAAAAGGGTCTCCGGTTCTCTACACTCACCATACGAAACACAGCAGCATTAAGCTGCTATTTTACGCTGGTATTCTGTGAGAAAGTGGTCTCACCCCGGTCGAGCCGACCCATTCGTTCTGCAACCACAATATAGCTGCAGCGTGGCTCTACCACGTAATAAATTCACAGCATTTCTATAATGCAGTTCCTATTTTTGCGAAAATAGATAGTAGGTTCCGTTTTCTAAAAGAAAAAGTTCAAAGTTGAATAGATGAAAGCATTTTTATTTAATAGTCTATTAATGCCGAAACAAATATAAGTTTGATTAGCATTAATATACTATTAAATAAATTAGTATTATTTATTAGTATTTAAGTTATTATTAGTAGTTATTAAATTAGTAGTATTAGTATATTGTAAATTTGATTGATTTGGGGATTTCCTTTTTATTTCTGTGGATTCGAAGTGAGAAATCTAACAGGCTAGGCATCAAGGCAGGCATCAAGCTACGGTAGATAGCAGATCTATTAGTTGATATACCAACCTTTAAAAGTAATGTTACAAATTTTTATACTAGTGCTAGAACTTATCTAAATTTATAGTACTTATAACTTAGGTATTACAAGCAAACTTGAACAGTATTCCAAAATATTTGAATTTTTATCGATGTGTCTCTTGATGTATTTAAATTAAACAAATAAGTAAAACAATACGTTGTTAAAAAATTAAATTTATTATTCTTTAACGATTGAATCACTCCTAATGCCTTTTGTTGGACCTTTTCAAGCCAACGTCATAATTCACAGTAAATGAAATTATGCATTTTCATATTTCATTCGCTCGTTTCGCAATATCTGTATTACAAAATGTAAATTGTTATCTTTCTGTGTAGGCAATATTCTCACTTACACTCATTTCACTAGGCACTTATTTTACTTATCGTCGTGCTCGGATCTGAGCGACCGTAAAGGCAAGTCACTTGTACTACAAGATTTACAATACACGATCCGATATTTGGGCTTCCGTACAGCACTTGACGCAGAGCTCTGTTACCGACTTCTTACGTAAGTATTACTCGTTCAGATGTTTATCTTTTTTGACTTATAAACGAACATTCCTCGTTATAACAGTGGGAGTTTGCTGTTAACAACTGGGTCAAAGGAAATGCGTTAACTGATCCCAATTGTGTGTAGATTCGCTTTTCCTCTGTTTTATTGAATGTACCGTTCTCGGTGTCTTTGGCACTGCAAGTCATTTGTCGAATCCTTTCACAATTCATCGAGTCTTCTATACTTATCATTTGATATATTATGAAGATGAGAAAAATAATATAAAAATTTGAAGTATCTTGTAATTTATATGTTTTTTCTTGAAAATAAAAGCTCTGTTCCTTGGCTGTAGAAAGCTTAAATGTTAGACTGATTACTGTACTTTTATATTTCAGTCATAGTATAGTGAGATAAATTTTGCGACATTTAGATGCAAACGATGGCGTCTTTTAAAAATATGCAAATTGAAAACTACCTCTTTTATAACTAAATTGACTAACTATTTAGTTATATTATTTCAAATGAATTTCGTTCGGTATTTAAGATTTTTCAAGTTGTCTCGAACTGAATACCGATTGAGTTGTAAATCAAAAGGAAACAGCTGATTCATGATATCACAACTTTTCTTGAAGTGATATTAATGTCATTGGATTTCTTTCATTTATGCTAGCAACTGATATGTTGTAAGAGCATTGCATAAACTGGTAACACTGGACACAAGTTAAATACTTGTGTATACTTATACTATACTTTTAACATGTTTCATTACAGACTGCCGTGGTCTTGAGTAACAGTTGGGCCGCAGTACAAATGGTATGGTTAATTTATATTACGTTAACTTTTTAACCAACGCGAATTATGGCTACTGAGTGATCAGCAAACCTGTATTATATCACGGCATCCCTAATACGATATTGGAAGCCTCCATTCCAAACTAGATACAACCTTATTATTGGTTTCTGTTTAAAACATAATAGTGCTTTCATTGTCAAAATCTGCACCATTATATTCATCCTTTGGCAGTTTGCTTGTCAGTTTTTTACTCCGACGCGATGACATTGAATTGAATTGATCTAAATGTAGGTCCGTTTAATATAAGCTTCCAATAACAGCCTTAAACTACACATCAAAGAGTTTGATGTTAATTTTTGTATTTTTCCTATAAAGAATGTTATCACCTTATAAACATGCAATAATTACTCAGTACACATACAGTAATTTATTTTTGCTAAATATCTCTAATATTTTAAATCTTGTAATTTTGTTCATAACTTAAAACTAACCGCGCAAACAACTTTTTCGTCACCGCATTCCATGTTCCTATTTAACCTTCACTATAAACCTAGGCCCACTTGCCTAGGTTTTTGATAATTGAGAGAGTGAGTGATAAAAATTTAAATTTACGGACCATAATAACTCAAGAACTGCAATAGGTTATTCGTGAATTTTGAATTCTAGGTAATCAATGGGTATTTGAGATCATGAGGTATATACAAAAGTGCAAATAGTTTTTGAGTTATGGGGGGTTGTAAAGTGGCTTGAAATTGTTCGTGTAAATATTCACACTGCTGGTGCGACACCCTTTTCTCTTAAAAACTTTGCTGATACACTTTCATGTGTCTGTCTAGGCGCATCTGCGCGATGATATCAAAGTGACATACATACTGACGAACTTTTTTAAATAACAAAATTAAAGTGCTTGATAAAGTCACATTCTCCAGATATCAACTCCACTTACACTGAATGGCTCATTTACCACAAATCGCACTATTATTGCGGACCCATCTTGCGATATGATTCAAAAGGTCACGTCTAAGATGGGGTCATGTCTGTGATTAATGTGAAGTACGATTTCATATAGATTCAGTGATGTACAAGCGCTTTAGGAGAAATTTCAAAATTATATACAACAATATAGGTATTAATAAAAATAAATAAAAATTGGTCGTCTGCCGCGTAAAAAATATGTATAAGATATTTGGTAAGAGATCTCTAAATTGTAGGTCCCAGCTGTGATACGAAGATTGGGATGTTGCTTCTTGTTGGCTGGATTCCTTGGCCAAAACTGCCCGGAGGACATCATTTTCCTTACAATACCACACTGTGACCTGCATAGTTGATAATTTCTGATTGTAAGAGATGTTGTAGAGGTTGACTGGTAGAGAGAACAGTGGCTTACGTAATATACATGTTTATTGCACACAAACAAAGAAAGATAGACGAAACAATGCTTACATTTCAAGTGATCACTTTGTTGACACGCACACATCTTTCTTCTTTTTTCTTTATCAGCCTGTAAAACTTCGCTGCTGGACGCACACATGTGGACCCAAAACCATCTTGTTGATTGCAAACATTTTTAATTGAATGATACGAAGTGTCATGACGCACTCACGTTTCATACACGTACTCTTGCAATAAGTTGAGCATGACTTAATTTTTGCTTCACTTGAAATGAACTCAGTGCTCCGTCTTTCTTCCTTCGGTGGTCTGATAGAGACTATTGTATTATTTTGTATAGCTACATCAAGGAAAGGTAGATTTTTAATTTATAAAAATATTCGTTATTCCTTACTTAATTATTGATTCGATATCAGAGTGCTAATAGATGATTATCAAATTTATCGATATCGACTATAAAAAAGCGGTAACGCACAACGTTCTTGAATTCAAAGTAAAATATTTTTTTGATACTTTGTAAATGAGCAGTTAAAAAAATGTAAACTTTAGTCAAAAAGCAAAACCGCGAATAAATTAACTAACTGTATTTTGTTTACGTAAGCCTTATCCTATGTGCTTTGGGCAAAACCTCTCCTTTGGGTCAAAATCAACATCCAACACACAGCATAGCTGCATTTATTGTCGTGTCGCGTACTGCAAAGCGTCAAATAATCGTTCGTTGTAGACTTTATCAATCCTGATAATTTTGTCACAACATGAAGTATCTCAGTTTGTGTGCACTGTGTAGAAATAGGTAAGAGAGTTGTACCTACCCAGACGTATTCCCAGGCAGAAAAACATGGACCTAGAAAAAAGGGCGGACGCCGTCTATTAAAACAATTACTTACGCACCCATAGTAAGTCAGTTCGCTATACAAACAAACCGGCACGCACACATGCACACCATAGTAAGTCTACCGCCCGCCATCACACTCCAATCCGCGCTCGCATATTTACTCACACATAGTTAAACGGCCGCCATTGCGGTGCGTCAATTGTTTCTTAGCGAGATTCTGTCCGCCCTTTTTTATAGGAAATAGAAATACTTGATCTGTGTAGGAAAAACCATCGAATTGCGAGTGCATTGGAGGCGTTTTAAAAAGAAGAAAGCTCTTTTCTCGATAACGTTAGAATTTATATGATAATATTATGATAATAAGATTGACCGAAAGGAAGTTCTTATCTTAATTTGATCTTAATATTTTGACTTAATCTACACTACTCTCACTCTACACTATCTTGACATTTCTTTATCCGAAGGTAATAAGGGCGAAGAAGTAGTTTTTCAGCATTTTTCCAAAGGAAGCGAGGGAGAATAGAGGTTCACAATGGGACTTATTATAAAAGTAAAGCTTAGTGTAGTTCGTAATGTAATTTGTTTTGCCGAAGTACAATTAGCGACAAAAAAGATTTATTACTTAGCTATAAATATTGTTAAAAGGGTTCATATTTATATAGTCGTTGGGAGCCACGTTAAGCACGTAATCGTGACCCTAGCCTAGTACGTCAGTTTCATCTCGATTAATATGATCGAATTAATGGTCGGCTCGTCAGCCGCTTGAGTTTCTTACCCATATTACGTGTCAAGGATACCATTAATTTCATTTCAAGTACCTATAATCAATTTGTAAAGCGTTTAGCACACACTAATTTAGTTTTGAACATTTTCGTTTTATCAGTAAATCAACTACATTCAATTGGTTTATTCATCGTTCAGCCTCAGTCCCACTAGGAGCGACAGCAAAACAATACAATTCCTAGTAATGTCATTTCGATTGACGCGCGTGAAGCAGATATGGTTGACTGACAAGTTGGTAAGTAATTTACGTATATTTCCCCTTTTTTATGGAAGATAAAGCAAATGAGTGTACGGCTCACATGATGGTTAGTGATCACCGTCGCCCAAGAACATAATGTGGTACTTATATGTACTTACTCCCTTCTGCCAGCATAGTACTACAACGTAACTAACTGTTAGTAGTAGGCGTTACTTATTACTCTATCAAATTATAGTTGCGTAAGTACTAACAATCCTTACATTTCGGCTTCGAGGTCGACCGTAATTACTGCTTATTATCTCCGTTGTAAAATTTTATATTTCGTATCACTCAGTAGATTAATGGCAAACATTTGTTTATTACTATAACGGTGTTGATAACGATTTTCTTAATTTGTGTTTTAAATAATTGTTTTGTTACGGTTCCAACGGGTATAGACCAATCGGTTGTGGGATGTTTGAAACACCTTAACGCTACTCAAATGGCAGATACGTGCCGAATTATAATTAATGGCTATTGCGAGCGGACCGTCAGTGCCGAACATTACAAACCTATGATTATGTCTTCCCAAACAGTTGTTTATAGCGACCAATGAAACATTAATGGAAATTATTTTGTTATTGGAGAGACTGATTCTAGTTATACTGTTTTTGTCTTAGTGTTCATGTGATTTTTTATTTGTAATTAACTATTTAATTTACAGACGCTGTTTAACTTGGACCTCTGAAATGATAAACGTATCACAAAAAGCATCAAGTAAAAATATACTAATCAATTTGAATATATTATTTATGTGTATAAGAAATATACATTTTATCGAATAATTATTGAAACGAGAGCTTAAACTGAAAAAAAAAAATAGTATACGATTATTCTTCTACATCGATACGTTAAATATATTATCGAACAATTCAGACTTCAAATGATTCGCGCATGAATCGTTGCATTAAAGCCACATTAGGTTGGGCATGAGGCGTTTATTAGGCAAGAACAATGGTACGTACATATAGAAAGGGTTGATCAAACGATGTAATCTTCGGTGCGGTTACAAATTCTCTGAAACGTATGCGCAATATATTGTTATTTTTATATTACGCCATGAATTTATCGTTTTATAACGTAATATAAAACTGTTTGTCTTGAAATTTGCATTGATTTTATTATAGATAGAAGTATGTTCAAATATACGAATGATTTTTTTGTTTCATCACAAATTATTTCATTGTGAACCGGAATCTAAAGTGGCGGTATGAGTATCCAATACCCCATATCGTTTCTGAGTATCATTAGACGTGACAAAGGTAAACAAACCAGAGCATCAACTTCTTTCTAATATAAGTAAAATTACAAACAACTGAAAATTAAAAGAATTGCGGTGGCCAACACGCCTTCTAAGCGTGGCAACAATGGCAAATATGGGTAATCTGTGGCGGAAGCCCATGTTCAACAGGTGATTTTTAAAAGTCTGTAACAGTATCGGTATACGATCTATACAAATAAACAAAATTGAAGTGTCTGTTTGTAATGTCAAAATAACAGCTTTTAACTTTATGCATATGAAGGTATATACGATACTTATAACAAAATACAGTTTTTGAAATTTTTTCTGTCTCTCTGTCTGTTGTTCTGGCTAATCTTCGAAACGGCTGGACCTATAGCTATTCACGAGACTTTCACTGGCAGATAGCTGATGTTATAAGAAGTAACTGAGGCTACGTTTGTTTTGAAAAAAGAATTAGGGTTACGGTTACGAAAAAAAATTAAAACCCATGAAAATGTGAACAAAATCCGATTAAAGTAGGAAAGTATAATAATATATTTTTAAAAATTATTCTATGCGAGCGAAGTCTCGGGCACAGCTGGTATTATTTTTTTTAATATCAGACGAACGACTCCGTTTTAAAGCGACTCATGAAAATCAGGTACCAAGTAGGTAAAATTTAAAGCGACTCATGAAAATCAGGTACTAAGTAGGTAAAATTTAAAGCGACTCATGAAAATCAGGTACTAAGTAGGTAAAATTTAAAGCGACTCATGAAAATCAGGTACTAAGTAGGTAAAATTTAAAGCGACTCACGTAAATCAGGTACTAAGTAGGTAAAATTTAAAGCGACTCGTGAAAATCAGGTACTAAGTAGGTAAAATTTAAAGCGACTCATGAAAATCGGGTACTAAGTAGGTAAAATTTAAAGCGACTCATGAAAATCTGGTACTAAGTAGGTAAAATTTTAAAGCGACTCATGAAAATCAGGTACTAGGTAGGTAAAATTTAAAAAGAAGTATTATATACTAAGTGCTCGTGAAACCTTTTGAAGTGTGAACGGAAAGCAAAGTTATATTTTTTTCTGTGCCAAAATAAACTTAATTGCTCACTGCTAGTCTTTATTGCCTCCGATAGCGATCGCGAATGTCGTGACTGGTGTTAAGTAGAACGATAAAGATAAAGTAACCGTCCAAAGTGAACTTTAAGCGACATTTTTCAATAATTGGACAATGATTTATTCCGCCACGAAGACGCGACGTTGAAAGTATTAATTTAAACGCGAAGAATTTAATGGTTCCAAAGATTTAAAAAAAAAAGACATTGCGTTACCATCGCAACACAACGGAGCTTTCCTGCCGCACCGCAATAATAAGTAATAATCATTAATGCTCTTTAGATTTATTCGAGACTAGCTGTGCCCCGCGACTTCGTCCGTGTGAAATTTGTTACAATTGGATTTCATGGGTATTGATTTTATTTTGCGTGGAACCCTCATTTATAAAATAAAAGTAGCCTAAGTTACTTCCATAGAATACTATAATACATACATAATAGAACGGGGGAGTGGGCGGCGCCCGCGTAGCCACAAAAATGTCACTAATACGTCAATTCACACGTATAAATGTCAACACGATATGTTGAGTACATCGTTTCCATATTTCGCATGCAAATTATTTAAAAAATACGAAATTCACTATAGTTACAAATAAATATGTATTAAAATTTAAACGATTTTTTAATGATAATCTTGAACATTAATCAAAAGTCTAAAATGTGTAAATTTATTCAGTCTGTCAACACAGCGAATCGGGTTTGGCGACGCCAAATTATTTCGTACAAAATAAAGTTGACAGCCAAGCTCTATCGTGTATTAGACAGCTCTATTGTGTATTATAGTATTCTATGGTTACTCCGCTATCACATCAGCTATCAGCTATCCAGTGGAAGTCCCGTCAAAATCAGTCCAGCCGTTTCTGAGATTAGCCGGAACAAACAGACAGACAGACAGGTCAACGGACAAACAAACATTTTTAAAATTGTATTTTTTTATAGGTACCGTATATACTTTCGTATTCATGTAGTAAAAAATGTTATTTGGACATTACAAACAAAAACTTCAAATTTATTTATTTGTATAGATTCCACTTGTATAGATTCTAGAAGAAACGTTCCGTTCTTCATTACGATTCTTTTAACTATATACGAAGTGCACGTAATAACCGCTTTAATTTGAAAATTCGTTTAGCAATTTACGATTCCTTGAAATGAAGCGACTTTAAAGCTTCCCGTAAATCGTTGGACCAGTATATATTTCATAAATAGGTTTTTTGCACTTTTTGCACTGTAGAGAGGGTTGTAAGTAAAAACTAAACGTTTATCTTATAAAGAAACAAGGCCTAAGAGTGGCGCATCACATTATCAATGCAGTTGCGACGTCCTTCATTAAAAAAATCAGCGGCGTAAAGGACACTTCAATAAAACACTGCATTGTCCGATTGCTGAGCGCATACCGTAAAGGCCGTTTGCTTATTTGGTTGGTGACGCAGCGATGCAACATGTGCTCGGTAATTGGTATACACAACCGATGACGAGTTTGTTGAATATGCGACGCAACGCGGTAGCGATGCGATACCAGAGTTAGCGAGTTTGTGTCACATTACCATTTATCATTATTTTTATAGGATAAGGGTTACAAACGAGCACACAGTCAACCTGATGGTAAGTGGATTCTGTGGGTCATCTAGCTTCGATTACGAATAAATGCAGATGTGTTGTCACCGCTGAGGACTAAGATTTAATGCCTCGTTTCCAATAAAAAAAATTTCCGATTTTCTGCACTCACCATACGTAACACAACAATAAACATAAACCTCACGCCTGTCACCCAGAGGGGTAGGCAGAGATTACGGACTTCCATTTGGCACGATCCTGACATACCTCTTTCGCCTCCTTTACATCCATATATCTACGCATACATGCTCGTCGGTTAAGGGTACTTCTAACGTGGCCCATTTTCAAAATATCGCCAATTTGGTCGACAAACTTTTTTCTAGGGCGTCCCTTCCCGACTCGGCCGTTCACATCTGCCATATAAATTTGCTTTGTCACTCTTTCATCATTCATTCTTTCTACGTGACCAAACCACCGAAGCATTCCTTTCTTAATCCTGGTCACAACATCATCTTGCATACCACATTTATCTCTTATCACGCAATTTCTCACCCTGTCATTCAGATTCAACCCTAGTATACTCCTTAAAGAACGCATTTCTACAGCATTTATTCTACTTTCGTGCTTCTTCTGCCATACCCAGCTTTCACTACCATACATTAACGTAGGGACTAACACAGCATTATGAATTACCATACGTGCCTGTTTTGACACATTCTGGTTCTTCATAATAGAGTGTAGTGCCCCATTCACTCTATTCCCTGCATTTACTCGTCGTTCTATATCCCTATCATATCTACCATCCCTGCTAAATACACATCCCAAATACACAAACTCGACACAACAATTTTAATATACTATTTTACTCTGGTATTATGTGAGAACATTGCCCTTCCCCGGTCGGGCCAGACCACCCATCCATGCAATAACCATAATATAGCTGCAGCATGGCTCTACAACGTTAGTTGGCTTGTAATTATTAACAGAGTTCAGAAAACGATGGTTCCTATATTCGATGCGTATATTTATTTAGGTATGCATGTACACTTCTTTCTCGGAAAAAACTAAACCAATTTCACTTTTTTTCTAAATACTACAGAGGTGGTCCCATATAAATTTAAAGGAAAAATTTCAACTTCAAAGGTGGACATAGGGGATGAAGATAACATTCTACTTGTTACCTTGAACTGGTGATATTCCTTAGGCCACTCAAAAGAGTGTTGACTAAAAGCTTAAGAATGGAAAATGAAAGTGTCAGATATATTTTTAATAGCCTGTTTAATTATTATTGTTACAAAGTAATTCAATTTTTATTAAAAAGTACAAACAGATAAAACTAAAACAAAACTACGTAATAATTACTGAAGTCGGGGCTTTAGATTTGATTTTGGCTTTCAGATTTTTTCAATTTATTATATAATATGTGTAAAAGAATAATTATTTCGTTGCAGTAAAATGGGCTATTAAAAATAAATGTGACTATGTGACACTTCCATTTTTAGTCTTCAGAGGTATGAATGTTTATGATTTAGATGACCTAAATATACAGAATTTATATTTCTGTATTCTTTTCCGTAAAAAAATGGTATAAAATCCACCATAAAAGCTTCGCCTATCATTAGACTTCATATTGACCTTCGTTGGTCTTCGTTGTACATATTTTTTGACAATTCGTCATCCTCGTCATTATAATCATTAAAGAACATCGTAAGCCCACTGCTGGAGATTCACCTCTACCCAACGAGTGCGGAGTGCGAAACAAGATCCTGAGCCACTGGCATCCATCGACCTCCTACTTGTTTTACTAAGTCATCACTCCATCTAGTGGTGAGCCGCTCCACACTTTGCTTACCGGTACATAGGTGCCTCTCAAGAATCTATTTCCTAATCGGTTGTCGATTCTTCGAGCTATATATCAGGCCCATTGCCACTTAAGCTTACTAATCCGTTTTGGTCTATCTCGGTTACTCTGGTTCTTCATATCCTAATTTCTAAGCTTATCACTTAGAGAAACCCCGAGGATAGCCCTTTCCATAGCTCGCTGAGCGACTGAGCTTCCTTCATCATACGGCTAGTAATGAAGGACCACGTATCAGATCCATAAGTCATCACTGGCAGCACGCACTGGTTATTGTACACCGTGTATCAGCAGTGTAAGAATATTGATAATTACAGATAGAAAATTAAATCGAAGTAAAGAGCTTTTGACAGAAATTTTTACAAGAATATTTTGGACAAGTTTGAAAATTAGTATGACACCTGCTGACATTTGGCAAAATTTCAATGAAGCAGCAGGTAACGTTAACGGATTATCGCTGACATCTACTGCTCAAAAAATGCGCTTTAATTATACCGGCACATACCGGGATTTCGCAGAAATGTTCTATCATGTAAATTTAGAAATAAAAATAAATTTAAACTCAAATATATTCATATTTATTTTTCAATAGTCCAAGATACCAGACTCCATGTTAATAGAACTATCTTTTATTTCTAAGATAGTTTTAATTGGACGATGTCTATGATTCTATAAATTAATTTAACGATTTAATTGATTAATAAAGAGACAGCTGTGGTAGTTGTAAGTTTGCAAGTACGTGAACAACCCCGGTTTAATCCCCGCCGGCACCAATGACATGTTTAATTACAATTTTAAGTGTTGAATTACCACTTACTAAACTGTGAAGATAAACATCGCGAAGAAACCAAGAGACATGTGATGTTCTGCCACACGCACTGAAGCAGCGCGGTGGACTAGTTATTTATCTATTACCCTCACTGGAATGAGAAAGCTGCAAATTGACAATACTTTTTACTTCATTTCTAAATTTAGTACCTGGATGACCGAGCTCTGCTCGTTTTTTTTTAAATAGTGTGTGTTTGGAAATTATATTTAGATACAAATTACATACTGATGAAATATGAATAGGTAATATTTTTTGAGCTTACCGACATAATAGAAAAAACTGAACTGGCTATTTGAATAAAAAATCATGAGTACAATAGTTTAATTTAAATTTTCGTGTTTTTAAAAAAATACTAAAAAAGGGCTCAAAATAAAATATTTTCTCACAAAAGAAGGGAACTTGAAAAAAAAGGAAAAAAGTTGGACCGAAGACGACGCGAACCAGGGCACCTCGACGTCGCGACCGTCGGATATCCCACATGAGTTATTACGATCATTAATACACTGCCAAAATTTACCTTCTTATATTATAGCAGTTTTTCATTGCCTAAAAACACGGACAAAACAACATTTTCTAAAAATGAGTCCTAGCTAGATCGATTTATTGCCGCCGAAACTCCCTGGATATTAAATTTTATGAAAATCGGAGCCGTTTCCGAGATTCAGAATATATGTATATATACAAGAATTTCTCGTTTAAAGGTATAGGATAACCTAGAAGTTTGAAGTGTAATAATTTTCGAATTTGCGGGATATATTTTATTAATATGTTAACCGGGCTTTGTTGAGTTACTTTGTATAAATTTAATTTTTTGAAAACCATTTGTTAATTTTTCCTGAAAAGAGTTTCGTCAATATAATCGTGGCTGGGATATTAGCTTTAAATTCTTAGCATTGTATTAAACTGCTCTTGCTTGTATCAAGCCAAGATAGAATATCGCAGTATTAGCTTCTAATCCTTGCTTTGATAAACTAGCCTCGTGTTATAGCGGTGGTAAAAACACAAGTTTGTGTTGAAATTAAGAAGTCATGATGTTTTTATACGTTTTACAAAAGTAGGTTCAATAATCTTTTTGTAAAATAATTTTGTGTATGTTTTCTCCTATAAATACTTTAACGAAAAATGTCGTTATGTCTATCTTTAGTGCCACATTAATAACGCTATATCAATGGAAAATTATCTTTGGCCTAGTTAGATAGGGCACATGCGTATTGCTTTGATTAGCATGTTCTGTCTCTGGCACAGCATAGCTATTTCTTAAACAAGGATAAAATATTTTAACACAGTACACATACATCTTCATTCAAAGTTTTTCTGTTTAGAGTAAGGTACCTAAAATTTTTATTATTATCGTATTTTAAAGCATTCATATAATATAAAATTCTAAAATTACATTCATTTTAAAAATATAAAATATATTTTGTTATACTATAATAGAGCAAAAGTGGAACTCCAATATACCTCGCACATTTATATATAAAAAAGCTAAAGATGACTAAGTGTTGTAATGAAATGAAAACTCGTATACACCAATTCACCGTGTTATTCTTATCTACAATAGTTTCAAATTAAGAGTTCTCTATTTTTAAATTGTTTTTTTTTATTATTATTAATGGCTCAAATGTAACGTGCATAAGTTCTATAATACAATTATATTATTTAGTATTAAAATTAAAGATAACACCCACACAACTCGAGCAAATTACCTATTAACAAGTATGACGCATATCGCAAAATGCGGCTAAACGTGTAAAATTGTATAACTGTAACTAAAAATGCCATGTGGTATTTCTAACTTGTGGTATGTATGTATTATCAACATTATCATTATCATCACCATAACGATCTTTTACAAGTTCCTCGTCACGTTCGAATATAAAAAATATTCTTTTAACAATCTTTCTAATCCATCGCCGGAATAGGCCTATTCAAGAATGCTCCAAGTAGCATGCATAACTTTGAGTATTTGCTTGAAACCACTTACTAGGGGTGCTGATCGCAAAGCCAATGCACTGTTGACAATGCTTACAATCCCCGGTCTGTTGGATTTGGGTTCATTAGAGATTGACATTAATTTAAATTAATATTTCCATTTTTACACCCTGAAAACCGTTTTAGGAAATTTTACAAACAATAAATATTGTATTATAACTAATGAATGGTGATAGTCTATGAAAATGACAGTCTGCACATACTGGTGTTAACAATCCTGTACCTATGACAGCTGCAGACTACACAGTAAAAGAATACTACACGGTGTAACCGGGTGCCACGAGAGTGTACACTTCGACACTCTACTCGTATACGGACAACAGGGGCGAACTTACCATAAATGAGATTGTATTGCATAAATTATCAGTCGACGATCGTGACAGGCTGGCCGACGTTTATGACCATATTCGATAATTTCTTAATAACGTATTTGGAAGGCGATTTTGCCTTGTGCGCAATCGGAACTGATCGCGCTTACGACAGGCCTGTAAATATTAAATCAGCGTCCAAACACGTTGTACTAGCCCTTTTCATGTATACATGATATACTAATGATGGCTTTCTTTCTTTACTAAAGCAATATTTTGCTTGTCATAGTTGCTGCAAACTATAGTGAGATCAGTAACATTGCAACCGAATAAAGGTTCCTAAAAACTTAGATGAAACTAACTCCCGAATGTCTTACTACTGCCTACTTTTTATTGTTTATGCATAAATATTGTCATAAAGGAACCTACAGCTAAACTATAGGTTCGCTGCATCAATGATATTGAATACAAATGCCTGATTGTAAATCGATACAAATATTTAAAAACTAATTTTATAGGGGGAATACATGTTTTTCTCTATTTTTTTATTATAGAATGAGTGTGACAAACGAGCACACAGTCCACCTGATGGTAATTGGATATAGTGGCTACAATAGACATGCACATTTATCCTCAATTAAAATCAAAATGAAGATGAGTTGTCACCCCTGAGGGTTAAGATGGAATGTGTCTCGTATGCATTAAAAATTAATGTTCTCCGATTTTCTACACTCACCATACAGAACACTGCAGCATTAAGCTGCTATTTTACGATAGTATTATGTGGGAGCGTATTTCTTCCCCGGTCATGCTACAACCAAAATATAGCTGCAGCATACTAGCATAGCAGCTACTTCGTGTATGCGTAGCCTCATCAGCTGGTGGCACCAAAGCCTACACTGGTATTTTGACTATATAAATTTAATGGCATGCCTTAAGCAGCCGTAGGACCTTGAGGTGGAGAAGCTGGTTCGAAAAGCATACCGGTCTGTACTTGCGCTTATTGATGAGAACCTGGTAGACATACATCGACGGCATCCGTGAACTTGAAGTCAGAGCTGCTGTGAGGCTCGGGCAACACTTAAGGACGCCTTGGCCCATGCTCTGGAGGTGGAAGCCGTGCGGCAGGATCATCATTCCCATCGCGTCAGAGGTTACAGCAGCTACAGTTCGCGTCCACAATAAAAGATACAGCCCTAGGGTGCTATGACTGTGGAGAAAGAACCATCTTCGATTCCAGCTGCCCTAAGCGAACTGTAAAAAGAGAAGGTGATCGATCTCGAGAGGGAAGTACAGCTTACAGCACCGCCCAGCAGCAGCAGGAATACGACTTTGTGATCGAACATCGTAGTGGGAAATCACATGGCAACGCAGGTGCATTATCAAGAAGACCTTGTTCTGAAAATTGCAAACATTGTAATAGGCAAGAGGGTAAGGAAGTGGTATCTGTGAGGATGCTCAGGACAGACCACAACAGCAACGAGTGGAAAGACAGCATATAACGTGCACAGCAGGAGGATTCGGACAGCAAGCCAATTCTGAAATGGATGAAGGCCAGTGCTCCCAAGCCCAAGTGGAGCGACGTCTCAGCGATGAGTTCAACCACGAAAAGCTATTGGTCTCAATGGGACAGCTTGCTGATTCAGGATGGAGTTCTGTGCCGTAAAAGGAAAAATGGTCGGGGAGTCAGCTGTTGTTGGTTTGGTTGTCCTTAAAGCTAAAGTACCGGATATTCTATCGCTATATCATGCTGGTTTTTCAGGAGGCTATCTGAGACGTAAACGAACTCAACTGAAGATCCGAGAACGGTTTACTGGGTCCACTGTCGTGACGATTTCGAGGATTGGTGTCGCAAAGGTACAAGTTGAGCGGCTGTGAAGGGACCTCAGACTCGT
Source organism: Parnassius apollo (assembly GCA_907164705.1). NCBI lineage: Eukaryota > Metazoa > Arthropoda > Insecta > Lepidoptera > Papilionidae > Parnassius > Parnassius apollo. The sequence goes on from CAJQZP010001037.1 coordinate 9,455,241, forward strand.
AGTAGATAAGTAGAGGTGCATTGAAATTGTACAAAGTTGCTCCATGGGAGAGGTTAGCCCTTGACGTTGCGGGACTGTTTCAGAAAGGTGCAAGAGGTTCTTCTAAGATCGTCCATGTGGATCGAGTGGCGCGTTATTATGAGACCGATAATGCTCGGGACAAGCATGTCTTAGGAGGGGGCAGTGTTGCGTGCATATTACACTAGCGCCATCTAGTATCGAATAGTAGAACTCCAATCTTTCTACACCTAGTCGGTCGGGACCGGTATGTGCTCGAATATTCTAGATGTTTCAGTGGAAAAGGTTCTATATAAGGCCGTTTTAACCGCGACCGAGTCACTATTGAATTGGCGGTTCTAGCGAATGCTTCGAAGCGATATAACTGCGAACTAAAGTATTAAGTGTGGTAATTTATTATTAGTGTATTTTAAGTTGTAGTTGGTATTCGGTAATTAAAGTGTCAATTTTGGTAATTCAATCGGCAGTTTTTATTGTCACGAACTTTAAACTCGATACAATAGCAATTAATCGATTTTATAAAATAATAAGCTCAACAATCATTTCTGACAATGTGCTTTTTATATCATTTATATGTTCAATATTATTATTTCACGCGACAAAACGTTGGATTATTGATTTTTAGGCACTAGTAGAACATACGCGTTTTGCGCTTATGGTATGCAAAAACTAGTTGTTTCCCGGGTGGAATTTATGACGATTGGATTTCATGGGTTTTATTGTTTTTTGCACGGAACTCTAAATTTTATTCTGAAATAAAAGTAGCCTTAGTTACTCCTTATAACATCAGCTATCTGCCAGTGAAAGTACCGCTAAAATCGGTCTAGCCATTTCGGCGATTACCAGATTACGGGGATTACAAATAGATAGACGGAAATTTTAATTTTATTTTAATATTAAGTATCTTATATACTTTCATATGCATTAAGTAAAAGTCTGTTTGGACAGTACAAACACACATTTTAATTTTATTTATTTGTATAGAATTCATCGCCTATAATATATCTAGGGGTAAAAAGTGTTCTCCAAATTCAAAACTACTCCTGAAATATAAGCAATTTAATTAATAAAAATCATCAAAAGCTGTTTATTATAGACGAAAATATATACAAAAAAACATACAGTCAAATTGATAACATCCTTCATTTATCGTAGTTGGCTAAAAAATTAAGACTATTAATTGAGAGACTGTATTCGTTGTCGTATATTGTCGTTAAAACTTGCTTTCTAACTAACGAGCAATCTAGTCGCGTTATTGAGTAACTATAACCCCGGCAAACTAACTTAATACGGCTCAGTTAATTTTTCATTTGATTTTGAGCAAGGATAAATTAGTCGTTTGGCAAGTTCGTACCGCAAACGTGCCATCGTGCCTGCCCCGATCTAGCTAGACGTTGCATTCTTAACGGCTTGTTTCTAAATTTGCGTCCGAACCGATTGAATTTAATGTACTACATAATTAATTTATTTCTATACAAAATAATTGAAACGTGTTCTAAACATAGAAAGCAGTATTGAAGATGCTAAACATTAGTTATTTAGTCAGTTGAAAAAAGTTTTAAATTTAAAATTAGTTACCAAGATCACCAAAGGCACCACCTCCCGCGCTCCCTCAATTCTTTTGCGAATCTTAGCTTAGATTTCCGCAAAGTAACGCCAGATTCAATTAATTATAGAAAGCAGTTTAAATTTAAAAATGAAGACCAAAATATGTGAACAATCTACGTATAAGGCATGAAAAACTGTAAGACCAGTTATGCTACATAAAAACTACTACTTTTTGTTAAATTGTTTTTAGAAATGTTTTGGCTGTATGTCTTCTATCTGATAAAGAATTAAATTTCCGTTCAAAATAGGCATTAAATGTGTATTGAAATTTGAATGAAGCGACGTCAAAGCGAATTATAAATTTTCCTGCAATGCTATTGCTGTCTAATAGTAGGCGCGTGCATCGGATAAAGTTGTAACTCCATCCCCGACCGTCGGGTGGCCAGGCAGGCGGCTTGCCCGACAGGGAAGACCGTCTATTTTGAATTGTTTACGGCGCCGCCATTCATGGCTAATAAAGACGTGCGCTCGCGCACCCATTGTGACCACAACATGGCCGCCGCTTAGGGAGGAATGCCCTTGTGCGATGTACGCTATACCGCTTTGGAATTAGCACCGTATTGGAATCCTGTTTAGCGTTTTGGGGTTCATTAATTTTTAAGCCCAAAGGCGGAGTGTGCCAAAACAAAGGTTTAGTAACAATGCATAGATACTCTGTTTTCGACCATACGAATGTTTAGAATTTGCTTAGATCTGTTTAAATCTTGTATTCTTGTGGATAAAATACATTCACGAGTGTTTAAATTATTATAAATTTTATTGCTTAGCTCCTTGATATGTAAATGTAGCTGCTAAAGAGATTCTTTTGATCTTCGTCGACGTTTATCTTAATTTATTTTTTCAACCGACTTCAAAAAAAGGAGGCGGATCTCAAATCGACTGTACTTTTTTATGTGTGTTACCTCGGAACTTTTTCCAGGTGAACCGATTTTGATTATTTTTTATATTTTATTTGAATACTCGTGCTTCTCATGAGGTCCCACATAAATTTGGTCAAGATCTGACTAGTAGTTTTGAGTCATATTTAATAATACGTATTTAATTGACTTCGACTACATTGATGATGTTCTCATTTTATTTGTATTGAAGGGGTTTGTAAAAAATTTTTAATTTTACCACTTGTTATAAAACAAAATTGACTACTTATCAAACTATTGTCCATTATAGTCAACCAAATCTAAGAAATACCTTTTGACGTTTCACGTTAATCATTCCGCAATAACTTTGCACCAGCGTACTCATACGATTTAAAATAACCTTTTACGTAAATTCGAAGAATTATGAAGTTATCTATATTTCATTACAACGTATATAGTTTTTATCATTAATTTAAATTTGAATTTTTCAAACAAAGCAAAAATTTAAAAAATAACCACTACTAACTTTTTACTTGACGTCGTTTCAATGATATGTCGCTATGTATATTACCGTAGTGTTTGGATGATTAAAATTCATTCTTATGCGAATAATCGGCAAAATATTCAAATACTTAATCGTTAAATTTTTTAAATAATCGAATCATTAATTTTTAATATATTATTTGTTTAATTTAATTTTTATTTTCAAAATTTCTTAAATTACATGAATCATGAATAAAAAAAGTTAATTTTTTTTAACCTTGTCAAAGTAAACTTTTGCAAAAAAACACTATATACAAGGCCGTGCTAAAATAACCACTACATAATTTCAATATCCCGCCATTTCGGTACCGGTTACTCGACTCCACAGTGTCAGTAATTCATTCTTTGGGCCATGTATACGCTTTTACAACAAAATTCCAGAAAATATTATACAAAATTTGACCTAAGTACACAAAGTTCAAAAACTTTACTAAACGAAGTTTTTATAAAAAGGGTTATTTTAATATTAAGGAATTTATGGATGATAATAACACCTGGGAAGGGTGATCGCTACCAAGCTATTTCTAATTTGTTTTGTGTTGTTAATTGTAACACGCATAATTGTAAGCTCTTTTTTTTACTCGTCCCGTTGGGTTTCTTGCTAGTTCTTCCCAGGACAGAGGTTTTTTTTGCGAACCAGTGGTAAATGAAAAAAGTGACTTTCAATAAGTATTATTCATAATCTATACTGAATAAAAAAGTTTCTGTTTCTGTTTCGAGAGCTTACTTTGCGTAATTTTGTGATTTTGTGTTTATCTTCTTATTTTGTGACTCGGCTTTAACTTTTTGGACTGTTTCCTCTATAATAACTTTTTGTTCGTGGTAGAGCCACGCTGCATCTATATTATAATTGTAGCACGAATGGGTCGGCTCAACCAGGGCATGATCACGCTCTCACAGAACACCAGCTTAAAAAAGCAGCATAATGCAATGTAAGCGTAATGAAATAATGTAGAGAACCGGAGAGCCTTTTTACTGGAATCGAGGCATTCCATATTAGTCCTCGGGGGTGACGCATTTGCATTTTGATTCTTAATTGAGGATAGATAATATGTATGTCTGGGCCATAGCATCCACTCCATATCTATGAGCCATATCATCAGGTGGACTGTGTGCTTGTTTATCACCCAATGCTATAAAAAAATATATTCGTTGAAGCATGTGCTCATGTCACAAAGGATGATGGGGTAAAGTGGTAGAAAAAAACAAAAAAAATGATTATCGATGACTTTGAAAGAGATTAATTTGGACTGCATTATTGAAAATCAAATAATAATTAATATAAACAACGACATCTCTACTAGTTGTATTGAAAGTGATTGAATAAATTTATTTTTAATCTAGTTTCAATCTTATTTTTTTATAACTGTGCCTCTAGAAATGAGCAGTAACAACAAATACGAAGAAACTGATAAATTTTGCGTTTTAAATTTATTCTGGTATTATTCAAACCAAACTTTGAATGATTACCAACTCTAAATAACCGATATCGATTTTTTTTAAAAATCGAATTTTGTACGTTCCAATTATTTGGTTGGTATGCTTGGTGCAATAAGTATGACAGCGGTCAAAATGTATTTCTTAGATTTGGTTGACTATAATTTTCGTACATAGATTAATTTATCTTAATAAATCCTTGATCACACTGATATATTACATGGGTCAATGTAATATATCAGTGTGCAAAAAATATAAGCCTCTGTACACATTGATTAGTTAGATAGCCGCGGTCTGATGGGGGAATAACATTTTCTTCGTGTTTTGTAAGGTGTTATACATTGCTGTCGTAAAAAAGTCTTACCATGACCTTAAGTCTTACTATACCAACTTTATACATCAATTAAGCCATTACTCATGTATTTCCATCTTTGACCTGACCTTGCAAATCACGGTATTACTTTTTCAAGCTTTTCATTAACTTGCGTTCTTCATATATCTTTTCGGTTCTAAATTTGTAATCAATTTTTAACCACTCGCTGACATCTGATTGAGATGAAATTTTATATACCTACATGACAACGCAATAATAAGGTACCATAGAGCTTATCTAATGATATACCCGAATGTTGGCCCTAATAGCAGGTATAGAAGCTAGTTATAAATAAAATATGTACTTAATTAAAGTGTACTAAGCAGAAGGAACCCGAAACTTCTAAATATATTAAAAGTGTTATGTTTTAGCCAAATTTGTCAAGAAATACGTGATATGTTTCGTGTTAACGAACACATCCTGATTTACGTTGTTACAATTGATATGACCGTAAAGCTTATTGTAACCCAAATAGCCCCAGTTTTTGAACAACGCTACTACTGTTAGAATGAGATCATACAGGATACTTCTGACTGCGGATGATAAAATTAATGGCATTAAATGACTATAATGTTTTCTCACCTTTCAAAGTATGTTTATTAGGCACTTATTTTCTATGTTTTGAATTTATTGAATAGACTAGTCTTTATCAAAACTTCGCAGTTAAAATAACACTGCCACTAGAATGTCATTATTTTGAGACTATAACTAATTAATCGAACAGGCCCAATTTGACTATGATTGTGCAAAAACGAAAATATACAACAAAATTAGTATAATTTCTTTGAAGATAAATTAATAATAAGTTTTAGTCACGTGTATAAAGTAAAAATCAGATATTCTATAAAATATACATAATCAATTTAAATTAAAAAAGTATGTAGAGATTCATCTATGAATTTCTTTCATTTAAACGTCAACGGAAAATCAAATTTTATTTGTCTATGGCATAAAAATAAACTATACCAGGCCGAATTTCGGTCACGTAGGCCAGTCTAAACGAAGACCATGTGTGACGGGACTGATAGGACTACAGTGCACGAATGTGTACACAAGTACTCTATACACACTCACGGAGAGTAGGTTTCCAATGGGACGGCAACCCGACACGATCGGATAGAGATCAGGCGTAGAAACAAAGCATTTACTTACAAATTGTTTGCCGAAGCACGGGAGTGAAATGCTGTCAATTTCAGACACTGCTAATGAGAATTTCCTGTCAAAAAACCCAATAATTAATTTGTCCGTAAATAGATTTGAACCCGGGACCACAGGATCAGCAATCGCGCTTACGACAACTAGACCATGGCAAAAACTAGACTAGAGCAAGGCAGTCTAGGCAGTCGGCAGTCGCAGTGACAAAGAAATTACCTTAGTCAGTGAAGTGAATTTAGTCACCGATAGTTATTTAAATTGTTTCTCACTAAACTTATTGACATGTTACTAGTAGATCTACTTTCTATACTTTGAATTTAGTAATATGCATAAAGGAAAGTAGCATGATGTGGTCAATGTACCCTCCCCCCCTCCCGCCTCGATAACGCGGTGACCCGTTCGGGGGGGTATTTAATCTGCATTTCAAGTGACGCAAAAACCAAGCCAAAAGCTATAAATGAAGTAATAACACGCATTAACGTACCTACACATAATATGCATCTAAAGTTAACTGTTAACACAGTTTTACGTACATACGTACGTACGTGCGTGCGTGCATGCGGGCGTGAGTGCGTACATGCATGCGTTCATCAGTAAACTGGTAAAGTTTACTGCTATTTAAAAATATGCTTGATAATAAAAAAAATGTGTGCGAAAGTTCGTGTCAAGAATTTGAGCTGGTTTCGGAATAACTTAAAATGTATGCCGCGCTCCATCTGTCTTCCTTTGTTGATCTCACACCGTACATATTACAGACGTCCATACTACTTACACACCGTTACACTTGTATACGGTGGGCGAGCCTGAGCGATTCTATCCGCCTAGACTATAGACCTACACGAGTTTAGCCGGCAGAGTCAGGATCCGCACACCCCTGCTCGGACGGCGGTTGGATAACTCATATATCTGTATTTTGTAACCTAGTTTGTGTAGGAACGCCATACTGGAAACCAGACGTTCAGTTAGGACATGAGTCCTCAGCATCATCATCAGTTCCCTATTATATAGCTCTGTGTCCGAAGAAGTTGCTAAAGTCTGATTGGCTAACTGGCACTGATATCACAGAATATATGATAAAAGTTTGGCTTCACGTACAGACGGGACCATCGGTTATTTTGTGTTTTATTTAGAGAGAGCGTTGTTTTTGTTGCTATTTACGGATATCTATTGCACAAAATATAAAATATTTTATAATATATTTTACTTAAAAATAAGACAATTTACATTGGCAGTATGAACGTAAACAATAAATGTTTTACATAATTTAATTCAACGTAATAACTAATAATCCATATAGCTATGAAAAGTATGTTTAAAGAAATGTCATATTTCTTGTTACAGGTACTGCCGTACTGCTAACACTCGAACGATAAAACCGGCTTGGTAACTAAAATTAATTTTAATTTAGCACATTTTCATAACATTTTTTTCTTAGAGAGTGACCCACACAAAGAAGGAAAATGTATTGAAATTTGGCAAGCTTGTAAGAAATCCTAAATAGTGAAATTGCTTCAATACTAAATATTAGCTGTACCTACGTCCAACATGCCAACATCATGTAATGTATGTTGTTCTTAATTGTCTATTGTAGAAAAAGAATCTGGAGCCAAGAATTCCCCTATAAAATTTTGTGCGCCATGCTGTACGTCTATTTTAGATGAAGATCGTTTTTCTTCAAGATGTTTTCTTGATAAATATTTTTTTCACATAGGAATAGATAAAATGAAGGAAATATTCACTTAAAAATAGTATTAGATAAATTTCTAAAGTATGTTTACTAAACATTATTTAATATTTATTCAGTATTTTTAAAATAATTGTAACGCATTGTTACTTTCAAACGTCATTTTTTCACTTTCACTTTGATAATACACATAACAAATTCTATAGAAGTCTATACGTTGAATTGCACTTTACACATTTAAATAAATATATAAAAATGTGATAAAGGTACCTACGAAAAATATTTTTCATTTATCGAAAATCAGAAATTTTCCTTTCCGTTTTACTAATAAATGTCGTTAAAACAGCCCCCTTGCAACCATTTAAATTAAATAAAAATGCGGCGTAAATAATACGACACGAAATGGCTCCATACTATATCATGAATTTTATGATTACCACGGTTTCTGTTCTTTCATGATTAATAACTAGTTAGGACTCAACATAGTGCGACTACAAATTTTAGAAACACAGTAATAATTTTGTATAGCGGAAATCTTTTATTAATCAAACATAAACTGTTTGTGCGTTCATATCTCAATTTTTTATTTTGGACCATAAAGGTTTGAATTATGATAAATACCTGGTTGGCTTGAGCTAACTCAGTGTAACGACGAATTTTGTTTAAATAACTGTAATCATTTTGATCTTTTATGACTATTTTAAAATTTCTCGTGTAGTCATTGCCGAAATAAAATGCGTTATTTCTCTAGAAACTATGTATTCAGTCTTCTGTGCCAAGTTATGAACGCTTTTGTTATTTTGGTGACTAATTACTGCCGCACTTTTAGTAACATCTACAGCATAGTTATATTATCAGCTTTTCAAGTACATTAGCACGTACTTGAAAAGCTTATTTAAAAAAAATCTTTATTATGGTGCTTGTATATTATAGTAACTATGCTTTTCGTAATGCAAAAACGTTAAAACGTATGCATAGTTTATCATTTCACGCCCACTTGGTACTACGCGTGTCATAATATCTGTGCGAGGAGATGGAATATAAAACATTCGACACCTGTTCACGTGGGCGACATGGTCATGGCCATTTGAGATTCTACAGGTACATATTTACCGTGTGATATGATGACACTGCAGTTAATGGACACCTGCGATCTACTTTAAGCAAAGAAAGACAAAACAGGCGCATTGTCACCCAAGCACTAAAATAAAATTTTCAACGGCCTGTATTATACTGAATCTTCGAACCGAAGCGCAGTAGTGTTGAATGGCAACAGAATAAGTTAAAGGGTGTTAAAACCCCGGACGGGCTCCCAGGCAGACAATAAGTCTTATCACTAGCAGCTATAGATACCTACTTTATTGGTTTTCGAGCCTGATTGTGGTTTGTTCCCGTATCTCTAAACACTGCGTTCAAAACACAGTTTAAAGAGAGGTTTAACCAATCTCTCATCACGCTATACTGTCAAGGGTTGCTTAGGCTTATTGAGTGCCACTGCGTTTGTGGGTGCGAATAACGCCAATAACATTCGCATTTAAGATGCGTATTTGATGTATTATAAAATTAAAATCAATTACATTTCTGTAAATTGTATAAACGCCACAAAATTTTGTTGAAAGTTTCGACCTTTCTACTAATTATTCTCGTTTAATAATCATGTCTTATAAAGTAAGACGGTTCATACGTGCCACCGCTGAGCATAGTATCTATCGTTACTGAGAAAATTTTGCACAGTTTTACATAATTTAAATTATGCAGAATCAAGTAAATAATAAATTGCTTTTTGTTTTTGGATCATTGGCTGTTAATTTTTATTTATGTTAGGATTGGCGTTTAATTTGAAACTGAAGTGAGAGAAGGTATCCTTTGGCTCTCCACCTTATGACTACCAGACTCCGCATCCGCATTGATATTGGACGCTAAGATAATTGTTATCAAATAAGTCAGGATAAAATCAAAAATAAGCATGAACAAGCAAAATAAAAATTAGTCGGCAATGTGACCTTTAATAAGTATTATTTATAATCTGTATTGAATGAAAAAAAATTCTGTTTCTGTTCTGTTTCAATAATTTAACAATAACTTAATTATTATGATGCACCTTGTATTGACTTGAATCTTAGTTAAAGATATCTATAATTGTCAATATGTATTGGGTCCTTACATATGAAATTTGAAATTTTTTATGCTAACTACTAACTTTGTTTTCAAATATCTCCTCTTTGGTTAAGAATTCACCCAAACTCAAATTTATAAATTCATTTAGCTAGTACATTTGAGTTTTGAAAACAGTCGTTCATTTGTTTTTTCTTCATTATTTTTTTCTTTGGCCTCAATTATTACCGCGCAATGGAAAACATGAAATATCGGTATATTTACGAGTATGACTTCTACCGTGGCACCAGTGCTGAATGAACAGCTCGAAGGAAAAAATTATGTGTACGACGCTGGTGTCGCTAAAGAAAGCGTGGTACGTTTTTGGTTTCAACGTTTTCGTTTTGAAAATTTCGACCTTCAGAACCAACCCCGTGGACGGCCGAAGACCAAAGTGGAAAATGAAGAATTAAGGGCTATTGTGGAAGCGAATCCATCACAAAGCACTTCAGAGATAGCTACAGGCTTCGGGGTAAGTGATAAAACTGTGTTAATCCACTTGAAGCAAATCGGGAAAGTAAAAAAACTTGAACGATGCGTACCTCATGAATTGAGTTAATCGAACTTGCTAACACGCATCGACTGCTGTGTTACTTCGCTCAACCGACACAAAAATGAAGAGATTTTAAATCGAATCATTACTTGTGATGAAAAGTGGATACTGTACGATAATCGGAAGTGTTCGTCGCAATGGCTGAATCCTGGAGACCCAGCCAAATCCTGCCCTAAACGAAAATTGACTCAGAAAAAGTTACTTGTGAGTGTTTGGTGGACTAGCTCCGGTGTCGTTCACTACAGCTTTCTAAAATCTGGCCAAACGATTACGGCAGATATCTATTGTCAGCAACTGCAAACCATGAGGGAAGAACCAGCTACTAAACAACCGAGATTGGTCAATCGCTCTAGGCCACTGCTGCTTCACGACAACGCAAGACCACACACACTGCTTGCTCAACAAACAGTCACTAAGTTAGATGAGCTACAATTGAAATGTCTGCGATATCCACCGTACTCCCCGGACCTTGCTCCAACAGATTGCCATTTTTTCCGGAATTCGGACAACTTACAAGGGAAAAAATTCAACTCCGATGCGGCAGTCCAAACCGCATTCAAAGAGTTTATTGATTCTCGCCCCCATGGTTTTTTTTAGGAAAGGGATCAATGAACTACCTATTAGATGGCAAAAATGCATAGATAACAACGGAGCATACTTTGATTAATTAAATATATTTCACAAAAAAAAAATGACTATATTCCTCCCGTACAAAACGCCAATGTCATATGTAAGGACCTATTATAATACGTTAAATCCCTAAAATATCTACTTTCTTATAATAATTTTTATTCAATTTCGGTTAAAGTAATTCAAATTGTAGTCTTTCAAGTATTTTCAACATACTATGCACAAAATTTTCACAGAATACTTACGAGTTGTTAGTTACGTAAAGTACGTCAGCGAACCCAGACAATAATACTCAATTCGGCTACCTTAATAAATGTGTGTCTGATGTATATGAAGTAGGCGTGATATTTTTGCTAAGCTCATGTTGCAGTCAACAGTATTCCTGAGTCCCTGACATAGCAATGTCTCGCTTCCGGTGCGACTTGATGTAGTCATTTGTCTTGGCATACCACGTCGTGCAAAATTCTACGACCCCCTGTTCGACTGAATTTATAAATAATCCCGATTCGCCAGTGGCGGCGGCGGAGTGGCAGACCGCGGACGGCGCGGGCGCGCGTGCTGTAATGGATGCCCGTCAGGGCCGAACTCTTCGAACTTCAACGCCGACACTTCGACTCCGATAGATAGCCGTTGAACCGCTTTTCCGCGAAGTTTATGTTTTAAGCCTAAGGGGTAAAAGGTTTCGTCTGTGGAAAGTACCGTGCAATTGAAAGTAGTGACTACGTTATTGAGCAATCTTTAAGTGCGTTAGTAGAGAGTAGTGTTAGTGTTAGATTGTGAAAGTGATAAATGTGATCAAAGTTAAATACCCTTAACAAAAAATTTAACGTCATTTTGAAACAATATCTGTTTTTTATTTTCAATGATTGCATCTGCTTGATTTCAATCAGATATAAAATCTTCTACTCTGTCGTCTCTTTGAGCGAGAGCAACAGCAGACTTGTTACTTATAATTTGCCGAGATATAAATTGTCATTCACGACACATGCGAAATCCCTCTTGGGTGATTTATGAAGAAAAGTCTTGACTCTCATTGAAATTTTAACGAGTTACTTTCAGTTGGATAAATTTCGTTGCGCCTCTTTCAAATGCTTCTTATGTACGTTTACTTGAGTACACTTGAGTTTCATTGCAACGGATGGCTTTATTTGTGTTTAAATTTATCTTAGTTGAACTAATCAAACTAAGTATTCTATAAATATAACATCGAGATGGTCAAGTATGTCATTAATGTTCTGTCTTATAATTCACATCGAATTTATAAATGTTCATTCATTTAGAAAGGGTGAATAGAATCTAGAATCTAGGGTGAAAAGAAAATAGAAGTATTTTGTTTCATACTACTTATTTTACTGGTTTTCTTTTTTTTTTTAATATTTTTGGCTATAGAGGTATCGCCAAAGTCTCGTTAGTGTAATTAATTATATACATGGGTTTTGTATTTTAGCCATTCTATTTTAAAATGTGCGCGTTTGTACTTTACGAGTATGGTACATGTATCGTTCGTTTTAATTTACGACACGTTTTTATCGTTATTTATGTCTTTTACTGTAAACTATTTCTGTTGAATGCTTTAAGAAAATCTGTACGTTCTTTTAGTATTACTGAACTGTATATCACACAAATTTCAGCTACTTTTTATTTTTAATATATCCCTTTATTTACGTTTTTAGTAACTAACTTATTACGCATAAAGCGACTTAATGTGTTGTAAAATGACGGTAAGTCATGGAAGAGCTCAAGCTGTATTGTTCCAGTGATAAATGGAACTCTAAAATTTTTGTGTATTTTTTTACATGTCCGTACAAATTGTTAATGACTTAACTTAAGCTTAGCTAAACTTTTGTTCGTCTTGGTCAAACTATGACAATATGAAGTTTCAACCGTGAAATATCTTATTTACAGCAGCGTCTTCTAGGCTAGTTTTAAGTCGAATGTAATTGGTGGCATTGGTTTGGTGGCATTTCTATATCGATCATCAACTATCGGTTCGAAAATCTTTACTATTCATAACTAAGTTGGAGTCAAAAACTTTTAATATTTTTTAAATATTGCATATAATTCTCGACTGTGTAGTTTTGAGTTATGTGAGTACTTGAAATATATATAATTATTGTAACTGTTAAATAGAATATAATATTATTCATCGAGGGACTCTCCGCCTACAATTCAAGTTTATTAGTTCTTAACATGGAGAGTTATAAACAATTGGTTGGTTTTTGACAGCATGGTATGTATTTTTGTTTTATGTGTGGGCGTCGATGTAGAAGCTTACGTCATTGTGACCTTTATTTTTACCATGATTTTTTGATTTCGTAAGTTTTTACTAAAACTGACGAACGTTGATTTCAAAAATGGAATATGTTTTTCTATTTTTACTAAAATAACTTAACCTTGTCTATTTGAATTGTTAGTTCCTGTCTAGACATCGATATAGAAGCATTGCCGCATTCCTCACACATAATGAATGGTTAGTTCATGTGTACGAAGTAATTGCTAGCAGATAGTTACGCAAATCTGATTGATGATAACGATCCGTCGACCGTTACTTCAATTTGGCCACCGTCCTGTCAGTTTGTACGTTCGTTCACCTCTAAAACTTATATAGACATTTTTTTTGATCATTCGACGCCATGTTGCATTGAACTCAATTACATTGTATTTATATCCGTAAAATCTTTTGAATACGAGTAAACAATACATAAAATATGACGCGTGTTTTTCACAGCTATTGTTCGTTTTAAAAATTGTGGTGTCTGCACGGCGAGAACACGTCGCATTATATAAAAATATAATGGTGAAATGTTGTTTAAACCATAGCCGTTTTAGATAAATATAAAACGATTTTTATTTGATATTTCGGTGCTACTGAGGTGCAACCCAATTTCGTCAAGATGATGCAAGGGCTGCTGGAATCGCTCTATAGAATCTACTCAGGTAAGTTATGTTTATTTGATTAAATAAACAAGCGAGATTGTGAGAATAGCATTGCTGCGAATTAAATTTGTATCCGATTCTGGATATAACATATCTATATGGATATATATAGGGATAAAAAGTATCACGTCGGTTTCAAATCTTTTGTTTGTTTTGCTATTTTGTTACAAACGAATATATTACTTTATTACGTTTACGGTTTAATTTTCGTTTTGTTACTTTTTCATCAAATTTTTCAAAAACACTTTTTGCAATAAAGAGATACTTTATCGTGTTTGGTCTTGTGGTACGCCATAAGAGAAACCATCACCACACCTTAACTTATGGCTGTAAAAGTCCTAAAAGACCTTGGGGCATGGCTCTATAACCATTTGTATGTATACCAGAAATTAGTTGATTCTCTAATGGCGTCTGAAAGTAGCGTCAAATATGCGAGGCACAGTTTTTTTTTAAATAGAATTAACATCATCAAAATAATTTGACAAACGTACCTATAGTTCACTTGGTGGTGAGTAAATTTTGCAGTCCGCAGCTCAAGGACACATCCCAAGTACACAAGCAATATAAAGACACTGTATCGCTATCTTGCTATATAAGAGCTGTTTAAGGATGTTGTTTGATTATTAACACTATGAGATCTAAAAGAGGAATAAGGAAGACGCTTCAATTGAGTTATAAATATTGCATATAGCACTCAAGATAATACTAAGTAGTACTAGGTAGTCTACAACTTTACATTAGATCTATGAGAATCTTAAAAACAGTTTTACCGTATTGTACCGAAAGCGGTATATTTGTTCAAATATAGCCACTGTTTGCTAAAGATATTTTATACGGCCATAAAAGTTTTATTTATCTTGTATTATCATGAATACCGTAAAGTGTACAAGACCTTTAATAATTTCTCAAATTACTAATTATTTTGTCTTGCGTTTGTTAATGAAATTAATTCAAATTACAAAGGCACCTTAAAATTTTTCTATAGTAAAAAGATTCTTAAAGTGCTTTAGTGGTTATTGTAGACTTAAAAGTTCTAAAATAATTATCACTTCTAAAATCGTTATAATGGATATAGTGGACGTATTATAGGCCTTTGTAAAAAGTAGCCATTATATGGAATTATTTTATAAATTATGTATGTTAGTAAAACAATTAGTTTTCTTATGTTAGTGAGCATACTTTAACAATAAATAAACCCTTTTGCATTTCATGTCCTAATAAACTGACCACAAGTTCCAAATAAGTCTATCGAAAATAAACTGCAAAATTTTCACGCGAGCATGAAAGATTAATGCATATTTTGACAGAAAACTGATGCTCGCACTAACCTATTCTACGTAAACAACGGTTTTTTTATACAGCAGCTCTGTATTATATCTATCCTTCAGACCGAACACGGTAGTGCAGGTGCTGCAGCAGCAAAAATAAAATAAGGCACCTGGTATTCGTTAGCCATTTCACGAAAACTAATGAAGTAAAGAAGTACCCGTTTATATTTAGCCGTGGAATTTAGGGGATGAACGTTTCAAAAATGAGGGAAGACCAGTGCTCAACTGTGGGACCTTTGTCTGCTTATGTAATAAAATTAAGCTTACAAAGTACTAGCCGCATAAATTGGGTGTGAATAGGTTATAAATACCATATCAAAACAACTTTTTTTGTCTTTGTTTTATAATGGTAATGCATGAGTTAGAATTATACTAAATAAAAAATAATTAACGGTCGTGGACGCTCGTTTCTTATGAATCGGTAGTAATTTTCGGGGCTGACCTTGTAATAAACGCAACTTAGAAGCACATGAATAGATAAACGTAATATCTACTCATGTGTTACAAGTATGTTTTTTTACACATTTATCGGGATGTGTTTTCTTTCCTGTTACTTAAAATATATTACGGCGATTTCCTTTGAAACACCTGACTCTCCTCTAATTTTAAATTGTAAATTTCTCAACAACCGTCGTCAGCTACGCGAAGGTGACAGCTCTATTTGATATTTTCGTTGACGATAGAGGTTGGCATCTGAACACTTGGCGTAGGCAACTTGGCTAGGTTACTGTAGTACCTACTTATAGAGACGTGTTAAATTATATGAATCAATCAATCGGGTTAATTGCTTATTGCGTATGTCCATTTTCCTAATCGATAACCTATATATTTCTAAGTCATATGTAATAAGTACGTTGTATGATATACATCAAGTGTTGCGATGATGAAAAAATGAAAGAGAAGTCTTACTAGGTCCCACACTCTTACCTATTCCTGACGACAAATATTAGTGCGTGCACTTACATTACAATGATTATATATATATATATATATATATATATATATATATATATATATATATATAATACATGATTTCATTCCTCCCTCTCCTTTCCACTATTCCGATCGGCGGGTCTTCATTCTTTTATTGTCGATATTCGAATCATTAGAACCAAAAGTCTTTTGGAATGCTTACTGTAAAGGAGTGGAATAATTTGCCGGCATGCGTCTTTCCGTCCGAATACAATCTGGGCGTCTTCAAGACATGAGTGAATAGGCTTTTGGTAAGCTAAGACTAGTATTGAGAGCTAGCATAACTGCAGGTTTGAGGCTTTCTTCGTTTGAAGGTGGTTCTAGCGCACTATCAGTCCACCCAATAAGCGGCTACTGCGCCCATAGACACCTGCAGTTAACTTAAAACAAAGAAAGCTACAGACGTGTTGTCACCACCGAGGATTAAGATGAAATGCCTCTTAGCTTGTAGTTATTCTGAATTTCGATAAGTACTCTTCAGACCGCAACGCAGCAATGACGCACTACTGGCGTGGTAAAGACTAACTGGTAGTTACATCTCAGTTTGACGGGCGTGAGAGTTTATATTATGTTATTTATTTAATCTACAAGCTTAGGCTGGCCACTAGCCACTAGCCAGCTATTTCGGCAGCAGAATAGCAACCATCTTGTTTTTTTCTTATTGTATTTTGACTTTCAGTTTGAACGACGGCTTTAGCTACTTTTTATGGTATTAGCAAACACATTTATTGTGCTTTAGTAATTTATTACAATTATAATATCAATGGATTCAATAAACAGGCAATGTATTATTAATAGCAAAGACAAAGAGCTCGACACACTAAACAAAAACGAATTTTTATTAAATTACACGTTCAAAAAGTTTTTTTTTGCAATCGTCGCATTCGAATTATTAATTCTCATGAAACTTGTTGCTTGGCATAACAATAACTAACCACGTGCGGTTATGCCCTTAAATTAAGTCAAACAAGATTGCCGGCGGCGAGAATTAGTGATAGATAAATGCTCAGTCAGTAATTTGCTGTTTTTGTCTTAATGCTTGCTAAATGAATTTTTGTTAATGGGGTCGTTGCCCCGCCAGCACATGCCATATACTCATTTATAAAACCAAAAATACCTATACCCAAGCAACATCATTATAAAAAAAAATTTGAAAACTTTTTATTGTATGTTATTATATTATTTTATTAAAAGTTTAGGTACACGTTTAGCTTCAAATATTAGTATTTTAAAAACAGTACATTTTGTTTGAGCACGTTTTCGCTGTTACGTATTTACTCTACGTGGTTAAGCAAAGTACAATCATGTTTACGGTATGGCGGTTTGGAAACATTTACAAAATATACGTTTTAGAAATTGTATAAAATTCTCAAAGCGGCTAAATTATAAATATGATGAGTATAAATAATTTTAGAAGTGAGATAGCGGGCTCTTGCCCTATTTTTATTAGTCTACGAGCAAACAAAGTTTGATCTTGGGGAATGGCTTTATTTAATTGTTAATTGTAAGTGTACCTTTCGGAGTTTGTAGTCCGCATCCTTAAACAGTAGGCTACAGTCACTATTTCGTTCGTAGGTAAGAGGCGACTATTTGAAATGATAGAACAATCTTATAGTTTTCCGATAAATGGCGGTGTGACCATCTCGTTTACGCCAGACATAAAACCGAGATTGGCAACGGGCAGCATTATGAAAGTCTTAGACTTTCTGCGTCATTCCACCTTCCAAGCTCTTCGATCTTCACTACTACTTAGACGTCCATGTCAACCGTGCTGGCGCTGGTGGGAAATATTCCAAAAAAACATGTGGTTCATAGGCAAGGTGCGTCCATGGACTGTATCTGAATCGATAAACTGAAGAAAGAATCGACAACATCGCCAAGGCGTTTGTCATGGCCCTCCCCTTGATAACGGTGTTTTCCTATCAGAAACGGGTTTCTGTAGTGTAACCCTCAACGAGGACGATTTCTAAAATGGTCTCATGGCGTCGTGATAGCACTGCGTGGCTGCTGGATGCAGGAGGTATTGTCCCCGAGACGTGCTTCTCGCGAAGCATAGCGGTGGAAGTGCTCGGATTGCGTTACGGACAAAGATTCTGGTACCGCCCATCTACGCTGATTATGACCTTAGGGTTTTAGCCTATAGAAATCCGACATAACCTGCCCTTTACACATGCAGCGAAAGGTATCTATAAGGATTTTTCAACATTAAGTAAGCTGATACTATAACACTTAAACTGGATGACAATTTTCGATAGATTTGGCGCCATATATAGATCGCCAGGGCCGGATCCCTGTTCGTCAATCAGCATAGTGCATCGCGTACCCACAAATAAATTTGGTTTGGAGAAACATGTTAATATTCCTAAGACCCTCAACAGTCCTCATTTTAAAACCAAGCGTTGTCGAAAACAAATATCTGGCATCAGCCAACTAGATCAAGTGGTTATGAAAAAAATAGTTTCCACCCCAGTCCAGTCGATGTTATATATTATCACAAACACTATTTAATTGCAGCGTGACTCCGCAATCAGAATATAGACCACAATTCCACTAGAAGGATAGCGAAAATGAGGCCCATAATTAATTGCACGGTAGCCCAGAAGATACTTATTTAAGTGCAAGCTCACGGACTGTCGCTTACCGAGCATTGTAGATAAATGTGTGAACTTTATTCAGGTTCTGCTGGAAGTAGGCCAGAGCGATTGCGGTTCCGATATCATACATAACAGATTGTATCATAACGAACTCTGGGTCAATGTCGTAGACAATAAATTAATTTATTTGAAGAAACTTAATGGCTGATTAATTGTACAGAGCTCAATTGAATAATTAATTATTTACCGTGATTTATTACTGTGTCACTATTATAAAAAATGTAGCATAAACCCAATGCAGTACAAAACAAATGATAAACTATTTTTTTTAAATTAATATGGGGTCGCAACAACGACATGGTCTGCAAAAGCTAAAGCAACCTTGCTTCAATACTGTTATTCTGTCGGAACATAAAAATTTACATATTTTGCTAACGGCTTGAAAAGAGTATATTTACGGAATTTTTCGTATACTTATTTATTTAATTTATAATATTAAATGAAATAAAAAATAATGTTGATAAAAGCCCAGGTAATAACAACCTTTAAAAATATTATTTCCCATTTTAGTATTTATCCTAAACATAAAAGAATGAAGGAAAATAATTCCTTTGTATTTAAATTTTTTCGTAAGTCATCAAAGTATTGTTTTAGTTTTAAACAACTGATATAAAATGGTCGCTTAAAGTATGAAGGTTAGAGAACAGGAGAACGATCGCCGTAGAAAATAGTGTCCCAGAAATATGGACACCAAAAGTGAGGCGCTGCGATCGCTAAATTCGCTCAATGAAAGTCATTTTCAGTCTATTTTTCCGATCAGATGCTAAACTTGCACATCCACGCACAATAAAATATTTCTCCATTTTTTAATATTTCTTTTTGTCAAAAATTACAAAGTTACGGAGCATGAAAATTTTCTCACCAATGCCGCGAAGAAAGTTTGTACATTATTCAACTAACTTCATCTACTTGTACTCATACACAGCTAACTTCGCAGTCACTACTCACCGACGTCAGCGCCGCTATAAATTCTACAATTTTCAAGGACAGGCGGGCTACGCTTTACTACGTAGTGATCGTTCTCCTGTTCTTTAACCTTCATGCTTCTAAGCATAAAAAGTCCGAAGTTAAACTCAATGCGCTACCTATCACAAGAACAACGTCTGCCAAGCATATTAGTTTTTATCTTGACACAGTTTCGGACCTTTGATTCCCTTTATTATCAAAATGACACGAATAAAAATATGACAATTTTTGAAAATTTTCAGGATTTTCATAAATATAATTTATTGGAACTTGTTAGAGGATAAGTACATACTGCATATTCTGGTGGTTCCCATCTGCCATATTTTGCGAAAGCCATAGAATAAGATAGGATTATGGAAGTCTTGTCAGTTAATTTTGCTTAAGAATTGCGGATGACAAACTAACACGCAGTACATATGTTGGTAAGTGTATGATGTAGTCTTAAGATATTTACATATATATTATATTTAGAAGCAAAATAGAATGATTTCTCACCCGTGAAAGCTGAAATGGAATGGCTCCATACAAAATACAGAAATGGTACTCTGTGCTCGCTTTGACCTTACCCCGGTGAAACTGGTTGAACCAACCCGATCGTACTACTGTTACACGTAATCGTAATTAATTAAAGCATACATATTTGGAACAATTTATGTCAATTCAATAACATTAATTTCGTAACAAAATATTAAATATTTTAGTCTTCCACTTAAGCAATAGAGATCGGTGCAAAGAAACTGTAAATTACTACATATTAGCAACATTAAGAAGAGTTTACGAGATGTTGTGCAATCTTAAGAATTGAGCCGCTGATTACTTATTTATTTATTTATTTAATAACAACCTTTTTTACATATGTTCATTGATTCCCTGGTCCCTGAGCTAGTGTAACTGTGTTTCAGGAACCAGTTCCTCCCCTTAAAGTTAGCCTTGTCAAAAGGTCAATTTCTATATAATAATAATAATTTAGTTATTTTGACAACAAGTTACAAGTACAGAAATATAAATAAGAAATAAAAAGAAATGATTTTTATATTTACGCGAACACTACACATTGAAATAATACTAGTTTTTACGGAATTTATCGCGTATATTTAACTTTTTAATTACCCGACTTTCGAGAGCTTTACAGCACCCCCGAACTGTCAACCCATTCAAACCGCGCCATTAACTTTTTCCATCTACACAGATGAACTTATCAATCAACTTGGGTTGGGATTTAATTTTATTTATTATAGACCCAACAGATGGTAGCACCCAGCCATCTTCTCTATTAATTAGGATTTTTTGATTTCAAGCCTCAACATCCTTAAGAACGTTTCTAGCAGATTCCACTATAGGGGCATCCTACATTTCACAACTGTACTGGACTGGAAGTCTGCAGTCTAAATTCAATTCAAATTAATTCTAAATTCCGTAAAAACTAGTATTATTTCAAAATAAAAAGAATGTTATTTTAAGCGCTTGTTTTGTGTGTGTGTATGTGTGTATGTGTGCGCATGTGTGTATGTGTTCGTGTGTTGGTGTGTGTGTAAGTGTGTGAGTGGGTGTGTGTGCTTTGGAATAGATGTGTGTGAGTATTGCTTGTGGTAAACCTACGGCATAAGTGCTTCTGTGCTGTCATAATCATGATTCTCTAACCACACTCTGATCCTCGCCTTTATTTGGTGGTTGCTGTAATTATTTAAGTTTAATTTAAATTCCTTGTATAACTTATTGTACAAATGCGGGGCACTGTAACTATAGTGTCTTTTCTCAAAAATACTTCTTGTTCTATGGGTCGGTTATTTGAATGTCCTTTTCTTTGCAATTTTGATACATGGTGCAGTTATACGATGGTACCTTCGTATGCATTGATAGATAAAAAGTTTTCTTACGCTTAGTACTCGGGCTTTTTCATACACTAGTGTAGTTGGATAACGAAATGGAAGCAATAGCATTACTTTTAAAATACATCGTTGGGCACGTTCAGCTTCGACAAGAATTGTCTTACAAGCCCCGCCCCATGAACAGATACCGTAACATATTAAAGATTCACAGAGAGTCTTGTAAGTTTGCAACAATAACTTTGGACTTGCTACAAGCCTTAGTAACTTAAAAACATAGACAAGCTTTCTTATTTTTTTTACTAAGTGATATTATTTGAAGCTTTTCGTCAATTATAATTCCCAAATATTTTATTGTGTTAGTTTTAGTTATGTAAAAGCAGTTACAAGATATTGGAACATCATCAAGTTTGTTACATGGGCTTGTATGAATCTTTAATTTAAATTTGTCATTTGGTTGACCCGCTAGAGTTTTGCTGAAACAGATTAATTTTGTTTTGGTTGTGTTTAGTGAAAGTAGATTATTTTCTAGCCAACAAGAAATTTTGGCCAGTCCCGCCTCAGCAACTTGTTTCACACGCTCCCAGCTCTTTACATGAAATATTATTACGGTATCGTCAGAATACATAGTTATATTACTGGCATTTAATTCAATTTTAGTCATGTCATTTACGTAAGTTAAAAATAATGTCGGTCCGAGAGTACTGCCCTGTGGGACACCGTATGTACATCGCATGTCATTACTGGAATGTCCGTCCACTCTAACGCACTGCTTTCTGTCACATAAATAACTTTGAAACCATTGCAGTGCAGTCCCTCTTATACCCAAGTTTTCCAACCTCCGCAAAAGAATCGACGTTGACACTGTGTCAAATGCCTTTTGTAGGTCAACAAAAACACCTACACATCTGTCACCCTCATCTACGTACTTATTTACTTGTGAGGTCACGTTTAGCATACAGTCTTCCGTTGACTTACCGGTTCTAAAGCTAAATTGATTGGGAGATAGTAACTCATTGGATTCT
Organism: Parnassius apollo; assembly: GCA_907164705.1. Classification (NCBI taxonomy): domain Eukaryota; kingdom Metazoa; phylum Arthropoda; class Insecta; order Lepidoptera; family Papilionidae; genus Parnassius; species Parnassius apollo. The sequence goes on from CAJQZP010001037.1 coordinate 9,477,961, forward strand.
AGATAACCAATTAGCCCCTTGTTAACAATCTTTTCTAAAATTTTGGACATGACACTTAATAAAGCTATAGGTCGGTAGTTACAAGCAAGGGTTTTATCACCTGCCTTATGAATAGGCGACACAGTGGCTTTCTTACATATCTCAGGGAAAACTCCTGATGTGAAACTAAGATTACATAGATGCGATATTGGCTAGAATACTATGAAATATTTTTAACATTCTTGTAGGAATTTGATCATGACCTGCAGCACTATTATTCTTAAGATTCAATATCACGCATCTTACTTCCACTGGGTCAGTTGGTAACAGTAGCATGGAGTTTTTAGGACTATTGTTATATAATGCTTCTCGTGTTAAATCTGCCTCGCTTTTATTTAATTTATTAAGAGTCGCGTTGGCAAGGATTTTACCAATCGATGTAAAGTACGTATTAACCTCATTAAGGGAGTCAATTGAATTTTCTTTGATTCTTAATAGTTCTATAGATTCCGATTTTGGTTTATTCAGATTACACAATTCTTTAATAGTTTTCCATGTTTCTTTGCTGTTTCCTGCATGTTTTTCGAGTTGAGATTGGTAATAGTTACACTTTAAGGTTGTTATAATCTTGTTACAAATATTTCTATACCGTATATAGTAGTTTTTAAGGTCTTCGTTATTTATATTATTTTTAAGTCTTTTATGAATTTTATCTCGCTTTCGTATAGATCTTACAACACACGTGGTGATCCAAGGTTTTAATGGCCTATTTCTATTGGGATTTTTTTTAGTTTTTGTGTTTATTGTAATAATTTTCTGCAATAATGTGATTAAGTACTGAGCCGCATCATTAGCTGATTGTAAATAATAAAACTCAGACCAGTTAATAGATTTAAGTCTCTCTTCCATTTTGTCAAAGTTCATAATAGTCTTAGTTAAATAAATGCTTCTATCGCACTTCCCAATTGACGATGCTTCTAAACTTAATAGTATTGGAGCATGGTCTGTAAAGTGTTCGAATACAAGGGTTTGTGCTCGAAGACCTGTTTTAACCATAAAATGATTAGGCAGGTACCATCTCTTGTCGGAACACTTATTCCAGGACGTAATCCATAGGAAGCCATGATGTTTAGATAGTCAATGGTGTAGCATGTTGGACTATTTGACATAATATCAAGGTTAGTATCACCTGTGAAAACAATATGCTTAGTTTTTATGTCACGCAATATGCACTCGATGGAGTCTAGGTATGGACTAACATTTTTAAAACTTGGTGGTCTATATGTACCAATGACTGTGTATTGACGATCTATTTTTACAATTAGACAATTACCTTCCTCTATACTAGGTTCAAAGATTTCAATATTCTGAAAAATATTCCTAACGTATATAATTACACCATCATTTTGATTGAAAGTATGCTTAGTGCTGAAAGCTTCATAATTATTGATTATTAGTATGTGTGAGTCTTCAAGGATCCAGCATTCAGTGAATACCAGAATATCAATTATTACATCTAACCAAGATAAAAACACTAAGAACCTATCCAAGTTACAATTTATACTGCGTATATTTACACATAGGATTGAAAATGGATTGCCTTTTTCAGTTAGGTCCAAATAACTTTTACAATTGGTTGGATCATCAACGTAGGTACATTTGATATCACCCGAAGTGTCAATATCCTCAAATAATAATATATCATCCATGTAAAATAAAAAGAAGTTTCACGGCCAAAATGATATGATGTGTCTTATAAAATATAAATCAAATAATATCGAATCTTAGAATGCAGTACTGATATACATCCTAGTTTTTGTTCAAAGTTCATTTTTGAATACAAAATATATAAAAATATAAAATTAATTATAATTTGTGTAAACATTAAAATTGTACTATAATAAATAAAAATGATCATTGTGTAATTTGTTTTGTAGTTGTGAAAATATATAAGTGTTGTGTGTTTTATTGTAATAGTGTAGGTTACCATTTCAAATATAATATGTAGTGTTTGGTAATAGTGTAAATATGTATTATTGTGTAAACAATTAAATGTTATTTGTGTAGTGTTGCGTAGGCAAATTTTGTATTGTGTATGTATAAAGCGCAATTTGGACTTACAATTAAAATAATATAGTGACAAAAAATTAAATTTAAAGTAAAAATAGTACAATAAAATTGAGATAATTTTGTTCAAGTCTAGTCACTGACGAGATTCCAATATTTCCAGCTTTTGAAGGTCTGTTTCGTCATTAATACGCAGGAGATCCTTCTGCTTTTCTCAAATAAATAACTCCATGATTAACCCAAACATACTTATAATTTTTTTTTTTGCATAGTCTCGAGCCAGATAGAATATGCGCTTGGCCTTAGGTGTATCTCGGAGATGTAAATGGGCTGGGGCATCCCTTTAATTTTAATGGTTGAAGTAGTTAATTCCCTGTATTTTTTTGATTATACTATTACTGCAGTGATATAGTTTAAATCGGCAGTGATTATAGATACGGCGACATGGAAACGAACTCACTAGCACTTCGATTGGGGTTTGCATAATGGAAATGTATTTAGAATGCAGCTGTGCAACATCGTGATCGAACCTGCAAGGTCGTAACCGAGGTGAACAGTGCGGCCGTTGTGGCCACTAATTAAGTTGCCGGTATCGGTTCCATTATTGCTTTTTTTAATCGCGGGTCAAACGGTATCGATTTGTCTGTCTGGCAGCCTGTAAAAATATCAAGTATTATCGTGTAGTGTGTGACCTTTGATTGCAATTTAATACTTAAATGTGGTATATAACTTAAAAACAAGAGTTTACTTAAGTGCGTGTTGGCAGTTAATACGTAGTACATGTTGACAATATGGATCTGAGACGTGGTCCTACACCTGTATAAAGAAGCTTAAAGCCGTTTATTAATTTATGGAGAGGGTTACGCCCTGAGTTTTGCTACATGATAGAATTCGTAATGAAGACATCTGAATTAAAATCAGTGTAGCCGCCATAGCCCAACGGATCAATAAACAGATGTGTTATTGTAAATGTAGTTTAAGCTCGTACATTTGTGTGTACCTTGGCCATAAAACGATTGTAATAATAAGCAGATTTGACAACCTAGACATGATGAAAACCTGGTTGAATGGGTTTTTTTGGGCGATGACTTAAGAGTTGTCGTTGCTTCAAACTCTATCGAAACACATTACCTATTGTATATCAATTGAAATAGGTGTTACAATAGACATTGGGTTTGGTCATCGTCTTTTATATCTACTGCGGTTTTTGTCACATTTCGTTTTATCGGTAGGTAAGCAAGTAATCCAAAATATCGTTTGGATCGTTTGCTTTAGGCATTTGTTATTCATAAACCCTTAAAACAGATGCTCATTCTGAGAAATGTTTAAAGTGGGCAACCGCAGTATTTACGAATTTACATACAGGAATGTTTACAGTACAATTGCGTGTTACGCAACTGCATCGAGCATCGACTGCGCCAATTGACGTCACTGTCGGACAACAAAGTCGAACGTTCGGGGTGCTTTCTGTTCACAGTTTATATTACTTGAGAGTAAATTGCGTACATTCAACTTGCGTCGTGGCCGTAGAGTGCATTAACGTGTCAAGTGTGATCGCGAAAGTCCGTTTTCGCGACAGCTCTAAAAAGTCTTATGTACGAGTATGTTAGTCAGTTCTTTTCTGATCTCCAGCCCAAATGGCGTAAAGGATTTTAAAGCGCGAGGTTTCGACCTGCAATAATACCAACTAGAAACTTACAAAATACAATTACATGCTTGCAAAACCTTGAAGCGTATTCTAAGCAAACATTTGTTGTTATTAGATTACTGCTGTCACATTCCTTCGTTTTTAACAATAATTTTCTTGTTGTTGTACACTTGTCCATAACCCGCTTAGACATATGAGCCCAAGTAAGGCGACGTGTTTAGACTTTTCATCATCATCATTATTGCGGCTTTTCACAAGGCCGCTGCTGAACATAGGCCTGCTGCTACAAAGCACGTTCCTGAGCCACCAGCGTCCATCGACCTACTGCATCTCTTAGCAGGTCGTCAATCCATCTAGTGGGTGGCCGACCTACACTTTGTTTACCGGTACGAGGCTGCCACTCGAAAACCTATCCTCCCATCGGTTTTCGGTTCGAGCTATATCTCTGGCCCATTGCCACTACAACTTACTTTAATTTAATTGCTAGATCAGGAATTTATAAGATTCATTTTGGAGTTAAGATTCACCGGGGAACACTTAACGCTTACCACATTGCTGGACTTCTAATTCCTTAGACAGCTTACTTTTCCGTTGGCTTTAGGTTTTTACTTTCGTTTAATTACTATTTAATCATTCAGATTCATTTTTGAGTCCATCAAGATGATCACTCGTCACCGAAGAGCAGTTAACAGGTACGCACACTGTTGGATTCTCATTCCTCCCAAATCGAAAGGACTTGCTGTAATCATTTCTTGTTAAACAAATTGTTGATCAACTCTTAGATGGAGTGAGACCTGGTAAGATATACAGGAAGTCGATAGATGCAGTTGGCTCAAGACCGTCCTTTGTAGTATTCCTTGAGGCCTATGTTCAGCAGTGAACTTGTGAACTGCTGTAGTTATGAATTATGACACGCAACGACAGGTACCACAACACTAAATCTCGGTGCGATTTTTACCATATTTTCTATCCACTACCGGGTATAAGCCTCTTTGTTTCGTTGAGCAGGCAGGTTCGCATCGTAGATGCTACCCCGTTTTTAGTCTGAATTTCTTAGATCTGAAAAAGGCAGTTATTAAATTCTTTTACGACACCAACGGGACGGGGATAACAAGGATTTTCTCATGAATCAACACGGTAAATAAAAGGGTCATTACTTGTTTAATGATCAAACTAAAAATTCGCATTCGTACGCAGTTTGAGTCCATGACATTTTAATAATGACCAAATTTACGAATATAATACCCATTAAATTTAATCGCGAAGGTTGCCCGAAGTGAAGACAATACATAACTTATTTTATCTTTTATTGGAATCAAAGGCCGTTATTGCGTTCATATTCAATTAATTAATTTGTATCGATTTTATAAACTTAATGTTCAAGTTGTTTACCCTTCAGCGATTGTTTATTTACAGTCTTGGTTTAATTAAACGAAGTTGTTTTATTATACAATAAGTGTGAATTTAAAATGTAAGCGATCTGAGAAACGACTTGGTAGACAGATAAACGTGGAAATTTTCAACAGCCACTCAATTACTTTTAAATGAACGTAGGATAAGAATCTTCGACATTTTATTTAACTGAATTTAGCAAAATTTAAAGTCTATACCTGTGAGTATAATTTCAATGCCTGACTTTGATTCAAGTGTGTGACGACCTTATACTGATAAAATCGTGTGGAGAACACATGCATCGAACAATAGATTTAAGATTATTAAGAGAACTACAAAAATCTTGTTTATTAAATTACATTTCAAAGGTATAAACCTCAATTAATGTATGAAATAAACGTTTGAAATTTAAAAATAAAATGAATACTTTATGGTTTCTTTATATATTAAGTGTGATGTTGAGTGTTACTAGGTGATTTTTGAATTACAACTCAAAAGAAAATAAATAAAAAAGCCGAAACATTTTCTACGTTTCTTTGACTTTTAATAATGTCAACCTCTATTAAAATGCCAATTTCATGTTTACAAATTAATGTTTCGACTCGGGACCACAACCGTCGAGGGATTGTTGGTCCTGTATTCTTGTTTAAATACTAACGCTTTGAAGTGGATTTTGATACGTAAAAGTAATGCGTAGCTGTGCATGCGAACTATTAGCATAAAACTCAAGTTTTTTTGACTTATTGCTATGAAAATCAAAATGGTTTTCAAAAAATCGGGAAGTTATTTCACCCCGGTTTTCGAAAATCGAGTTCTCATGAGATCTTCACGTTTGAGGCCCTAAGAAGCTTTTTTGACTATTGGTTTAAAATGAATTTTAAAAAAAACAACAAGTCAAACAAAAAAAATGGTAAAAAATTTTTCTTGAATTTCTCTTAAAAATTACACGACATTTTTGAGCCTATCAATCTCAACTGAAGGACTTTATCTGTGGTCATATCAATCAATCAAATATACTAAGGAAAATGTAGTTAAACCGTCTTTCGCCTTTACTTTTCTTATCCTGTATTTAATCTTCTCACCATTATATTTTATCGTTAGACCGAAACTCCACTTTCATAGTGATTTCTTATGTTTAGGCGGTATAAATGAATATAAAATAAGTTAATATACGCGATAAAATCCGTGAAATCTAGTTTCCTCCACTGCCAATGGTCTTTTATAAAGGAGTTTAGAAAATTAGCTTTAACTGCTGCGCTTAGCGTATTGATGTCTGTAACTGCTGTCTTATGTGTACTGTCTTCTACGCTGCTCAATACTCGCCGGTCTGAGTAGTTATTTTACATCTGGCATGGTTTAGTTCTTACAATTTACGAGTGCGGTCGACCTTTGGATGTGGTTCGACATGTACATTTATAGTGTAGCAACAATGTGCGTGCCTGGCGGAGCGGTCAGTTGCGAGCGGGCGGACTGTACATAATGGCTACACCATCATTTAGCAAAAGTATTAAGACGTCATCCCGTGGGTAGCGTAAGAGGCTACAGTGGGAAACCGAAGCAGGAGATGGATAGTAACATTTTTCTGATTAAAACTTCATAATAAAAAACTGACTGCTAACTCGCCTGCCAAGCGTGGCAACTATGGCAAGTGGCCATGTATGGGGGTGGCTTATATCCAGCAGTTACAACGGACGTTTCGCAACAAAGGTCCCAGCTTCAGTTATGGTTGTCGCTGATGGTAGCTCTTTTATAGATTTAAAGATCTAACAAATTATTTTGTAGACCACCTTGTGGTACGTGGCTGCAGTCATGTACGAAGTGTTTTGTTAATTTTTTTTTGTCAATTATGAATGACAAACGGTTACAAAATCCACATGATGGTTAGTGCATATAGTGACTCGTTGACATCTACATTTATTCTCGATTAACAATCAAAATGCAGATGTATTGTCACCCCTGGGACTCAGCCAGAACGTCTTATAAGTAACAAAGTATTTAGTTCACTTCACATACTTTTTTTTATTTATAAAAATTTACAAAAAGTAAAAGTAAAGTTTAGTAAACTTATTGAGAATTTAGTAAGTTTTCCTCCTGTGTCGTGGAGGCAATTAACATAAATAAATTTCCCAAGGACAAATATCCAGACCCAGAGCAAGTATTTGTGTGGCCTATAAATAATCCGTGCGTGATTTGAAGCCGCGACCCTAAGAGCCGCAGCTCACTTGCTATTTTTTTCCTTTTTACTCTGTGAGTGTACTCCTTATCCAGTAGAGTCGCTTAATTCTTGCTTCAGTCAATATAAAGCTGCTACGGCGTTTTACCATGTTTGGGAGGTGTTACCCCTACTGAAAACTTTAAACGGAAGGGAAATGCTTAGAGAAGGCTTGTACTTTTGCGTAAAAATAAGCAAGAGGTTATTTTTTTTAGTATGGGGTGACAAACGAGTACACAGTTCACCCGATTGCAAGTGAGTGCAGTGGCCCATAGACATCCAATCCATCCTCGATTAAGAATCAAAATGCAAATGGAGTGTCACCCCTGAGGACCGAGATGGAATGCTTTATTTTCAGTAAAAAGGGATTATATACTTATAAAGAGACTGTGAGGCAGGTTGGAAGCTTTATCACCGCATATATATTTCAAAATAATCAAAGGCAGGCATGAAATACATTTATTTTATTGTATGGGCTTTCATTTTTTTTCCATCAATTAGCATTTCAATTAGCGTAAATCATATAACAGGGTATTTAAATTAGGATCGTTTACACGTTGCACGAACATAAGCACGTGCTAGCGACGTATTTTGAATGTCAAGTGGCATCGTCGGGCCGAATTCGTATCACCCAACTAACGTGAGCTACATGACAGTGATCGTTTTACAGGTAAAATTTAAAAAAGGAAATTCATAAAACTTTTCTATACTATGAAAAAAAAAACAATTTTATCTAACAATTTCAGCACAAGTTTATTTCTATATTAGTAAAAGACTCCGCAGTGGAATCATCGCAATGCTGATATTCTGTCGGTGTCCTCACGAAAAGTTGCCAATTATAAGTTCTATTAATCTATTAGTCGGTAAAGGTTTAATTTTTTGATCCTTTAAAGTAAGTCAGAGGTAAAATAGGTAACAACTTATGTAGAATGTCGTCTAAGCAGTTACATCGAATACTACATGCCCTATTTTTTAACCACTTTGGAGTGAGATGTTTTTGTCTTTGTATGGGACCACCCTTATGATATCATAACCTATTTAATAAAAAAGACAACTTATTTTTTAAAAAATAATCATTCAATTTTTTCATCCAGAATGTATCACTTAAAATGGGTCCACAATTACTTACACTGGTTGAACATAGTCCTTCCTTATAGATTGCCTCAGAGGTGACTTTGTTTCTTAGCTAATTTCGTTAACAGTTTTTTTTTAATAATAACTGAAATTACGGATGTCTGTGCTTCGTGTTGTTTTTTTTTTTGTTTTAAATAGGTCTTACCGTATTTTATGCAATAAGTTGACGTAATATTTTGTACATATTTTTTTACTTCTATTAATCAAAATAGTAACTAATGCAATCTGTAGCGGCGCTGTCGTCGCGCCACTAGCACACCGAAACACACCGAAGCCTAAATCACGCTATCAACATTCCGAATCATGAACAGTATATATAGAACATCTCCGAACTATCATACGGAGTGTCGGCCGCTCCCCGGGCAGAACACCTTGCCCGGCGGGAGATCTCCCCTTTTCCTACCACGGCCACACAATCCATGCATCTTCGCCAACGCAGTGGCAGTTTATTGATGGCCTTGGAAAAATCAGCTGGACAGGTGACAGGCCTCTCGGGTATTGAATTTTTGCCTGCCAATAAGTTATTCAAATTCTCGAAAAAGTAAAAGTCTGAAGGCGTAAGGTCTGGTGAGTACGGCGGATGACGGAGAGCTTCCAACTCCAGCTCTTGTAACTTGGAGAGCGTCTGTTGTACAGTATGAGGTCGCGCGTTGTTGTGCAAGAGCAGCGGGAACGAGTAATACCAAATCTGGTTGGAGACGTCGAGCTTCTCCATCAGTGTGTTCAGTTCTTCACAGTACATACACATCTGCAGTAACGCTCATGCCGTTTGGTTAGAAGCTGTGATGAATCACACCGGCGCTGGACCACCAAACAGTGATCATCACTTTTCTGGGGATAAGTTTTCGATTAGGGCAATGTTTTGGTGCTGAACCAGGAACCAACCAACTTCCTGAGCACTTGCGACTGTCAAACAGTACCTATTTTTCGTTGCAAGTAATTAGCCAAACAAAAAATTATTGGCCAGTACTGCAGAACGGCAGTTCCATAGATATAGACCTATTATTTCTGGCAAAGATTTTTTATTCACGATTAGAATATTCTATAAAGAATATATACATAATATTATTAACCTATTAATGCACCAAGATTTTTAACGTGTCATTTCGCAATTTACGTACAGACAATAAAGATTCAACATTTGCTTGCAACTGTTCCTGGAAGTGTTTGCTGTTGTAAAGTTTTACAACTTAACATTGGTAAAATGACAGCCGATAAGTTACTCCACCGCGCATCTACAACAGATAAGGAGTTTAGACGTTACAACATGTTGTCTGCTAGTCGCATAACACCCGACGCCATTTATTGAACTTAAACCTTTAATTTTAAGTGTGGCTGTACCAAGCTGGGTACGAGCTTATACCGACTAATTTATAGGTCGCTTAATAGCAATTTCACTCATGAAATGTTGCCTACGCCAAGTAAGTAAAATAATAAATAATTTATACGCTATAACAATTACGCCAAATTCTATATAATGACGAAAAGTATAATGCGTGATAATAATTCTTAAGCAGTAGTAAGAGTTTTATTACACATTTATATAACTACTGTTTACCCTTTGAACTTAGTCGTAAAACCGTTTAAAGTTTAAATTACAAGTAATAAACGTGGCTGGGTGAACTAATGAGATACAAATTGGTATATGAATAATTAAATTGTTCAGAACCAAAATAAATAGTTTCTTAACGACTGTTAAAACGCACCGTTTCCTGTTTCTAATTTTATTTAAAATTGACATACATTAGTAATGTCAGTATGTCAAATAATGGACATCATGTCCTTCCTGAATGACAGCGTGGAACTTTCGAATAATTTAAGTAGTGGATTCGGGAGATGAGCAAGCACAACACACGCCATATATTCTACTCATTAAAAATACATTTCATTTCCTTCGTCCTCGGGAATAGATGTACCCAGCTATACTCAGGAACACAGCATCTCATCATCAGTATTTATAAAAGTTATGACGTACGCACATATACACACATTAAATTTTATTTATATTAAAATATAATTGGTTTATCAGCAATGTAATATCACTTTCTAACTTTACAACATTTTAATGCTTAAATAATCCTTTTCACAATTCTGTATCTCCAAGCCAAGAACGTGCATGCCTCTTTGGTTGAAAGTTTCTATTAAAGTAATCGATTACTACCGTTGAGTAATGTTTTTTTCTGTCACTATTTATGATTCACAAAATTTGCCTAGGTTGTATATACTAACAGTTGCTGTAGGAGTTATATTCATACAGATACATATTACCGTTACATCCTATCAAAGTCCACTGCTGAACATATGCCTCCCCCATAGGTTGCCCATGAGGGGAATATTTGCCATAGTTGCCACGCTTGGCAGGCAGTTTGTTATTAGGAAAACGCTTCTGTTCATCACCTGTTCCAATTTCCCTCTGTCACCTCTTACAACACCTAAGGGACGATATGGAGTAGTGCATGTTCTTACACCGCCACCACAAGACGTCCGCCACTACACGGCAAACACTTATTAGCCATACCATAAATATATACCCATGGAATTTTGAGAACAAATAATTCAAGATAGAGACTACAGGCAGACGAAGCGGCTGGGGAGAAAGAAGTTGATCGTAGAAATAAGATTACCAGAAGACAAATTCATAGCAAAGAGACAGCTTACCGCTACAGTAAATAAAATGACGCTATTTAACAATAAAAGTTTTGTCAGTTTTATGAAAAAGTCCTGTTTTAAAAAAAACTCGATTAAAGCTATGTTATGTATGAATGTTTATGTTTTACAACAAGCAATAAAATATATAAGCTACGTGTAAAATGCTTTAGTTATCGACTTAAAATACTGTTTAACACCCGAATTTAACGATACGATACAGTTATGTTATAACGGACTGAGAAAGATTGGAAATAGGGTCGCGCATACACAAAAAATTCGAACTAAAAAGCACTTTCATAAAGACGAGGCGAAGAACCAAGGCTGTTGTGTTGAATATCGGTCGGTTCAAAGTTGTTAATATTTCACTCTTCAAAAGAGTGCTTTATAAACTTATTTTTGTTATTGCACTTGAAGGAGTGATACGTCAGAGGTCAAAATAATAACTGATAAGAAACAAAATTGTTGTAGCAAACAAATTGCATTAATTTTATTCGGAACAATATCTTTGACTAATTAATGAGACACGTGTGTCATTGCCCTGTAGTAATTGTAATGAGAAAATTATTATTAACGTCCATTTCACACCTATGCCGGTAGTTGTTGGGATAAATAGTCCGACTTGGTAAGTCCTACTTCGACTGAGAGGTCAATCGACAGATTCAACTCGGCTGGGCAGCGTTCGAGAGATTACGACTCATCAGGCATACCTCAAAACAAGATTGTACAACCAATGCGTGCTGCCAGTGATGACCTATGGATTTGATACGTGGTCCTTACTGCTGGCCGTGTGAGGAAGCTGAACGTCGCTCAGCGAGCTATGGAGAGGGGTATGCACGGGGTTTCCTTTATTTTTATTTAGCCTTTTTATTCAGATCAAAAATTACATAAAAGGAGAAGTACATGCAAAGCTTAATACTACTGTTATCCTTAATCTAGTCTTTTATTTGAGGTTTTCTTATTTTTTGAAGATCTGTTTGCCAGTCGGCAAAGGCCTCCTCCAACCTTTTCCACTCACGTCTTTCTTGAGCCACCCTGTTCCATGTTACGCCTGCCACTTGCCTGATGTCATCATCCCACTTTTTTTGTGGTCTCCCTCTTTTCCTTTTTCCTTCTCTTGGATACCATTGCGTCACATTTTTGCTCCATTTATCTCTTCCTCTTATCATGTGCCCCGCCCATCGCCACTTCAGTCTTCTAATTTTGTGCGTTATGTCTGTAACCTTTGTTTTGCTTCTTATTACACAGTTTCTCAGTCGGTCCGATTTTTTCACATTCATCATGCTTCTTTCCATTGCGTGCTGGCATGTTGCAAGTTTGTTAGTCAGGTTTTGTGACAAGGTCCATGTTTGACTGCCGTACATGAGAACTGGCAGTATGCACGTGTTAAAAAGTTTGCTTTTTATATTAATATGCTGATTTTTATCCTTCATAATCTCTTTCAAAGTCCAGTACCTTTTCCAGGCGTTGGTTATTCTTCTTTCAGCTTCTTTGCGCATGGGGTTATCATTCGTTATTAGTTGTCCCAGATAAACATATTCTTCCGCATACTCGATTTGATTACTCCCTAAGTTTATAGCTGTTCTCTCTCCATTGGTCAGCACCCTAGTTTTTTCTGGGTTCAGTTGTAAACCCACCTTCTTGCTTTCCATTGCTAAGTCGTTTATCATTTTTGTTAAATCTTCGGGAGTTTTTGCAAATAGCACAATGTCATCCGCGAATCTCAGATGAGTTAGTGAACGACCATCTACGTTAATACCGAGATTTTCCCAATGAAGACCTCTGAATATTGACTCAAGCACCGCCGAGAATAATTTTGGTGACAGAGGGTCTCCTTGTCGTACGCCTTTGCCGATTTTGAAACATTCGCCTTTCTTTTCCAGTTGTATTCTCGCTGTACTCTTGTTGTAAACGTTTTTAATTAAGCGGATATACTTGTGATCAATTCCTTGTTCTTTTAATGACTCCCATATCTTTGCGTGAAATAAAGAATCGAACGCCTTGCTGTAGTCGATGAATCCAATATAGTAGGTCAGTTGGTATTCTTTATACTTCTCCATAACTTGGCGTACTACGTGAATGTGGTCGAGCACTGAGTAGTCTTTACGAAAACCCGCCTGCTCAATGGGTTGGTGTTCGTCTAATGTTTTCTCAATCCGATTTAGTAAGATCTTAGCAAATACTTTATATAAATTGGACATTAGGCTGATGGGGCGATAGTTCCCGATTTCATATTTGTCTCCTTTTTTATATAGAAGAATAATGTTTGATTGTGTCCATTGCTGTGGGATAATTTCGGTGGTTAGTATCTCGTTGAATATGTCAATAAGGACTGGTGCTATAACTTCTTTACTTTCTTTTAAGATTTCATTGTTTATGCCATCTGGTCCTGGTGCCTTGTCTTTCTTTTGGCTATCTATAGCATTTATTACTTCACTCATAAGGATGTTAGGGACGTTTGAGGTTTCCTCTAAGTCGTCTTCGTCTTGAGCGATGTTGTGTTCGTATATCTTTCTGTAATAAGATGTGGCAATTTGTAAGATGTTTTTTCTGTGGTGGCTGTATTCTCCGCTGAGGTTTTTAATTTTTGCGATCCAGTCTTTTGAGTTTGTTAATTCTTTGTTAGCTTTTTTAACACCTCCTGTTTTGATTACATGTTTTTCGATAATTTCCATTCTTCTTCTTTTGCTGTCTTTTCTTATGCTTTCATTGATGTCTTTACTGATTTTCGCTATGTGCTTTCTTCTGTCGTTTATATCTTTTGTGTTGATTAGCTGGTTTCTTTGTTCTAGCAATTTTATAGTACTAGTTGATAACACGTTCCTGGGATCAGGTTTTATCTTATTAATATGTTGTAGTTGAACTTTAATAGTAGTCTCTATCCAGTTATATTTTTCCTGAGTTCCTGCTATCTTTGCGTACTCTTCTAGGTCTGTAAATTTGTCCTTTAGGGTGAGTACTAGTTGCTCGTTTTGTTGCTTGCTGAGCTTGATAGTTGGTAGTTCCTGCCTCGGTCTAGAGTTTTTCGGTTGTACTGATTTTATTTCAGCTCGAATTAGTCTGTGGTTGGTATTGAAGTTGAGCTTGTTGATGACATCAAAATTTGTAAAGCAGTTGTTTCTGTTAGTAATCATGTAATCAATTTGGTTCTTTGTTTTCCCATCTGGTGAAACCCATGTCCACATCTTCTTTTTGTTTTTCTTGTATACTGAGTTTAAAATAGTTAGGTTATTTTCTAGTGTGAAGTTTATAAGTTTTTCTCCATTTCTGCTCCTTCCTTTATTTCTGTAGATGAATGGTCCTAGTGTTGTTTCTTCACCCGGGCGCCTAGTTCCAATTTGGCCGTTGAAGTCACCCATGATGATTAAGTTTTTGTGGGCCTGTTCTTGGATAGTGTTATTTAGATCGAGGTAGAATTTATCTATGGTTTCTAAGTCAGATTGTTCTGTTGGTGAATATATTTGTAAAATAGACCAAGGATCTTTATATCCCGGTAGTTTCAGGTTCATCATTGCTATGCGTTCCGAAATTCCGATAAATCCTTCAATAGATTTTTCAAGATATTTTTTGACGATGAAACCAACGCCATGAAGGCCTGGCGTCGTTCCTATATGATACATTAAGAAGTCTGGTTCCGAGGTAATTTTTTCTCCCATTCGTCTTACTTTTCGGGGTTTCCTTACGTTATAAATATAAAAATGAGAATATCCGCGGTAGAACCAGAGTAACCGACATAGCTCAATGGATTAATGAGCTGATGTGGCAATGGGCCAGCCATAAACCTCGAAGAACGTGAGGACCTGGTAAGACATGCAGGAAGTCGATGGATTCAGGAGGCTCAGGGCCTTGCATTGTGGCATGGACTTGGAAGGGCTGTAATGATGACGATGACGAATGAGATAATACTCGGATTGTTTTCAATTATGACTAGCTCGATTGAATGAGTAAATGCATATGACATGATCAAAGTGAGTAATCCTCCATTTAACATGAATTATGCGACGTAGGCTGCGCTAATTTACGATTCAATTATCCCACGCATCGCTTGTACACATTTTGATTGTATCGCATTAGATACATAATTGGATAAAGATATTTTACCGATCCTCATGAAACCGACGAACTTTGAGCTCGGCCATATATTGATACTCGATATCGGTGACATCGGTATCTTATCTAAGAACACTCCGGCGGTAGTGTTGAATCCATTTACGATAAAACCGGTGCCACTAATCGGAAGTAGGAAACTACGTAAATATTTATTTTATTAAAAAACAACGTAAAAAATGTAAACCTAACAAACAACGTTATGATGACCTTCTAGCTGATTTTACCAAAATCACGGTGATAACTTCTACATGCTGTCGAAAAGTAATAAAATACGCAGGAAAGAAGCGTTCATCCTAATCAATAATCGGTGTAACGCTTAGGCGTGAGAAACCGGAAATATAATTTATTGCAGCATTTCGTGTTTTGTTACGAGTGAAATATTACTTTCAGTTTCAGCAAATTAGACTTCTTGAATATTATAACTCCTTACTATATCTATTCATTCCTTTTTCATTTATTACACTGCTGAACATAGGTCACCCCACAGATTGGCTCATAGGCAGGGTATTTCTTGTTATCAAGAATGTTCTTTTGCTCACTTGTTGTAATTTTCCTTTGCCGCTTCTTACGATACCCACACTTTGAAATGGAATAGTGCAGCCACTTCACAGAGTCTACTATAAATGTTATTGGTACAATTTCATTAAACGAAAAAATATTTTCCTGCTGAAAGAGATTGTTATATAGGATAAAATTTTCTTACAGTGAGAGCTAAACTATTAAATATATTTAATAATAATAATAATAATGTCCTCCAGACCGAATTTCGGCCACGGCGGCCTGCCTCAACGGAGGCTAGGCATCGGAGCAGGACAGGATTATAGTGCCCAAGTGTATGCGCAAGCACAGGTGCACTCTCTATTCCCTCACTCTCATAATCCGATGGGACGGTAAACCGACACGACCGAAGAGAGATCGGCTTTACGTGCTTTCCGAGGCACGGGGGGGTGAGACACCGCCAACTTCCTGACTCCGGGTAACTACCGAGAATTTCTTGACGGAAAAACTCAATAATTAATTTTTTGGCCCGACCCGAGATTCGAACTCAGGACCTCATGATAAGCAGTCGCACTACTACAACTACTAGACCAACGAGGCAGTTAAAATAAATATGAAAATATGATAAGTAAAAATATATATATTTTAAAAAGTTGGTCCGTGATCATTTCTTAAAGACAATGCATTTTACATGACTCATCAATTTAATATGTATTGCCAAACAGACGTATATATTCATAGTCATTAATTGTATATACTAATTATGTATGTATTTAAATACATATATATATATATATATACTTGTATGTATATTCATTTATTTATATGTTTGTATATATGTAAGGATAGATCATATATGTATAGTTTATTTATTAGTAGTTGGTATATACGAGGGTGGATTGAAAAGTACTCGGCCTAACCAAGAAAATAAACACATACTAAATCAGTTATATTTTTATTTTTCTACATAATCACCATCAAGTTCAATACACTTTTGCCACCTCCCCTTCCAAGCATTTAGACCATTGAAAAAAAATGATTATTCCTTAGAGTCAAAATATGCGTCTACAGCTGCTTTGACCTCGTCGTTTGTCGAAAATCTTTGACCTCCCAAGTGCTTTTTTAGGTTAGGGAACAGAAAGAAGTCTGATGGTGCCAGATCAGGTGAATACGGCGGATGCGGTAACAGTTCAAAGCCACAGTTGTGAATTTCAGCCATTGACTGTACTGACGTGTGAACACGGGCGTTATCTTGATGAAACAGGACTTTTCTTCTGAGCATTCCTCGACGTTTTTCTTTTATTTCCTCTCATAAACGACGTAGTAAGGTGCATTAGTAATCAGAGTTTATAGTCTGACCCCTTTCAAGATAATCAATCATAATCACACCGAAATAATACTAGTTTTTACGGAATTTATCGCGTATATTTAACTTTTAATACCCGACGTTTCGAACGCTTTACAGCACTCATGGTCACGGGCAGGACTGAGATGTTCAACGTCCATATGTCATAGTTAACCGCGGTTACCATAGATTAAAATTTAACTTTTGTTCCGATCTATGCAGTATGAACTTATGGTATCTTGAAGTCTTGCAGTTGTATGCTTGGGTTGGGATTTAATTTTATTTATTATAGGATCCCAAGCAGATGGTAGCACCCAGCCATCTTCTCTATTGAAATTAGGATGTTTTTTGATTTCAATAGCCTCGCGAATCATCCTTGGAAGGAATCGGTGTTCTTTAGCGAGGATCTGCGGTCTATCAAATCTGATGTAGTGACGGGGGCGATCCTGTACGTGTTCACAGACTGCAGACTTCCCGGAGCGTCGATTCTTCACATCAGCTATATGTTCTTTAACGCGGGTTTTTATTGATCTTTTAGTTTGTCCTATGTAGGAGAGACCACATTCACAATCAAGCTTGTACACTCCTGCATCTTGCAGAGGGACATTACACTTGACCGATGGTAAAAACTGACCAATCTTCTTCAGCAGCTTGAAGTATGTTTTGATGGAAGCGCGCTTCAAGATGTAGCCAATCTTGTCAGTGACTCCTCTAACATATGGCAGTACAGCAGGTACACGCTCGACTGTGGCCGGCTTCACTCGTTCACTGTGACGTAGGCGCGGGACTCGAAGCTTGTTGTCATGCAAAACTTGCTTGACATGGTGGAGCTCTGCAGCCAGGTGTTTACTGTCACAGATCCCTCGTGCTCTCTGAAACAAAGATTTACCCACGGTAGCTAACTGTGAAGGATGGTGGTGAGAATCACCGTTTAAATATCTATCTGTATGGGTCTTTTTTCTATACACAGTATGGCTCAAGGTGTTATCAGGATTCAGAATTACTAACACATCTAGAAAAGCTAAGGAATTGTTTGCCTCTAACTCCATTGTGAACTGAATTTTAGAATTTATAGAGTTAAGATGGTCTAAAAATGCAGTTACTTTATCTAAAGGTAGAATTGTGAAAGTGTCGTCTACGTACCGCTTGTAGAACCTTGGATTTATGGGAGAACTAAGCAGGGCTTTCTCCTCAAAGTCTTCCATGAATATGTCGGCGACAATGGGAGATACAGGTGAGCCCATCGCCACACCATCTACTTGCTTGTAGAACTCCTCCTTCCACAATAGGTAGCCAGATGTAAGGCAGTGTCTGAGTAATACTGCATATTCTACGGGCATATTGTTTTCTTCCAGCCTTCTAGTTACAATTGAGATGCAGTCTTCAACAGGTAAGCATGTAAACAATGACTGCACATCAAAACTGACCATAGTTTCATTGTCTGCCAGATGTAGGTCTTTAATCTCGCTGACAAAATGGTAGGAATCCTTTATGTGTGCTCTTGTATGTCCTCTGAGTGGTGAGAGTATTTTCGCTAAGTGTTGAGCCAATCTGTAAGTTGGTGAATCGATTTGGCTCACTATGGGACGTAATGGAGCATTGGGCTTGTGTATTTTTGGTAACCCATACAATTTTGGTGATTTGGCGCACGTAGGTATTATCCATTTTACGTCCAGATTTAATTTTTCGGAGTGTTTCTTTATGAGGTCACTAGTTGTTTTTAGTGTGCTATTTGTTGGGTCGTTTTTAACCTTTTTTATAAGTACTTACATCCGACAAAAGTTCTTGTATTTTAGAATTATAATCTGACGTATCCATGACTACCGTGGCGTTTCCCTTATCTGCGCGGAGAATCGTAAGTTCGTGTTTATTGCGTAGGTTCTTTAACGCTATAAATTCGTCTTTGGGAAGATTCGGTTTAGGCACTGAACATCGACGTAACATAGACGAGATGTCTTGACGTATCGCCTCCAAATCTTCTTTCCGCATATTGTTTTTAAATAAACAGTCCTCGACACTACAGATAATTTCTTCGTACGGTAATTTGCGGGGTGTAATTGCAAAGTTGAGGCCTTTGGATAAAACCCTAATTGTTGCATCATCCAGTGTTTGTTTTGACAGATTATAGAGCGCGATTAATCTATGATCTGTGTTTGTCAATGGTTGCTTTCGGTTCTGGCATTGATTCAGATGTTTGACATTTGACTTGTTCGTTAATTTTTGATATTTTTCTATATGTTTGTTTTTGCATTCATTATATTTACTAATTTCGCGTTTATTTAATGTTTCCATGCAAAAATTATAGTCAAACGTCGTTAAAACTTTCTTCAATTCACTGGATGATGTGTCTATGGATTTATTTATATCATATAGATCGGAGCGTTTTTGGGATAACCGTCCAACACCTTTTTACTCGCCTGATTTAAGATCAGATCGCAGATCTTAAATCAGGCGAGTAAAAAGTTGTTACGGACGGTAATCCAACAAAAACGCTCCGATCTATATGATATAAATAAATCCATAGACACATCATCCAGTGAATTGAAGAAAGTTTTAACGACGTTTGACTATAATTTTTGCATGGAAACATTAAATAAACGCGAAATTAGTAAATATAATGAATGCAAAAACAAACATATAGAAAAATATCAAAAATTAACGAACAAGTCAAATGTCAAACATCTGAATCAATGCCAGAACCGAAAGCAACCATTGACAAACACAGATCATAGATTAATCGCGCTCTATAATCTGTCAAAACAAACACTGGATGATGCAACAATTAGGGTTTTATCCAAAGGCCTCAACTTTGCAATTACACCCCGCAAATTACCGTACGAAGAAATTATCTGTAGTGTCGAGGACTGTTTATTTAAAAACAATATGCGGAAAGAAGATTTGGAGGCGATACGTCAAGACATCTCGTCTATGTTACGTCGATGTTCAGTGCCTAAACCGAATCTTCCCAAAGACGAATTTATAGCGTTAAAGAACCTACGCAATAAACACGAACTTACGATTCTCCGCGCAGATAAGGGAAACGCCACGGTAGTCATGGATACGTCAGATTATAATTCTAAAATACAAGAACTTTTGTCGGATGTAAGTACTTATAAAAAAGGTTAAAAACGACCCAACAAATAGCACACTAAAAACAACTAGTGACCTCATAAAGAAACACTCCGAAAAATTAAATCTGGACGTAAAATGGATAATACCTACGTGCGCCAAATCACCAAAATTGTATGGGTTACCAAAAATACACAAGCCCAATGCTCCATTACGTCCCATAGTGAGCCAAATCGATTCACCAACTTACAGATTGGCTCAACACTTAGCGAAAATACTCTCACCACTCAGAGGACATACAAGAGCACACATAAAGGATTCCTACCATTTTGTCAGCGAGATTAAAGACCTACATCTGGCAGACAATGAAACTATGGTCAGTTTTGATGTGCAGTCATTGTTTACATGCTTACCTGTTGAAGACTGCATCTCAATTGTAACTAGAAGGCTGGAAGAAAACAATATGCCCGTAGAATATGCAGTATTACTCAGACACTGCCTTACATCTGGCTACCTATTGTGGAAGGAGGAGTTCTACAAGCAAGTAGATGGTGTGGCGATGGGCTCACCTGTATCTCCCATTGTCGCCGACATATTCATGGAAGACTTTGAGGAGAAAGCCCTGCTTAGTTCTCCCATAAATCCAAGGTTCTACAAGCGGTACGTAGACGACACTTTCACAATTCTACCTTTAGATAAAGTAACTGCATTTTTAGACCATCTTAACTCTATAAATTCTAAAATTCAGTTCACAATGGAGTTAGAGGCAAACAATTCCTTAGCTTTTCTAGATGTGTTAGTAATTCGGAATCCTGATAACACCTTGAGCCATACTGTGTATAGAAAAAAGACCCATACAGATAGATATTTAAACGGTGATTCTCACCACCATCCTTCACAGTTAGCTACCGTGGGTAAATCTTTGTTTCAGAGAGCACGAGGGATCTGTGACAGTAAACACCTGGCTGCAGAGCTCCACCATGTCAAGCAAGTTTTGCATGACAACAAGCTTCGAGTCCCGCGCCTACGTCACAGTGAACGAGTGAAGCCGGCCACAGTCGAGCGTGTACCTGCTGTACTGCCATATGTTAGAGGAGTCACTGACAAGATTGGCTACATCTTGAAGCGCGCTTCCATCAAAACATACTTCAAGCCGCTGAAGAAGATTGGTCAGTTTTTACCATCGGTCAAGTGTAATGTCCCTCTGCAAGATGCAGGAGTGTACAAGCTTGATTGTGAATGTGGTCTCTCCTACATAGGACAAACTAAAAGATCAATAAAAACCCGCGTTAAAGAACATATAGCTGATGTGAAGAATCGACGCTCCGGGAAGTCTGCAGTCTGTGAACACGTACAGGATCGCCCCCGTCACTACATCAGATTTGATAGACCGCAGATCCTCGCTAAAGAACACCGATTCCTTCCAAGGATGATTCGCGAGGCTATTGAAATCAAAAAACATCCTAATTTCAATAGAGAAGATGGCTGGGTGCTACCATCTGCTTGGGATCCTATAATAAATAAAATTAAATCCCAACCCAAGCATACAACTGCAAGACTTCAAGATACCATAAGTTCATACTGCATAGATCGGAACAAAAGTTAAATTTTAATCTATGGTAACCGCGGTTAACTATGACATATGGACGTTGAACATCTCAGTCCTGCCCGTGACCATGAGTGCTGTAAAGCGTTCGAAACGTCGGGTATTAAAAGTTAAATATACGCGATAAATTCCGTAAAAACTAGTATTATTTCAATGTGTAGTGTTCGCGTAAATATAAGAAATCATTACATAATCACACCTTTCGAGTCCCAGAATACTGAAGCCATCACCTTATTTGCCGACAAAATCGACTTAGCCTTTTTAGGGGGTGGTGAACCAGGTCTTCTCCACTGTTTTGATTGTTGTTTTGTTTCCGGTGTACAGTAATGAACCCATGTTTCGTCCATAGTAACAAAACGATTCAAAAAATCATCTGCATCGGCTTCAAATAACTCCAAACAGTCGCGTGAAATAGTCAATCGCGTTCTTTTTTGTTCAACTGAAAGCAGTCGCGGAACCCACCTCGCAGACACCTGGCGGAAACCCAACTCGTTGACAATGATGTTTTGAGTTCGTTCATAAGAGATGCCTATAATCTCGGCTATCTCTCTAATTTTTAATCTGCGGTCTCCCATTATTGAATCAAGTACTTTTTTAATATTTTCTTCAGGAGTTGACGTCGAAGGCCTTCCAGAGCGGGGTTCATCTTTCACACTCTCTCTACCACGCTTAAATTCTGCTATCCATTTTTTGACGGATGAATATGACAGAGCACAATCGCCTAATGTACTAACCATGTCATCATGGATGGCTTTTGATGATAGCCCCTTCTTATGGAGGTACTTAATGACGGCACGCTGCTCGATTTGCTCCATTCGCGGAAATTATGTCCGATTACTTTGTTAATAAATTTATAAAATCACAACTAATTATCGCACACGTTTCGAACTTCACACAATGAACTAGTCTGAACTGAACTAAATAATGTGGGTAGATTTGATTTTTAGAATTGAATGGATCTGTGTTAGGCCGAGTACTTTTCAATCCATCCAGGTATTATGTAGTTAATTATCATTTGTATAGTGTTCTCTTATTGCCACACCTACATCAAATTCTCACCACTCCATGGGTTGACTGGTAGAGAATGCCTCAAGGCATTAAGTCCGTCCTTTGTATTCTTTTGTGGATGCAATAAAGAATAAAATAAATAAATAAATAAATAAATATATGAAACTCTTAAAAGAAAGTGCCATACTTTTTGTACTAAAGAAAGCTTAAAATTTTTTACCTAAAATTGTGAGTCGATAACCTCACGCCCGTCACTCCCGTGACTGATGTATTGAGAAGTCAAGGTTACAAAGATATGAGCGTGTGGGCGTGGACCATTGTTAGTGTCGCCCGGGCTCCGGTTCTTTGAATATCCTTTAATTAACCCCGTCACAACGCCGGAGTCGCCTCGACGTGACAAAATTGTGTTTTATCGTATTTTTGTTCTCCAATAAAATATTTTTAGAGTGCCATTAAAGCCATTGAGAGCTTGTATCCATTACAGATTACACTGGCCAGTAATACTATTTCCTGTAAAATTCGTCTAAAAAGTTTTGTTGGAACATACAGGTATATCGAAATATTTTTTCTAACAATAAATGAATAAATGAGACGATTCAGTCTCTTATATATTCTATATAGTATGTAATGTATTCTTATATTGTTCATATTTTATATCTTATATAATAATCGTTGAAGGATCTGTTAGTAGTAATCGCGTAACTTTTGTTCTCGATGCAATGGTTCAGAGCCTAAGATCCGATAGTTTGCGAAGTAGTCAAATAATTAACAAATTCTATATTGTGGATCAAAATTACTCATATTCCCAATATAATTTGTTGGTTTAGAGCCAAAAAAGAAAATCTGGACCCGATAGGCGCTGTGGCCGAGTTATCAATTTTTATATTCAAACTAAAAAGTGAATTTTGAATAAAACTCATCGCGCCACTTGCTGGAAAAGGCAGAACAACGTCTGCCCGGTCAGCTAAGGTAAAACATGTAGACTAACATTTATTTTGCTTTTAAAACTTACTTCTATCTTACCATGTTTTTACTAAGTCACTTTCTTGTTTGTCGATCGTTCCGGATGGAATTTAGTACTAACTTTCAGATGAGCTGGAAACTTGGAATTTTGAATATAGCTCAAATTCAAATGACAAGGGAAGAATATAATGTAAAAAACGTGGTGCTATTTTAAACATAAAAAATTAAATACAAAGAAATCACATGTTTGTAAACAGAAACGAACTCTTATGTAAATTGAATCTCATAAAATAAATATGAAATACTCTAATGCTACGAATGAATCATGCAAATATTTTATGATGAGTATTCTCGTTACTCCGCGGACACGTGTATGAATGAGATGTCTAATATGTAATGTATATAAATTATATAATTACGTAGGTATGTCACTCACAATGATTAGACGCTACACATACAGTCATCAGTGTCATTGTGTTAAATTGGCTCGGCCGTATTATTCTACTAAGTTGGCAGGTGGCATTTATAACGTCATTATAACTGTTTTGGACAGGTTTTATTAACATTTCTTGTACACTGACAAGCAAGGAAATGAGGGAAAGTTAGGAATGTGGTTAAAGGGCAACTTTAGAGAACGAATATTTTTAAAAATATGCTGGTAATATACGCTTACAGAAAGCGACAGAGATAGGATTGCTTATGATTGAAGCGGCAGTGCGTGTACTGCTGTGTTTTGGTCTGAAGAGTATACGACAGCCAATATACAGGCTGTGAGGCATTCCATCTTAGTCCTCGGAGGTGACAATGCATGAGGCTTTCTTCGTTTGAAGGTGGTTGTCAAGTCTCCGTGGACTAGAGAAGCCACTTACTATAAAGTGAACTGTGGGTTCGTTTTAGTTCAGCTTTATAAAATCCTATTTTGAATTCCCCGAAGTAAAAAATCAACTTAAGGAGTTTTCGTCGTCGAAAGTTGCACAAGCTGCATTCGATCAGGCAGTAAATATACGACTTCGTTTAGATTTAGATTAGCGACTTCTGACTCTGCCTGAGAAGGAAAATAGTTCGGAAAGATGTAGGAATAAAACCGTAGAACATTTTTTTTTTATTTTAGTATTTTTTTTAATAGTTCACGTATTTTAGGTTGATCTACAGTAGGCGCTCGATAATCCGGCACCCGATTTTTTCCCTTTATGCCGAATTGTCGGAACTGCCGGATTATCGAATTTGTAAAGGAAGTAAAATAGATCCAAAGTAAAATACTAATTTAATATGGTTAGGTGAATTTATTATAAAAATAAAATTACGTACACATAAACGCAAATAAGCGTGCATTTGTTTATGTTAAGTACGAACTCCCGAGCGAGAGAAGAGAGAAACTACTCGAACAATTCAATCCAACCGCTCAGTAGTCCGGCGTTCAGCTGTGTAAAATGCCGGATTATAGAGCAGGCTACCTGAGTCCCAAAGTGCCGGACTACTGAGCGTGCCGGATTGGCGAGCGCCTGGTTATCGAGCGCCTACTGTAGTTATATGGTATTTTATTTGAATAAATAGTTGAGTTACTGAGAATCACGGATACGCCGACGGCTCTATACGCTGATTTCTAGTTCGATCTATCTTTATCATCGAATTGAGTGGTTTTGCCGAGCGAACCGTGAGTTACAACACAATGAGTCGGTTATAAATTGGAGGAACGACGTCGATGGGGTCGGGTGATTTTTGTCCGCGTCGTTTTGCTGTCAAAGTCGCGGTCGGAACGCCTGCGGCCGCCACGTGATGGAATGCTCTAGGAATTGTTGCGTGTAAACAGTGTTGTTACTGGCAGCTTCATGATTTAGTGTTAGATGTCGCCTTTTGAACAGTTTCACCGTTTTATATCTTACTTCTTTGCCACCAACTTATAGAAAAATCTGTATTCCTTTTTGAAGAATTCGTTCAATTTTATTTACATTTACTATTGATATAATTTAGACATGGGACGAATAGTCGGTTTGGATTCGGTACTTGGCGGATTCGGCCTTTTTTTTAGGGTTCGGCCGAGCACCGAGTAATTAACGGCTTAATTATATTCCAGATAAAAATAAAGACAAAGTTTTATCATTGTTATTATATTAGACACATTAAAACATCGGGAACATGATAAACAGCAGACATATTAAGGGGAAATATAACCTCAAATGGCTTAGCAAGATCCTCCGTTATGCCGAAAATATTGCAGCATTAATTTTGAAATAAATATATGGTTAAGTTGAGGATTAATGTTAACGATTATGTTAGACGAAAACACGATTCCGTAAAATTTTCTCGATAGAAAAAAAATCCAAAGTTACCTCCAAAATAAACAATAAACCGCTGTTATATTCATAAATACTTTAAATCATCATCATCATCATCATCATTACAGCCCTTCACAAGTCCACTGCTGAACATAGGCCTCCCCCAAGTAATGCCACAAAGCACGGTCCTGAGCCACCTGCATCCATCGACTTCCTGCATGTCTTACCAGGTCGTCACTCCATCTAGTGGGGGGTCGCCCTACACTACGCCTACCGGTACGAGGCTGCCACTCGAGAACCTTTCTTCCCCATCGGTTATCGGTTCTTCGAGCTATATGGCCGGCCCATTGCCACTTCAGCTTACTAATCCGTTGGGCTATGTCGGTCACTCTGGTTTTACTGCGGATATCCTCATTTCTGAGTCTATCACGCAGAGAAACTCCGAGCATAGCCCTCTCCATAGCTCGCTGAGCGACCTTAAGCGTCCTCATACGGCCAGCAGTGAAGGACCACGTCTCAGATCTGTAAGTCATCACTGGCAACACGCACTGGTTGTACAATCTAGTTTTTAGAGATTGAGGTATACCTGACGAAAAGATATGCCGTAATTTCCCGAACGCTGCCCAGCCGAGTTGAATCCGTCGATTGACCTCTCGGTCGAAGTTGGACTTACCTAGTCGGACTATTTGTCCCAGGTAAACGTATTCGTCAACAACTTCGAGCATAGTGCTCCCAACAACTACCGGCATAGGTGTGACGTGGACATTGAACATGATCTTTGTTTTGTCCATGTTCATCTTAAGACCTATCCGTTGGGAGGCACTATTGAGGTCATTGAGCATAGTGCTTAAGTCCTCCAGCGATTCTGCCATAAGGACTATATCGTCGGCAAATCGAAGGTGAGTGATGTACTCGCCATTGATGTCAATACCGTATCCTTTCCAGTCCAGTAGCTTGAAAACGTCTTCCAATGCAGCGGTGAAGAGTTTCGGGGATATAACGTCACCCTGTCTTACACCTCTCTGCAGTTGGATAGGTTTCGAGCTCTGGTTCTGTACTCGGATAGCCATCGTAGCCCTACTGTACAAACACTTCAGCAATTCGATATACCGACAGTCAACTTGGCACCGCTGAAGGGACTGTAGCACCGCCCAAATTTCGACGGAATCAAAGGCTTTCTCATAGTCCACATATGCCAGGCAAAGTGGCAGATTGTACTCTTCAGTCTTCTGTACAATCTGCCGCAGGGTATGTATGTGGTCTATGGTACTGAAGCCTTTTCGGAAACCGGCTTGTTCGGGAGGCTGGAAGTCGTCAAGTCTGCGTGCGAGACGATTCGTAATGACTCTCGAAAACAGCACGTAGACGCGGCTCAGAAGGGAAATCGGTCTGTAGTTCTTTAAGAGAGCGTTGTCGCCTTTCTTAAAGAACAAGACCACCGCACTTCTGCTCCACGCCTCTGGAGTAGTGCCACCATGGAGGACGGAATTGAAGAGCTTCTGAAGGACTTCAAGTACCGGTGTTCCACCCGCTTTCAGAAGCTCCGCTGTAATTCCATCCTCGCCTGGGGCCCTGCCGTTTTTAAGGTGCTGGAGAGCCTTTCTAATCTCGCTTAGACTGACGTCCGGGATATCATCGGAATAGTGTCGGATAAGACTTGCTCTTGGATCGTTACTCACACTTGCGTGTGGCTCCAACGATGATGTGTACAGCTGCCCATAGAACCTCTCAATCTCACTCAAAATCTCAGGTGTCCCGGAAACGATGTTGCCACACTCAGTCTTCAGCCTTGACAGTTGGCTCTTTCTGGCAAACAGATCTCTGGCAAAGACTTTGGAGCCCTGGTTCCGCTCGATCGCTTCTTTAATACGAGAAGTATTAAAGTTGCGTAAGTCTCGCCGTATGCATTTGGAGATCTGTCTGTTCAGTTGCCTGTATGCTGTCAAATCTGTTGACGATTTCAGCCTTATCTCCCGTCTAACAGCCATGAGATTAAGAGTGTGATCGGAGAGTTTTTGTGTTCTTCTGCGGCGGGTCTTGCAGAACTTAGCTCCGACCGCATGGACAGTTTCCACGAGCTTGTCGTTCATATCGTCCACTGCATTGCAATCTTCTAGGCACTGGAAGCGGTTACGTAACTCGAGCTGAAAGGTTTCGGGATTCTGGATTAGAGCACGAGGGGGACGGAGCGTTGACTTCATTAGACGAGACCTCTCCAACTTAACGTTTAGGTTCAGTGTGCCTCTAACCATTCGGTGATCGCTGCCAGTTTTCACCCTTGCGATCACTGAGACATCACTGAACAGTTGGCGTCTGGTCGTCATAATGAAGTCAATCTCATTTTTTGTCGAACCGTCGGGGCTCGACCAGGTCCACTTCCTGTGGGGCCGCTTCTGGAAGAAAGAGTTCATCATAAAGAGTCCCTCTTTCTCCATAAAGTCGGCCAGCTGCTGGCCCCTTCGGTTCCGTTGCCCTACTCCAAATTTCCCTACCTTCAGCTCACCGCTTTCTCTTGTGCCCAGTTTTGCGTTGAAGTCTCCCATCAACACCGTGTAGTAGGTTTTGGAGGAATGTATGGCTCTGGAAATATCCTCATACATTTCCTCCACCTCCTCATCGGGATGTGCCGAGGTTGGTGCGTAAACCTGAATGACCTTCAGCGAATACCGTTTGGTGATTCTGAGTATCAGGTACGCGACCCTCGTCGACACACTCCCAATCTTTACAACTTTGTTGATGAGAGATTTGTGGACGATAAATCCGACACCTCCTTGGGACAGATGGTCGCCCTCCCGGTGATAGAACAAGTTGCCGGACTCGAGGATTGCCGTGTCCTCCCCCTCTCTTCGGACCTCGGATAATCCAATAATATGCCAGCGCAACTTGTCTACCTCTTCTTCCAGCTCCAGTATCTTCTCGTCAGTCCTCAGGGTGCGTGCGTTATATGTTGCCAGGTCGATTCGTCGTAGGTGGCAACCGAACCTCCACCGGAGATTCTTAGCACCCCCTGCCCCGCCGTTACTATGGTCGCCACCGTAGCCAGGAATAGCGGGGCCGCCGGGGACTGGGGGCCGTCTGTTTGTGTATTTATTCATTGGGGGGGTATTTGCCATAGTTGCCACGCTTGGCGAGCGGGTTGGCAACCGCAGTTTTTTATTACGTCACAGTTGTCATCAGGAAGACGCTGCTGCCCATCTCCTGCCTGTCTCCCTCTGTCGCCTCTTACGACACCCACGGGAAGATATGGGGTAGTGGATATTCTTAACCGCCACTACACGGTACAAATACTTTAAATAAGATCATGAAACTTTGCATACTAACTGAACTAACTATAAAGCAGTGCTTATGTTATTTACTTTTTTTAAATACCATTATTTTCACTGTAAAAAGAAATTACTTAAACTATCGGCCTCTTGAAGCGTGATTCCTGTCGCCCGGTCAGTTTCGCTTTGGCCTTTGAAGGGGGGGTTGTGTCGCTTACGATCAGAATACACATTACGCAACGACTACAACGCGACTGGCTTGGCGTTAAGAAACAGGCATAAATATGATAAACATAAAGAAATAAGTATCTAACGACCTATCTACTTACAGTATTAGTGATTACAAACATGTCGGTACATAGCATACGACGCGCGGGCAAGTGGGGGCGAAATTAGAATTTGAGCTGACTTACTATATCCCCTTAAGAACGTACATAAGAATCTTTAATAGAAATTATTATTGTTAATATTTAAAATTTGAGTTGGTACGACGCGACGGCAGTAGTTACGTTGTACCAATTCTGGCTCACTGAGTCAGAAGTGGTACAAGTACGACGTTCGTCAACTCACGATCCTAAAAAAAAAGTTTCGGCATGCTCTGATCACGAATCTGCGGTCCGTTTTTGCGTAGAATGCACGGTTCCGGAGATGTGCAGATCAATTAACTCTTATCTAATTGATATCCGGTGAGGGCCTCCACCGTCATTAGTGCCCCATTGTTATTTATCTATTGTTCATTGAATACCGTCATTATCTATTCGTGCGTCGGATTATCAGTGCTTTTATATTATACTCCCTTGTTCCTAACTGCAACGGTAATCTGAATCATCAATAAAATATATTACCTAATTTTGTTACAATTTTTATTTACGAAATACAAAATCTTATTACTTATTATCTATAAAATAGGAGCGAAACATCTCATCCACTAAAATATCGTTGTACAATGTGTTCCCTGTAAATATACTCGTAAAACTATGCATTGAACATCCCTGAAACTTATATAGCAAATACATTAAGCAATATTCGCCACAAACTGAAGTCCACTCATTCTGAATCCTATCAACATTCCAGTTCCATCTTTTACAATTCCTTTTTAAAAACTCTAGATGATATCGTACAGGTGCTCGTCCGTATGAATCAAAATATTGACCGACGTCATTCGTATCGATATATAAAGCTACCCAATGTGATCCTGGTTTATCATCTGTATCCAAATTGCATATTATATACGTTGACACGTGGGTGTACATGAGCAGTCTATTGGCAGCATAAACATTATTTTCTAGACTGGGGTGAATCTTTTTCAGATGTTGTTGTACATCTAGTGTATCCATGATATTACTGCTATTAGTAGATTATTACAGTACAATCTACTCAATGACTAACATAGGAATGATCAATTATAGTGATTAGATAGAGACGAGCACCTGTACGATATCATCTAGAGTTTTTAAAAAGGAATTGTAAAAGATGGAACTGGAATGTTGATAGGATTCAGAATGAGTGGACTTCAGTTTGTGGCGAATATTGCTTAATGTATTTGCTATATAAGTTTCAGGGATGTTCAATGCATAGTTTTACGAGTATATTTACAGGGAACACATTGTACAACGATATTTTAGTGGATGAGATGTTTCACTCCTATTTTATAGATAATAAGTAATAATATTTTGTATTTCGTAAATAAAAATTGTAATAAAATTAGGTAATGTATTTTATTGATGATTCAGATTACCGTTGCAGTTAGGAACAAAGGAATATAATACACATAATAGCACTGATAATCCGACGCACGAATAGACAATAACGGTATTCAATGAACAATAGATAAATAACAATGGGGCGCTAATGACGGTGGAGGCCCTCACCGGATATCAATTAGATAAGAGTTAATTGATCTGCACATCTCCGGAACCGTGCATCCTACGCAAAAACGGACCGCAGATTCATGATCAGAGCATGCCAAAACCTTGTTTTTTAGGATCGAGAGTCGACGAACGTCGTACCACTTCTGAATCATTGAACCAGAACTGGTACTAACTAACTACTTCTCACCCCACCAAGCGGCGATGAAGCCCTGTCTTTGCGTATCAAATAGTTTTTTTTAATTTACCTAACATTTTAAATGAATCTTTTAAAGTTTTTAGAAACTGAGTATTGTCGAGACATTATACATACATGAATTGCAGATTGACAAACAACAAGACCCGGAACAATTATTTATGTTACATACAAATATTTGTTTCTTGCGAGACTTGCAGCAACGCAGCCAAATGCTTAACTTAATTAACATTGAGCTATTATGTACTACGTACTAGAGGCGACACTGCATTCGGCTACTATGTTCCATTTTTTCCACTCGCTAGGCGCTTGTAGAGTTGTCACGTGTTGTGTTGATTTAAAAAAAATCTCGTGATAAAAATATGCCGTCGTGCGTACTTAGATATTACACAAATAATTCAAGAAATGTCAGTAAAAACCAAGGAATTATTTTTCATTGGTTAATAAGATAATTAATAAAAAAGGATTAAATTAGTAATAAAACGAATTGTTCCTAAGACGCTATCTCGTGTCACGTAATATAGATTATGAAATTAATTTGTTCAGATGCGACATTTCTGTGGGTACTTAAGGATAGGACGAATATATTATTATACACATTTTTTTGTAGAAACATATATGAGTTATCATAATTAGGCCAAATTTTTTATATTTAAATCTGCTAATTATTCTTATATTTTATTTTTAGGTTTCCACATCATAGTCAAAGTGGAATAAATTCGTCAATTTTTATCTCTCGCGTGCCCAGTATTTATGAACGACTCTTGTTCTAATTTAAATAAATATATTTGTAATTTAAATGTTATATTAACATGTTTTGTTAGACACACATTTAGAATGTTTTTTTTTTATTTGAGATATATACCTTTTAAAATATTGAGATAAAATATCATTAAAATGTAATTCTGATATAATATTATGTAATATTATATTAAATAAGCAAATATAACATACAAAATAAATGACAAAATTTAAAAAATTGTTCTCTATATAATTTACCTATTTAACAATACAATCTACTATTACCTACGGGTCATTCTACCTATGTTTATTCTATGATAAAAAAAACCAACCGCGCGAACACAGAGTAGCGCACATTTTTTGTTTTAAATAGCTGTTCTAGTACGTACATATTACTTCAATGTTAATTAATTATGTTTTTACTTCATTGCATACTTTTTGATGCTATATACTTAGTCAGGTCATAAGTTCTGTCAAAACCTTATTATTTAAAATTTTTGAATACTGGCTAGATTAACTTCACCTATTTTAGAATTATAACGTTTGCGCTTGCCGAAAATAAAAAAGACATTAATTTTCATCCATTTTCAAATATGGAGTGATCGAAGAAAGAAGATAGAGTAGCGGTAATCGCGTTGCACCGCTGCGCTGTGGTTACGCGCCAAAAGAGATTTTCAATATTCTACAAAAATTTAAAATAACCCTACGGTTTGTTTATCGCGCTATTAAACGATTCACTGAATATTTGAGCTTCGAAGATCGTAAGAGAATCGGCCGACTTCGAACAGTTAGGACACCCGCGATCATCAAAGCAGTGAAGGCGAGAATTCAACGTAATCCTGTCTGTAAACAAAAAAATTTAGCTCTTCCGACGGGCCTAAGCAGAACCACGGTCAGAAGAGTAATCAATGAAAACCTAGGACCGGTCATTTTTTGAACGTGCGTTTGAAAAAAATTAGGCTGGATAGATCCCGCGCTTTATTACGGCGGTAAGCGGGAAAAAATACCGCGAAATTTTGTTTTGGGATGAAAAAATGTTTAACATCGAAGAAAGTTATAATAAACAAAATGATAAGGCTACGCCCACAGCAGTAAAGAAGCCAGCACGCGTATTCCGAGTGTTCAACGAGCACATTATCCTTCGGCACTCATTTTTTGGCTTGGAGTCTCATATTCAGTCTTAACTGAGGTTATTCAGTCTTAACTGAGGTGTTTATCTGTGAAAAAGGTTTAAAAACCAGCGCCGAGGTGTATCAAAATACCGTCCTAACAAACATAGTGGAACCTCTTTCTTAAACAATGTTCAAAATCAGACATTGTATATTCCAACAGGACTCTGCACCAGCTCATAGGACACGAAGCACGCAAAACTGGTTGACCGCCCATGGAATTGACTTCATCGGACATGAAAACTGGCCCTCTTCTAGTCCACATTTAAGCCCACTGGATTATAAGATACGGCAACGTTTGGAGGAAAAAATCTGCGCTAAACCTCATCAGAATTCGGAATCTCTCCGAGCATCTTTGGCTAAAGAACCGTCAATAGTAGATATGAGTGTGGTGCGTGCTGGGATTGATGATTGGCCGCGTCGATTAAGGGCATGTATTCAAAATAGAGGAGGGCATTTTGAATAATGTAAATAAAATTGTATTCTAAATTAAATTACCTTTCATTTCATATATAATTTCTATATCTATCATAAAGTGTATCATTAATTTTATAAAAAGATTTTGACAGAACTTATGACCTGACTAAGTACAATGTCTTGAAATTTCCTTGGACAAATATAAATGTGTTAACTGCTATTTCTGAGATATATTGTAATATTTTTTTTTCTTTTTGCAGGTAAACGCCTTGGAACGCGTGGAATTGCAGTGGATTAATACGATACGCTAGGTTATATAATTAAGTTTTATTTCCTTAAGTTCTTGACAGTGTCAAGGTAACCTTAACTCAGCACTTCGGAATTAGGTTTATTAATGTGTTTTACATTATTTTTTTGTTAATTTTTTTGGGAGACTCAACTGTGCATACAAAGCTTAAGATAACGGATCGTTCACGCGAGTTTACGCGGTTCAGAATTATATGACGTATTAAAATTCTTATCCACACGAAACGTAAGACTCGCGTTTTGTATTGATCAGATTTTTTTAAATATAAATATCGACGGTGGAAAGAAAAAAATACCAATCGACATGTAGGCAACTTTACAGGAGAGCTGATTAAAGTTTGAAATTTTGAAAAAAAAAACCATATCAATTGTACTGTTTACACTATCGAAATGATTCTTAGACAATTGAAAAGCTGTTTGGACCAAAAATTTAAGTATGGACTCTTCAATGCCTAGTGTAAATAAGTTCCCGTTATAATTTCCGTAGTAGAGCTTAGTAAAAAAAATTACTAACGGATAAAATTGACCTACCGACAACCGACTCTTGATGTAAGAACCGAAAAAAGTTGTAATCAGATATTTTTTAAGAATTTGAGTTAGGTACATAATAAAAAGAATATTTCTATGATCAGGCAAGAGTTACTTACCCCTTCAGGATTGATTAATTTCTGTCTGGGATATTTTTACCAGAGGACAAATTAAAATAAGGTGTTGCCCTAATAGTTCAATGACAATTTTAGGTTTAACAAAGTAAAACACTAGTATTTTTTCTTTTTATTAAAAAAAACTTATTAGCTTTCGTGATTCAAAATCAAGTTTACAAAAAAAAAAGTATTGGCACTTTCTTTTACTTTTATGATAAAAGTTTACCTTTTATTATAAAAAGTACCTACCTAAAACCGAAAAAGAATTCACAAGTACATTGTAACGCTAATCACTTAAAATTATTTAACAAACTATAAACTTTTTTATACATAGAAGAGAGGGCAAATGAGCGTACGGTTCACCTGATGGATGATTCCACAAAGAAGTTGTGGCAATGCAGAAAACTCCTGGTAAATCGCACAGTGGTAGACCACCAAGCTTTTAGATGGTGCTGATGGTATCGTGAGTTTTGTCACGATGTGCCTTGGTGGAATTTGGCGGTTAGAATTAATCCAAAGAATTTCTCAAGTTCTCTTCGCAGCGCCAGTGAATCGAGCCGCTCTTCGCTAGATCGCGGGCAAGTGAAAGGAGCTGGCAATTAGGTGTAAGGCCCAGAGATGAGAATAATATTCCATGTGAGGTTGAACCTGCGTCTTTTAAAGTTACAACCTATGTGTCGGCATGAAATACTGTACCACTCTGCTGAGCACGCCAAGCTTTATAGAAGCCAATTTGGCCTTCCAACTGACCGCAGAAATGTACGTATTTCGATAAGTCGACACTGAGAATGAAGAAGCCCTGAAATTGAACAGATACAACAAAGAAGTTCTTTTCAGCGTTGAACACGCAAACCTGTGTCTTCAGAGACCAATCCGAGACTTTATTTAACAAAGACTCGACTTCAGACACAAGTTGGTTCTGGTACCCTGGTATTCTGGTTCCCTAGAAAAATTGGTACGGCAGGTGTAAATATATCACATATGCTGTCCTCCGTATATTAATGAATATTACTGGTTTGCAACGTACAATTGATATGCAAAGTAAACAGCGGAGGTGTTAGCACGCAGCCTTGTGGCTGCTGGTCCAATAGCACAATTTTTTGGGAAGCCCATACGAACGAAGCTTCGAAAGAAGCGCTTTGTGCCAAACCCGATCGAAGGCCTTCGATATTTTATTTTATTTAGGGAGCATACAGCTATATTTACAATCTAGATCACTGTATTAAAACTTATATGCCAATAAAAAGCTTCCACATATAGGCATAATATAAATAATACATTCACAACAAATCTTTACCTACTTAAAATAATCAAACATTTTTCTTAAAATTACACTACTTTGTAATTTTCAGAATCATTTTGTATAGGTTAGGACTTAGGAGACCTGCAAAGAAAAATAAAGTTGTGTTATCATCAAAGTAAAAGTTCTTTATATAATTATATTTAATAATGTACCTGCATTAATTAAAGCTATGTTTATTCATTTCGAGATATGCAGTTCCTTTTGATCCAGAATTCTAAAATATAGATTAATATTCGTAAAATACGAGAAACTCAAACATTATCACAACAACAGAAGAATAAGTAACACTTAAATGAAACTTCTCTTGACGAAGCGGCGAGTCACTGGGACGTGCAGTCACACATCTATTCGCTAAGCGCCAGCTTGATTCAATTTTTTGTTCCTAACCACCATTCTAATATTAAATCATGGCCTAGTTACACGACAATTTAAGATCAACGTGAAATACTCAACTGACGTTTTATTTCATAAATATTCCTTGAAGAGATGTCTAAATGCCAAAAAATATTAGAAAACGGTAGGTCACATTCATGTCAACAAAATTACGGAAAGGAAAATATAACTACCTACCCCTGGTAAAAAATATCTAAATACAAATAGCTAATATTAAGGATAGGTAAAAGGTTAAGTTACATTATTGATAGGAAAAAACAGTTTTTCATGAGTTCGGGAAATTTACTAAGTAGAAACACGGTAGAATAAAATTTGTCCTAAAGGAAATATTTTTTAAAATGACAAAAAATTTTCTTCGGTTGGTCGGCGAATACTTCAAAAAATCTTCGAATTTTAAAATTACTAAGCGACATTAACTTCATCGTAGGAGCATGAAAATAGGACATATCGATGCAGGAAAAAAAATCTGATTCCAAATGAATTCTGATTCGACAAAAGTGTCGCTTGGTAATTTTTTTCTTTCCAGCGTCGATATATGTTTTTTATAGAGTAGGAGGCAAACGAGTATATGGTTCACCTGATGTTAAGTGACTGCCGCAGCCCATGAACAACCGCAACACCAGGAGAATTGCAGGTGCGTTGTCAGCCCTTTAAAAAGAGTAAGGTCTTTTCTTGAAGGTCCCCAGGTCGTATCGTCAATTTCGTCGTCGTAAGAAAACCGTAGAAAAGGGCAGAACGGCCTCATTTAAAATATACCAGATGTAAAACCTAGATCGACGCTAAGGAGCCACATCAAGAGTACAAGACACCTGTTACTGCGATTGCCAATGCGCCTGCTAAGCGCGGCGAATCCTTCCTTTAATAAAATATAATAAAATTCTTTGAGAATAATAAATTGAACACTGGAAAATCTTAACCACAGTCATGTATCATTGGATATTTACGGGCTGGTGAAGAAGAAGTTTTGAAAATTTTGAACATAATGTCAATTAATAATTAAGAAAAATAAAGGATATGAGATTCTTCTTCGTTCTATAGATGTACCCACTACTACTAAATGACATACAAATATAAAACCATCAAATGCATTGCATTGTTTTAAAATATGCACTTTATAACCAACATTTTATTTTCATTTTATATTGAACCAACATTTTATATTCATTAAGTGTTACACAAAGAAGTCGCACATTGAAAAGTGTAATTTTTAAATTACGCAATATATAACCAGAGAAATATTTTTGCTCTTTTACAATAATATTGGGTTAGTTTGTCTTACATCTCGTGTTTGACCGACTGTATTTTGCCTCCAAGGCCGTTTGTTACGCCTCGATTTGGTTTAATTTGTTTTTAATAAGTCTAACAAACATATTAATTTGATACATTGATTGATGACTTACATTAGTTTTAAGTACACCGTCATTCGTCAAATACTCGGACGGATGTGGGCCGTGTGTTTAATCAGCTTTTAAAATAGACTTTGAAGAACTGACTAATTTCGGTTTTGCCGTACACTATGAAGCTCGAATTTTGTTTTGTTCGGTATAGCTTTGATTATAGGTCTAGAAATGATGTTTGTGTAATTGTTGTTATAGGATGGAACTAATACAATAATAATAATAATAATAAGGAAGGAAGGAAGCCGTGCTCGAAAATGACCGAGTCCCCACTCACAAAGGACATTCTTCGAATAAGCCTGATATTGTGCTGATGGACCGGGTCAACGTCAGTCAAAGATATTTTTGGTCGACATTACCATCCCGTATGACGAGAACCTCGTGAAAGCCGAAACAGATAAGCAAGCAAAGTATCTGGACCTGGCTCACGAGGTGACCGACATGTGGGGTGGTGTGCCGACCGAAATTATTCCTGTAGTCGTCTCTGCGAATGGGCTAATCCCAGTTAGCCTCTCTGGTCATCCGAGGCGACTGGGACTCCGTGACGGACCGCTCCGGGCTCAAATGCGGAAGGCAGTGCTCCTCGATACCGCCCGCATCGTCCGCCGGTTTCTTTCCCTTTCCCCCTAACCCTCGGCCGTTCGGTCTCCCCTGCCGAGGGCTTCCATCTGGTTGGGCTTTTATTTATTTATGTATTTTTTGTATTTATTTTATTTTATTAATATTTATGTATATTTATCTTTTCATTTTCATTTATAATTATATATTTATACATCCCAACCAGATGAGAAAACTATATAGGTACCCAACATAATAATAATAAGTTCTTTATTTCCAAGAGGTTGTACATCAATATATTTGCTTAACATTTAATAAAGCTACATTGGTACATATACCTGAAAACATAGCATCTGCAGCCGAACTATGAGACCTGTGCATCAGCTGTCAGCGCCATATCCCCACCGTTAATTAATAAAATATTAGGATACAAGCAAAAATTAAAGTTACAATGAAATTAATTGGATCACATATTACGATTATATACTATGTTTCCACTTATTACTTATACCAAGGTACAAACAAGATAATAATTTATACTACTTATGTCGTTCCTCTCTCATAAGATGTGTAATGAATGACTGTAAGAAGTAATTGTGTTATGAGTGTAATGTGTATGAGCAGTTATGGGAGAGGAGCATGTGAGTGAGTGAGTGAATGAGTGAGTGAGTGAGTGTGTGTGGGTGTGGTTTGGGGGGGGGTGTGTGTGTGTGTGTGTGTGCGTGCGTGCGTGCGTGCGTGCGTGCGTGCGTGCGTGCGTGCGTGCGTGCGTGCGTGCGTGCGTCGTGTGTGCGTGCGTGCGTACGTGTGTGTGAAAATGATAATTGTAAAGAACACACACACACGTGTGTGTTTTTTTACAATTTATTTCATTAAAGTGGTAAATGTCTAATGTTTTATTTAGTTTATTATATAAGTGTGGTCCGAAAAATGCAAAGGATTTTCTTATAAAAGTTGTTTTAAAATTAGTTGTATCTACGGAAAATTTCCTGCGTTTATTTCAGTTCGTTCGGTTGTATAACAATAAGTTATGTTGTTTCTGAATGATCGTTAATATAAACAGTTGTCTTACTGTAAGGACCTGACAGTTAGCATAAAGCTGTGATGTAGGATAAAGAAAAGGTTTAAATGTTGCAACTTTGAGTATAGCACGTTGAGAGATTTCTATCTTTTGTAGCACCGTTTAGAGGCACCACCCCACGTTTATATGCAGTATGTT
Organism: Parnassius apollo; assembly: GCA_907164705.1. NCBI lineage: Eukaryota > Metazoa > Arthropoda > Insecta > Lepidoptera > Papilionidae > Parnassius > Parnassius apollo. The sequence goes on from CAJQZP010001037.1 coordinate 9,517,388, forward strand.
ATAAAAGACTGACATAAAGCTAAGTAAACTCGTTTTAATATATCTAGATCCAAAACGTGTCTAATAGTTTTAAATATATATATATATATATATATACAAATATATAAAAAAATATTTAAAATTTAAATTACTATCTATTATAACCCCTAGATATTTAATATATTTACTAGACTCAAGTGAACGGCAGGAACAGCTGTTATATATATTAATAAGAGTATTAAGCAATCATATGAATGAATCACTAAGTTAAAAATTTCAAGGTTGCGAATAGGTTTTCTTAATGAATAAACTATATATTTTGTTTTTGTAATATTGATTGAAAGTTTATTACTGTAAAGCCAATTAGTAACTGCATTTATACCTATTTGTGCAGACGAGAATACGTCTTTCCACGAATCCGCAGCAAATATCATAACAGTGTCATCTGCATATGAAATTATATGTCCCTGAGAGAGATCAAATTTTGTAACATTATCAATATAAATTAGAAATAAGGTTGGGCCGAGTATACTCCCTTGTACGCCGTGTTACTAGTAAATCATTGCTGCTAATATTATTCACACTAACGCATTGATATCTCTCAGAAAGATAACTTTTAAATAATTCGAGTTGAGTAAGAATAGGTTGTATTTCTTTTTATTATTTACTAGCTTCCGCCTGCTCCTTCGCCTGTGTGTAAGCAGAAACGTATTATTTTAATTCTCCTTGGGAAAACATCCCCAAGGTATCATTAACTAAAATGTATATGTCATCTTTTCATGCATACTGACTAGTTTGTAGCACTATGGCGACAATATTTATCGTCAATTTTTTATATAGGATAGGGGTAACAAACGAGCACACAGTCCACCTGATGGTAAGTGGTTACGGTGGCCCATGGACATCTTCATCTGTCCTCGGTTACGAATTAAAATGCAGACGTGTTGTTACCCGTGAGAACTAAGATGGAATGGAATGCCTCGTTTCTAGTAAAAAGGGTCACCGGTTCTCTACGCTCACCATACGAAACACCTGGTATTCTGTGAGAGTTTGGTCCCACCCCGATCGAGCCGACCCGTTATTGCTACAACTATATTACTTATATAGCTACAGCATGGCTCTACCACTTATAAAACATTTATAATTCAAAAATTATTATAGTTCATTTCAATAATTGATTTGTATGGTTGAATTCAATGGTTAAACCATTAATTTCATTTAGTTCAAGGATAATTTGTTTACACGAATAAGTGTACACTTAACATCGCTGTTAAGTCGTTCATTTAACGTGGAAATAAATCCTTACGTGTGTTGACGTAGTGATTATATTGCCCGATCAAAACTGATTTATTGGTAACAATAAACCGTGAATGGAAACAAATGTCTTTGGGCGTTGTCGCCGACATTTGTAAACGGCCCTATGAAGGAGTGTTAAATGACGAAAGGGATTGACTGTTTGAATTATTTTTTTTATAGAAGAGGGAGCAAACGAGCATGCGGCTCACCTGATGTTAAGTGACTACCGCCGCCCATGATCAACCGCAACACCAGGGGAATTGCAGGTGCGTTGCCGGCCCTTTAGAAAGGAGTACGCTCTTTTCTTGAAGGTCCCCAGGTCGTATCGGTCCGGAAAAATTGCTGGTGGTAAACTATTCCACAGAGAGGTTGTACGCGGAAGAAAACTCCTCTTGAAACGTACAGTGGTGGACCGCCAATCATCCAGAAGGTTTGTATGGTATCGGGACGTTTGCCGCGTAGTGCGTTCACGAAATTTGGCGGCTAGTATTAATCCGAACAATTCCTCAGAGCACTCTCCATGGTATATGCGAAATAAAATGCAAAGAGATGCAACATCTCTTCGCAGTGCCAGTGAATCGAGCCAATCGGAAAGCACTCGGTCGTCGACGATTCGAGCCGCTCTGCGCTGGATGCGGTCAAGTGGAAGGAGCTGGTACTGGGGAGCCCCAGCTCAGAGATGGGAACAGTATTCCATGTGCGGCCGAACCTGCGCCTTGTAAAGTCGCAGGCGGTGTGCCGGCATGAAACACTGTCCCGCTCTGCTGAGCACGCCAAGCTTTTTAGAGGCCAATTTGGCCTTCTCTTCCAAGTGACCACGAAACTGCACGTCACTCGATATGTCAACGCCGAGGATTCCGATACTGGCTGAGGCAACAAGGGGAGTGCCTTGAAATTGAGGAGATACGACAAAGGGGTTCTTTTTAGCGGTTAACGCGCAAACTTGTGTCTTCTGGGGGTAAACTGGACTAGATTTAGTCGCTCCCAATCCGAGACTCTGTTCAGCAAAGACTCCACTTCAGACACAAGTTTGTCCCGGCACTCGGAGACGTTTTCCCGAGAAATATTGGCTCGGCCGGTGTAAAGAGCATTTTTAATTTTTTATCATTTTACTTATTGAAAATTAATAAAAAATATATTTTTTTATTAAAAATAATATTATTTTATTAAAAATAATATTATTTTATTAATTTATAAGAAAGTTTGCGTCGTAAAATGTTGTCCATATTTACTTTCTGATATTTTTAAAATAAGTATATATAATAAATAATATTTTTAAGCTCATGTTAATTTATGGTTATGTGTTTATAAAACAAATAATGTGAATAAGAATACTACCTCAAAATTTTATAAGAACCTATAATATTTTATAATTTGAGAAGGACTGCGTTCGTAGACTACCTAAGAGAAACAGAAATACGAGGGCGGCACTGAAAATTTCGGGAATCAAGGAAGTGACACAACATCCTACTTTAACTATTTAAAAATGTATTTATTGCTTTTCGAAATATTCTCCGCGAAATTTGACACATTTTCCATACGATGGAACCAATCATTGAAGCAACCATTCCATTCGGAAGTTGGCGTCTCCAAAATGGCCGTTTTGTAGGCGTCCACAGCTTCTTCAGGTTATGAAAATCTCTGTCCGCGCAATTTATTATTTATTTTAGGGAAAGTATAGAAATCATTAGGGCTTAGGTCGAGGCTGTACGGCGGATGGTCTAATAATTTTATGCTTTCTTGCTCTAAAAAGTCTTTTGTTCTGTGTGCGGTGTAAGAACTCGCATTGTCGTGATGGAGGGTGATGCGGCGGTTGCAGTTCTCTCTACGGAGTTCAGAAACGACCTGTGGCAAACAAATGCTAGCATACCATTCTGAATTAACCGTTCTTTGTCCCTCAAGAGGAATAGTCGTAACATGGCCGGTTTTGGAGACAAACGTGGCCACCATTTATTTGCAACACCCCGTGAACGAACAATTTTTGTTGGCTTTAACTCATTTTCGAACACCCAAACTCGTGACTGGTTTTTTTGTTTCGGGTTCGTACGCGTATATCCAGGATTCGTAAGCTGATACGATGTTGTATACAGCATTTGAGGATCCTGCGTGGAATCTTTCGAGAGTTCTGACGCACCAAGTAACGCGAGCCGCTTTTTTGCTCTTCACAGAACGAATGCGGTATCCATCGGGAAAACAACTTTTTTACACCTAATTGTTCATGCAAGATTATTTGTATTTGACTCATGTCAATGTCTAAAGTTGCCTGAATTTCGCGGTATGTCACATGTCGATCGTCGCACATAGCACAGCATCAACGTTTTCTTGGGTGACTGCAGTTTTTGGACGACCTTGACGGGGATCATCACTGAGCTTGACACGTCCACGTTGAAATTCAGCAAACCAGTGATAAATTGTGGTTTTGGATGGGGCTTCATCACCAAATGCAGAAATCATCCGGTCAACACACTGTTTTTGTGTTAAACCACTTCGAAAGTTATAATAAATCATCGCTCTTGAGTTTTCTCGAGTCAATTCCATTTTCTCAACGACTAAACAAGTTTGACAAAACCTTGTGACAAGACCGAGAATCTTTTTTTAAATAAATAATGGTATTCGATTTTTAAAACCAAGGAGTTTTCAATTAAAAAGATTTTAATATGACAGGAACAGTGGAAATATTCCATTCCCGATACTTTTAGTGCAGCTCTCGTAGCAGCAAATGATCATGTGATGTGTGACTAGAACCGAAGATATTTTTCTTAGTGGTAACGAAGCATGCCTTCTTAGTGACATATAGTGACAGCACCCTTGCATTATGATTTTTAATCGATTGTAGGTGTAGGTGACTGGGGACAGCATCCACTTATCATCAGGTGGCTCCTTTGTTACCCTTACTTCTTTAAAAATATTTTAATCAAGCTGCTTTCTCGAATTTCTACCCCCAACTCTAATATCGTCGTGTGGTGCCAGCGTACAAGAATCAATGACTTCATTTCATTTCAAAATTTCATGTATTCGGTGTCTTAAGAGTCAAAAGGGCCTTTCAAGATGTAAAAGGTTTCCAAAATCAGTTGGTATCATTCTACCTATAATCTATGCACATTTTGGCCTAAGTAGTAGTTTCTATTAGAATCAACGCAACGAATAAGTTTCCGTAGAAAATTTATGAATTGGACAACATAATTTAATTCCATACGTCGCAAGAAAAGAACGGAAAATTTAAATGATTCAAATCAATATCATAAAATCTATATATATGTATAGAAATTACTTTATTTATTTGTAGGATGATACGTGAGAATACACGATTGACTCAACAAGTTCGCCGTTGGACGATATAAACGTGTCAGATAAGCTCCAACATTTTGCAATAACTGTATCATCACTACACCTTCATTCGTCTACTGCTTTGTTGGCACAGGCTTCATTTATATTATGGAAGCAGCCTTTTATGTCGATCCATATTTAAACATTGACTTTGACACGTGGCCTAGTTTTTTATCCTGTTTATTGCGATCCTTGTGTCTTGACGTATTTCAATACTGCTTTTATAATTTGACAATTTTTCAGATCAGTTTTGAACTTACGAGTAGCTCCTAGTTCATGAGAACAGGATTCCATTTTTGAAATTTAATAAACAATATTATAATTTCATATATACTCCATATAGCATATAGATATAACTCCATAATAGTAACTTCTTTCATATTGTAAGCGTTTCTTGTATATGAATTGCATATGGGTTAGCCCAAATTGCATATAATACTAATGGTTATACGACTAGAATCGCACGACACGTAGCAATACAGTCAAACGCTTACCTAGTGCGGTGCCGAGCCATTGTCAGAAATTTCCAATTAATATTTAAATTTGGAACTTGGATTGTTTTTGTTTTCTAAGCCTTGTTTATATACTTACCTTTTTGCCTGTCATCGTTTATCATTCATTACAGTTTATCAAAATCCACTATTGAACATAAAGTTGCTTGGCAGGCGGTTTAGTTTCCGCATTTGTTTTATAAATATGAGTTGTTGTCAGGAATATACTGCTGCCCATCTCCTGTTTAATTTTCCCTCTGTCACCAGTGAAATGAAATAGGGTATTGAATTCCTACGCCGCAACTTCATAGCGATAACTTTACCTTTTTAATAGACTTATATTACCATTATTTAACCTTACTTTAGAACGTTAATAAGGAACAGTCAGGGGTTTTATGGCACACTCTAACCAGGTGGAAGCTTATGTTAAGTGTTTACGTAAATTAATAGATTAGTTTCAATATATTATCTTATTCAAATATTAAACAACGATAATAATATATTAGCTAAATCTCATTTTACTTTGCTATAGTGTTATTTGCAATATAAAGGCCATATAGACTTCAGAACAAAATAATTTTATGACTTTGAATGCTTAATAACTAAGTAAATATATAGTCGTTGAACACAACACTTGCGCCACAGCTATAAATGCATGGAAAACTGTGCATTAATGTTATAGAAAGGTTATAGATGACGCTTTGTTCATTCGTATGTCGATGATGGATTGCTCATTTTTACGTCGTATAAAAAGTTCATGTGGGGGTTTGATTGATCATATTTTGATGCGTAAATTTGAACTAAAGTGACTTATTTGTAGAATTCAAAGCTTAAAAGCTTTATGACCTAACGTTGCATTGTTGCTACAAGGTAATAAGAAAAGGGGTAATCAAACGTTTCGTAAACATACCAAGAAACAGAAAGAGGCCGTTTGAATATGAACCAAAAATATAAGAATACCATCAATGCTGGGAAAGGTCCGCGTTAATAGCCACCTTAAAATTATTAGTTACTAACATGATTTTTACTTAATTTATTGTACATTTTGTTGTGTTACAGCGTGTTGCCAGTGATGACTTATGAATCTGAGACGTGGTCTTTCACTGCTGGCCGTATGAGGAAGCTCAAAAGCGTAATCCAAAATATAACCAGAGCGACCGATATTGCCCATAGCTAGAGTCGGCCATATAGCTTGAAGAACCTACGGTCGATGGGTAAAAGAGTTCCCGAGTGGCATCCTTGGTAGGCAAAATATAGGGCGACACCCCACTAGATGAAGTGACGACCTGGTAAGACGTGAAGGACGACGATGGATAACTTAGGACCGTACTATGTGGCATTCCTTGGGAGAGGCCAATGTTAAGCAGTGGACTTGTGATGAGCTGTAATGATAATGATGATGATGACGATACGTTTTGTAATTTCATATACCTACAAATTAGTTGGTTAATGTTAGCCGCGACACTAGTCACGCCTAACAGTATACTAACAATTACGCGAGCAACACGCGGAATTACTAAAACTACATATTTACTCGATATGTTTTAAATATACCAGAATATAAAAGCTATTAATAATGAATTGAAATTTTATAGCGATTAAAGTACGTGTTAAAGGGTTTTTTTCCAGAGGCATTGTAACCTTTTCCATTTTGTTGCATAATAATTGTCAGAAAACTGATGTAGAAACATAATCAATGTTCCCTACTCATTAATTGCTGCAGAATTATAATACCGAGATGCGTTGCCGGCCTTTCAAAAAGGAGTAGGCTCTTTTTTTGAAGGTCCCTAAGTCGTATCTCTCCGGAAAAATCTCTGGTGGTAGTTGATTCCACAAGGAAGATGTGCGAGGAAGAAAACTCCTTATATTATTTATTCTTCGTCTTCATCTTCATTCATTAACCTAGTGAAATCCATTGTAAGAAGATAAGAGTGTTTTTATGCTTCAAAGTTACGTATATTAATAGGATACATTACATCACATGTCATCATAACGTTTTGTTTTGTTGGTAAAAAACTAAACTGATAGTACCTTCCAACTAATAACATTATTTCATCATTGGAATGCTTCAGTAACGAGTTACAATTACCTACGCGTGATCTCTTTTGTGGCTTTGAATAAATGTACCCATGAACTTGTCAGTTCTAGAAAAATCTTAAAAAATATAAAAGCGTACCGTGTTCTGTGTCTTTAGTGTATCCCAATTAAAAATACAACCTTATCAGTGAAAGAAAACGGCAAAAAATTGTTATTGGCTTTTGAAATACCGGTCACCTTTGAAAATGCGACCTTATTTAATTGTAATGGTTTGTGCATTATATTTTATTTTATTTTGTTTTCGAACTTGTGATTTTATTTTCTCTACAGTAAGACGAATTGCGGACTGAAAACAACACTGCTTCGTCGGTGTAAAGGCTATTACGCTATACGGTAATAATTTTGTACCTCAGTCGTCAATTCTTTCTACCAGATAAAGCACCATGAACAATAAAGACAAAGAGTAAAAATATAATATAATTATAAGCCTGCTGACCATACGTTTTCCTTAAAGAATGCCACTTAACACGGTCCTGTGTCACCTGCATCTATCGACTACATCGACTGCCTACATCAGGGCAAATCACTCCATATTGTGAAGGGCCCACCTATGTTTCTCTTTCTGATACGAGATTGCCACTCTAATGTTTTTCTTCCGCATCGTTTGTCGGTTCCTTTAGTTTATCCAAATCAACTTGTGTTTCCTATGACCACGGGGACAGTAAAAATATTAAATACGAGTCTGTCCCATTTCAACACTTATAAAATTTGGTAACATTACTTCCCGTCAATAATGTGTGGCGATAATTAATGTTTGTCTAACAAAAACGCGAACGTATTGTACGCCATCCTTCTCTTTGTATATTACGTTACGTAACTATTCCCGACGAACACTATGAAGGTCAGTCTAAGAATAACTTCGATAATTTGCTTCTTTGAAGATTATATTTGATAACGAAGAAATAAATTACCGAACTTATTCTTAGATTGACTTCAAAAAGACTTTGGGGTTTACCATTCGGTAATCCTGTCTGCTGGGAGGATTCGGGTCCGAATACTAGTAACTAACTCTTTGGTACATGATGGGGAAGATAACCAATTCGAAGCTATATCATTAATCAAATCCTATTCCAATATCTACGCTAAGTGGTCTATCATTATGATCATCTTGATTTAAAGGTATTCGGCTGATCATTGAAACTTTCGAGTTAAAGCATTTGTTGTAGTTGGCACGTCTAACCGTTGAGGATTGACTGGCCCATACTAGACGTCTCGCATCTTAAACTCTGCTCTCCGTCATTAGGTGGGATATTTTTAGGTCTGGCAATTGTTAAGATGTTTATTCCGACATCTGACGGATACTACAAGATTTTTATAAAATTACCTCGATCAACATCAGGCTGATTCTAGCAACGGCGATAAGCGACTATTTTCATATATATACTGTCGAAAGATTCAAATGCGCAGGATATCTAAAAGTTAAAAATGGGACTTAATATATGAATATGAATGTGTGACGGCGCTGTCATCGCGCCGCAAGCGAAACACACAGAAGCCTAAATCACGCTAACAAAATTCCGAATCATAAACAGTATATATAGAACATCTCCGAACTATCACATGGAGTGTCAGCCGCTCTCCGGGCAAAACACCTTGCCCGGCGGGAGATCTCCCTTTTCCTTTCACGGCCACAGTGGTGACCACCCGACGTGATCTGAACACGCAACCAACAACCTTCGGAAACTTCAAACTTCATCATCGTCATAGAATACCCCACCTATTCGCTCCCGAGCAGATATCGTCTGCAGTCTTCATATCCTGCAAGCCAGCTAGCTTCACAAGGTTCATCGCAGCACTGGAATAATAATGCTTCGTGTTCCTTCAAGCTACTCTCTGCACTATACAGTGTTCGGCACGGCTCTGAGCCTTACTGCTCGCCTCTGCTTCACGGCACTCTCGCAGATTACTTGCCTTCTTCTTCTTCAGTATATATAGAACATCTCCGAACTATCACATGGAGTGTCGACCGCTCCCCGAGCAGAACACCTTGCCCGGCGGGAGATCTCCCCATTTCCTTCCACGGCCACAAATGTGTTATAATTTAAAAAAACTGGGGCTTACAATGTTATTGTTTACTTATTTAACTTGACCATTCCTGTATGATTTAAAGCTTCATCTAATCAAACATAAGGCTCTCAATAACATCCCAATGCTCGTCAAAAATCTAAATACCCCTGGGATGAAAATATAGGATGCTGACTAAGATTATAGAACAAAAATAATTTGAAGTTGACGGATTTTATGACACAGCTACTTTACGAAAATTATCCGATGGTATAAAAATGAGAAATGAGTGCGTGTAACTCTTACGTGAGGTTTAGTAAAACTTATGAATATTAATATCTATTTTCGTTATGCATGTATGTTTATTTTTTATTGATTTTTATTTAAAATATGTTTCATTATTTATCAATAAAATTAAACTTAGTCAAAATAGAATAAAAACTAATTTATAGTATAATGTATAATGCCTTAAAATTGTATATATTGTGTATTAACACATCACATAATATACACCTATAAATTATTGTAATTAAGTTCCGTCCAAAAAAGAAATGAATTACCCTAAAGTTGCGCCTAAAGAAGTTTTACTTCATAATATTTCCGAGCTTGTAGCTTTTAGACCTTGTGGTAGAGCCATGTTGCAGCTACATATATTATGGTTGTAGCACGAATGAGTCGGCTCGACCAGAGAAGAACCAAGCTCTCACAGAATACTAGCGTAAAATATCAGCTTAATACTGCTGTGTTTCGTATGGTGAATGTAGAGTCCCGGAGACCCTTTTTTTACTGAAAACGAGGCATTCCATCTTAGTCCTCAGAGGTGACAACGCATCTGCGTTTTGATTCTTAATCGAGTATAAATGTAGATTTCCATGGGTCACAGCATCCACTTACCATCAGGCGAACTGTGTGTTCGTTTGTCACCTTTATTCTATAAAAAAGCTGGGCGTATTGTAAACTGCTGCATTACAATATTTTGAGTTTAAGGTGTTTGCTCCACGCGCTGCTGCGCTGCTTTCTACAAACAGTTTACATTCAGTTTTATGGAGAAACAGCCAGCTTTATTCAAGCATGCAGCGGGGTGAGGTGCTCGGCGTGCTTTACATTACATACATGCACTGTATTGCTGTACACACTGTACGGCACTGAATGACCGACACTCAACGGATATTTATGGTCCCCTAAAAGTCGGCCGTTCGAATGGTACGCCTCACGTATTTATTAAAACACCCCTTTAGTTAATATCAATACCCTCACACGTCGTCACACGCGGCGTACATCTCTGCATTTTTTAATCTAACTTAAGGGTTTGAGCAAAATGCCGAACTAGTCGTTATTTGTGAGAATTTTAGGAGCTATCTACTTGTTATTAAAAAGATAATATATCAACTAATAAAAATTAAATATTAAATTTCTACATATCTTGGTTCTATAATATCCAATTCCTATTATTTTAAAGGAGTACTTGTTGAAATCTCCTTACAACTAAACAACAGAAATGCGAAATAATTATTGATAGCATGCATCTCCTCACAAAGTTAAGCATTATTTCATTTTGCGATTGAAACTAATAGATAGGCAATTCATTAATAAACATTTTAATCTATTTAATTTTTTCTAAGGACTGAAATTCGATTTTATAAAGAAAATATTTTTTTAAATTTGGGCGTATTTCTTACGAGATATATTGTAGCAAGAGCGCGTGGAGTGTAGAAGCATAGGCGGACCGAATTCTCAAGGCAGTTCGCTAGGAGTACCGCCTTAGTCGTCCGTCGCTCGTCGTCCACCTGATGTTAAGTGGTTACTGCAGTCCATGGACACATGTAACCAACTTCAAACAAAGAAGGTTATAGATGTGTTTTCATCACTGAGGTCTAAGATATAAGTAGTATAAATAATAAGAGTGTGGTATCTACCTTTCACCTAGTACTAGCCTGTTTCTGCCTCGGCATGTCTCTTATTACTTGACAAAATAAAAATATAACGAATAACTACTGTTTATACTTGTACTGCGCAGTGCTCATTGCATTAATGTCAATATTTATGTCTACCAGTTCAGCGAGCCGTGATCGCTAAAATCAAAGGCATTCCGCTAACACAGTCATAATTCACTTTATTCGGTTAACGATCATTAACCTCCCCTTGCGACGGGTGACAAATTTTGTAACACGTATACATTTTTAGGGGACCTAGCTTAGCCAGAAGGATTGTCAATAATGCCGATTAAATTACTTTTTACGAGCTGGCAAAATGATTTGCCTGTATAAAATTGTATGGGTATACCAGAAAATGCCGTCACGGTTGGTTACTTGAACACTATTTCCTTTTAAATATTTGTAATCAATGAAACTTAATTTTAAATAACATGTAAGATCAAGTTTTACATATAAAAATATTTTACATATAAAATATCTATAAGTGACGTAATTACGGTATTAGGAACATTTATTTTTAGTATTTTCGATTTCACAAATAATCTTTTGATAAAACATAGCCCACATCACTCCTGGCACTGCTCTTTGTCTGTTCTCGAATTTTATTACAAATATTTAGTTTTTTTCAGCCATTCCGAAGATAGGCCCGGACAGGCGCAAAAAAATGTATTGCATGCAAATAACCAGCCCCCTGAGCTTAATAATAGGCAGTTGTTTTGATATTACAGATAAACACTTCTTTTATCCGTAATATCAAAACAACTGATTTAATATTATTAATTATTCGAGTGATTGATTACAAGGATAATAATTGAAAGTTGCTGATTCAGAAAAAACCTCTATACTGGAAAGAAAGAGCAAGAAATCGACTGGGCCTCTTTTAAACATTAATTTACAATAATTTTGTACAAGTAAATATATAAACATTTAGACGTAGCATAGTAATAATCACCTTATTCCCAGGGTATATTATCAAACATGACATTTGTTTGTTCGTATTTTATGTTATGTTTATGTTTATCAGATTGCGATAAAAATTTCTCAACTTATTGCTTGCTCTTCCGCGGAGGTTATGGGCATAGTTGGACCCGGTAGGTGGCACTGTTGTAGAATCCAGAGATCACCGAAGCTGGAGCAGAAAAAATAAAAATTTAATATAAATTATATTAAGGTGATTTAATTTATTAATAATGGTGTGTGTCGAATAGTTAATTGTTATAAAAACTAATTTCTTCTGTGAATAATAAAATCATCTAGAGACCCCTTATTTTTTATATTTGCGATATTTTTTTGTATTTGCGTTTAATGTTTTGTTTTGAACGTATGGGTAACAAACATAATATGTATGAATACTTTTTTGTAAAAGATGACAAAACGAGCACACAGTCCACCTGATGGTAAGTGGTTGCTGTGGCCCATAGACATCTACATCTATCCTCGATTACGAATCAAAATGCAAATGCGTTGTCACCCATGAGAACTAAGATGGAATTCCTCCTTTCCAGTAAAAAGGGTCTCCGGTTCTCTACACTTACTATACGAAATACAGCAGCGATAAGCTGCTATTTTACGCCGGTATTCTGTAAGAGCGTGGTCCCTCCCCGTTAGAGCCGACCCATTCGTGCTACAACTATACTATGTACTAATATAGCTACAGTATGGCGCTACCACGTATAAATGATACGGCCTAGGCATGAATCGTATATGTCCCCGATTACGAAATAAAATGCAGATGCGTTGTCTGACGCTTGTGAGAATTGAAAGGTGTATTTTTTTACTTATTATAAGGCCAGTGCATAACCACAATCCTACCTGATGATAATTGGTGATGAAGCCCGAATTGATAAATCGTAATGTCTGAGCGAAATAAAAGTCTATTCGCTTTTGCCTTGAACACCCAGATTCTTATCGGACGGGATGACATGCCGGCAAATTACCATTAATATTGTTAATGTAAATTAATAGTTACCAGCGAAAAGAATCTCGGCTCTCTTGTTCTCGTCACTCATCATACAAAACATATGTAGCTACATTATGTTGTTATTTCACACTGGTATTCTGTGCAAGCGTGATTCTTTTCCGTTCAAGCCGACCTATTCGTGCTGCCCCCATATACTCATAATACACTGCCACTTAGCTCCACGCAAAAAAATGTTAATTAAAAAGACGACACATCTGGAATAGCAAATATAAGATTATTTGTTAACTGCTTGCAGGTTTTTTTATAGAATAGGGGTGACAAACGAGGACACAGTCCACCTGATGGTAAAAAGATGCTGTAGCCCACAGACATCTACAATTATCTTCGATTAAGGATCAAAATGAAAATGCGTTGACACCTCTGAGAACTGCGATACAATGCCTCGTTTCCAATAAAAAGAGCCTTCGGTTCTCTACATTCACCATACGAAACACAGCATCATTAAAATGTTATTTCGTTGTTATTGTGTAAGAGCGTGTTCCTTCCCTGGTCGAGCTTTTATCTGTTGCATTAAGAGTATTGTATTTGTGATTTTATCTACAATTATTGTCTTTTTACTCTTTCATAATAAAAAGGCCAAAAATATAGTTTACACCTCGTATTGAACCTGTCCTGGCAGTTAGCGTCATCGCAATAACTTTATCCGCATGTATTATAATATTTGACTGCAATTTCTAGTTACAAAAGTATACAATCACCATTTTAGTCGGGCGTGCTCTACGGCGAATTAACTATTATAATGGTTTGAGCTTACGTATAATAGTTTTTGTATGAGGTCGTCGACATTTCTCAGTTGGCATGAACTGGTAGGGCAACACTTATGCCATGTTTTATGGTATTATTATCCGGTCTAAGTGTTCGTGCGATTACGCTATCGTTTTCTATCGCATTCGTAAAATTTTTGTCGGAATACGGTTCCTCTCACGTTGGGGCTTTTGAAAATGTTACGACCAAAAATTTTTGTGTGTACTTATCGAAAACTTCGCTACTAAAATTACTTATTTATTGTTATAAGTTTTAAAAGAAACATCTCAATAAACATATCATTCATGAAACCTGTGTTTAACCCCAAGCATTTTTCTCAAAAAGGCTGACAGTCTGTCAGGGTTCAACCAATCGGAATTTACTACTTTCGCTTCTTCCACATTCATCAGCCATACGTTGCGCCGGTTTTTTTTTAAATTTCTTTTATGTAATGGCCAAGATCGCAGCTGCATGTTTTCGTATATGCAATTAAGTTTAATTACAGGATATTACAACGGCAACGTGGAGGAAAAATCTTTTCTTTAGGTGTGTATAAAGATTTCGCTTTGAATAACGTATTCTCTTTTGTACATATTATGTATTTTGTAAAATTAAGACAACTGTTTTAAAGTTGAGATAGTGATATTTTAATAGCTGCATCATAATCATCAACGTCATCATTATTCATTACAGCCCTTAAGAAGTCCACTGCTGGACATAACCCTTTCACAGGGAAGCTGCTAGCTGTATACTTTTCTGTAATTACGCTTTCTAGCGGTGAGGGAGCGGTTTCTCAAAATCTCCAGAACAATAAAACCATCGTCCCGGGCTGATGTGCACCTTACGCCCCCACTGCCTGCCCTGTGGGTGTAGCGGCCTGTCTCCTGGTGTCGTTTCAGTACATACTTCTGCTGCTGCATAACTTTACGCTGTGTCAGTCCTTGGTCAATTAATGTTAATGCTACTGCTTGTGCAACTTTTGCTGGTGTTAATGGCATTTTTATTGGTTTTAGAACACCTTTAGTTATAGTATTAAGACACAAGATCACAATAATTGAATAACCTTACAGTAGGTAAACTTTTTACAACACACAAATTTAAAATGTGAAATTAGTCGCTCAAATGACCCGATTCAACTAAAAGTTAAATAATTCGTCATGGTGCAGTTAAACACAATGAATTACCCTCTTGAACTTGAAGGTAAATTTTTTGACATACCACCTGCGTAACAAACATTCATTAGAAACACTTAAAGCTTTTGCTATCGCGAGCTAAGCGCTTGTCCAAGATTTCGTGCCGCTACGTGTATTTTTTTCTTCATCAGCAGTCTGTGAAACTCCACTGTTGTGGGCTTCTCATATTGTAGCGAAGATTGCAGGTGGATTGACGATAGTAGTCTGGTACTGCAGGGAACTTTTCGTCTGGGTATTTTACTGACCTGAACTGATCCTGACGTTAAAATGGTTACACTACTATCTATCGCAACCCGTAAAACCCCCATGGTAGATATCCACGGGATGAAATGGGGTGATGGATTCTCTTGCGTCGCAAGTCGCAACAAACGGCAAATTTTTTACATTTACTAATTTATTACTTATTAAGCTCTGATTGATTAAAACATTTTTTTTTTTGCATTAGTTAATTCCATCGCGATATTTATTAACAAAACTTGTCCATTACTTATTATCTTATTACTTACTTGCATCAGTAAATTGATAAATATGTACTTGTATTGGGTACAGAAGTTCGACATTATAATTATGAGCCAATAATAACAGTTACGTTTAAAGGTTTCTTTAAATATAGTACACTCTGTCGTAATTACCACACTGGAACAGGCGGTAATAGTTCTATAGGCCTGACTGAACGAAATCACATTAATCATGCAAGGCATAAAACTTCTGGATAATCGCACAATGGTGGACAGCCAAGCATTCAGATGATCTGGTTTTCATCGCCGGAGATATCAATACGAAGCTTTCAAAAAACGTTATTAGGCCGATATAAAGAAGAGGTTCCAACTGTAATATTTTTATAATGTATGTACATATGTTACGCGAATCTACATCTATTGTGGAACAATTTTTTTTAAACACTTCAAGGATCCTCCTTTTTAAATTTGAAGAAAAAAATAATATATTAGATTTATAGCTGACTCCTTCAGTCAAGTTTCTGGATATTTAGTTCTACTCTTTGAAAATTGTGGCAATGTATCAATGCAATATAACCAATGCAAACGTATAATATCATTGATGGGAGAGGATTGGAGTGGATTAAATCCTAATTAACTGCAATCTAAAGCAAATTAGATGAACTGTAGATTTGTCAATACTTTACCATGAAAACCGTAATTTAGTTTAAAGAAAAAGGAAATAACAAATGTTAATAAAACTACGATTTATACGGATCATGTTTAGTATCAAGTATATTATCATCTATTGGTTTGCCACAAGGCGCAAAGTATTTATTTGCACGTGGTCAATTACAAGTTTTTACTACATGCCGTCATCGGCCATATTTAGATCACAGCCCTGGTGTTATGGTAAGTGACCATCATGATAGTAATGAACGCCATTATTGTCGAGAACGTTTGAACACGTTTATCGATTTTACGCCGTTTTTTTTGCTGTCAATAGTTGCTTAGGTATAATAATTCTTACTTTAAGCCAACTAGTGTCTTGTACATTGCATAAAGCTGTTTAAATGGAAAGAGGCGAAAACTAGATCAACTGATTGGTGGAAATGTCCACAACTCTTTATTTCCTGTGTATGTAAGATAATTAGCAAGCAAAGATGCACAATTGGGTACTTGACACTATCATTAATAAATTACCACATCATATAATGAGAATTTGCTACATTTAGTAATATTTTAAAACTTGGGCGTCATTACACTATATTTTCATACAAATTTATATTAATTTTTGTTTTAACAGTTTTTAATGAGTAGTATTTCAATTGACTTAGAATGTTAAATACCCAATTCAAAAACCTTTCATACAAAATTTGGTACCTATACCTATAAACTATGTGAAAATGAAACATGGTTATCCTATTTCTTTTCATGTGTGCCGAGAGTATACATGATAATAAAAAAATATGTTTCAATAGTTATGTAAAAAAATATGTATTTTTTGTAGAACATAGGTGATAAACGAGCATACGGTCCACCTGATGCTAAGTGGATGCTATGGCCAATAGACCTACATCCATCATCAATTAAGAATCAAGATGCGGTTTCGTTATCACCCCTGAGGACTAAGATGGAATGCCTTTTCCAGTAATAAGGGTCTCGGGTTCCCTACACCAGCAGAATTAAGCGGCTATTTTACGATGGTATTTTATAAGAGCGTGGTCCTAACCCAGATGCGTCGTCCTATTCGTGCTACAACCATAATAAAGCTGCAGTGTGAATCAACCGCGTAAAATAAACATTAAGGTCTCTTTATAGGGACTAGTGCTTGTGTCAGAATCTGCTCGGACTGGTTTGACATTCAAAAAGGTGTTCAGACAGGGCTGTGTAGTTTCCCCGTGGCTGTTTAACCTATTTATGGACAGATGTTGTTGTGAGTTAACCGGCAAATATTTTGTACGCCTATAATCAAGTCATATTTTATAAAAAGAATGGGAACGTAAATGAACGCAAGTAAGACGAAAGTGATAGTTTTTAAAAGAGAAGAAAGTAAAACAACGTGTGAAATAGAAGGGAAGTTGATTAAACAAGTGGACGAGTTTTTGTATTAGGTATGTGGTATGATGGTAGATATTATAAGGATATAAATTCTCTACTACAGAACGACGAGTGAACGCAGGAAAAAGAGTGAATAAGGCTCTACATTCTATTTTGGAAAGTCAAATTGTGGCAGGAAAGGCACGTATGGCAATTATAATACTGTGTTAGTCCCTATTTTAATGTACGGTAGTGAAAGTTTGGTGTGGCAAATAGCACGAGAGTAGAAATAAATGTTGTATTAATGCGGTAATTAAGGAGTATGTTAAGGATGAATCTGAATGAAAGAGTGAGAAATTGTGTGATGAGAGAAAAGTGAGTTTGCAAGATGATGTTCTGACCAGAATTAAGAAAAATGCTTTGGCGGTTTGGTCATGTAGAATGAATGGACAAGGAAAAAGTGACAAAACAAATCTATATTATAGATGTGAACGGTGGAATCGGGAAGGGACGTACTAGACGTAGTTTCTCTCAATAAAACTTCGTCTAGTATCAAAAATCTGGCCCATTTAGAAGTACCTTTTACCTACGAGCATGTATGCGCAGATGTAAAGGAGACGAGAGAGGTGTGTCAGGATCGTGCCAAATAAAGTCCATAGTCTCTGTCTACCCCCTTAGGTGACAGGTGTGAGTTTTTATGTATGTGTGTATGTAATAATATTCGCATCTAGAGAAAGATCTATAGGGGAGGCCGTATATTCTGCAGTGGACTTTTACAGGCTGTAAAGGATTATTGTATTATTGTACTTTTATTGAACGAGGATAATTTCACAGTCGTTCCATATAAATATTAACCAGATTCGATGTTAACTAAAGTCTGTTCTTTTCTTAAATAACACGCCGAAACACCATTCCTTACTAGTACTACTACTTTGAAAGTAAGGCAATGTTTATAAAATCCACTCATATGGTTTACAATTTTATGTTGCTAATCAAATGACCTTTGGAACTGAGACGTGGTCCTTCACTGCTGGCCGTATGAGGACGCTCAAGGTTGCTCAGCGAGCTATGGACAGGGCTATGCTCGGGGTTTCTCTGCGTGATAAACTCAGAAATGAGGATATCCGCAGTAGAACCAGAGTGACCGACATAGCCCAACGGATTAGTAAGCTGAAGTGGCAATGGGCCTATAGCCTATAGGGCCTATAGAGCATATAGTCCAAGGAACCGATAACCGATGGGGAAAAAAGGTTCTCGAGTGGCAGCCTCGTACCGGCAGGTGTGGTGTAGGGCGACCCGCCACTAGATGAAGTAACGACCTGGTAAGAGATGGGGAAGTCGATGGATGCAGGTGGCACAGGACTGTGCTTTGTAGCATTACTTGGGGGAGGCCTATGTTCAGCAGTGGACTTGTGAAGGGTTGTAATGATGATGATGATGATGAATCAAAATCATAAAACTATGTTTGTACATTTATGTTAAACTTTAATTAGACATTTCTATAGCCCATTTATTTTCTTATATCTAAAGTACCCGTCACTCACAAGAAGCTATAAATTATAAAACATTCTTTATCAGCTCGTAAAAGTCTACTGTTGGACATGGCCTCCCACGTTGCAGGGAAGATTTGTCGGAATCGCCACGCTTAGCTGGCGGATTAGCGATCGAAATACCAGATTTCTTGCACATTTGATGCTGTTTCCTGTCCTCGACGGTCGGACGACTCGTCTCGACGGTATAGCTATACAATCAGCTGTCGAAAGCCAGTAAGGTCCGGCATTTATTTGCGTGATAAATTTAAATACTATTAGACTGTGTTATAAGTATCGTGTGCAAAGTAAACGGACATTTGATCATTAATTTTGTTTTTCCTAGTAAAATATATAGCGTTTAATATCAATCACTGTCTGTCAATAATATCTTCATTTAATAAGTTAACCACGCGTGCTAATTCGCCGCATTGTTCGTCTTGATCATTGTAAAACATTCCGAGAGTTTTTATCGATATTATCATGATAACCGATTCTTTCGATTAGTCGGTGGCATTCGATAATAGAGCACGAAGCCATATATAATTTTGTCTCTCTTTTGCGATTTCAACACACCAAGAAACATTTTTTGGTTAAATTGTTTTTTTTTTTTGATATTTTTTATATTCCACACCATGACATGTCATGTTATTATTTTCTTCATCAGTTAGTACCAGTCGGTTGCTGAACAAGAGCCGTGGTAGCTAAGAGGCTAAGCGCCCGCTGAAAATTTAATATCTATATCGCGAGGTTTACCCTCACCGTCACCAATGAAACTATTTATTGCAATTTTAAGTGCTGATTAACGTGCTGTGTAGGGAACATCGTGAGGATCAGAATGAAATAAAATATTTCGAGGACATGTGAAAACCGCCTACTCGCATTGAAGCTAATTGCTGTATAACCCTCTCAGAAATATTAGGAAGCTTGTGCCCGGTAGTGGGACGTAAAAATGCTGTAGTAACTAGCTGGTACCAGACGCGTTGCTGCCGCAGAAGAAATAACTGTGGAAATATCATTTTACATTTGGAAGTGTTTAATTAGGAATGATAATACATTGATTGAAGTGGAATGATATATAACTTTCAAATAAATTTGTCAGTAGAATATGCGCGCCACCTAACTATAAGATAATTGTCCTAAGCCTATCATCTTCACCAAGTACCAGCAGTAACTAGACAGTTTTACCGCAGTCTGATGAACGGTATGGTAGCGCATAACATATAAACAAACATAAACTTTTATATATTAGAGACTTGAAACATACAGCATTTAAATTAACGAATAAAACACTAACAGTGGTATACAGAATAGAGTTTTTCATTGAGTTTACCTATAATCACCATGACGACTAAGTGACCTTGTATCCTCGTCGTAGATCTTGTCTTCGAATTCCAATTGGGATAAAAGTTGCGCAAAAACACAAATAATAATTGCTCTTATTGACACAATTCATACAAGGCACAAATGTACAATTGTACAAAAACATTATGAAAAATTAAAACAGAAAAGAAAACATACTTTAAAAGTAATGTTCTTTGAGTTTACCGTAATCATATACGTAATCGTAGCTGACTAACAAAAATTGGAAAGTAAACTAATAGTTAGTACTATTATTTATTCTGGAGTTAGGGATACGAACCGCAATCTCTAAAAGTCATGAGTTCGAATCCTATAGGCCTATAGTACCTAGTGCTTAGTAAGATTGGTTAAAAGGAATATGAGTAGTGTTAACAGCACCGCTAGTACTGTTTAAATCGCCGTGGGCAAAATCAGCCAGAGTAACATTATTAATACCGCAATGAATAAAATAAACGCCGTACAAACATGATGTCCTCTTTTCATAAAATAATAATATTAAAAGGCCTGCTTCTCCTTAAAATGTAGTATTATTATATGGAAGTTTTATCAATTTTTGACAGTATGAAGATCGCATGCGCGAATCAACAAAATATTGTATTAATCTTAAAATATTTTACGCAGGTCAAATTACAGTCATTGCTTTTTAAAAAGTGAATGCCATTATGCAAATAAAAACAAGAATATATATTCGCACAAGTGCCTGGATTTTTGCTACTTTAAGGTAGTATTATTTAAAAATAAAAAACATCCTTGGTCAGCACCTTGGTATCTGATCTAGAGCGTTTAAATTATGAGGGTTTTCCTCGATTTAAGCAATTCTAAACCAGTTTGTTTCCTCGGCGCAAACATAGCACTGTTATAGGTAGCCATTATTTGTTATTAATATTAGTTGAAATATCGTTATTGTTAATTTACCTTAAATTGATTTTTTAGTTTATTTATTATAGGTGTTCGCTTTTCTTTTCCGGATAGTGTAACCTCATTTTGAAACGGTTGTACGAGTAGGTTAAAAAAAAATTTACTTTTGACAAACGAAATTTTAATTTCTCACGTAATAAAATAAAGGGTTTTGAGGATTTCATTTTATTTTGAATAGCTTTTACTTAATGACTCACTGCTGGTCTCCTACTAAACGGGCTCTACAGGAGATTTGATAATTGCAACATCAGACTGCTCATATTTGAACTTGTTGCTTGGCGTGGGATTCCAAGTCTGGCAATACGTTATAGCTCTCTCACAATCTGTCGGAGTTCATGAGATCTTCCAGATATTAAGATTGTCGACGACAAAAATAAGCTGAGAGAAAAGATGATTTCACGTTCCAACCATACGACTAAATCATATCAAGCATACTAACTTATGGTAGCAAGACGCTGGCCGCTTGTAGCAAATTTTATGTTGCATGCCTGTGACTTGAACCAACTACGAACCCTTAATACTAAGTAAATTGCCGACGTTGCCTCTCGAGTAAACGTTTAATATATTTTTTATATATTTCTTGCAAGAAACATGTTTCCAGTTGTGGCGTCATTTATTGACGTCGTTTATTGTCGTTTTTAATCTTACAATCTTTAAGTGAACATGTAATACTCCTTTTTTTATAATGTAATAAATAAATTTGTTTAAAGGAGACAAAATTAGAGCCAAACCGATAATGTGTATATTTTATCGTCTGAGATTTATCTATCAAACCCATTCGTCAGTAACACAGCTATACGTGGCGGTAGTAATGGTATAAATAAGTTTCAACAAGTAATATTTATTCATAAAATTTATTACTTGTCAGTATTAGTTTTTGAACCAGCGCACAAGTTAAAAGTTAACATTCAAGTTAACTTGTTCACTAGGTCGGAAATTCTTTGTAAATCGTAAGAGGGTATCCCAAGGCTTTTACCCGCTTGATCCTAATTGGGCCAATTCGCCAACGGCGTCTAATCTATTTAATTTATCTATCAGCTTCGAAAATTGCGGATAACATGATTGCCTAGGACGCGTGCTTATAGGCCATACATAAGCATTAAATATTGTCATCAATGCACATGATGTAATACACTTTATGGTTATCATACTAGCTTTTCCCGCGATTTTCTTTGCGTAGAAAACAAATTATCCTTTTTATCTATAATAGTGGTCTTTAGGCAAGTAGTACAACTATCGAAAACCCACTTTAAGCTAAGGGTTCTTATAATATGGGTAAATATTCAAAAATAATTAAAAATCTATTAAACTCTCTCCTAGAAACGTAAGTTTTTGAGGCGTTTTTGTGTAAAATCGCAAATTTGTAGGAAATTGATGATTATCAAAAACCTTTATTTTTATAAATTTTTCGATTTTACAAAAAAAAAAGCTTCCATGCTTTTTTTCGAATTAAATACAGGTTAGATCACTTGTAGCATTGCTCGCTATCTGTCTTTAAAGTTTCGTCGCTATTAGTTCAGCCATTTCGAAGACTAACCCCGACAGACAGACAAACATTTAAAAATAATACACAAAATATACAATAAAATGAATAACTTTAAATAGCTATTTCGCTCAGTACCATAAAGATAATCTCAATGCATACATGTATGACGAAAACTTGCTATATAACTTGTAATATATGTAAATTTAAAAATTACATGTTTGATACCAAGCTCAAAAGGGTTACGACAAATAATATATTATATTTATGTGAATAATCTTCATATGATGCACTATCTGAAATGTTTTACCAGTGAAATATCTATTTAATGGTGATTATAGTACCATCTATACATATAAATAAAATTGAAGTGTCCGTCTGTAATATCGAAAAAACGGGCTTTGGAATGCCATGAATAACTATTTTTAATATGTTTGTCTAAAGTAGCTGTCGGGGTTAGTCCATTCGAAGTATGGCTACGAACTAGATGTACCACGCTCTCACAGAATACCAACGTAAAATAGTAGCTTAATGCTGCTGTGTTTCGTATGGTGAGTGTAGAGAACCGGAGACGCTTTTTTACTGGAAATGAGACATTCCATCTTAGTCCCCACGGGTGACAACGCATCTGCATTTTGATTCGTAATCGAGGATAGGTGTAGATGTCTATGGGCCACAGCAACCACTTACCATCAGGTGGACTGTGTGCTCGTTGTCACCCTATCGTATAAAAAAGACGATTAATAAGGTAACCCACCCTATGTATAAAAACGTTCTTTAAGAATATATATATTATCTAAAATAACTAAATAACTGAGAGGGTTGCAAGTTGTGTCACCAAAAACTACTCAACCCCTCTGGGGCTTGCACCCCCGTCTGCTTAAATTTATAATGTCCCTTCAATTTTATTTCGTAATTATGTTAACAGACTAAGGGCGCGTGCATGAATTCTCTACATGAAGACAGATAAATAAAGGATTTTTGATTTTTTAAAATTTCGATTTTTATTGGAAGCACATAACAAATAATGCAATATGATAATCATACGCCTATTTTTGAAAAAAAAATTATATTCCACCGAATATGTATGTATATATATATATATATATATATATATATATATAAACAAGAAAAAATCTCGTAGCCTCCTGAAGGAAATTCAATCACCCAAATTGCGATTAAAATAATACTATTTTGCAAACATTTACTTTTCATCTATAACAATTATTGCGTAAGAAAGCGAAAAGTCATTACTCAACTTACTTAAAGTTACTCTTTTAGTCTATTTATCTTTCCTTGACCAAGAATATATTCTTGGTCAAGGACAAGTATAATGCAAGCACAAGTTTACTAGTTATCTAAAGACTCAAGCATGTTTTAATACTTCAGCTTCGGTGATGGCTATAAAACGGTAGATAACAATATATCAACTCGGATATGAGATAAAATTAACGCAGTTTAACAAATAGTAGTTTTATCGTTTAGTTTTGTTACATATATTTATCAAATAACGTGTATTTTTATTCTCCATAGATTTGTTTTGAAAAACTAAAGAAAGAAGGAAATTTCGTCTTGCTTTTTAAAACTTTAAAAATTGTATGCCAAAACATGTATGATATCTATAAAGGTTATATTGCATTTCTGTATAAAATCCCGAACTCATCATGATTGTAGTAGTGTAATAACTTTTATTACAGATTAATACATCTTTTGGGGATTTTATTAGATTACTGTCCCCAAAATAGGTTCTCGAGTGGCAGCCTCGTACCGGTAAGCGTAGTGTAGGGCGACCCCCACTTGATGGAGTGACGACCTGGTAAGCCATGCAGGAAGTCGATGGATGCAGGTGGCTCAGGACCGTGCTTTGTAGCATTCCTTGGGGAAGGCTATGCTATCAGCAGCGGACTTGTAAAGGGCTGTAATGATGATAATGATGATGGCTGTCCCCAATAGAGGAATAATCTAAAATACATGAGCATTTTTTTAATTTAACTCATTCACAAATAACATTTTTTAAACTTGCGCACACTGTTGACATATTATTTAATTTTCATATACGCGTATGTATATCTTTTATTATGTTCATAACATCTTTAAAATGGGTGCCTTAAAATTTTTTTCACGACAATACGGGTACGAAGATCTTAACACATCGCAGATTTATTTCATGTACTCATAATTTGATCAGGATGTTCGCGAGCAATACTCTTTACCGAGCTTTTGAAGGGTGGTTGGGCACACTTGTGTGGTTCTGTGGCCGCGTGTGTATTGTACCACATTTTACAATAACATACTTAAATAAGTAAATACTGTACTACATCTATCTTCAATTATGAATCTAAATTTCTCATTACCCCTAAGGACTAAGATTAAATACCACGTTACCAGTAAAATCTGTATTCGACCTCGTCACTCAAGATAAACAGCAGCATTATACTTTACTATATAAGCTGGTACTCCGTACTCCGTTATGCGTGAACTTTCCACGGTCGAGCCGATCCATTCGTGGTACTGCAATAATAAACTACAGTGTGGCCCTAGCATGTATTCAATTATTAGACTTCGCCGTATGGTAGCAATTTTATCCGTTTCTATTTATCTTCTATTTGATCTCTACAGATTGCCAATAATACCTAGGCTGCACTAAAAGTATCGGGAATGAAATATTTCCACTGTTCCTGTCATATTAAAATCTTTTTAATTGAAAACTCCTTGGTTTTAAAAATCGAATACTATTTATTTATTTTAAAAAAAGATTCTCGGTCTTGTCACAAGGTTTTGTCAAACTTTTTTAGTCGTTGAGAAAATGGAATTGACTCGAGAAAATTCGAGAGCGATGATTTATTATGACTTTCGAAGTGGTTTAACACAAAAACAGTGTATTGACCGGATGATTTCTGCATTTGGGGATGAAGCCCCATCCAAAACCACAATTTATCGCTGGTTTGCTGAATTTCAACGTGGACGTGTCAAACTCAGTGATGATCCCCGTCAAGGTCGTCCAAAAACTGCAGTCACCCAAGAAAACGTTGATGCTGTACCTAAGTTGATTGAGGAAGATCGACATGTGACATACCTCGAAATTCAGGCAACTTTAGATATTGGCATGAGTCAAATACAAATAATCTTGCATGAACAATTAGGTGTAAAAAAGTTGTTTTCCCAATGGGTACCGTATTCGCTCTGTGAAGAGCAAAAAGCGGCTCTCGTTACTTGGTGCGTCAGAACTCTCGAAAGATTCCACGCAGGATCCTCAAATGCTGTATACAACATCGTATCAGGTGACGAATCCTGGATATACACGTACGAACCCGAAACAAAAAACCAGTCACGAGTTTGGGTGTTCGAAAATGAGTTAAAGCCAACAAAAATTGTTCGTTCACGGAGTGTTGCAAAAAAAATGGTCTCCAAAACCGGCCATGTTAAGACTATTCCTCTTGAGGGACAAAGAACGGTTAATGCAGAATGGTATGCTAGCATTTGTTTGCCACAGGTCGTTTCTGAACTCCGTAAAGAGAACTGCAACCGCCGCGTCATCCTCCATCACGACAATGCGAGTTTCACAGCACACAGAACAAAGGAGCAAGAAAACATAGAATTATTAGACCATCCGCCGTACAGCCCCGACCTAAGCCCTAATGATTTCTATACTTTCCCTAAAATAAAGAATAAATTGCGTGGACAGAGATTTTCATCACCTGAAGAAGCTGTGGACGCCTACAAAACGGCCATTTTGGAGACCCCAACTTCCGAATGGAACGGTTGCTTCAATGATTGGTTCCATCGTATGGAAAAATGTGTCAAATTTCGCTGAGAATACTTCGAAAAGCAATAAATACATTTTAAATAGTAATGTTGTGTCACTTCCTTGATTCCCGAAATTTTCATTGCCGCCCTCGTAATTCTTAAATTCTTTCATCATACTTTTAAATGTTCCTGATTTGCAAATTAACTTTTGCAATATTGCGTACGAACTTTCTACGACTTGAGAACTTTGTGAATTCACGTTAGCAGGGATGTTTACTTACTGATCGCAAGAAAATATCTGTACAATGATACAAATTCTGGACTACAAACTTGACAATAGCGTTCCGAAAATTAAAAACATTTTTCAATCTACGTACGATTTATTAGATGATTCATTCATTAAAAAAGTTTAGCATGTCAATGGCTAATCGTAAGAAGTCGGATTTAAGCGAGCGAATCAATTTTTATCAGTTGAGGATGAAGGCGTGGGTGCCGTCGTATTTATTGTTCGAGTGCTTACGTATGCATGATAAGCGTAATATAATAAAGTAATTTTTCAACTCGCGCACGACTGCAGCGCTTGAGATAAGTCAGACGAAGATTAAGAGAGGATGGCTGCAATGAAATACTGAGACGTCTTGTGCTTCTCGCATTTCTTGCATTACAACTCGTATGCAAAAAATTTGGACTTTGGCTTTAACTGCATGGTTTAACTATCAAAGTAACTTTTGCAAATAATAAAATGAATAGTTAAAATAAGCAAGTCGCCATTTTTTAATTTCAATTTTACTTTAAAATATTCGCAATTATATGTCTGTGGGAACTTCCTTCCTTCCTTATCTTTATTTTTATTTGAAATTTTTGCACAAATAGGAAAAAAAATCGCTTTATTCTTTTAATGGGTCATTGCTTATTTATTATTAAGCTGTAGTGAATGCTTTTTTTTTATAGAATAAGATTGACTAACTAACGAGCGCACAGTCTACAAGATGGTAATTGAATGCTGTTTTATATGACATCTACATACTATAGATTATGAATCAAATTGCGGATGCGTTGCCACCCCTGAGGACTAAGATGGAATATCTCATTTTCACACTCTTAAAGTTGAAGAGTGTGGTTTGCAATATGATGTTGTGACCAGGATTAAGAAATGAATGCTTCGGTGGTTTGTTCATGTGGAAAGATTGAATGAGGAAAGAGTGACAAAGAAAATTTATGTTGCAGAAGTGAATGGCAGAGTCGGAAAGGGACGTCCTAGGCGAAAATTTATCGACCAAATTGGCGACTTATTAAAAACGGACCAAATTAAGAGTACCCTTAACCAACGAGCATGTATGCGTAGGTATATGGATGTGAAGGAGGCGAGAGAGGTGTGTCAGGATCGTGCCAAATGGAAGTCTGTAGTCTCTGCCTACCCCTCTGGGTGACAGGCGTGAGTGTTTATGTTATGTTATCTCATTTTCATTCAAAAGGCTCTCCGGTTCTCGACACTCACCATACTAAACACAGCAGCATTACGTTGCTATTTTACGCTAATATTCTGTGAAAACGTGTTCCTTCCCTGGTCGAGCCGACTCATTCATGCTGCAACTGTAATATAGTACTACTGTCTACTACGTTAAATATAAAAACTGTTTAAAAATACAAACATAGCAGAATTTTTTGTATGTTTGATCCTCTTCGTGTGAGCAAGTACTAATCAGTTTTAGTGATCTAGTATAAGGGACATATCGAGACACTGTAGTGACTAGTCATAAGGAATTCCATCTTAATTATTAGAAGTAATAACGCATCCGCAGCCTTCTTTATTTGATGTTAGTTGCACGTCTCAAAATTGCAGTACCCACTTACTTTTTTATTGGATAAGGGTGACAAACGAGCACACAGTCCACCTGACGGTAAGTGGATGCTGTGGCACATAAACATCTACATTTAACCTCGTTTAAGAGTCAAAATGCAAATGCGTTGTCACCCTTGTGGACTAAGATGGAATGCCTCGATTCCAGTTAAACGGATCTCCGGTTATCTACACTCACCATACGAAACACAGCAGCATTAAGCTGCTATTTTACGCTGGTATTCTGTGAGAGCGTGGTTCTTCCCCGGTCGAGCCGACCCATTCATGCTATAACCATAATAGCTGCAACGTAGCTCTACCACGTAAGACACTTACAGCTGGGTTTTTTATCGGTATAAAATAAAACTAATTAATTTTATGGTAAACATGTAACTTTTCCAAATATTAATATAAATGTTTGTGAAAAAAGAAATATTACTGTGAGGACATTGAAATTATGCAAAGGCCGACATTATCGAGGCGACTTTGCCAAACAAAGAACAAGATAGGACATAAATAGCTGTATCACTATATCCGTTCAAAGCTTCCACTGCACTTTCCTAACCTCCGTCGCAAGGTTCGAGTCATTGCAATGAGATTCATTCGTGCTAATGATAAGCTCGTTAAATGGGCGGTCTCCGCTTACAACTTCGTTAGAGCAGCCTATAGTGATTGGCTTGAATCACTGTCTGGCACGCTTTCGATGGAGATCACAATCATTCAATCGACATATATCCGATGATAGCTTGTTTTGACGGTGCAACCGTGTGGGTGGTTCTCGATTTACCGTGATATTGAACGCGCTTGTTATCTCAATTGATTCATATGCAATATTCGTTATTCGCTTCTGTTTACGATAGCGATTATAAAGTTAGCAGATAATACAGTATTGATTCTAGGATCGGTTTGTTTAATAAATGAAATAAAAATGATATTTTACGAAGTTCATAAAAATTTGTATGTAACTTCCGTTTGCATTGTTAGCAGTATATCGATTTTAACAAAAATATTTACGTTACACATATTTTTATGAAAGGTATGTATGTTATGTTACACGTATTGATAAATTTTCAATGTACCCGATTATTTATCTTTTGTATATTCAAACGTTTTTCTGTTTTAGATATGTTTATAAAATAC
This sequence comes from Parnassius apollo, assembly GCA_907164705.1. NCBI lineage: Eukaryota > Metazoa > Arthropoda > Insecta > Lepidoptera > Papilionidae > Parnassius > Parnassius apollo. The sequence continues at coordinate 9,546,930 of CAJQZP010001037.1, forward strand.
ATGATGTCCGTAAAAACGAATTATTTTTATCGTGTAAAATAAATATTTGATTGGCTTCAATATACTTTTGATTGGTTTCTAGGCATCTACCGCTATTTACGTCAACAATAAAGCTACTATAACGCTTCCTAGATTCTACTCATCGACACATATTAAACTTTTATTCTGAATTTTATAACTTGCTTTAGTATTGATTTTTCTCGTAAGACGTAAACTAAGCTCTTTTATTCCTTATAATTAGAAGCAATTCAAAGAAAGCAATTAGTTTTCCAAATTTGTGTCTATCGGTTTAAAGAAAATGGTCCACTTATTCCATGACCAACGACTGACAAACCGACAATAAGTCGATGATAATACATTTAGCCTTTGTTTAACAAAATGTGAGCCGTGGTAGCTCAGTGGTTAACGCTCGCTGTAAATATAACAGAACGCGAGTAACCCGGGTTCGATCCCCGCCGGCACCAATGAAATTGTTAATTGCAATTTTAAGTGCTGGTTTACCACGTGCTCGGCGGTGAAGGAAAACATCGTGAGGAAACCTGCATGTCTGAGGAATAAGAAAAAAAATATTTCGAAGACATGTGAAGTTCGTCAACACGCATTTGGGCAGCGCGGCGGACACTTCCTTGCCCTAAGCCCTCTCAGAAATGAGGGGAGGCCTGAGCCCAGCAGTGGGACGTATAATAGGCTGTAACTTTACTTTTACTTTTACTTTTTAACAAAATGTAAGTAGATATGAGAATTCATACATATTAAGTTTTACCTTATTCGTAAGAGTTTATTTTAATCAGTAGGTTGCAGTCGCCATAGATTGCCCTATAAGGGGATATTGGCCATAGTTGGATTTTTTTTGTTTGTTAGGAAGACAACCGCAGTTTTATTTTTATCTTAAGTTGCTTTTAGAATGACGCTACTGCCCAGCACTTGGTTTGTTTCCTCCTGTGGCCTTTTACGACACCCACGGAACGATATTGGGCATTATCACACTGTCTCTAAAGACCGATTTACACTTCGACAAGTACAGTAGCGAGTTAACTTGCGAACCTGGCGAGTTAAGTTTAAACCTCGTTTAAATGGCAATAAGCGAGTTAAGTAGCAAGTTAACGATTAAGTTGAACGGGATAGTCGGCCGAGCTATTTTTCGGCGAGTTAAGTGCGAAGTGCTACCCTCCCGCGCTTCTCCCGCCACCCGCAACTAAACTCGCCGTTCGTGTAAAAGAGCGAGTTTAGTTCAGTGCATAAGTCGACAGGACGCAACGTTTGCGCGCCAAAACGTACAATTGTACTTTTATAATTAAACTCGCCACAAAGTTTGTACTATACTGTTTATCGAATAAGTTTTATATTGGCTTTAATAGTATAATGGACGGAAGATATCACGTATAATTTTGTACAGGAGTATTTAGAACACGAATATTTATATAATAATAGAAGTTCAAATTGTAAAATTAAACCTGCTTGAGATGCTGCACTCATGAAAATTCTTAAAAACTTCTTTAACAACAACCATTAATACTTTTCTGACTGGATCATTTAATTCTTGACGTAATCCTAAAACCATCTTAAACGAAAACCAGAAAAATTCTGTAGTCTTGAAACGTCATACTCCAACGAACTCTATGAACTAATGTCCTTAACTAAACTCGCCACGAAGACATTGTTTGAACGCTACAGCCCACTTAACCGTTTAATGTCAACTGTCCTGTAACTTAACTCGCTACTGTACTTGTCAAAGTGTAAATCGGTCTTAAGCGGTCAAACTTAAGTTTCACAGTATCACAATCTCAGTGTCGTTTAAATAGTTACATTAAAAACTTTATTCCCTATTTTGTCACCCTATATGTGTTTTTGTACTCCATATAAATTTAGAGGAAAAATTATAATCCTTATAGAAATATAAAAAGCATCTTCAAAATTGGGGGAAAACGAAAATAAGTTCTTGAAAACTTAAAATCTCATCAAACAGCCTTCGTCTTCAAATAACTGGCGCTGTTGAATATATTTTGTAATAAATAAATAACGATGTCCAAAGTGTCTATGCCGCATTAATCTTCACGAATTACAAGGAAGCATGTGATACAAGTGCAACGCCTTGGCAATAATACTGAATGTATATAATGCGACTTTGTTTTTCGCACACCGAAAATAGCACGCACACCGATTGGATGCACCTTGTCATGAAAAATGATCTAAATCACAAGACGTCAGACTGTTAAATTATATATAACCGTTGTATTATTAGAGATTATATGTGCAGTATACTGTACCTTAAAACTTAAAAATTGAGTCTTGTAGTCTAGTAGTATCCCAAGCAGATGGTAGCATCCAGCAAAATAAAATTAATAATTTTAATCTGGAGGTAGCCATGATTAACTATGACATAGGGACGTCGAACACCTCAGTTCCCTCCCCCATGCTCGAAACGTCGGAAATATAAAATAAGTTAATATACGCGATATAATCCGTTAAAACTAGTTTTATTCAAATTACAATATATTTCCATTACGCGCAGTGTTGTACAGCACTAGCTATTAAAATACAAGTAATTTATCCGTTTTAAATGCAGTAACCCCTTCGTCATAGTAATAGAGGCGAAGTCGTGGTTCGGGAACCCTTTCAAACGTTTTAATCGCGTAATGCTATATTTGTGTTGGGGATAATGCAAACAAAGGTTGCTGTTGTCCCCTAATTGTACGCGTCGATGTGCTATTTTAATTTGTTTACAGCCAGTTGTCTCAGACGCCTGAACATCAGAATTCACCGTTAATTAAAATATATTTCCGATATAACAATATATAAAAATTTTATATTTTAAGTCGGAAGAACAAGCATGGAATTGTTAGAATGGTCTAGAAAGAGACAATCAGATAAAAATGAATGTTTAAATAAATTTGAAATTTCATTTATTTCATAGAATAAAATGGACAATAATAAGTGTACAATCTTTTTACTTTTTATTATATTACCTTTTATCTGTATCGCATGCACAGAAAAAATTGTTCACTTTATTTATTTATTTATTATTCGTATTTTGTGATTAACAATTCCCTATTGTTTCCAATATGAATGCGATAAGATAAAATCGGAATTAAGCGAGGACGCAGTCTTTGTTTAGTGATGTTTATGCCAAGGCACAAAGTAACTTATTTCTACAAAAGCATAATATATTCAATTAATAAGTGATGAAGGTTGTCATAATTTATTTTATTCAACTCTGTAATAAGTAGTGTTACGACATGTAATTTTGTTCTGTACAATGACTAGTGTAATTTTCGTCTGGTGGAATTATAGTTACAAGTGTGCAGTGTGAGGGTACAGTAATTTACATAGGTATTTATATGAAAGGAAATATTTAATAGTAGATGCATTAATTTCGAAACTGGTACAGGCTGGTAAAGAAGAAGAATATGAGCAATATTTGTTAATTATCCTTGTGTGATGGCGGCAGAAAATAATCCATCATTACATTTCCAGATCTCTTACCTTTCAGTAGACAACGGTATTAACCTTATAGCATAAATATACGTGGTAGAGCCATGCTGCAATTATACTATGGTTGTAGCACGAATGGGTCGGACCGACCGAGGAAAGACCACGCTCACACACGATACTACCGTGAAATATAGTATACGTGCCTAATATTGCTGCGTTTTGTACTACTGTAAGTGTAGACGAACCGAAGACGCTTTCTTCAGGAGTGACAACGCATCTAAATTGTGATTATTAATCGTGGATAGATGTAGATATGTCTATAAGCACAACATACACTCGCGTGTACCTACTGTGTGCTAGATTGTCATCCTTATTCTATAAAAAGACTTGTTTTTATTACGTGAGTGTAATCATCTCGTTTGCTAGACAACATATAGACCGCGATGGGAAGCATCGTCCAAAGTGCGAGATGTCTGGTACTGTATTTGCAAATCAGCCTGTCAAGTGTGGCAATTAAGACAAATCTTACGTACAGAAAGAGGAGCCCATGTAAAAAAGTTCGTCTTTTGCGGGCACCAACTTTTAAGAAAGAGATAGTTTCTGCAGTCATCGTGTTAATTTGACGAACCAACTCATTATATTCTAAATGCAAATTACACAAAAGTAATTGATATCCTAGTATTCTTTCGAAAATACTTGTTAAAGTTGTTTTTTTTTTGTTGAAAGCATAAGTGGCGGAAATATCACGGTAATTAAATAATTATTTTTATAATGCTATTGCATTGTATCTTTAGGTCGACTGTAAAAACAAATGCCAAATCTTGCAAATTATTCTCGCTCGTGACTCAACGTTGAGCAATCATTCGCAACGCAGCTCTCATCAAATAACTGCCCCTACTTCTACCGTTATATGAAAATGCTGTAAAGCGAGTAAGAAGTCGACTAATCGGCTTATTGTTTTTAAATAAACCATTATTGTTATCGACTTATATATTTAAAAAAAAGTTAAGTGACAAGCTTACAGAAAATCCTAGCTGCTTAGGTAAATAATTTAGTCTAAATGGACTTTTATCATGACATAACGAAGTTATGTTACAGAATAGCACCATTCAACCCTGATGCTATTTAATGAAACTTTGCCATGAAAAAAGTTTACTACAGGCAGGAAAGCAGCAGCGTTCCGCATAGTAAATGCTGAAAGCTGTAAACTCAAAAAGCATTTCATTTTATTCTCGAAATGACAATAAGGGGGGTAATACAAGAAAATCACCATCCCAATATATGTCAAGCAAAATTTAAAAAAATTAATAAAGAAAGCGATATTATATAAGTGATACTCATTCCGTAAATACTAAGAACAGACACAAGCTAGTAATACAAGTTACTTGACTCCACCGAGCTAGTAATTCATTCTTGGGGCGATGTATACTGTTTTATAACAAAATCCCAGAAAATATACAAAATTTAACTTGCACGAACTTCAAGACCTTTAATAAACTAAGTTTTTATTAAAAGGGTTATAATATTAAGGAATTTATGATTATGATAGGATGATAGATAACCCAATGATATTATGAGTAAAAAGGTTTTTTTTTTCTTATAATATCATTGATGATAACCCCTGGGAAGGTTGATCGCTGCCAAGCTTTTTCTTCTAATTTGTTATGTATTGATAAATTGTAACACATGATTGTCAGCTGTTATTTTTTTTAAAGTCGCGCTTGTTTTCTTGCTGGCTCTTCCCAGGTCAGAGATTTTTTCCGAACCAGTGCTAAGTTAAAAAAATGTGACTTTCAATAAATAATATTTAAAATCTATATTGAATAAAAAATTAAAAAGCTTAGTTACTAAAAACCTAGTTTTATTTAGTACTTTTATTTCAAATCCATCTCATTAATTTTGCTTGTTGTTCAAGTTATTTCAAAAATGTGTAAAAAAACTTAAACTTATCATCGTATCTGATGGGATTTTATAAGCGACCACATCATTACATAATATACTCTCTTCCTTTTCGAATTGGCTTATTTAAGAATAAAATGTATCACTAGATCATAAGAGTACATAGAACTATTTGGTTATAAATCAACAAAAGAAAGAGTAACACGATATTAAATTTCATAAAACCATAAACTTTACTTCGATGAACTTAATAAACTGCGCAAGCGATATCGCTGATCAGCAACACCTCGACGTTCGTGCCTCAAATGCAAACCGAAAGCAGACGTGACCGGCGTCGGCGGCCATCGGATTTGAATAAATAAATCACGCCAGCTGCATCCCGGCTCATTTGTTAGCGCTTCGAGAGAAAGGGCTTCATCGCCTCCCTCGTAATCCGACAACGAATCTAGCTTTTACTAATACTGCCTAAGTGCCTTGCCTACGCATGCGCTATGTAGGCAAGGCACTTAGGTGCTACATAGCAATTTCACTCAACCTTAATCTCGCTCCAACCTTTCACGTGTCAGTGAGGACATAAAAAAATATCTCCTGGAGAAAGCGCCGTTTCGTATTAAGGTTGGCCATTCCGTTTCCGGCTCCGCATCGGTTCGTGCCTATCGTCAGCGCCATCGGCCGACGGCGATGCTATCTCGCAGTAGTTTTCACGCCAGAATTGCGAGGTTCATCTTCGTGACCACAGTGGCCTATTTCGTATACGTCTAACATGTGGCCGTGACATGTTTATTGTTGTGTATACTCGATGATTAAATCTATTAGCAATTAATTAATATAACAAGAAATTGTTCTTAGTTGGTACCCGCTGAGCATTGGTCACTGCTGCTATAGAAAACAGCATCTATGTCTCAGATACTTTTTCACATATTAATATTTTTGATATAAGTAAGATGAAGTTGCAGCGTATAACACGTCTTGCGGCGGAGCACAGGCCTCCTTTCATTTCTGGGAAGGTTTTAGGTCAAGGAAATATCTGAACGTGCCTTCGAAATATTTTTATTCAATCCTCAGACATCGAGTAAACCCCCACGACGTTTTCCTTTACCGCCGAGCATGAATGTGCATAAAATATAGAGCGCGCGCTTAGCTACGGATCTACGATATCTCTTTTCCCGTGTTAATTCTCAGTTTTGATGCTACGGTCATTCGTCAATGTAATATTTACATAAATGCCACCGTTAAGATGATAACACTAATTGCTTGAGTATTCAACTTTCATCGGTATACAAATTATATTTATATGGTGCAATGTTGTAATGGGTCCGATAAAGTCGCCGATGCGTTACCATCCCATAAATGGGGTAGGTTCATCGCCGTTTAACTATTCAACCCGCTGAGTGTTGGGCTTATTGCGAAACGGCGGCGACATGAGGTCGCGACATCACTATCGCGACATCTGTCGCTGGTATGGAGCAGTTAATATTCACCGTGTGACTTATACCGCTGCGTCGGAGTGTCGACGTGTCGCTTTTATCCGTGCGAGGATCAATTTCTCCGAGAGAAATCTTTAATATTCATGGCAAGGGATGGCTACAAATTGTATGCAGTTATTTTTATAAAACTTAAGTAACTGACGAACTTACGCACCATTGGCTGGTGAAGCCCATGGACAACTAAAATGAACACAAACAATTCCGTGTCTACGCGTTATTACAACTTGTATGTAGCAACGTTCATAGGCAATAATTGCATAGAATTGTTATTTTTAAAGGAGACAACGTTTTAAAATATTTTTTAATAAAATACGAAGTACAGGAACAGCAACAGAAACTTTTTTATTCAGTATAGATAAAAATATATTTATTGCAAGTCACTTTTTTAATTTACAACTGGTTCTGTCCTGGGAAGAACCAGCAAGAAATCTAGCGGGACTTTTTTTTTAAACTGCTTACAATCATATATGTTACAATTAAATAAGATTCTATGACTTTTTACGATAGAGTTAATATTTTCGGTGTTACGAACTTTAAAACTTTGAATAATTTAACAAAATATTCGAAAACAACAAAAAATTCAACAAATTAAAGAGTTAATAGGATCAAATAAATAAAGTTAAATTGCTGTTACTTTTTAAAATTAACGTCCTCGCGGTTAATGGCAAAAAAATCTAACAGTTTGTTATCGAAATTTGTTTTTGGAATAAGATTCCAGTATATTTAATTATGGGAGATATGATAATGATATAGAACGACGAGTAAACGCAGGAAATAGAGTAAATAGGGAGGTACACTCTATTGTTGAAAGTCAGAAAGTGTCAAAAAAGGCACGTATGGCAATTCACAATGCTGTGTTTTTAGTCCCTACTTTAACGTATGGTAGTGAATGTTGGGTATGGCAGAAGAAGCACGACAGTAGAATAAACACAGTAGAAATTTGGTCATTAAGGAGTATGTTAGGGCTGAATCTGAGTGACAGGGTGAAAAATTGTGTAATAAGAGAGGAGTGTGGTATGCAAGATGATGTGACGATGATTAAGAAAGAAATGCTTCGATGGTTTGGTCATGTAGAAAGAATGAATGAGGAAAGAGTGACAAAGTGAATTTGTGTTACAGAAGTGAACGACAGAGGGCTATCATATATTACATTACAATATGAATATGCAATATACATAAGTAGTTAATAATTTGGAAAATTACTTTTACTTTGTTGGATCGGCCAGTTCAAGGTTCTCAACAACAGGCTATTAACAGAAATGCGACGCTTAGCCTATCTTATACCTATTTCCTGTTCGTCTGTAACGCAATTAAAATGAGATACTACCAAGCAGGTAACAAATGCAAATGAGTTACAGTTTTCATCGTAATATCCGGCTAGGTTAATACAATTTCGTGCTCCATCCCTTTACTGTCACCATGCACCGACGACGGGGTGGTCCGCGACCCTTACTAATGTTCACCCACGTCGCGCCCGTATTCACTCGCGTCGCGCATACTGATCGAGGATGACTAAGGTAATGTTGAGATATATATCAGTTTAATTGGTTGGAATTTATAGTATAAGCTTTCCGAGAACGCTAATGTTGTCTAAAAACGTATATACATTTCTTTTTTATACAATCATTAAAATTTTGAAACCCCTAGCGGTTGCTTATTTTTGTGATTGATGAAAACTTGTTACTTACCAATAAAGCTTATAGTTCAATTCACAGTTGATTGGCCACTGCAGTTCAATACCTTCAGTCTCATCTTAACAAAGAAGGTTACAGACACTGTTATCCATAACTCAAACGACAATCAGTAAATTTTGACAACGTAAATGCTCTATTGATTGATTTAAAAGCAAATTGTTGAACGCCAACAATTTCCTTTTAAACGTCTTAAGACAAAATGTATTATTAAATGTACTTTGTCAAACATTCGCATTCCAATGTGTATTTAAATGGGGAAGAGTTGAGTCTCGTGGATACCACTGTTTTTCTTGGTATTGCTATTGACGCGAAGCCCATATACATATCTAAATTAGCAGACAGACTTAGTTCTGCAGCATATGCTGTAAGAAAGATTAGAAGTCTCACCAGAGTTGAGACAGCTAGATTAGTTTATTTTGGTTACTTTCATAGCGTAGCTTCTTATGGAATTTTGTTATGGGGTGACGCGACTGTATGATTGTATTTCAAATTAAATTAATTTATATAAAATAATATTAAATAATTTAATAAAGCATAAATATTTCTAATTAACATAATATACAAGTTAAAGGAAAATAGTATTTTACAAAATTATACAGTATAAAACGCTTAATTTAATTAAAAAATACTTGCTAAATCGCCGCCGTCTGTTGGTAGTGTGCCCAGAAGACTGGCTGAGTTGCCTCGCTGTATTGCGAAGGCTGATCCGCTGACCAAAATATTTTCTAGCTTTTGGGTCACCAGAGACATTGACAAGGCGTGATGAGATATCCCTGTACAAACGTCTTGCATCAGGACCCCACGGCCCCAGCGTTTCTACACCAAACGGCACAAACATGTATCCCTCTCCGAGGGCTACATATTTGAGCCGCTTGTTAGACTCGGCAACAGCAGCAGCAGCGCCTGCCTTCTGTGCAGTCGCCGCAAGATGTGATGGCGCTAATGTGTCAACACAAGTTGCATCCCATACTAAGGAGCGCCCATTTTTCCATGGAATGAGAGTCATTCCATCAGGCCTCTTGCCATCGTCCCGTAATAAACCGTTTGGCTCTAAAATTGCAGGTACGTTTGCACTGGTTAAGGCTCGTCGAATGATGTCATTAATGGCTGCTTGGCGAGGGATGCGACCAGCACTTCGCTGGCATGCCAGGCCGTGGTGGTCAAGAATTTCGACCTCTTTACCAGAGCGGCAGCAATGGAGCTCATTGGTTTTTAAACCCAATCTCAGGCTGATAGAAAGTGAGAAAGTAGTACTGTCCAAGAGTGTACCGATATTCGATGAGGGCAGCGCATTCAACCAATAGCCCGACTCCTTCTCCACAGATGCTAAAAGACGGGCTCGCTCTGTAGGGTTCGCACAGTTTTCTAATAGGTTTTATTGAACCTGGATACAGAGTGGCTCATCCCAATGCCTCTGCGAAGCTGGGTTTATCGGAAAAACTTGGTCTGGCCCGGTCTTATTGATCCAGGCTTCCTTGGCCTCAGCCAAGCACGAGACCTATACATCACTGAGTGATGGGTTAATAACTGTTCCAATGAGGTCTGACGTGCTATGAACTGAAGACAAGAAAGCCGGAAGTGCTACGTTGGAAACTCTTCTGATGCCTAGACCACCAAGTCTAATCGGAAGAGTGGCCTGAATCCAGGAATTTTCATTTAATGGACAATTTAGAATTTCTATCATAGTTTTCCTTATAATATCATAGAGGCGATTTAAAAATGGGACGTGCATCCAAAGAGTTGAACACCGCAGCACGTACGTAAAATTTGGCACAAAAAGACAGTATTTTAGTATGGCATATGCCATGTGTGGGCTAATTTCTTTTAGACGACTGGATGACTCCTCAAATTTTAAAATCTGTTCACTCACAAAGCATTGAAAGGAGTCATACAGAATAGGAGCACCTAGAAGGCGAAGCGATTTGATGTTAATTATTTTTATATTTGCGGTTAGGGAGTTAAATTTGCTAACAATTTGATCTTTTTCGGAGGTGGGTAAATTTTCATTAACGAAAAGTTCGCATTTTAAAAAATTCAATTTGAGGTTAATAGAACTAAAAGTAGCAATAAGACTGGTTAAATCGTCAAGCACTGAGTTCGCTTCGCCTCCCAGTGTTCCATCATCTAAATACCAGACATTGAATTTTGATTTGAAACCAGATATAAATGGATGAATTGCCAGACTAAAAATTGCCGGACCAAGCGGACCAACTGGCAACCAACAGCGGATAAAATTTGGTGTTTTTTGTACATGAGTGAAGATGGTGAACTGTAACATTGCCAAAGGTAATGGTATATGGATGGAATATTTTGTTTTACCTGTGTCAGCAGAAATGAAATTGAAAAATTTAGAAAAATAAACAACAACAAAATATTTATGTAAATATAATGTATGTATATAAAAACATAAATAGCTTTCATAAAAACACAAGGAACAAACATAAGCTTGTAATACCGATTACTGGGCTCCACAGAATTAGTAATTCATCTATGTAGCAATGTATACGCTTTTACAACAAAATCCCAGAAAATGTACAAAATTTGTTATTAAACGAGTTTAAATGTTTTATATTATAATATCATAGAATACATAAATGAAAATAACCCCTAGGAATGAGTTGACTGTCACCATGCTTGCTCTATAAAATCCATTAAAAAATTGAACAAAATAAATTATCGTAAAGTGAAATATGTTAAAAAAAGTCCCGTTGGGTTTTTCCCAGGACAGGGGTTCCGAACCAGTAGTAAATAAAAAACTGACTTTTAATTAGTATTATGTAATAATCTATATTGAATAAAAATCATTCATTTCATATTAATAAACAGGCCATAGTCAGTTAATATATCTGGATTTAATGTAACTATTTAGACGGCATTCGAACTTCTGATATTCCTTAGTCAACTCAAAAGTGTCAAAAAATTTTACTTATTAGAAAGTAAAAGTCGAGTTCAAAGAACTGAAAATAATAAAATAATTTTCACAAAATAGTAATAAGCTTCTGAAGTCAGTGTAATACTTCTATGAAGCACTATTTTATCTTTTTTAGTTTATTGAAGTCAGCATTCACTTTTATTAAAATTCTATAGTGTAATAATAATGTACTCCAGACCGAATTTCGGCCACGGCGGCCTGCCTCAACGGAGGCTAGCCATCGACGCAGGACAGGATTATAGTGCCCAAGTGTATGCGCAAGCACACGTGCACTCTCTATTCCCTCACTCTCATAATCCGATGGGACGGTAAACCAAGACGACCGGAGAGAGATCAGGCACAGGACCAACGGCTTTACGTGCTTTCCGAGGCACGGGGGTAAGACACCGCCAACTTCCTGACTCCGGGCAGCTACTGAGAATTTCTTGACAGATAAACTCAATAATAGATTTTTGGCCCGGCCCGGGATTCGAACCCAGGGCCTCACGATCAGCAGTCGCACTACTACAACCACTAGACCAGGGAAACTTTCTGTTACTCTAATTTAGCTTCATTTTAATCTTGTACTCAGTTCAGTAGCGTTAATTTATATAGATGAAATGGGGTGTAGGAGGAAATATTGTAAATTTATATAGCAATGAAATGAAATTGGGTGTAGGAGGAAATATTGTAAATTCATATAGCAATGAAATGAAATGTGGTGTAGGAGGAAATATTGCAAGTTTTTCATCTTCGTTTTAATTTCATATGCACGACGGATGAAGATGTGACTAATGGCTTATGTCAATAGTCTATAAAAAGGGCTGCATTCAAATTTCACAGTCGTTTGATACGATGCAATCGTTACCAGTACCGAAGCTTACTAATTTGCCTATCCAGCATAGTAAATTAGACAAATTTATCTTGAAATACATGTTATCGGGCGCTTCAGAAACGCCAATGTTTAACTGGGGAATTTAAAAGGACACTTCTGTGTCTTCTTCTTTATTAGTCTTAGGATTCCACTTCTAGAAATGGGTCTCGTACGGATATAAGGATTTGGCTTAATTGTCTTATTGGGCAGTCGGATTAAAGATGCCAGTACCAGATTTCTCGCAACTTTGACGCTGCACCATGTCACCAGGCTGGTACTGTGAGAATTGAGCTAATTTATATTTGAGAATGTTGCATCCCTTTGCCTTATAAAAATGCATGAGTGTGTGTCTCTTTTATCTTCTCTTTTTAGGAGTCATACTGCATAATGGCATTACCATGAATATATTAAATGGATTACATATTTTGAGCCTTAAGCTCTTAAAAGCTCAATAGAGAAAAGTAGTAGGCTTAAGCTACGTTAGATGCTCTGCTTGACTTATTTAAGAATATCTGCTTTACATTATAAGAAATTTATCATAATTGTCATTGTGTTCACTTTGTGGTCATATTTAGTGGGAAAAAGATGGATCCATGTCCTTCGGTGTGGCAATAAATGAAGTTGATGATGATGATGATGATGTGTGATGAGGCGTGTGGCAAAGAAGAATGATTAAGATTATTAAAAGTGGAGTCAAACAGGATGGATGCCAACCAAATAACCAATTCTATTCATTGCTTATTTGTTTTTAACTTTTTGTTTTACTTTGTCATTCGTGATACCGGGAGTAAAAAATGTAAGGTTTCCCATTTCATTTCTTTTAAAATATTCTAGTAATGTCAATTATAATGAACGAAATATGTTTCGAAATTAATTTTATTCTTTTACATATTTGCAGAAATAAGAACAGAATGCTTGCATTGTCTCTTTTATTATGATTTTGATAAAATCGATATCGACAAAGTCTTAGTAAAGTTTAAGTTGGGTCTATAAATCTCAACCTAAGCCATACCACAAACAAAGCACGATAAATCATTTCAGCAAGTTCGTTGGGGTTTAATGGCAATATCCTGATGCTTATCACAGTTTCTTTTTTCTTAACGTACTTTCGAACATATATAATTAAATGGGTTTATTTATGGATATAGAGAAAATGTTTTCACGCGTTGACCTTCACAATAAAGAAAATATTACATGAAATAGGATCAGGCCTTATTGAGCAATTTCTAATATTAAAATTGTTAAAATTATTCAGGTAAGAACCGCGTGAAAATAATAATAATTTTGACTATAACGTCTGCATTCACTCACCTCGTAATCTATCTTGTCTGTATCTCAACAACGATTCTATGAATTGAAATTATCATTAAAGCAATCTATCAAACCGGGAACCGACTACGCTCGGAGAGATAATGCGTAAACCAATCTCGATGGAAGGAGGAAATGAGAAAACATTCCCCTCGTGCGATTACCACCACTATATTTATGCGTATATACTTTAGTATCTATAAGAAAATTGCGCCTGAAAGCTATCATCAACTACGTACGAACAGTGGGGCTAGACACGCGACTCTGGCAAACAAACTCATCAGGTATGTTAAGTCGATGTGTCTAGGGTCTAAATTGCTTTGTTTTAGCTTCTTCACAAAAATGTTCATAGCGTTTCTTGTAACAGCGCATGCGTTCGTTTTGGAGGGAAAAAGTGCGTCAACAGTGTCGCCATGACGATGAATAATGCGTTACATTTGCAAGTGCATTATTCGTAATACTTTACTCGATTGATATTATTTATAATCGTTAATAAACCTCGTTTAAAGCTTCATAAGACGAATGTGTTGAGTAAATAAACGCAGTCATTAATCTCCTCGTGTTAAGTTTTTATTGGGAACGGACGAATCAGGCTGGTACGCAGGTTTATTTGTTTATGGTATGTACTAAAGGCGTTTGTTTGCTTTTTGTTATTGTCTATTGCATTAGAACTGTCCTCTTTCTTAAATGACTTAATAATACATTTTGAGAATCCTAAATCTCACTCGTTTTTTTAGTAAACTTAACTTTATCTTCGATTCCCACGCAAACAAATGGTAAGCTTACTTTAGAAAGGTTTTGTGTATGGCCGCCTAATTAAAAGCTCGCTCATAAATTGATAAAATAAACAAAATCCCAAACGGGCCGGCGCAGGACACTTTAATTAGCGCGTTCTTAATCCTACGTAACCGGTCCGCCCCAACATAGACCCGACTCCTGGCTGACTATAGTCTAACATTATATTCGTCATTTTGTTATCGTTCTAATAAATTTTTATGAAAATAAACATGAATAGTTTTCATATTTAATAATGTTATTGCAACACGTACAAAGAGTGTGGAATCTAGTGTTACCTGAAATAGCATAGTTTCAACGATAAAACCGTCTTTTTGCTAAACCATCGCTAGTTCGACGGAATCCTTCTCAGCTTAGGAGTCTAGTAAGTAGAACCTTCATACCAATTTCTTGCGCCAAATAGCAGTGCTTGAGCTGCTGTGTTCCCATCAAGCCAGATGAGAATAGAGTCAGAATATATATACACTATACAGAGTGTGAGGCATTTTATCTTACTCCTCAGAGGTGATATCGCATCTGTAGCTTTCTTTGTTTGAATTTCGCTGTAGGTATCCGTGTACTGTAAGTTAGTTTCTCACCTAGCTTTATTTAGTTAGTTTAATAATGGCCCAATACTCAAACGCTACTCAAATTTAAGATGTCATTAAGTCTCGTGGTGTCACAGTCATTTTGACTTAAAGTGAAAGAGACAGCAAGAGACTCAACGGCGTTCTAAAATTTGATTAGCGTTTGAATATTTGGGCATAAGTGAATATCATCTTTGGTTTTTAAATTTACGGTCAGTGAGTTATATATGTACTACGTACTATAGTCAACCAAATCTAAGAAATACCTTTTGACGTTTAACATTAATCATTCCGCGACAACTTTGCACAAGCGTACTCACACAATTTAAAGTAACCTTTTGCGTAAATCCGAAGAATTATGGAGTTATCTATATTTCATTACAACGTGTATAGTTTTTTATCACTAATTTAAATTCGAATCTTTCAAACAAAACAAAATATTAAAAAATAAAAAGTATCAACTTTTTTACTTGACGTCGTTTCAATGATATGTCGCTCAGAACCTTACCGTAGTGTTTGAATGATTAAAGTTCATTGTTATGCGAATAATCTGCAAAAATATTCAAAAACCGAATCATTACTTTTTTATGTATTATTTGTTTAATTAAATTATTATTTTAAAATTCCTTAAATTACATGAATCATGAATAAAACAAGTTTTTATTTTTATTTTGTTAACGTAAATTTTTGTAGGAAAATAACTCATATACCCGCCATTTCGGGAGCTTACTGTGCGTAATTTTATGATTTTGTGTTTGTCTTCTTATATTGTGACTCGGCTTAACTTTTTGGACTGTTTCTTCTATATTCGTTGAAGCATGTGCCCATGTCACAAAGGCTGATTGAGTAAAAGAGATAGAAAAAACAAAAAATTGATTATGGATGACTTTGAAAGAGACATTAATTTTAACTGCATTATTGAGAATTAAATAATAATTAATCTATACAATAATAATAATAATATACAAGCTGCCTCGTTGGTCTAGTAGTTGTCTTAGTGCAACTGCTAATCATGAGGTCCTGGGTTTGAATCCCGGGTCGGGTCGAAAAATCAATTATTGAATTTTTCTGTCAAAAAATTCTCAGTAGGTGCCCGGAGTCAGGAAGTTGGCGGTGTCTCACCCTCGTGCCTCGGAAAGCACGTAAAGCCGTTGGTCTTACGCCTAATCTCTCTCCGGTCGTGTCGGTTTACCGTCCCATCGGATTATGAGAGTGAGGGAATAGAGAGTGCACCTGTGCACGTGCACACTTGGGCACTATAACCCTGTCCTGCACTGATGGCTAGCCTCCGTTGAGGCAGGCCGCCGTGGCCGAAATTCGGTCTGGAGGACATTATTATTATTAATAATCTATACAACGACAGCTCAAATAGTTGTACTGAAAGTAATTGAATAAATTTATTTTTAATCTTGTTTCGGTCTTAAATTTTTATAACTTTGCCCGTAGAAATAAGCAGTAACAATAAATACGAAGAAACTACTAAATCTTATATTTTAAATTATCCGTTTCTAATTTATTCTGGTATTATTCAAACCAAACTGTAAATGATTACCAACTCTAAATAATCGAAATCTTTTTTTTTGAGAATCGAATATTTTACATTCTCATTTTTTGGTTGGCATGCTTGGTGCAATAAGTCTGACAGCTGTCAAAATGTATTTCTAAGATTTGGTTGACTATAGAGAAGCTATTCCAAACAAAAAATGTGCACTACTCTGTATCATGCGCAGGAAATAGTAGTCGCGCATGCGCAGTTGATATTTAAACGCGCGAAAATTGTCATAATAAACTAATTGTTCATTTAGATTGTATTGTTAATCGAGTAAATTTTTTTTATTTTCGTTTATTTTGCATATATGCTAACTTAATATAAAATTATTAGCGCCGCTCCGCACTGCATGAATATCGAAGCCAGAAAAATTGCAGTACAGTTCAGTTGAACACAGTGAGTGTTCGGAATGCCATATCTAGTGCGTAGTACAAAAAAAAATATATATATATATATATATATATATATATATATATATATATCGATGTTTACGGCATTTTATAATATCTATGCACAATTAGTTAGTCTTAGTTACTTCTGGTTTTGTTATCTGAGAACGAATCACTTATGTATTAATCAATCCCACGTTATAAGGAATAAATGAAACTTCATCAAATACTGTATTCAGTATTCAACTTTTTTAATCCTTAAGTGTTCATCAAATAGAACTTTCTACTCAAAGATTTAAGTCTTTGTTCTACTTGCTTGTTTGATTGCTTCTTGCCTGCGCCGCGCCGGCACAATTTGTTCATAAGCGAACATAGGTTTTGACTATTATAGATACATATTATAGAAATTCCCTGCTTGTTCCATGACTTCTTATATGTTTTTATTTTTTTTTATGTTTTTATTTTTTTATATGTTTTTTATGTTTTTATTTTTTTATATGTTTTTTATGTTTTATTTTTTATATTTGATATTTGCCTTCTTTTTTGTCTCGCCACCGATTTCTTAAATTATGTTCTATAAATCAATTTATTTATGAACCAAATTTCACCTTTATTATCAAAAATATAATATCAAAATATCAATAGTTGTTAAGAATTTACCGATGGGCATGTATTTCAAGAAACGGTTGCCTTACTGCCTACTTCTTACTTCCGAGAGAATTACAAATCATTGAATCCACCGGGTTGTACAGTGCCTGTTGGCGGACTTCAAATGTCCTCGAAATGTTTTATTACTCAGACATACAATACCTAAATTCCAGTCGAGCTTTCGCAGGGGCCATATTACAGAAACTGCACTTTTACATGTCACAAACGACCTGACGGAGGCTTCGGATATGGGGATGAGTAGTATAATGGTATTACTTGATTATTCTCGAGCATTTGACTGTTTGCAAACTGAACTTCTTTTAGATAAGCTAAGTTGCTATGGATTCTCAAAGAATACATGTCTTTGGTTTCTCAGCTTCCTCGCTAATAGAGAACAAATGGTGGAAACTAACGATAAATACGGAGAAAAAAAACGATCGTGTCTCAGGTCAGTTCAACGCGGCGTGCCTCAAGGCTCTCTACTTAGTCCAGTCCTATTCGAATTTACAATTTTTACAGCAGATCTACCAAAGCATATAAAGTTTTATAAATATCACTTATATGCTGATTGATACACAACTGTACTATTCGTTTCACAGTAAAGACACTCGAGAAGCTATTGAAAAAGTTAATGACGGCCTGAGCAGTATCCACACATGGTCTGAAAATAATTCTTTGGTACTCAATGCAGCTAAATCTTAAATGCTGGTCTTAGGCACTAAACGCCAAATAAAAAATGTATTAGACGTTGGAGAAAAAGTAAAAGAAATAATGTTGTTCTGAAACAAGTAACCTCTCCCCGTAATCTCGGCCTGATTTTAGATGGGGAACAAAAATTTATTGATCACGTTAATGACAAAATCAGGACAGCATTTTTCAAGCTGAAAACGCTCTATAAAATCAGACCATATCTTAAGGAGGATTTACGGATACTTTTATGTGATACTCTGGTGCAATTTCAATTTAATTACAGCAGTTCCACCTTTGGTCCAAGACTAAAGTTTAACACAGAGAGGGCAATACAAAGAGTGCAAAATGCCTGTGTTCGTTTTTGCTTTAACGTGCCCAAAAGATAATCTATTACCCCGTACTTAAATAAAAAGTGCTTACATGAGTGCTAGAAGGGAACTACAGTACGCTTGTACAGTGCATAGGGTAATATGGAACAAAAAGCCTGAGTACTTATTTGAAAAACTGCTATTTACCAAGGACATTTCACATAGAAGCCTTCGTACGAACTCATTAAACTTAATGATTTCTTATTTTTACGCGAACATTGCACATGATTAAAACTACTTTTACGGATTTTATCGCGTTTATTTTTTACTTTTTATTTTTAATTCCCGACGTTTCGGGCGCTTTCCAGCACCCATGGTCACGGGGGACTGAGATGACTGACGTCCCGATGTCATTGTTAAACCCGGAGTACCTTCAGCTTTTTTAATTATTGTTTATGGTCCGATCTATGCAAAATGAACTGACTATGTCCTGAGGTCTTGCAGTGGTATGCTTGGGTTTAGTTTTAATTTTATTGATTATAGGATCCCAAGCAGGTGGTAGTACCCAGCCTCCTTCTCTATTGAAATTAGGATGTTTTTTAATTTCAATAGCCTCACGTATCATCCTTGGTAGGAATCGGTGTTCTTTCGCGAGGATTTGTGGTCTATCAAATCTGATGTAATGGTTGGGGCCGTCTAGGATATGATCACAAACTGCAGACTTCCCGGAACGTTGATGCTTCACATCAGCTATATGTTCTTTTACGCGGGTCCTAATTGATCTTTTGGTTTGTCCTATATAAGAGAGACCACATTCACAATCAAGCTTGTACACTCCTGCATCTTGTAGAGGAATATGACACTTGACGGATGGTAGGTATTAAACTTGTTAAGTATGCCAAAACATAAAACAACGCGGTACAGAGGATGTTTCAAATTTGTTGCAGCAAGGATATGGAACGACTACCTCATACAAACAACACACACACACACACACACACACACACACACACACACAAACACACACACACACACACACACACACACACACGCGCG
The DNA here is from genome assembly GCA_907164705.1 of Parnassius apollo. Taxonomy (NCBI): domain Eukaryota; kingdom Metazoa; phylum Arthropoda; class Insecta; order Lepidoptera; family Papilionidae; genus Parnassius; species Parnassius apollo. The sequence goes on from CAJQZP010001037.1 coordinate 9,566,536, forward strand.
CGCGCGCACGAATGCAAGAATTATTAATACATAAATTATTATGAAATTTCACAACCGTACTATGTTAAATTCCAATAATACGTTAAAATCCAGTTACATGTTAAATTCCAATAATATAAATGAGTAAATGATAAGGTGATTGGGGAACTCAACATTCTCATAACACCCATGTAACATCTCAGGGAGAAAACCAGCGCTTCATGGGATCTTGGTTCCATGTAAGCAAAAGCTGAGTCACCTCCGTTTGCCTAAATCTAATTAAGGTTAAGTTATTAGTTTATATGTAAACATGTTTTTTAAAAGTGGTAATAAAGTAATATTTTTTCATTTATTTACAAGTTTACTAACAAGCTTATTCTTCGTAGCACTGCTCATGGTTAATCAGCACTTCAAAATTCAATTAACAATTTCATTGGTGCCGGCGGGATCGTATCCGCATTGCTCGCGTATTGTGTTTTATAATTTACGGCGAGCGCTAACTTCTAAGCTACCACGACTCCTTGTAACACATACTTTATAGGAATTGTGATATTTATTTATCATTTATTGATTTACTGCTTGTTATTTATATATACCTGTCTTGCAGCCTGGTTCGAATTTCCGTTGGTTCGTATTTCGGAAATCTGTACACGTTGCTCCATTGTGGTTTAGTGGTTTATTGTACATACACAGTTAAACGTGTGATCACGGTGAGTTTCGACCGCTACCATATAACTAATAATCCAGTTTGTATGAACAAAATGCGTGCTAAATTTTGAGAACAAATAGAATTTTAAAGAGATAGTGATAAAATATTAAGACTACTACTTTTGAGATATAGACTTTTAAAGTTTGTGTCGGTATTCAGTGATAATGTATATTCAATGGGCATTGTTTACAGCATCCACTTACCCTCAGGTGGACTGTGTGCTCGTTTGTTAATAATTTTTTTAGAATAAGGGTGTTCTAAAAAAATTATTGTCATTGGCAGCAACAGTAATAAAACAACAAAGGCAAAAGTATACAATCCTCTAAATTTTTGTTTAAAAACATATCACCATCATATATAAAGGACATAATTTGACACTTAATGCATTTTAAATTACTTGTATGCAAGTAGTATCAAAGGTAAAGCCACACGGCAGCTTTTGCGTCTTCTTTTTCGTCTTTCCCTACGTCAATGTTTGTAAAGAGAGAATTTGTAATGTTGTTTTTATCAACTAAGGCTTTTAATGAAACTATTTTTTATTACAATAGTAAACACCCAATGAAAAATGTAATAAACTAAACTTAATAACTATGTAATTGTTTACCAAAATGTGGGTTCTTTTGTGTAAGAACGTCTAATTATCTTTCCGCAGAATATCTACCTTTTTAATAACGTGCCACTCATTATTTAACAGAGTTGCCCTCTCATCGCTAAAGCTAAACGGGTATTAGGCAAAGACGTTTAAAAAAGGAGTATAAGGTAAATAACTTGGGTAATAATGATTTCTTATTTTCATGCGAAAAATATACATAAAAAGGAACTTGTTTTAAAAACAGCTTACGGACCAATGATGAGGATGATCAAGTGTGGTACTAAATTTTCTAACTTTAAACATCAATTCTATTGGAAAAGAATGGAATCGTGACGCTTTAACTTGTGCGTACATTTTTGGCTTTTTACTTTTTTCGATATTTTATTTACCGATATGCGTAAATTTTGTTTACATGAAAAAACAAAAAGATGCATTTATTCTTTACAAATTTTCTGTAAAAAAGCCGCATTTCAAAGCCAAAGAACGATCGAAAAGTAACGGCATGATGTTAATAATTATCTCATTAACCTTATATTTATTAAGGCAACAACTTGTTTGCAGATTTGTGGGTCAAGAGCGAATAAATACTCATAAATGTGGACATCGAAAAGTTAACTTGTCGCGAAAATTCTTTGTTCTTTTTAATTTATATTTTAATTTATGGAATGACACTTAAGTTATTTTGCTTTTTCTCCACAAAGTTACAATAATTTACTGCGATATACATTTTACATACTTTATTTCTCTTTAAATTAAAAGCATGAGGACATTTTTAAAATATATTACGAACATATAGCTTTCATTGCTAATTTGAGATGTTGCGAAAGGATCTTTTTACACCAAAACCTTTTGGTTGATTTTATCACGATTATTTTAATTATCTCTTTCAACTAAATCTGTATTTTTTACTTATAAATTTTGTTAGGTTGTTGAATTTGAAATGTACAGCATTTCAAACTTTAAGCCCTATGTAGTCAACTGATGTGTACAGGCAATACACAAATTTTGTTTTAAACTCAAGTGCCAACGATTTTTCAGTCCACCTGATGGTAAGTGGCTGCTGCAGTCCATGGACAGGTTTATCTTTATTTGGTGATAATCAGTAAGTGTACTCAATGTTTTATTTGTGTTATCTGATGTTTATTTATTCTCATCATCTAGACAGTGCAAGTTATTCTAAATGTAATTAATTAGTATTAATGATTGTAGTTACTAAATGTGCGATTATGTGGTTGGCTTCACAGAAGTGATTGTTTTAAATCCTTTGTCAGTAGTGATTACGTTGTATGTCTTACAATAACTAGAAAACTTAACGGAACGGCGTATGATAGCCATTATGCCCTAGCAGTAAGTTATAAGGTATGCAAATGCAAGTTCTAATGATTTATAAAATGGCTCGACAAACTAAAGCATCTAAGATAGCCAGTTATGTAACAAAACAATGTCATGTTTTATTCATATCGGGATTATAAATGTTCTACAGTAAAGGTGGGCGTTTTATCTCTTTGTTTGTATATTAGTTGTACTTTACTATACGAAATATTTTTTATTTAAAAAAAAATGCATTCTAGCAAATTTGTCTTTAATACTTCAGTGAAATTTTGCGTTTTTATATATATAAAAAAAAGTATCTCAGTGGCGCCATTCATTCTGCGTTGAACATTCAACATAGGTAGCGAGTTTTGTAAATTTCCAGCTTACCTACCGTAAAACATCAACGGATATCTGACTGTATGGCGAAAATGTACTTGTGTTCGTTAAGTTTAAATAGTTCAACGTTGATCGAAGAGATGGCGCTTTTATGAACTACTTGTAATTATTTTGTACTACTTATTTATTTCTTGTATTTTAAAATGAGTTTTTTTACTGTATGGGGATGAATAGTTTACCTAGGTTATTAGTGTTTATATGCGCCTCTTTTTCAATATATTTTAGAGTCGATGTCATAGCATTGTTAAATGTTTTCGATAAGAATTATTACTTTGTATCTACTTATAGGTACGTAACCTATTCCGAATGATTTTCTATGCAGTAAAAATTAACATGGATATCACATGCTTTGCTGCATGCTGCCGAATTAAGCCCGGATAATTTTTTCGAGGGAAATAGAGACATTAATTATTTATTGATTTATTAAGTCCTGTTAAAATCGTGATTTCTTTACTGTTTTATTTTCGTGCGCTGGCAACATTCCATTTTGTAATGTAAAAATATAATCTGAAGAGTAGTAAATCATCATCATCATCATTACAGCCCTTCACAAGTCCACTGCTGAACATAGGCCTCCCCCAAGTAATGCCACAAAGCACGGTCCTGAGCCACCTGCATCCGTCGACTTCCTGCATGTCTTACCAGGTCGTCACTCCATCTAGTGGGGGGTCGCCCTACACTACGCCTACCGGTACGAGGCTGCCACTCGAGAACCTTTCTTCCCCATCGGTTATCGGTTCTTCGAGCTATATGGCCGGCCCATTGCCACTTCAGCTTACTAATCCGTTTGGCTATGTCGGTCACTCTGGTTTCACTGCGGATATCCTCATTTCTGAGTCTATCACGCAGTGAAACTCCGAGCATAGCCCTCTCCATGGCTCGCTGAGCGACCTTGAGCGTCCTCATACGGCCAGCGGTGAAGGACCACGTCTCAGATCCGTAAGTCATCACTGGCAACACGCACTGGTTGTACACTTTAGTTTTCAGAGATTGAGGTATACCTGATGAGAAGATGTGTCGTAATTTCCCGAACGCTGCCCAGCCGAGTTGAATCTGTCGATTGACCTCTCGGTCGGAGTTGGACTTACCTAGTCGGACTATTTGTCCCAGGTAAACGTACTCGTCAACAACTTCGAAGCATAGTGCTCCCAATAATTACCGGTATAGGTGTGACATGGACATTAAACATGATCTTTGTTTTGTCTATGTTCATCTTAAGACCTATCCGTTGGAAGACACCATTGAGGTCATTGAGCATAGTGCTAAGGTTCTCCAGCGATTCTGTCATAAGGACTATATCGTCGGCAAATCGAAGGTGAGTGATGTACTCGCCATTGATGTTAATACCGTATCCTTTCCAGTCCAGTAGCTTGAAAACGTCTTCCAACGCAGCGGTGAAGAGTTTCGGGGATATAACATCACCCTGTCTTACACCTCTCTGCAGTTGGATAGGTTTCGTACTCTGGTTCTGTACTCGGATAGCCATTGTAGCCCTACTGTACAAACACTTCAGCACTTCAATATACCGACAGTCAACTAGGCACCGCTGAAGAGACTGTAGCACCGCCCAAATTTCGACGGAGTCAAAGGCTTTCTCATAGTCCACATACGCCAGGCAAAGTGGCAGATTGTACTCTTCGGACTTCTGTACAATTTGCCGAAGGGTATGTATGTGGTCTATGGTACTGAAGCCTTTTCGGAAACCGGCTTGTTCGGGAGGCTGGAAGTCGTCGAGTCTGCGTGCGAGACGATTCGTAATGACTCTCGAAAATAGTAAGTATTGAAGGATAAAATGTAAAGTCTTGTCATAAACAGACAAATATTACACTGTTAATATACACCTTCCAAGATCTATTTAATGTTTCCTATATAGCTTTGCTGCTTTTAAGATCCTGCGGTATGAGATGAAAAGATGAATCCTTCAAATAAATTCAGAGGAAATCATTATAAAAACGGAACAGTGGCTGTATCAAATGAAAAACGCCTAAACATATTTTAATTGACTAGAAAGTCCGGACGTATCGCGTTTGCGTTCGAGCACATTCCGGAACTCGTCCGGATGCAAACCGTTGCACAGCCGTTATTGTTTGTTTGTAGACAATTCGACGCGGATTGCCAGCGTCCGGTCTAGATGTGAACAGGGAAGTCTGCAACTATAGCTTTCCTATTCCTATACCTCTATATTTAAACATTTAGTAGTAGCCGTAGTAAAAACTGTACCTTGATTTTGCTTTTGAAGGGATGTTTTATTACCAATAAAAAAATATAAATATCAGGAAATATGAAATACAGAGACCATTAAGGTTATGTCAGTTACTATGTATATAATATAGTTACTGTGCTTAATAACAAAATATATTCACAAAACTATGTGTTTGTTGCTATCTAAAGACTCATTAGTAACAATTTTGTTTATTTTTTATATGTTTTATTTAATGATGTTCTTAAACACAGGTTTCAATTTATTTATGGTTCTAAGAATCAATTAATTAATTAAGCAATGCGATAGACCTAAGAGCTCCGCGCTGCAATCCACAGAAGCGAGCAGCGATACCCAGAGTATAAAATCTTATAATGTATTTATTTATTTATTCTTGATTGTACACCTTAGGATTACGAAGGGCGGACTTGAAGCCTTTTGGCATTCTCTCCCAGTCAATCCGGGACGTGAAGTGTGGAAATAATGTGATAGGTGCCAAAAAAATAAAAGAACGTTATTGAGAGAAAACCAAGAAATATATTATATGTTTAAATATATATGTAAATCTACACAATGTATACAAATAAATACACACGCACATATAATACATATAAATACAAGTAGATATATAATAAACTTACACCAAAGGTAGCCAAATGATAACATTGACCATACTAACGTTTGATGTCATTAAAACTATTCACTTAATTCTAATTCTTTATCTTAATCTACTACGAGGGCGGGACTGAAAATTTCGGGAATCAAGGAAGTGACACAACATTACTATTTAAAAATGTATTTATTGCTTTTTGAAGTATTCTCCGCGAAATTTGACACATTTTTCCATACGATGGAACCAATCATTGAAGCAACCATTCCATTCGGAAGTTGGAGTCTCCAAAATGGCCGTTTTGTAGGCATCCACAGCTTCTTCAGGTGATGCAAATCTCTGTCCACGCAATTTATTCTTTATTTTAGGGAAAGTATAGAAATCACTAGGGCTTAGGTCAGGGATGTACGGCGGATGGTCTAGTAATTCTATGTTTTCTTGCTCTAAACACTCTTTTGTTCTGTGTGCGGTGTGAGAACTCGCATTGTCGTGATGGAGGATGATGCGGCGGTTGCAGTTCTCTTTACGGAGTTCAGAAACGACCTGTGGCAAACAAATGCTAGCATACCATTATGCAATAACCGTTCTTTGTCCCTCAAGAGGAATAGTCGTAACATGGCCGGTTTTGGAGACAAACGTGGCCACCATTTTTTTTGCAACATCCCGTGAAGGAACTCGTGACTGGTTTTTTGTTTCGGGTTCGTACGCGTATATCCAGGATTCCTCACCTGATACGATGTTGTATACAGCATTTGAGGATCCTGCGTGGAATCTTTCGAGAGTTCTGACGCACCAAGTAACGCGAGCCGCTTTTTGCTCTTCACAGAGCGAATACGGTATCCATCGGGAAAACAACTTTTTTACACCTAATTGTTCATGCAAGATTATTTGTATTCGACTCATGCCAATGTCTAAAGTTGCCTGAATTTCGCGGTATGTCACATGTCGATCTTCCTCAATCAGCTTACGTACAGCATCAACGTTTTCTTGGGTGACTGCAGTTTTTGGATGACCTTGACGGGGATCATCACTGAGCTTGACACGTCCACGTTGAAATTCAGCAAACCAGCGATAAATTGTGGTTTTGGATGGGGCTTCATCACCAAATGCAGAAATCATCCGGTCAACACACTGTTTTTGTGTTAAACCACTTCGAAAGTCATAATAAATCATCGCTCTTGAATTTTCTCGAGACAATTCCATTTTCTTAACGACTAAACAAGTTTGACAAAACCTTGTGACAAGACCGAGAATCTTTTTTTTAAATAAATAAATGGTATTCGATTTTTACAACCAAGGATTTTTCAATTAAAAAGATTTTAATATGACAGGAACAGTGGAAATATTCCATTCCCGATACTTTTAGTGCAGCCTATGTACATAGCATATTGTGGTTGGCGTATCCTTTTATGCAAAGGATTTGCTTGTACTAGGAAGCACCCTAATAATCTTTTAAAAGCCGTCTTATTAGGTGTTTTTCTAACGTCTTTGGGCAAGGAGTTCCAGAGAAGCGCAGCCTGAATAGTAAAGGATTTTCCGACGAAATTTGTGAAGTGTAGTGGGATACTTAATTCATAATTAGACGAGGAACGCAGAGTTCTATTATGCGTTTAAGAAAGGTATTGAAATTTGTCCTTGAGATAAGAAGAAGTGGATGGATCATTTAAGATAGTGAAAAGGACAAAATTCTAGAGTCACGCCTTTTTTATAGTGAGCCATTTAAGGTGAGACCGATTCTGAGAAATGTGATCATACTTACGAAGAATGTACAAGTTTTTTAAGTAATTGTGGTAAAGTTTTACCTTATGCAGTTGGAATATAAACGGCCAAATATGTTGCGAATATTTTAATTATTTTAGTACATTTGTAGTTTATTGCTTTTTGATGTGAGGCGAGGTCACTTGTACCAGACACTTGGTCCAGACAATTTAAAGTTTGCCAAAACTAGACTAACTAATCCATAGCTGACTATGGAAATAGCAATCGCGTTGTATAATGCTGGATAATCGAATTCAAATAATGAATTTACAGGGAATATTGTTGAAACCGCAATTTTTTTTTCTACGATTATAATACTTTAATCTCATTTGTAATTTAATGTCTGTATAATGATTTCTTATAAATTACGTGAATACTACACATATAACATTATACGTTTACACATTATACGTAGTAGAGCCATGCTGCAGCTATATTTATGGTTGTAACACGAATGGTTCGGTTCGACCGAGGATGCTCAGGACCACGCTCTCACAGAATACCAACGTAAAATAGTAGCTTAATGCTGCTGTGTTTTGTATGATGAGTGTAGAGAACTGGAGACCAGTTTTACTGGAAACGAGGCATTCCACCTTAGTCCTCACGGGTGACAACGCATCTGCATTTTGATTTGTAATCGAAGATAAGGATAGATGTAGATGTCTGTGGGCCACAGCAACCACTTACCATCAGGTGGACTGTGTGCTCGTTTGTCACCTTATCCTATAAAAAAAAAGAACGCACGTCTATATTGAATGACTTTTCGGAGATGGACTTTTCAGAGGATTGTCTAAAAATGGTTTTTTTGTTCACAGATTGGCGCGCACCGATGACGGACGAAACGGAGGCGGCGCGAAGGCGTCCGCCACCTCCGCCCCCTCGGCCCAGCAGCTATGGCACGCAGATAAGTCCGCACCACGGGAACCAAATGAGTCCACAGCATGTTACTCATGTTAGCACACAACAAGGTGCTCAGATGAGTAACCAGCACGGCGCTCAGATGAGTCCACAGCATGGCGCTCTGAGGAGTCCACAGCATGGTGCACACATGAGTCCAAAACACAGTGCTCAACTCGCAATTCAACCTGTGCGACCTCCGGAGCCGCGGCCGCGGACCCAGCCCCCGCCACGTCTAATCCGACCGTCCGAACACCTTGCCATCGTCGAACGCTCACGAGAACGTCGTGCACCCCCACTAACACCAACAGTGGCCATCGTGCACGGGCCTCGTCCGTCAGTACCAGTTTCCCAAACTCCCTCTTCACACCACACTGCTTTAGTTCCGCACGTACCTTCGCCTATCCATGGTCTCCTGGCTCACTATACACACCCAACTCCATATGTACCTTCTACTCCACCCGCGTTGCGGCCACGGGCGCCCCCACCGATGAGAATGCCAGCGCCGGTTCCGCCAACTATGATGAGGTTGCCACAACCAAGGAGAGATGTTCAGGTAAGCGATAAATTATATCATCACCATTTTTACAGCCCATCACAAGTTTACTTCTGTACGTAGCCCCTCCCTCCAAGAAATGAATGTCAAGGCACGGTCTTTAGCCACCTGTATCCATCGACTTCCTGCATAGCTTACCAGATCGTCACTCAATCTAGTGCGAGGTTAACACTAAATAATCTTTCTTTCCTCTCGGTTGTCGGTTCTTGCTATGTAGTCGCTATGTAGCTATGTAGTCGTTCCATTGCAACTTCAACTTAACGTTTCGATGTCGATAAATGAAACCAAGTAATGGTACATAAGTGGAATTTTTGACCCATTTGCACGCTTACTAAATAAAATACAAAATGCAACTGCGTTGTCATCCTCTGAGGACTAAGATGGAATGTCTTGTCATAAGTAAAAATGTCCAGTTGTTCTTCTCGTCACTTACCATGCTAAACACTGCTGCTGGTATTTCGTGAGAGCGTGATCACACCTGATCAGGCCGACACAGTTTTGCTGCAGACATAATACGCTGGCTCAAAAGTGACCTTGTGGAAAGGCTGAATTGATGATCATTATAATATGCTGGGACGTTACTCCACCACATACTCTCCAAAATAAATAAATATAAATTTACTATTTGTTTTGTAGTTAAAAATTTAAGCTAAGCTATTTTTTTTCAATGCTACCATTTCGTCTTAGCTGTCATAATATAGCGGACAGCGTAATGCGGGAGCCGGTTCGATTCATAACGGACCGTCTGATGCATCGAGAAACCCGATACGCCAAGAAAATGCAAAAATGTTAAGCTTCGCCACGTTGTGCCGTCAGATTTGAAAGTGCGCTTAATTTACATTCAGTCGTATGCTATTAATTGACACTAGCTGATGATGTAAATGACGTTTATTAAGCCTTAAAGCGGTGTGTGTTTTCTTTTTTTATCGATTTTTGGGCCAGTCTCTCAGCAGATTTTATGACTCCGATTTATGAATTGCATAATGGATAATATCAGCGAGTTACAAATAAACCTCCGTTATATCCGACAATAGAGTTCAAGTGTTTTGACAAGCTGATATTAGTGAAGATAATGATAACGACCATCATTTATTTATTTTATTTATTTATGCTTTCATGCACAAAGTAGTACATATGGCGGACTTAATGCCATAGGGCATTCTCTCCCAGTCAACCATTAGAACAACGATTTAATCATATACTTACGGACTTGATTTTTAAAGACGAATTTGTTGGGAGCTTTTTTAATGTCAAGAGGGTTGTCGTTTCAGAGTCTGATGGATATGAAGGCGAAAGAGTTACATAAATAACCAGTTCGGTGTAAAGGAGTGAGCAACTTAAGATTGGCCGAGGAACGGACAGAAAAATTATGAGAATCCTCAGGTATTCATCATCATCATCATTACAGCCCTTCACAAGTCCACTGCTGAACATAGGTCTCCCCCAAGTAATGCCACAAAGCACGGTCCTGAGCCACCTGCATCCATCGACTTCCTGCATATCTTACCAGGTCGTCACTCCATCTAGTGGGGGTCGCCCTACACTACGCCTACCGGTACGAGGCTGCCACTCGAGAACCTTTCTTCCCCATCGGTTATCGGTTCTTCGAGCTATATGGCCGGCCCATTGCCACTTCAGCTTACTAATCCGTTGGGCTATGTCGGTCACTCTGGTTTTACTGCGGATATCCTTCATTTCTGAGTCTATCACGCAGACAAACTCCGAGCATAGCCCTCTCCATAGCTCGCTAAGCGACCTTGAGCGTCCTCGTACGGCCAGCAGGGTATTGAAATTTAGAATTATACTCGGGAGCACGTGGATCGTTCAAAATTTAGAAAAGGGTGCAGAGTTTTCTAACATCTGCGCTGACGGATAGGCAGTCAGTTTAGCTGTGTACGAAAGGAAGATACATGGTCGTATTTACGAGGACCATAAATGTATCTGATGCAGTTGTTAAGCAGACGATCCAATGTATTAAGATGAAGTTGAGACAGTTCTGAGCAACACACATCGACATAATCACTAATCGGTACAATAAGTGATTGGACAAGTAAAATCTTGGTATTGGTAGGAAGAAAGTTTTTAAATCGATATATAGAGATCGCAAAGTTCCAGTAGTTTTGCGACTCATCTCCTGTATATATGTTTGTTCCATGTTAAGCAACCATCGATGTACAGACCAAGGTTCTTTACATTAGTAGAGAATGGTATGACATTATTATTAAACATAATTGATAGGCAGGGTGGGAATATCTAGTTTAGATAATAATCTTGAGCTACCTAAGATTATCGTTTGGCATTTAGACGGGTACACGTTTATGCCATAATATAACAATACTTATTGAAAGTCACTTTTTTCATTTACCACTGTTCACAAAAAAAACCTCTGTCCTGGGAAGAACCAGCAAGAAACCCAGCGGGACGATTTTTGTCAAAAAAGAGCTTACAATAATGCGTCTTACAATAAACAACACAAAACAAATTAGAACTAGCTTGGTAGCGATCACCCTTCCCAGGGGTTATTATCATCCATAAATTCCTTAATATTATAATAACCCTTTTTATACAAACTTAGTTTAATAACATTTTTGAACTTCGTGTATGACAAATTTTGTATATTTTCTGGGATTTTGTTGTAAAAGCGTATACATCGCCCCAAGAATGAATTACTGACTCGGTGGAGTCGAGTAACTTGTACTACAGCTTGTGTCTGTTCCTAGTATTTACAGAATGAATATCACTTATTTTCGCAAAACTACTTTTATTTTTGTACATTACATTTTCATAAATGTATTGAGAGGCCAGAGTTAAAATATTGATTTCCTTAAATTTTTGTCTCAGTGACTCTTTGGTTTTAAATTATATATTGCTCTAATGGCCCTCTTCTGTAAAATAAATATAATTTCTGTGTAAGTCGCGTCTCCCCATAGCAAAATACCATACGACATAATGCTATGGAAATAACTAAAGTAAACTATTCTAGCTGTTTTAACACTGGTAAGAGTTCTAATCTTTTTCACAGCATATGCTGCAGAACTAAGTCTGCTAGCTAGTTTTGATATATGGGGGAGCCATTGAAGCTTTGCGTCCAGTGTGATTCCAAGAAAATTGGTGGTATCAACAAGACTCAGTTCCCCCCCCCCCCCCATTTAAAATTACATTAGTATTGACATGTTTAACATTAGGAGTTACGAATTTCATACATTTAGTTTTAGTTCCATTCAAATGCAAATTATTAACATTAAACCAATTGACTAACTTAGCTATAGCATTATTTACTTCGTCGTAATTTAATAAATGTCGATTTAATTTGACAGTTAACAGTAAACCATTCTGAGATATATTTCAAATCATCATTTAACAATGAGATAGAACTTAGGATATTTGAAGGTTCCACTTGCGCATATAACTGCATATCATCAGCATATAAATGGTAATAGCTCTTGAGATTTAGTGTGATGGCATTTATAAAAATGGAAAACAGAAGAGGAGAGATAACACCGCCTTGAGGGACGCCAATTGACACATCACGCCAGTCAGATAGTATATGGCCAGTAAGCACAGCCTGTTGGCGCCCTCGAAGATATGTTGAGAACCATTCCTGAGCTGAAGACGAGATATTCAAATGAGAAAGAAGAGCTAACAAGATACCATGATCGACAGAATTAAATGCATTAGAAAAATCAATTAAGATGAGAACGGTCAGTTTTGATTTTTCCATCCCCTCACGAATATCTTCCGTAACCTTGAGAAGAGCAGTAGCTGTAGAAAGACCCGGGCGGAAACCAGACTGATAAGGGGAAAAAATATTCTTTGAGAAAACAAAAGAAGAAATCAAGAAAGAAGAAAATAGAAAAAGAAAATCAATAAACGAACAAAGCATTTAAAAGTAAACAAGTAAAGAAAATATAATAAAAAAACAAAGTAATAAGTAATTAGGCAGATTATTGCATATAACTAAAATAAAGTTGAATCAAATATAAGTTGTGTACTAATTCTGTCAATAGTAATGTAGTTAGTATGGCAGAAGGCTATATAACCGAAGCCAACAACATCATCTGTCTATATCATCTGACATCTGTAAATATTATGTCATATAATATGTGAATATTATATCTTATAGTTATAATATGTTATCTATGGTCTTAGTTTAGCATAATATTACTTAGGCTCAGAAGGGCTAGAACCCAGAGAAAGCCAGTTAATAAAAAAATATTACTAATATGTAGGTAAATAAAAGTTATTATGCTACCATTATTACAGTATCATAACAAATATACCCAGTTGTTATCAATGATAATAAGACAAATAACAAATACACATGACAGCTTACAAATTAAATCCAACATGAGAATAAAGCGAAGTCGATGAGAGTTATTTGTTGCGAATTGTGCGCTTGGACCTCACCGTCGACTTTGGTGCACTACCACTGTTAACATTTGGTGAGTGACAATTTATCATTACAGCCCTTAACGAGTTCACTGCTTAACATAGGCCCCCTCCAAGGAATGCCACAAAGCATGGTCCTGTGCCACCTACATTCATCGACTTTCTACTTGTCTTACCAGGTCTTCACTCCATCTAGAGGGAGGACTCCCTACACTTCTCCTGCCGGTACGAGGCTACCACTCGAGAACCTGTTTTCCAAATCGCTTTTCGGTTCTATAAACTAAATGTCCGACCCATTGTCACCTCAGCTTACTAATGAGCTATATCGGTTACTCTGGTTATACTGCGGATATTCTCGTTTTTAAGTCTTTTTACGCAGAGAAACCCTGAGCATAGCCTATAGTTGTACAATTTTGTAGTGTAAAATTCTTCAATACGGGATGTATTGAAATTGCATAAGTCCCGCCGCATGCGTTTGAAGATTTGTCTGTTCAGTTGCCTGCATGCTGTCAAATCTGCTGAAGACTGCAGCTTCATTTCCCGTCTAACAGCCATAAGATTAAGTGTATGATCAGGGATTTTTTGTGTTCATCTGCAACGCGTCTTACAGAACTTAGCTCCGACCGTATGGACAGTTTCCACGAGCTTGTCATTCATATCGTCCACTGTATTACAGTCGTCTAGGTACTGAAAACGGGCTTAAAACTCGAACTGAGAGGTTCCGGGACTTTGGATTAGAGCACGATGGGAACGAAGCGTTGACTTCATTAGGCGAGATCTTTCCAACTTAAATTTTAGATTCAGCGTGCTTCTAACCATTCGGTGATCACTGCTATAGTTATTTTGTTCCCTGTCATAACATCATTTGTTTTATGAAATTGATTTTGATTAGAACAAGTTGCCGAATTCGAAGATTCCAGTGCCCCCCCCCCCACTCTTCGGACCTACCTGATGTTCCAGCTCCAGAATCTTCGGTTCAGTCCTCAGGGTGCGTGCGTTATATGTTGCCAGGTCAATTTGTCTTAGATGGCAATCGAACCTCCACCGGAGATTCTTAGCACACCCCTGCCTCGTCTTTACCATGGTCGTCGTCGTAGCCAGGAATAGCAGGGCCTTCGGGGATTGGAGGCCGTTTAGTGTCGTTGCTTATGGGGGGAAGCTTGACATAGTTGCCACGCTTGGTGAGCGTGTTGGCAACCGCAGTTTTTTTTATTGTAGTACTGTTGTTATCAGGAAGACGCTGCTGCCCATCTCCTGCCTGTTTTCTTCTGTGGCATGCTACAACACCCACGGCAAGACATGTAGACATGTAGTTAATGGATATTTTCAACCGCCACTACACGGCATTTTATACGGTCATTTAATTTCAGCAAATCAAGTGTCTCAAAAAGCTCTACGTATTTGATGTTATTGTGATTTCATGTTTTTATTTAAATGATTTGATTTAGAGACTTAATCAAATAGTTAAATTTAAGTTCTTTACACGTTTAATAATGTAAAATTTTTCATCTTTTCGTGATGTTAAAGTGAATTTATTATCTCGCCTGACTTTTATTTCACTAGTCGACGTGTCTGACTGCTCGACAAAGCCCATGACTGCCATGCGTGTAAACTCGATCTTAAAAAAAGAAAAGAAAAAGGTTGATGGCTTGTTATGGTGTATTTACTTACAATGTTAAAGACTCGAAGGGATACCTTATTCGTTTATGTCCTAGTGTATGATCCGAAAATGACATGTAGCCATCGTATTCATGAGAATACTTTGTTTAATAAACTGATACTTGACTCCAAAAGTTATATGAAATGCGATCCAGTAAATACTCTACATTTGACATTTCATTCCATCATCTCAAAAACAGCACGCATTTTATAACTGTTTGACCCAGTTTAAAATTGAAGGGCCAGTCAGTAACGAGGTCAAAGTTATTCTTGTTTTTTTTTTTGTTATATTGAATAAATGAATTATGTGGAGTAATTTTTTGTATCATCATTACAATTATTGTCCCAAATTTTGCCACATAACACGGTACTAAACCACTCGCATCCATCTACGTGTTCTATTAGGTCGTAACTTCCAAAGGTGACAACGGAAGCACTATTTTGCGGTACAGGAGATAAGCGATATCACAGAGAAAGTATTTCTTAACATGATGTTACTATAATCGTCATGTTATTAAAACTTGTTAATCTTAATAATTATAACAATTTGTATTACAATACGAGCTTTGTTTCAAGGTAACCGCGTTAGATTAATCGAGCCACGTCCTAATTCTTATCTCCGTTATTGGTTTATTAAAAAGATTATTAGAGTGCCTTCATCGAGTCTCGTGTATCACGGTATTCAATTTAGTTCACAATATGACCCACATTATGGCTCTAGAATATGATGCGACTCATTTACGGCCAGTTTATGCGCAAGCACAGGTGCACTTTATTCCTTCTCGTTTATAATCCGATAGGACGGCAATCTGACATGACCAGAGAGAGTTCTGGTGCAGAAACCAACAGCTTTAGGTGCTCTTCGAAACACAAGGGTTACTCGTAACACTCCGCTAAGTTTCTGACTCCTGAGTCAGAAAGAAAAGAATATTCTCAGTAGCACCCGGCTGCTACTGAGAATTTCTTTACAGAAAAATCCAATAGCTGATTATTTTTGCCTTCACCGGGGATTCGAGTTCACGTGATCAGCAATTGAACCCGGGTCTACGTGATCAGCAGTCGCGCTTCAATATTGTAAACTAATATGCTTCATTTATTGATAAAAAGTACAGTGTGTACAACCTATCAAATAAAATAAGACTTCCGAAATCATTTATTTAAGATACAATAAGTTCGAAATAAAAATTACTTTAGTTCGGTTGTTTATTTTTTAAACTTTTCGTTAGGCGTTTTATATGCTGTAATGCCGTGTGACGGCGGCGTTAGAGAACCTATAATCTCATTTCGTCCCATGGTTTCGCTATAGGCGAGAGTGTGGAAAACGCATAAAAGATATAATTTCTGCAGACATATGAGCGGTATAACTGTCTTGTTTACGCCGGACGTAAACCCGACTGACAAGGCATCACTTGGATGCTGCCTTGTCTTGCGCTTGTAAGAATAGTTAGGTGCTGCGATCGCCAATCCGCCTGGTAAGGTTTGCGATTCTGGAAAACGAGATTTTTATCAGTAGTAATTGTCCGTTTTGTATATTATATTACTTACTTACTCTAAGTGAATTATTTTACTTATATTTTCATACGCAATGATATCACCGACCGCAATATTGTTTTCAATTTATATTTATTTAATTTCCATAATATATTATAAACCAGTTATTACTCACGTATATATGCTATGTTTTCCTAGAATTTTATGTTTTTGTATAGGTACATTCACTTTATTCGGCAAGAATAAAGTATTGCACGCCGTAGCGATCTTTTCTCGACAGACAATCAATTCAATATAAATTAATACATTCGTTTTGCTTTTATGACCACACAATTAATTGACCGTGGCGGCTCAGGGGCTAAGCGCTCGCTGTAAAAATATGCGAGTAACCCGGGTTCGGTTCCCGCCGGCACCAATGAAACTGTTGATTGCAATTTTAAGTGCTGACTTACCACGTGCTCCGCGTTGAAGGAAAACATCGTGACGAAACTTGCATGTTTGCGAAATAAGAAAATAAAGTATTTCGAAGACATAATATTATGATGTTCGACAACGCGCATTGGTACAGCGCGGCGAACATTTCCATGCCCTAAAGCCCTCTCAGAAATTGGAGGAGGCATGTGCCCAGCAGTGGGACGTATATAGGCTGTAACTTTACTATAACTAGTTGGCCAATATTATTTACCCCTTCGTTATGTTTTGTACCTAAATAAAACTCCTTTTTAAAGGTATTATAAAGAAACTGTCAAATTATTCGCAGTGGCAATTATACAATATTATTAAACACATCATAAATGATGCTATAATGCAATATCATTTAATGAATTTAAAAATAACAAAATACGTATGTAAAATCTGAGAGATATTTTATACCGTCATCACAAAAACTGCACGCATTTTATGACTGTTTGACCCAGTTTAAAATTGAAAGGGCCATTGCACCGATACAGGAACGAGATTAAATAGTACTTTTTTTTCTCTACCAACTCTCACTCACTATTAGTAACTTACAATATTATTTCTTTAGGTGTGTTGTAAACGCTTTGTTGAAATAATTCAATTGACCCAATTAAATTAAAAATAAATAAAATAAAAATAAATAATTAAAATTAAATTAAAAATAATGTATGTGTTGATAATAAAATTCTTCCTTAATACTGACGCCGCGCCGTGGTAGTTTATGGCTAAGCACTCTTCATAAAACCTTTGTCAGCCACCTGAATTCGATATCCGTCTGCACGCCTACTTTTACGTGTAAGAGCCACGCTGCAGCTGTATTATGGTTAGAGCACGAATGGGTCGGCTCATCCGGGGCAGGACCACGCTTTCACAGAGTACCAGCGTAATGCTGCTGTGCTCCGTATGGTGAGTGTAGAGAACCGAAGAACCTTTTTACTGGAATCGAGGCATTTCATCTTAGTTCTCAGGGCTGATAACGCATTTGCATTTTTATTCTTAATTGAGGATAAATGTGGATGTCTATCGGCCACAGAATCTACTTACCACCAGGTATACGGTGCGCTCGTTTGTCACCCAATGCTTTTGAAAAAAAAAACAGTTGAAATTGCAAGTTTCAATTTAGGCGCTGATTTAGTACATGCTTGGCGTTGAAGAAAAAGATCGTGACAAAACCTGTAAGAGTGGGCGTTGCGATGACAAACCGTTTACAAAGACCGTTTGTGTTCTGAAACGATGAAGCCGTTTTACGTCCTTGATCAAACAGTTTTCGTTGCACAAACCAGTCTTTGAATTAATTGATGCGATTGTTTAATTTAAGCCTATGAAAATACAGTCGAGAACGCAATGATTCAACCGTCTATCTCACTCGTCGCGTCGTCGTCCTTAAAGTTACGGGTTATATTGTAGTATTTGGTTCCGCGTTCGTTTACAAACGTAGACAGAGACTAAACAGTGATTACTGTTAACGTTAATGGTAGTGCTAAGTCTGTCCCAGCCGGTCTTAAGCCAGGTAAAGTATGAAGGGAAGTTCATTTCATCGTTAAGTAAAGTCGATAGATAAAACGAATTATTTAGTAAACCATTTCATGCATTTCAAATCTTTGAAAGTTGTAAGAAACTGCAACCATTTCACTCGACAAAAACGCAATTCTATTCCATGTTGGATAAGTTTCGTCCTTTAAGCCGTCTTCAAACCGGTTGCAACGACGACTGTTTTATGCGACCGTTTTCGTCGTCGGGAAAACGGTTGCGTTTCGGCCGTTAGGAATTCGACAAAGACTCACCACTTGAAACCTGTATGTTCTTACGTGGTAGAGCCATGCTGCGATTATTTTAGTTAGTATGGTTGTAGGTAGCTTAATGCTGCTGCGTTTCGTATGGTGAGTGTAGAGAACCGGATACCCTTTTTACTGGAAATGAGACATTCCATCTTAGTCCTCACAGGTGACAACGCATCTGCAGTTTGATTCGTATATATTATTCGTATAGATGTAGATGTCTATGGGTCACAGCAACCACTTACCATCAGGTGGACTGTGTGCTCTTTTGTCACCCTATCCTATAAAAAAATGAAACCTAATATAATATAACCTAATATAATAATAAACCAAATATTTCAATCATTCATTAAGTCCGCCAACATGCATTGGGGCAACGGAGCTACAACCTTAAGTAATTAATAGAGAGCTGTCCCAAGCAGTAGGTTGTATCGTTACTTACTAATACAACGGTAATAGGAAGTGTTCAATAAAAATGCGTGTCGTTTTTTGATTGGTACATTTAATTAAAAAAACCATGTTTATGTTTGAATAACGGTTAATAATAATGTTCATGTTATAATAAACGGTCTTATGAATTTGCGACCGAAAAATATTTGCGCCTTGGCTGAGACGTACGAAATACTTTATTATTAAATTTTTAAGTATAAAACATCCGCATTCTAATATAAAGCTTAATTAAAAATTGTTTTGGGAAACATGGACAAGGTGGAGAAAAGAAATATCTTTTACTTGGATAAAAGAGGTATCTATAACCAAGTAAAAGATATTTTACAATTTATTTGTTTGGTTTTATTATTATTACGGATTTATTATTTCTTTATTTCTATTGTATTATTTATTTCCTCCATTTTTTTATATATTCCACAAAATCATCACTGCGGCACTCACGACTGTCTGCCGAGCGCATGCCGAGATCGAGGCGCGTAGGCATAGCTCTCGCTTCGTCCGTTTCTATGAAGTTGGAATACTGTATAGATAAAATTACCGTGCTAATACTGGCCATTCCATAATATAATCGGATACTATCAACGACGCGGATGGCCAGAAGTATACCTACGCGCAAACACAGGCACTCACTTGTTTATACCTACCCGTGCCCAATTTAACGCTTATGCATTTAGGTCGGAGGTAAGCTAAGAAGCAGTGTAATAGACCAAGGGATAAACGCACGAATGCTGGCTTCGATTGAGGATTAAAACATCGACATTTCCAGGTTGGCATGACTTGACATGCCAGTGTCATGGTAACCAGGTATTTCCTAGACCTATATAGTCTACTATCCAATACCGCGCTGTTAGTTGTAACATGACGTTTATACTAATAAAAATACGTAATACTGCTGTTTCGTATGGTGAGTGTAGAGATCCGGAGAACCTTGTTTACTGGAAACGAGGCGCATTCCATCTTAGTCCTCAGAGGTGACAACGCATCTGCATTTTGATTCTTAATCGAGGATGGATGCAGATGTCATGTGCCACAGCATTCACTTACCATCTGGACTGTGCTCGTTTGTCATCCCTATTCTATAAAAAAAAATCAGATGTAATTGCAATCCATTTGATGGTAAGATCTGCAAGGCAACTATAGCTAATTTTAACCAGATAATCGTTACAGAAGCGTTATCGTACGATGATTAAGAATATATATTATTGTACTGGTTCACTAACTTTCCCAATCACATCCCTGTAATAAGTACACAGTGACTTACCGCCAGAAATATCACCTAGTAAACTTTACTATAACAACTTTTATTTGTCGCGAAATGTCGGCGTCAGTCGACTGTGGGAAATGCCAGTAATATTTAGTAGCCTCCGACAAATAGCAGCACAACCATTACGTATATACATAAACACTCATGCCTGTCACCCAGAGGGGTAGGCAGAGACTACAGACTTCCATTTGGCACGATCCTGACACACCTCTCTCGCCTCCTTCACATCCTATACCTACGCATACATGCTCTGGAAATAGAGTAAATGGGGCCATACACTCTATTGTGAAGAGTCAAAATGTGTCGAAAAAGGCACGTATGGCAATTCACAATGCTGTGTTGGTCCCTACTTTAACGTACGGTAGTGAAAGTTGGGTGTGGCAGAAGAAGCACGAGGTTAGAAAGAACGCACGTTAAGGAGTATGTTAGGGCTGAATCTGAATGACAGGGTGAGAAATTGTATGATAATAGAAGAGTGTGGTTTGCAAGATGATGTGACCAGGATTAAGAAAGGAATGCTTCGGTGGTTTGCTCATGTGTAAAGAATGAATAAGGTAAGAGTGACAAAACAGAATAGAAAATTAATATTGCAGAAGTGAATGGCAAAGTCGGAAAGGGACGTCCTAGGCGAAAATTTATCGACCAGATTGGCGATTTATTGAAATCGGACCAAATTAGGAGTACGCTTATCCGAAGAGCATTACGTGTGTGTATGTCATACATAAAATACCTAAGCCACCTGTTATGCAACTGAATCTGATACCGCCATTACAAACCCACTTGTAAAGCGTGACGATTACGGCAAATTGTTTCTAAGAAAAGACTAGCCAAACAGTGAAGAAGAGCATTCGAGCTCATACAAAAGTCAATACTTCTTATAAGAGTACTATTACAATGCAATGTCAATTTGTAAGTGGAACGGTTTTAAATCAAACACACACAGGGAATATTATTAAAAATCAAACTTCCAATCACACATACACAAACACACACATACTCGTAGACAGTTTTACTGTCTGGTAGCTACTTTGCTCCGGTGAGTGGTTGTAAAAGTTCTAAAGTAAAATTTAGAAGTCCATTCTCTACGTTGTAAATCTTAGCAATTCAATTAATGGTCGACACTAATGAAAGAGACTTAGATTTATAGATTATATAAAGCTACTTTAAGCAAAAGTGACTTTCGATCGCTGTAAGAAAGTGGCTCTTGAATAGTGATGTCAATATTAAACGTTTCATTATGTAACTTGTTTGTTAATCCCAATTAAAAAGCATTTACGTAGGTTAATTGGAGACTCAATTGTGTTTAACACCCTCCTAAATACTAAGCTGACGTAGAATGCCATTTTGTATTCTGTTATTATTAATTTATACATAGGCTTTAATTTGGAAGGTAAAACTTGAAAGGTTTGAGCGTATCCATTCGCATTGATGAATGCAGAGTCAACAACCTCGCAATGGCATCCTGTTCCCTATCACTAGTTTGTGGTATTACTTTGATTCGGCATTTTCGAATCTTATACCGCCATGTGCCAGTCGCTAGTAGGCTCATAGTTTGATTTATAGGCGATGTTTGCCATAGGTGCTATGTTTGGCAGGCGATTTAGCTACCGCAGTTTCTTACTAGTTTCAGTTTTTTTCGGAAATATGCTGTTGCCCATCTCCTCTTTCATTTCCCTTTGTCGTCTCTTAGGTCTCTCATGGGATGATTTGGTTTATATGTTCTGAAAATTAATTTTACAGAGTGTGTCGCTTTTATTTTTAGGGCTAGGTATCTTACAGAATACCATCATGAAATAGCAACTTATAGCTTTTAAAAATAGCATTTTACGCTGGTGAGTGTAAGGCGTCCTAGGCCTTTTTACTGGAAACGAGGCATTCTATCTTAGTTCTCAGGGCTGACAGCGTATCTACATTTTGATTTTTAATCTAGGATAGATCTAGGTGTCTACGGGCCCCAATTTTCAATTACCATCAGGTGGACTATATAACCGTTTGTCACCCTCATTCTATAAAAATGTACTTCCATCTATCCAAAAAAAGCTTTTATTAACCAGTGACTTTGAAATACTGAAAACTAAAAATAAAATCATTAATAACAGGAATCGAACAACTTGCATGGAGACGCGTGGGTGCTAGCTTTGCATTATATTTGTTATATAATGATATTAGGTTAATCTATAGAAATTTGTTAGTTACTAATACAGTGCAATAGCCTTTTAATTGTTTGTGGAGAAGGTAAACACCCACGTCTGCTGTGGATGTTGTTTGGCAACTGATTTAGGATTGTTGCAAAATGTTGTAATGTTACGCCGCATGCCGGATCAACGTCAATCAGAATTGTTCCAGATGTACGTGGGTGCGGTTTGCATTAAAACTGTGATTTCGCTTTTGATTTGTATGATTTGGGATGTTTTACTTTTCCATACCGTACAATGTTTGGTGTTTTTTACCCTTACAGCCTAAAGTCAAGCTCAAACATCCTCCCACATAGATTGTCTTATAACATGCATATTTGCCACATTTACCATGTTTTTTTTTTCAGATTTTTAAAGGGCAGATTTTTATTTTCTAATTGTTATTAGGGAGACACTGTTGTCAACCTCCTGATTTGTTTCTCTCTGTCACCTTTTGCGAGACCCACGGGACGATTTTGGGGTAGTGGATATTCATACGCTACTGCTACACGGATATATATACCTATAAATTTTATTAAACCTGCTACGTTTTAAGAATCGTGATAGAATAGGGAATAAACTTGCGCCTAAAAATATTATAACATGCGAGCAAACTAAATTTTATCCGTGTAAGCATTAACGATATTGTTCGGTATTTGAAATTTTAATTGCTGATATCATGTGATTGTTGATTGGCTCTGAAGGAAAACATCGCAAGAAAACGTCATGTAGGACTAGAAAATTATTATGCTTTTTAAAAATTTCAAGTATAAAATATTCTTAAATGTATTTTGAATGTCTCTCTATTTTAAAACGCCTGCGGTAGCGACATAAGAGTCTATGATCATCTTAGTATCATCTTTCCGGCGACTTCATTATATAAAACAATAGAAATGGCGTGTACATATTTAAAAAAAATGTGTAACAATGTCTGCCAGATGTCACTACTTAATATTCTAAACATTTATGATGAATAACTTGGAGCCCACAAATGTAATCCCGCAAAGAATGCAACAATCGAATTGAATAGCTGAAAGCGTACCGAAGAACGCAAACATCCGTTGAATGAGCTAGTAAATAGCAAACTGCATCGCACGCTGCGAATGGCAACGCATTTCTTCTTGAATTTCTATCTACATTAGGAGTTGATTTATCAGACTATTAAAGGGGAGTGCGAACTCAATTTGAGAACCGCGAAAACACCGCTGATATTCCGAGAAAGGCAACGGATCGAGTACGTGAAAAATAGCACATTACGTGCGCCCAATAAGCACGCCGAGTAATAGAAAGTGCATCTAGATCTTTGTAATGCCCTTTGCAATAATTTGTTGGTCGGATTCAACGCCTGGCGGCTGCTAGGTGCTAGCATTAGCTCCATGCATGTGTAAGCGATATGAGGCGGGATAAATTTATTTTACATAAATAACTACTTTAATTTTAAATTAATGGAAGAGCGTTGCTCCCTGATACAGGCTTATTAGTTTAAAAGGGCTCTACGGTCAGTAATATAATATAATGTACCCATTGTTTTGAAATAAATATTTATTATTATTATTTAAAAAAAAACACGTGACAATATAGAACATATTTATGAACTATAAAAATATTGTAGGTAGTGAACAACCTGTTGTACTGAAGTAACGGAACATAATTTGAAGAAACCGACTGGTTTACTTTAATTTTTTTCGAAAAAATGACTAATTAAAAACTGCATAAATTCAATTACTCTGAATTTTCAGCAACGACACCATTTTTTTTTTTCATATAGGAGAGGGTGACAAACTAGCTAAACTTTTATAAAATAAATAGCCAAGCTAATGGTTCACAGAAGTATCGGATAAGATTTTTTTATTTCATAATTATATTATGAGTTATTAGATGAAAACCCGCATAAAATATAATCTTTGAACTCAAATCCACAGTTATCATCAAGTGTGATATGCGATTTTCAACTCAAAACTCTGGGTAGATAAATATAGAGATTACCACTATAATGATGACGGAGATTAGTACTTAAGAAGCAATTTTAGACAACAAGCCCGAAAATTCGTCTTAAATGTTTGTTTGCAGGTAGGTTGTCTTAATTTTTCAGGCAGGTCATTCCATAGGCGCAAGGCTTGTGACAGCAATACCTCGGCAAAGGGGATTGGGAAAAAGAAAATAAGTCGTATAAATTTTTTAATGAAGTCTAAATAATTTTAAATTGGTTATATCAGTAAACACATTAATTTGTATCGACATCTGCGGCCTGTGGGCTTCTCGCTTTCGTTAAAAGCGCTGTAGGTGTGGAGCCCGTAAGCTGTGTTGATTCTCGGCACAGTCGGCTCGCTCGCCGCCGGTGTACCTCGCCAGTTTGAAAACAACCATTAAATTCATAAGTTACAGAAAATAAAAAAAAATCAGTTATTACATACAATGACATATTTATCTAATCGTACGAGTAGACACGAAACTGACTTATTCTTTTCAAATAAACTTTGTTATTTTTCAATCCAGCGTACCTCCGATCTATTGTAGTAGCGTTATCTAAAATGACATTTTAACAGATGTTTTCTTTATATATATAAAAGTTTGTTGCTATGGTCTGAACTTGAAAATTGTCGATTAATAATTGCATAGATATAAATTTCAAAGTATTTTAATTGATTACTTTATCGGTGGAAATCAACATTTATGGTTACAGGTAAGTAAGTTGTGCGTATATCTGACACTAAGTGAAAGTTCAGAACATCTTATTCTTAAAAAATTTTGAGCTTAAATAAGGTGTTGACTCCTCGGGCGCTCACTGAACCTCGCGTGATCGGTCAAATGTTCGGTCAATAAATGTGCGCGCTCTCGTTTCTTCCACTAAATTTTTCTACGTTTTAAAATACTTTGTTTGACCGAGTTTCAACAAACATCTTTTGTTCTGAGTAACTGTAGATAATACTTAGTTTCTTAAAAGTTAAAATAACAAATATGGTGTATTGTAAAATTAATGTATTTTACTACCCGGTGGCATTGTAGTCAAACACTGTCTCATTGTAACTTAACAAGCTTGATATAACTCAAACAATAAAACAAAGAGGCTTTTTACGACGCTATATGTTAAGAAAGAAAGTGAGTGAGTACCTATAGAACCTGAAACCTACCTCGTATTTACTAAACGTATCTAAAAGTCTAGTATGTTAATTTCCTATCATAAACTTTTAAAGGTAACGATCCAGACCACATGTTTAATATTATAAACCCGATCACAAGCAATGAATCCGAAATCTACATGTCAGATATGTTGTATGTTTTTATTGTACATTTAAAGACCATTCCGATGTTAATGTAACTTTAGCCGATTTACTTTCTACAAAGCGTTAAGGTGCTCAATAATTTCTTTTAACTTAAGTCGCGTGTCGTGCAGTGCTGGAAAATGTCAGGAAACCCAATACTGTCGTAACACAATACCGAGATTATTGGGTGCCACCGAGTGCAGTATCCTATCGAGAGACTAAAAAATAAAGCCAAGACTCGTGTATAGCGAAGGGGCCGTATCGGTTTTCAAGTAGTTACCTTAAAGGAGTCTTAAGTCAACTTACGAGTACAACGCTTTTATTTTAACTAGATATAGGTATAGTGAAGATAAGAAAGTTTAATTCCAATGCTGTATTATTTAATTAAGATAAAGCTATTTATGAATTTATCTCATTTTGTGGTTAAAGAAAATTAGTAACTATGTTTTCATAAAACATTGCAAATCTAATAAATTCGTAATTACAGTAGTAATTAAATGTAAGTTCATTATCTGTATTGAACTTTCATTGTCTTTCTGCATTATTTTCTTAGTTGTAGTTCGTAATAAAATAGGGTAGTTGACTCTACTTTTCTGGAATTGATAATGTTAGGCGGGAGGCCTTTACAATTTACTGAACTCAGGTCTCGTGGTCGGAAAGCCGTCTTCTTGGCACTGTGACATGCTATTAAATAAACGACTTATTTTTATATTTTAGAATATTCAATTCAAAATCTAATTTAACTATTTATTAACATATCACTAAAACAGAATATTTGTTACCATTATTTAAAAAATAACTACAACCTTAAATTTTCATATAATCTTAGTTCCCCGCGGTATAGTCTAGTCGGTATAGAAAGCTGTCTGCTTACCTCTCTAAATGGCTATGCTTAGCCTTTGAGTATGAAAAGAACCAACCCTCTTATCACCAGCAGCGACATCAAGTCGCAGACAAAGTTTCTTTAGGAACTTTACCGCATGTTGACCGCATGAGTCATCTTTGAGAGACTCATTCATGCGTCACTTAGGTACTCAGTTCAGCCGCCTTCGATGCCGCCCTGGCTCTAAACGTAACTCGTTGAATTAAAGATTGGCAATATGTCTATGCACGTAGCATATCACAACAATGCTTTACCTCTATCCCATGGGACCAAAGTCGTACCGTCGGGTCTCTTGTCATCGTCTTTAAATATTCCACAAGGCGAAGGCCAACCGAGGAAACTTATAGACACAAGAACTCTTCGGATAACATCGTTCAGAGAACCGTGACGACCGGTACAACCTACCAGCCTTTTTCTTACATGAAAGTCTGTGGAGCCTAATCTCGTCAATGCTGCTACCACAAGGACACTGATGCGGTTGACAGATTGTTATTCCTAGTTGGATTCCTATGACTATGCGCAAACTGTCTCCATCAAGAAATGTGCCGAGTAAATCGTGTAACCAGTGGCTACGTTCCGTAGTTGCAACAGCTAGAAGGCGGTCCAGATCTTGGTCACTATGGAAATTATGAAACAAATAAATATTTCTGCACACTACGTACCAACGGAATATCCCACTGTTTTTGTGGGTTATTTTCCAGTGAAATATTTTCGCTGGTAAAAAGCGTCTGCCGTGTGTGTTGACTCCACAGCTAAACACTTTCTCTATTCTCTATTTATTATTTAAAAATTATAACCTTTATGTACACTGACACTATGCACAGAAGAAAGGAAAACGGCAACGCTACAAATAAAAAAAAAAAACAGAAAACAGACGCATTCATAAAATCACTACTAGTGGTAGTAGATTTAAAATATTTATTAGATTATTTTAACTATCAACGTCCACTGCTGAACATATAGGCCTCATATAAGGAATATTTGCGCTTGGCAGGTGTATTTGCAACTGCAGCTTTTTATTCTTAGTTGTTATTAGAAAGTTGCTGCTACCTATCTCCTGATTTTTTCCCTCTGCAGCCTCTTACGGCGCAAATGAGACGATATGGGGTAATGGATATTCTAACAACGGTACTACACTGTCGATATTCAAAAGATATTATTTTATAATTATATAGGTGTCACTGTCATCTGCATTCAATCTCAATTTAAGTCAAAGTTATTTAGCTTGACGTGTTGAAAATGTGCTTCTCCTACATCGGAATTTGCAGGCAAAAATCCAGACATAGAATGTCTAGGAAAGCAGATGAAAACTTCTAGATTGTAGCTAATATGATAAATAGCTCAGAACCAGAAGAAGGAAAACGCGCACGGGACAAAATAAGGTGATGAAACCTCTTACGCTTTCACACTGTTGTTACCTAAATTATTTGCGCTACCAAACGTTATAGAGATATGACAAATTGTAAACAAATATGTGTAAATCTGCATACTTAATATCGAATGTAAATAAACAGCATATAAATTTGGAGGTATATTAGAATGCAGCACTAATGCGCGTAAATTAGCACCACGGAGCTTGTCCGAGAGCTTTCCAATGTCAACGCACAATCCCGCCGCCGCCTACGCAGCCCAGTGCGCACGCACGTGCCTTGATTGACAGTCGGCGTACAAAATCACGCGTATCCACTACATTCGGACGACACGACAAAAGGGCAAATGATTTCAATATTTAAATTAAATATTTGTTTTAAATATAATATAATTGACAGTAAAATTAAATGTTATTTATTATTTTTGTATGTTAGAAATTTTATTTGAATGACAATCGAGTAGTTCACATTCGTTACCTACCTTACGTATTACGTTAATTTTACTAGATATAGTTCTTTACCTAAGTAGTTATACATAATTATCAATCACATAAAAGAGCAGTGATATATGTATTATATTTCAATATCTGGGTAATAAAAAGTTAAGTTAAGCAAGACAAATAAAATAAAAAGCTTATTTGTTTATAGGGATTTTTGATTTGGATCGCCTTTGTGATATACATACCCTGTTTATTACCTTAAAATATCTGCAGTAGGTTTTGTTTTTTTTAGAATAAGGGTAATAAACAAGCGTACAGCCCATCTGATAGTAAGTGGTTGCTTTGGCCCTACATCTATCCTCGATTAGGAATTAAAATGTCGATGCATTGTCGCCCCTGATAAACATAGAGTGCCTCGTATTGTGTGTGAGCGCAGTCCTTCACCGGTCGAGCCGCTCCCATTTCTGCTGCAATAGCTGTAGCGTGGATCTACTACGTTTAATTATAGTTCATAATTCAATTGTAGTCATGGAAATCGAAACAATTTTTTTTAAATTGTGCTTTTGATTAAGTGAATATTTTACAAATATTCAGAAAAAAGATCAGTATCAAAATTATAAATAAAAAATACTTAAAATATATCAATACATGTCAAGTATTTTATTAAATCATGTAATTTATTTTTAGTATAGTGAATATTTCAACGCCTTGTATTAATCAACTTACACATTGAATTTTTCACTCGTGATTTTTACGTTGCGCAGACATTATGACTTTTGCTTTCCGAAGTGAAAGGGATCATTAAATTAAATACGAGTCTACCTACGTCTGGCCAATAAAAACCTTTGTAAGTTTTATTTGTGGGGCGTAACTAAGTCTGTGAATCTTTTAAGGGCGGCGTAATTTCAAAAACTTTTCGCAATTTTTGGATTAACTATAAAAACCGATATTAATTAAAGCGCGCTACGCTGCTCTAGATCGTGTTGGCATACTTCATGTCAGCATTCTATTTTTTTTTAATTTCTTAGACATGTAGCTGTAGGTCCACGTCTCAGATTCATAAGTCGTCACTGACAACACGCACTGGTTGTACAATCTCGATTTCAAGTTTTGAAGTTTACCTGACGAGAAGTTTTTAACTTCCCGCTAAGAAAATAGGGTATTTTACACCATGTAAAATAAAATCAAAAAATATATATTTATGATAGATTTTGTAAAAAGTAAACAAGAAATATTGATTTCTGTTTATAAAATTGCATTATAAATTTTAAATTTCCATATTAAGAATATTTTTTTCGTCTGTTCCTCAAATCTGCAAAACGCTATCGGCCATATTAGAACATGTCGTGACGTCACTGACCCATCATAACGATATTAGTGTTCTGTGGAGAACTAGCTAATGTGCTGTGTTATTTCGAAATTTTTAAGTTATAATTACGATTATTGAATTTTATTTCGAATTTAATTGAAAAGGCATCATGAAAGACAAATTCGTAAAAACAGAAAGTGCTAATCTACC
The DNA here is from genome assembly GCA_907164705.1 of Parnassius apollo. Lineage (NCBI taxonomy): Eukaryota > Metazoa > Arthropoda > Insecta > Lepidoptera > Papilionidae > Parnassius > Parnassius apollo. The sequence continues at coordinate 9,596,686 of CAJQZP010001037.1, forward strand.
AAGGAAAAGTAAATTGATGGTGGCAAAATTTTTGCATGCAATCCCAATTTTTGTTCTTCCGAGTAGAGGAATGTTAAAACATCAGTGTAAGTACCATCTTTTGTTTACACAAAACATAATACCAGGTCAGAGTGTGTTTTGATAAAACATAGTTTAGTAGCTATCAAAGTTTAGTTTATCTATAATTACTAGGCTGCACTAAAAGTATCGGGAATGGAATATTTCCACTGTTCCCGTCATATTAAAATCTTTTTAATTGAAAACTCCTTGGTTTTAAAAATCGAATACCATTTATTTATTTAAAAAAAGATTCTCGGTCTTGTCACAAGGTTTTGTCAAACTTGTTTAGAAAATGGAATTGACTCCAGAAAATTCAAGAGCGATGATTTATTATGACTTTCGAAGTGGTTTAACAAAAAAAAAAAACAGTGTGTTGACCGGATGATTTCTGCATTTGGTGATGAAGCCCCATCTAAAACAACAATTTATCGCTCGTTTGCTGAATTTCAACGTGGACGTGTCAATCTCAGTGATGATCCCCGTCAAGGTCGTCCAAAAACTGCAGTCACCCAAGAAAACAGATTGTAAGCTGATTGAGGAAGATCGACATGTGACATACCGTGAAATTCAGGCAACTTTAGACATTGGCATGAGTCAAATACAAATAATCTTGCATGAACAATTAGGTGTAAAAAAGTTGTTTTCCCGATGGATACCGCATTCGCTCTGTGAAGAGCAAAAAGCGTTACTTGGTGCGTCAGAACTCTCGAAAGATTCCACGCAGGATCCTCAAATGCTGTATACAACAACGTATCAGGTGACGAATCCTGGATATACGCGTACGAACCCGAAACAAAAAACCAGTCACGAGTTTGGGTGTTCGAAAATGAGTTAAAGTCAACATAAATTGTTCGTTCACGGAGTGTTGCAAAAAAAATGCAAAAAATTAATGGTGACCACTTTGTCTCCGAAACCGGCCATGTTACGACTATTCCTCTTGAGGGACAAAGAACGGTTAATGCATAATGGTATGCTAGCATTTGTTTGCCACAGGTCGTTTCTGAACTCCGTAAAGAGAACTGCAACCGCCGCATCATCCTCCATCACGACAATGCGAGTTCTCACACCGCACACAGAACAAAAGAGTTTTTAGAGCAAGAAAACATAGAATTATTAGACCATCCGCCGTACAGCCCCGACCTAAGCCCTAATAATTTCTATACTTTCCCTAAAATAAAAAATAAATTGTGTGGACAGAGATTTTCATCACCTGAAGAAGCTGTGGACGCGTACAAAACGGCCATTTTGGTGACCCTAACTTCCGAATGGAATGAATGGTTGCTTCAATGATTGGTTCCATCGTATGGAAAAATGTGTCAAATTTCGCGGAGAATACTTCGAAAAGCAATAAATACATTTATAAATAGTAATGTTGTGTCACTTCGACGAAAAGCCGCCAACAAGTAACTAAACGATACCTTTCAACTCATGATGTTTTGTCTTGTATTACACGATAGTCAAATATAAATCATAATACATCAAAATCTTCACAGAAGTAAGTAGATTGGTAGTACCACTTCTGGCTCACTGAGTCAGAAGTGGTACAACGTTCGTCGACTCACGATCCTAAAAAAAAAGGTTGAGGCATGCTCTGATCACGAATCTGCGGTCTGTTTTTGCGTAGGATGCACGGTTCCGGAGATGTGCAGATCAATTAACTCTTATCTAATTGATAATCCGGTGAGGGCCTCCACCGTCATTAGCGCCTCATTGTTCTTATCTATTTATCTACTGTTCATTGAATACCGTCATTGTCTATTTTTCCTCGGCGTATGCGTCGGCTTATCAGTAACCAGAAGTGGTACAACGTTCGCCGACTCACGATCCAAAAAAAAGGTTTTGGCATGCTCTGATCACGAATATGCGGTCCGTTTTTGCGTTAGATGCACGGTTCCGGAGATGTGCAGATCAATTAACTCTTATCTAATTGATATCCGGTAAGGGCTTCCACCGTCATTAACGCCGCATTGTTCTTATCTATTTATCTATTGTTCATTGAATACCGTCATTGTCTATTTTTCCTCGGCGTATGCGTCGGCTTATCAGTGCTTTTGTATTATACTTCTTTGTTCCTATCTACAACGCTAATCTGAATCATCAATAAAACACATCATTTTGTTACAATTTTTATTTACAAAAATGTACAAAATCTTATTACTTATTGTCTATAAAATAGGAGCGAAACATCTCATCCACTATAATATCATTGTACAATGTGTTCCCCGTAAATATACTCGTAAAACTATGCATTGAACATCCCTGAAACATTTATTAAGCAATATTCGCCACAAACTGAAGTCCACTCATTCTGAATCCTATCAACATTCCAGTTCCATCTTTTACAATTCCTTTTTAAAAACTCTAGATGATATCGTACAGGTGATCTTCCATATGAATCAAAATATTGACCGACGTCATTCGTATCGATATATAAAGCTACCCAATGTGACCCTGGTTTATCATCTGTATCCAAATTGCATATTATATACGTTGGTACGTGGGTATACATGGGCAGTCTATTAGCATAAACATTGTTTTCTAGACTGGGGTGAATCTTTTTCAGATGTTGTTGTACATCTAGTGTTGTATCCATGATATTACTGCTATTAGTATATTATTACAGTACCAATCTACTCAATGACTAACATAGGAATGATCAATTATAGTGATTTCTAAATATTAAATTGCATTCTTTTGTGTTATACAAATCGTATTTGAGTCAGTTGGCACTTTAATCCATAACTTTCCCGGCGTTCTTATGCTCGTATTTTTGCATTCACAACACAATAATGATATAGATGATAACTCATTATTAAACATTAAAAAGTATATTATTCCTTCGCAAAATCGGCAGAATCGACGACTGTGACGTCACAAGTTGCACAACATGGTGGCTAGCGTTTTCACGCGAAAATTCAAAACGGTAGATTAAAAGTAATTTGTATGGCACTGTTCGGTTTAAAAAAAATTATATAAAAATTATATTGGTTCATTGGTATCTAGGATTCATTTAAAACAATTTTTGAAAATGGGTAAAATACCCTATTGAACAATTTCAAAAATAGGGAAGTTATTGGTTTCACTCCGATTTTCGAAAATCAAGTTTTCATCAGATCTCGATGTTTTGAGATCCCAGGAAGCTATTCATAACTATAGGTAACGACCAAAATATTCTAAAATATTATAAGAATTAACGTGTCGTATCGGACAATGACTACACATGATAGTGAATCAGTTCTGTTCGAGATGATTATGCAAATATTGACTTGGCGCATGCCTCCAGTCTGTCATACAATTCCTTTTAGAGTAACAATGACAACAAACTAAAAGCATTCATTGTTTTTAACTGTCCGTGCGAGTCTTTATGAAAGTTACTATTAGCATTAATAAGCTTTAAGGAGGATTGCATTACTTGTCTTTGCGTAGAATTTTCAAGAAGATAAGCGAAGATTAGATAATATGACATATGAGTTAATGATCTTAATAACGAAGCTTTAATATTATAAATTATTTATCATACACAGATCAACATGTATGTCAGGTATGTTAACGTTTCGCTAACTAATCAACTCAGACGCACTTTGAAATCCAAAATATTATCACATGTAAACATGTGTATGTCTGTAGTGGTGGTTTTATCGCTCCGTCGACGTCGTAAGTGGCTACAAAGATAAATTTAAACAGGAGATGAATCGACGAAACTGAAACGACTGTCGTTAGCAACCCGCCTGCCAAGCTTAGCAGCTATGTGGGAGACCTACGTTCAACAGTGGATCTTTGTTGGCTATAGTGGATGGATAACGAATGGCCATGCATAATACGTGATGCTAAATTTTTCAATATTACGTTACATTGATAAGTACAGGGGAACCTTTGATATGGTGGCGCAACAAAAAAAAGCCATGCTGGAGCTATATTTAAGTCATAATTTGTAAGCTAAGTTGCAGCACGAACGGGTTGGCTCGTAAAATAATAGCTTAACGCTGCTGTGTTTCGTGAGGTGAGTGTAAAGAACCGAACACACTTTTTGCTGCAAAAGAGGCATTCCACCTTAATCCTCAGGGGTGACAACGCATCTACATTTTGATTCGTAATCGAGGATAGATGTAGATGTCTTTGGGCTACAGCAAACACTTACCATCAGGTGGACTGTGTGCTCGTTTGTCACCCTATCCTATAAATAAAACAACTTGACGTTCCATAAATCTGTTTGAACAATATTGTGGCTGCCGATAAATGAAGAAGTGGGGTAATAATTTAACAAAAAAGAGTTAATCTGGAAATAGCCCTTTGTCAGTTGTGGAGTCTTTAAATGCATGAGTTAATGATATAGACATAACTGTTAGCTTTAAGTTGTACATCAAATAGAGAATGGGTTAACCGTAGTGTGAAGTAGTATCAAAATAAGAATGTTTACGCTTCACTGTCATATAGTCATATTTGACAACAACGTTCCTCAAGACAGCGAGTCACGATGATTTTCTGAATTCAATGTACAACGCTGTCCTTCCCAGAGTGGCCATTAGGAGCCCAAGCTCGTGCTATGAAAGCGTAAATGACATGCGCTCAGCATATTAACAATTTACACATCAATCACCGCGATCTGAACGCGCTTTGATCATAAAGCGCCGCGTATAGAATGAAATTAAAGATTCATCTGTTAGACTGTCAATGGATTTTACATTATATGATTTTCCCTTTAAAGTTTCAAAGGGTTTCGAATTTACTTTTGGATGCGCAGTGTAGATTGGTGTATTGGGGGTGTAAGGGAATCTGTCACTTTTTTCGTCGGGTGAGTGTCATGAGTGTCGACTATGGGAAATGTCATTAAAATCTTATGATTTTCGGTAGTTAGCAGTGTATCCAAGTGTAAAGTACTCAGACTAGAAAAAAAGAGCAACGTGATTGGTGCTTGACGTCTGGTACTTCGATCGTCAAACCAATCGGCTGAAAGTGACTGTTGAGGCAAATCCATGTCTAACATTGGATTTTTTCGGGCTTATGGGCAAGATGAATAGAAATAGGATAACAAATAGACAAGAGACTGTTGAGTCGCGAGTCCCGGGTCCTAATCATGTTCGAATCGAAAAGAAAGAGGCAATATTTGCGCAAAGGTACAAACTCATTGTCTCCGTTTATCTGGGTGTAAACTTTTGTGTTGGCGCGTACACTTTTTGGAATGACGTATTTGTGGATGTAGGTATTATATCTTCCGCACAGTGGATTTTTAACACATATTCTTTAAATCACCCTTTTCTCTGTCTGTGTGTCTGTTCGGTACTAAGGACAATGGCGAAAAAATTCTTGATGGAATTTTTAAGCTTCTACTTATGCCACCGTTACAGATATCAATAAAATAGTTTACTATGTTTTATCAAAAAAAAAAATATCATCCTTATTAAAACTAAATTGACTAATTGTTGTAGTTGTTACGAATCTCTATTTTGGGCAGGCAAAGGTCTTATACCTAGTATTATGTGTATTTTATTTATTTATACCAACCTAGTATTATGTGTATTTTATTCACAAAACTATTCTCAATATACTAATGCATTATTATTTTAGGATTCCTTCTATGCTAGTAATCTCTCTATGTAAGCATAATTGAAAATTAAATGAAATAGTTGTTGTTGTTGTAACGATTTGCTAATTAAGTCAGGCAAAGTTTCTTAGACCATACAGCCTAGTTTGATGTCAATTTTGTTAAAACTGGAATATCTTTAATTCCTGACTTCCTGCAGTAGTATGATTGAGGAAAAATTGTTCAGGATTTCAATAAATTTTTACATATTTTTCATTTGTAGACGCAAGAAAAAAATCATCAATAATTTGTTTTGTAGTTCACCATTGTCCTTTTGCAACCGATTTTAAAGTAACTAGAGACTTTGAAACTAAATATAGCTCGAAACTGAATGACAATGCAATCTTAAATAACTTTCTTTCTTTATAGTTTGTTTGGTACAATTTTTGCAATCGCTTCGAAACCAATTTCCCCATCAGGTAAATATTCGATACGTTAAATATAACTCAGAATTGGATGACGGACTTCAAACAGAAATTATTTTTTAACGTACACGTTTGATCCTCACCGATAGTAAGCAACTTTAAGTGCTGATTTACCGCATGCTTGGCGGTGAAAAGAAATAGCGTGAGAAAACCTCTTTGATATTCGGTCTAGATAATAGGATAATTCGAGAACATATAATGTCCGCCAACGTACACTGAAGTTAACTCCATAACCTATTGGAAATGAGAAGAGGCGTGTGCCCAGCTGTGGCATATATACATTTTGTAACTTTACTTATATATGTCCTGAGGAGATAAAAACATCCTGTTTATCTTTTTTTTTTCATTATAATAAAGACAGCTATAATTTAGATGGATACAAGTTTCATTAGACTAAGACTAGACTCATTTTGAAAAACCCGAACAGAATAAATTACACTCTGTTTATTTTTACTAGCTAGACCCTAACTAAACAAATAATGTGGTAATAAGGCCTATCGTAAATGACTTCACACAACATTGTAACCTTCTGACCATTGTATATGGGGACAACAAAGCAACGCTTCTACCATGCTACAAATGACGGGTATAAAGACGGGCATTTCTTTAAATTGCCTCAAGTTGCGTAGGGCTGCATAATACTATATAAGAAATAGATGTATAACAAGATTTCATATTTATGAATTATTTATAGGTTTTCTTACTTTTTAAATAATTTGTATATGTTTTAAATATGTGTAGATAAGATAAGATTTGATTTTTTTTCCTTATTGCTCAACTTACATATAATGTTCACCGTTGTCTATGGCTCTATGTGTTTCGATCAATAACTATACGGCTTCTCCCATTGTACGGAAAATTAACCTTAATTACCTCGTTGGGCAGACGTATTGGTGTTGCAAAACCATAAAGCATCTCAACAACCTTGACGCTGCTTCGCGCTGCCTGTCTGGGTATTTCACATTTAATACATATAAAAAGTAATAGCACTTCACCACTCATCATTACAGCCCTCCATAAGTCCTCTACTACGCCTCCTCCGAAGAGTGCTATAAAATACTGTCCGTTGTCACGACATCCAGTGGCGTACCGCCCTATACTTAGCTTGTCGCTATGGGGCTGCCACTAGAGAGACTTCTTTTTCCATCGGATGAAGGTTCGTCGAATTACGAGTAAATAGCTTCAGCTCCGTTGGTCATTTCAAATGGATTTTAGGTAAGGAAAGAACATTGCTCTGCGCCCATACATTGTTTGCCCTGGAACCAAAAGCATCGGAAAATTGTATGTTATATTGTCTATTGTCGATCATTAGTGAATTCCTATATGATATTATTTTTATAGCGGACTAGCTGCAGAAAAGATATATTTAAAAAAGTAGCGAATTTTAAGGTTATAATAGAACTACTAATATTATGTTTTTTTATTATTTATTATGATTTTTAAGAAACTGAAATAGAATATTAGTACCATCTTCCAACAACATAAAACTACCAGCAGAGTCGCAATTTACACAAAATACACCTTCCTTTGCATAAGCTTAAATTAGTTTATGAGTGGCAGGTTATCGTTTGAGGGGTACACAGTTCCGAAAATCACAACCAGTCGTTTTTGAAAGCAATCCGAGTCTGTTAAAATAGCCAAGTCGTAATATTTAATGGATAGTCCTGTAAGTAACGAAAACACACTGATATAATTATGAAGAGCGAGCGGTGACAATGTAACTGCCTGGTGAGAGCACTGGTGATAGTGGGTGAGATATTGACTTTCAGTTTATATAAAGGTACTCTGTGAGACTGACCAATGACAAGTTCCTGTTTAGTGACGTTGATTGGGCGGCGGGCCTTAGAGTTCCCGAGTCCGATTCCCCGGTCGAGCCTTGACCCTAATACGCGAGATGTTATACTAGATGGATTGTATGCGGGAAGCTCCTTCTGCCTCAACAAGATGGCGGATGTAGCACGCGGTTCCTTGACAACGTACTCTCTCTTCCGAAAATCTATTGCTTGCCAAGGTTATGAAGGAATCCTGCTTGAGCACGTTAGGAGAAATGAAATGGGGCGGGTTAACTGACAAACAAATGCTCAAGCAGGCACTGAATTATAGGAAAAACACACTTACCGGGGTGTGACTTCGATGCGGCTGAGGCGCTTCCGTTGCGGTGATGCGACGTGAGGTGGGTTCTTCTGGGGCGCCCCAGAGATGCGATCCAGGCCAATGGTGCGAAGGAAGAGGGTGGTGCGCGACGATATCTCACACCAGTGGCGAAGCTTCCATTAAAGCCGAAAAGCCGGGCTTGCCATATTAAACCTGAATCAATCAATAATATCAACTAATAAAATAACTCGTGAAATGTTTCAAGCTATTTCAAATTTCCCGTGCACTCTACTGTTCGACACATGTCGACCGATGACCTCGTATTGCCTTAGCGATTCTGCTGCTGTCATAAAAAATGAGTTAATAGAGCTAATAGTTGTCTCCCTCGCTCGCGTGGGCTTTTTACGGGGCTTTCGAGAACACGACTCTTTCTAACCTATGGCAAAATATTCTATAATGAAATATAACTACGATTGTATATATAGCAAAGCCAGGCTTTTAGGAATAAATTTGTTTAAGGCGGAGGCGCGCGGGCAATAAGTTTGCAAGTTCATTTCACGTTTCAATGTTTATTTACTCTGTGTGCTTATCTTAAGCGATTTAATATTACGAGTTCAAAATTTATGCTATTTTAAAGATTTTTAATGAAAATGGACGATAATAGTGTTCCTTGTGATGAATTGAAGTGTGTTAAAGTGATAATCGGAGAGGAAATCTTTAAACTTTGTTGAGATAATACACAAGGTTAAGAGTGTATTTCAGACTCATCAATTATCTCAATTAAAAACAGTTATTGGTACAATTAAAACGTTCACCAACATTTTACGTGGACGTAATTAAATCTTTCAATAAGAAAGCGAGACGATTCCACTTATCTTATCTTATCTCTTATCCATTAGAATGTAAATAATTTGTTTATGTTTTTTTATTTTGTACATAGTTTGTTTGTACTTCGTTCGTGTTTTACTTTTGTTCATGTATTGTATTGGATGTAAATATTTTTTTTCTTTCGCTTAAACAAACCCAAACGGCTTTCTTCAAAGCCACCGAAGCTATGCAATTGCTGATATGTAATACAATCTATCTAGCAGTGGTATGCCTTCTGTGTGCTTTGTTAAACACGTCCTTGACAGCACTGAATATGAAAATGAAGCGTGGAGACAGATCAAGATTGGTGTATTTTTATAAAACTGCTAAAAACAACAATCTATATTTTTATCAATTTATATCTTGGGCTTGCCCTAGCTTGGAGCTCTAGCTTCGCCACTGTCTCACACTATATGAGGCGGTTACTTCTGGAGCGCGATTGCTCCAGGTTGGTGCGGTTCAGACTAGCGGCGCGTGGGCAAGAGCACGTGGCAAGAGCGCGTGGCAAGAGAGCACTCGAGGGCAGCGCGCGAGCTTATATTGCTTCGGCATTCCCACCAATGCATCTCGGTCGGGCGCGCTTCTCATTGGTCGAAAGAATCACGCCACCTTCTAGAATCTCCTCTTTCCCCTCTCACCCCCCCTTTCAGTGTGTACGGAGGGACAATATGAAATATACCCTCGAATAAATTAAAATACACGAATCGTTTCCGCGTAACCAGACGTTAAAAAGTTTAAAAGCTGTAAAAGCTAAGAAAACTTTTAAAAGCAAATATATTTTTATTAATAGGAGTTCAGTCAATATATTACTCGTAAGTGGACGTGTTGTCGGTTAGTGTAGCAAAAATCCAGTGTCAGTGCGTGCGAGTTTACTTCTTACGAAGCGCTTTCTAATAGCAGTTGCGGCTATAATCCCGTGTGTTGTGCTAACTATAAAAATAATATTTTAATACTATAACACTCGGTAGCTGCCTGTGGACTCGCGGGGTACCTCACCTCACCCCCGGCGCGATAAGAGACAAGTGACATAATTGCTGTCGCACTCAAGCGCCGCTTGCACCTGCATTGTTTGCATGTATACGTAGTTGCCGCGATTTTGAACATAATATGCATCAATGCTCCGCCTGTCATACTAAGATTAAGGACTCTGAATGCATGCAATGTTGTGTCTGTGTGGCATACTATCATTGCATATGTGTCGCCATTTCGCCTGCTCAGCTTAAAAACCTATCGACTGAAGTTAAGGCAGATTGGCTGTGCCCTGAATGTAAGAATAAAAAGCCGCGCAGCGATAACTCTAATACACCGGTCCGGCCATCGACGCCCAGTAACCCCAAAGCTAACGTTACCTTGCGCCGTAAAGGCCCGGATTCACTCCTTGAGTCAGACGCCGGTACGAGTTTTAATGTATCACGGTCGGAGTTGCGTGTTATTATACAGGAGGAGATGAGGGTCATCATGGAAGAATGCGTGAGAGATTTGAAAGCTGACCTGAATAGACAACTACAGGCTTTTAGGGGAGAGATCACTGGTCTCACGGAATCAATACAATTCATGAGTGATTCGTTTGAGCAATGTAAAAAGGATTTGAGTGGCTGTAAGACTAAAATTGACACAATTATTAAGGAAAAGGAAACCCTACAGAGTGATCTTATCATCATTACTAGCCGTCTTAATCAAATGGAGCAAATCTCTCGGGCATCGAACCTGGAAATCCAATGTGTTCCAGAGCGTAAGTCTGAAAACGTTTTATCTATTGTAACAAAATTGAGCAAAACCATATGTTGCCCTATAAACGAGTCGGATATCTTATATTGTTCACGCATTGCTAAGAAGAACCCCGAGAGTATCCGTCCTCGCTCTATTCTAGTTAAACTTAACAGCCCTCGCTCCAGGGACTCCCTGCTAGCCGCTGCATTGAAATACAATAAAACTCACTCACAGGAAAAATTGAACACGGAGCATGTGGGATTGGGGCCTAACAGGAAGACTCCCATATATGTAGTAGAAAATCTTTCACCTGAGAATAAGCTTCTTCACGCTTTGTCCCGTAAACGTGCAAAAGAACTTCAATACAAACATGTATGGGTCCGGGGCGGCCGTATATACATGCGGAAAACTGATACATCTGAATATGTCTTAGTGCGTAATAAATCGACCCTGGACAATTTATCTTAGGTTCTTTTTGTTATTTTGTAATCTATCGTGTAATAGTATATGGCTTAAAGTTCAATAGTTTAAATGGATATTTTCAAAACGTTAGGGGTCTTCGAACGAAGACGACAAACTTGTACAAAAACATATTAAAATACGATTATGATATAGTAGTGTTATGTGAGACTTGGTTAAATAGCACTATTTTTGACTCCGAGTTGTTTAGTGATCGTTACGCAGTTTTTAGACGCGACCGCGAGACTAGTGGCTTTCATCAGGACAAATCTGGTGGCGGGGTATTGGTGGCTGTGTCAAAGCATATTTATTCCCGTAGGCTACACCATTTTGAGAGTAAATGCGAGGATATTTGGATCGAATTGAATATACCTACGGAAAAAGGTACCCCAAATAAGCTTTTATTGTGTGGCGTCTACCTCCCGTCGCCCATTCAAAAACATTTTCTGGAACATTATATCGACAACGCTAATAGAGTCTTAGAGTCTAACGCAAAAGCGGTAATTTTGGGAGATTTTAATCTGAGTGGTATTGCCTGGAACGATACGGAGGTACCGTTTGCTGTAAATGGCAATAATATGACTAAGACTTCATTTGAAAGCACTTTACTGGACTTCATGGCTTTAAATAATCTTACCCAATATAAAAAGGCAAAATTTTAGACCTCGTTCTCTCTAATCTTAGTATTCAGTTGAAAGTGACACGAAGTAACTCTGAGCTCAGTTCTGTAGATGATTATCACCCACCGCTGGTATTTACGCTGCCTTCCAGGTATTCAGCTAAACTTCTTTCCCGAAATTATAATGAGAGGCATAACTTTTATAAAGCTGATTTTGAAAAAATATCTAATTATTTAAGCTCGATACCATGGGAAAGTGACCTGGCTTCGTGCTCCTCAGTGGATGAAATGACTAACAAATTTTACTCAATACTAAGAAGTTCTATCTTAAAATATGTTCCTAAAAGCAAACCAGCATCAAAAAAGTTTCCCCCATGGTATACCAGGGATCTTATTCGCCTCTCACGTGAGAAGTATAAACTCAGGATAAAATACAAAAAGTACAATAACCCACTCGACGAACTGGCATTCCAAAAAAATTAAAAAACGGTGCTCTGATTTAACAGAATCTTGTTATCTTAAATATATAACTGATCTTGAAAAGTCCCTATCAGTAAATCCAAAAAAGTTTTGGACCTTTCTCAAGAGTAAAAAAGTCAATAGCAATGCGTATCCATCTGCAATGACTTTCGATGATAAGGAAGAAACTTCTGGAACTGGTATTTGTAATCTCTTTGCCTCCTATTTTGCCTCGGTTTACCGGCCAAGCTTGCCTCTCTGCAATGTACCTGATCTAGAATACTCAGTCTCTTGCTTCCTTGGAAGTCTCACCCTTAGGCGGGAGGATGTTCTGAAAACTCTGAAAGGACTAGATAGGAATAAGGGAGCTGGACCAGATGGAATACCCTCGTTGTTTGTAGTTCAATGCTGTGAATCTCTCTCCTTTCCTCTAACAATAATATTTAATGAGTCTTTAATGAATGGCGTATTTCCCTCGATCTGGAAGGAGGCGAGAATTGTTCCAGTTTTTAAGTCGGGAGATTCGGCATCCGTGAAGAACTATAGGGCCATTTCGATACTCTCAGTCTTTGGGAAGGCATTTGAATCGTTGGTTTGCCCGGTCTTGTCCTATCACATAAAGCATTTAATTTCTCCTTGCCAATCAGGATTTTTGGCATCTCGCTCAACGGTAACTAATTTGATCCCGTTTGTGGATTTTGTTTCTAGCTCCCTTGATTCCCGTATTACTGTAGACACCATATACACCGACTTTAGTAAGGCTTTCGATTCAGTTGATCACAAAATTTTACTGGGTAAACTTTCTCGTTTGGGTGTGTATGGCAGCCTTCTGGAATGGTTTGAATCCTATCTTTATCAACGCAAGTCGCACGTTGTGGTTAATGGCTACGCATCGCATTCCTTTCAGCCAACTTCCGGCGTTCCACAAGGTTCGCATCTGGGTCCAATCCTCTTTAATATATTTATTAATGATATCGTGGGTATCTTTGATCATGCTGCTTGTTTCCTTTACGCTGATGATATGAAACTGTCTATGCAGATCAGAGGTATTAATGATTCATTGCTATTACAGGAGGATCTAGATCGACTCGCTGGATGGTGTAGGGAGAACAGGTTATATTTAAATACTGAAAAATGTAAATTTATCAGATTTTCGAGATGCAAAACGAATTTGTCGCCGTCCTACAATATTGCCGGTCAAAAATTGCAAGAGGTGGACTCTATTCGCGATTTGGGCGTCATTATGGATAAAAAATTGCGTTTTCACAAGCACATTGACCAGGTCGCAACAAAAGGTTTCCAGATGCTAGGGTTTGTGCTGCGGAATGCAATGGAATTCAAAAAGCCCTCAACAAAAGTTCTCCTGTATTTGGCATTGGTTCGTTCGGGTTTGGAATATTGTAGTCAGGTTTGGTCCCCACATTATGAGGTTCATATCAGGCGAATCGAGCGAATACAGAAGAGATTTCTCTGGCACCTATCCTACCAATCTAACAAAGCGAAACTGCTGCCCTCATATAAGGAACGTCTTGCCTATTTTAAAATGACTAGCCTACAAGGGCGAAGATTGTTTTTGGATCAATTGCTTTTTTATAAGATTATCAATGGCCTCATTGACTGCCCTGCGTTATTGCGATCTGTCAATTTTAATATCCCATACAAGTTGCCGCGTCGCGTACGTTACGTTCCATTCTCACCAAAAGGTGCCAAAAGTAGCTTAGGTCACCATGCCACCATGAATCGCTTACAGAGACAGTACAACTTAATATCTAAGTCTTACAACATCGACATCTTTTCTGACAAGCCGTTGAAATTTAGACGCAAGCTCGGTCAGTTTCTCAAGTCAATGGTGTCTGTTTGATTCAAGTATCTATATCTATTGTTAGATTTTTTAACATATAAAAATAATGATTGTTAAATGATGATTAAAATGTTTAAGTTGTCATTTGCTTAGTGTTAACTAACCTATTTAAGTTTTATTTGCATAGTCCACATTTGCATGCCGTGGCAGCCTATAATTAAGATGACGCTTAGCTTTAGTTTGATATTCATGTTACCTTAAAATCCATGTATTAGTGTTCGTCTTGTTGGTTGTCCTTTTAAATAAATAAAATAAAAAAAAATAATAAATTACCATCCAATCTCTTAGACAATAGTAAATTACCATTGTACTATTGTCTAAGAGATTGGATGAAATCAAAGTAAGGCTAAAGTTTTTATCAGACGTGGAGCTACCTAGACTTTCTGAAATTTTGTGATGTCAGCAGTAACGGTTTAAATCATTGCGAATTTTTTTTCTTAGCCGATATCAATTTGAATAAATGTTTTCCTTAATAATAAGACGTAATACGTAACGCATATACTCGTATGTAAGTTGTTTGTTGCCGTCGAACTAAGTAAGTAAGCTGTCCAGGCCTGTAGTGCGCTGCTTCTGAACCATTCAATTATAACATATTAATATAATATAAATAAAAGATAGTTTTGATAAAATGTATATCGCGGATGTATAATATCGATCAGCTTTTAACTATAAATAACAGGATTTACATACATTTGAATTCTGAGTCGAATTGCTAGGTTCCCATTATGAATAACTGTAACGAATTTATTTATAAATCTAATAGGCTTATATTATAATATACAATGTCGTTCAAACGTAGCTCAGTGTTCCCTCGAAGCCGGGACCGTGGACATGTTACTAACATTAACGATCGCGCGACGCCCACATAATGAAACGATGCACCGAGTCGAATCGTAAATTGATCTATTGATGCAACTTGTGTTCAAGTCTAACCTACGAGGGTGTTATGGAAATCCATGGTTCCGACGGAACAAGCGCATCCTGTTTGTGTGGTAGTTCTTTTACTATGATTTTTTTATAACCTTATAGCGACGACTAGGATGTTAATCAACCTGATATTAAATAGCTGCAGTCTATGGATACTTGCAATCAGCTTCAAACATAATATAAAATATATATGATCTTATCCCATAACTGATATTTTGTCACAAGCCATACTAATCTCATGCAATCTTACCAGTCTCACTGGCATCATGTTAATTTTTATCAGATACTGGTTATTCCAGGATTCTTTCTTTTATTGGACTCTTGATAGAGTTGTAGTGATATCGACAATGGTAAAGTAGGGACTGGGTTGTCCTTGGCGTCCTTTAAAAACTTGTTAAAATACAAAATGAAAGATTTTTTAACTTTCCTCATTAGCTCTGGTAGTGAAGTAATCACTATGCTCGGCACACGGATTGCCATTGTAACATAAGTGTACATGAGTCGATTGATTTGTTATATTTCTGTGTCCAAGTTTTGGATAAACTTTGTGACAAGTCATGTGATCTTTCTATTCTTAAATATTTTTTTGTATTTATGGAAAAAATGGATTGATGATTTCCATCATCATAATGATGATGGAAAAAATGGATTGACGAATATATCCACAACCAAATGCACATATTTATTTTATTTGTATTTTGTACACATTATGTATTAAAATATTTTTTATTCATCATAGAAAACACTATATACGTCTGTCGAGAGACATCCATAATCTTCAAATGCTAATATATGCATTACCATAGTTGTTTTACCCCTCTACTACATGAAGTCGCGATACAAGATGGACAAAGGAATCAAATAGGGATTTAAACTTCTTAGCTGACGATAAAGAATACACAATGTTACTAATAAATAAGCTGCAAGGGGTTCTTCGTTTAAATTTTGCTTTGTGAGTGCAATAAATTTATGTTATAATTTAAAACACTCTTACCATGACAGCCCATCACAATTGCACCGATTGACACCCCCCCCCCCCCCCGAAAACTGATATAAAATATCTTTCTTAGATCAGCAGCATCCATCGACTTCGTGCGTGTCTTATCAGGTCAACACTCCATATAGTGAGATTTATATCACTTATAATATATTTTTATAACATTATGTAGAACAGTAGTTCTCAAAATAATTTAAAAAAAGAATATTTGTCAGTGACTACTTTATGTTATAAAACTATTCTGATATTCAAATATTGTATATAACCTTTTGGGGTTGAAATTCATCATATAATTTATTTAGTGGTAGGCGCAATTGGTGACTTGCAACGTATAATTTAATAAGATCGTTTCTGTTAACCACTGATGATGATACTTTGCAATCTTGAACAGTAGGTCTTCAGTGGATAGAATTCGCAGGAGGTAACAGATAATTAACCTACTTGTATAATGAAAAGTGACAATTTTCGAATAATCATAACCTTTGCGAGGTGAGCATGTCGCGGGTGAAAATTGAATAAAAATTACACATTTCTTGAACTGCCCACGCAACTGCCTACTTTAATTTTGTATTGATATTGGGAAATTATTTTAATTTATATTAAAAATACAGAGGTTACGTGTAACAAACATGCAGCTCTCCTTTTAGTGAGTAATCACCGCCGCCCTTGAATATCTATAATAACGAATAAATCGCAGATACATTGGAAAGATCTCTGGTGGCAGCAGAAACCATGTGTCATATCTCTGGGTCGATGTGGCAATACCGCACACAGTTATTAAATTTTTAAAAAGTTTTTATACACAGATTTTACAGGAAAATGGGGAATTATGTAACTCTGCGTGCGTTAGTTAGAAATGCTTCTTCGTTATTTAAATTTGACGGTCAAGTCTTCTATTGAAAACGTATTGTGAAAGAGATTATTGTTACTTATCCATTTATATTATGAATTGAAATTACCCTATATTTTATAAAAAGTCAAAAAGAGCCGTCGCGTTAAATTTTAGGTACGCAAGGAACTGGAATTCGATACAATAATAAAAAAAAACAATTTCATGTGCTTATTTTCAAAGCGTTCAGCTGAAAATAGAAAATATTTTCAGGAAGCGTGAAGTCTGTCAACATAACGCATACGGGATCCGCGGTTAACTCTTTCCAGAAATAAGAGTGTGCCCAGCAATAAGCCGTTATCTGCTACTTTCCGTTTCTCTAAAAGTCGAGAATTCTTTATTTACTTGACAACATCTTTCTTATTTATCACCATTTGTTCACTGCGGAACATAGGCCTGTCCTATAGATTGCCTCAAAAATTCGCCATAGTTGCCACGCTTGGCCGTAGGTTTGGAACCGCAGTTTTATTATTATTTTGCGCTGTTATCAGGAAGATACTACTGTCCATCTCCTGTTTTGATATCTCTCTGTCGCCTCTTACGCCATCTACGGGACGATGGGACGATATAGGTAGTTGATTTTCTTACGTCACTACCACTCTACTATTGGTAATTCAATATTGTTATTTTTAGATATAAATGTGTAATTCAGACATAAATGCGTTATCAAAAATAAACTATTAACCACAGAATTGCCTTGTGCAAATTAAAAAAGAACTGATTAAAATAAAGCAACAAAAAACGAATCGTCGTTACTGCATGTTTGTTTAACCAATAGTCTGAACTGGTTGCCATATTAACCGGTACTCAGCTTTGAAGAGGCCGCAACAGATGGCCATCTCATTAATCACGTGTAAGTGGTACGTGCGGTAGAAGGACACTGTCATTTTGATAATGTTATTGCACTATAATGTCGCCATGTGATCGCTCGAAACATTGATTTTTTTTTTCACGTAAATGATGGTACAAATTACCGTCCGAAGACGCTTGCTTCGCTTTTTACAAAACTCCTTATACGGTCATTCTTACCTTGTGAAGTATTATGCGTGTAATAAGATTATCTGAGGACGCTACGCGGTCATCTACATAACGTTGTTTAAAAATGATGTGAGAAAATGTAAATGGAGGAGGTCATCATTGGGAAGTCGTGTTTTTTGTTTACAATAAACGAGGGAATGTAATGATAGTTTTCGAAAGATACATTAAAATTCATCACGCAATGTGCTTTCAACATAAATCACGTTTTAATATATTTTGTGTAACCTTAAACTATTTCAGTGGTTCACTGACATTTCATTAACATTTATATTATTAACATTTATATTATTACTATATCGAGATTTTTCAAAACGACAAGATGCGAAATACTGAAGAAATTATTGGCATTTTAATTTTAAGTCGGTTATTGATGTAGCTGTTTGTGAGCAACAGCATCTGCTTACAATCAGGTGTTCGGTGCTTGTTTTTCACCTTATTTCGATAAAAGAAAAAAAATTGTTACACTATTAAACTACTTTAACGTTTTACTAATAAATCAGTTATTGACCTAGGATGCTGTTAATTTATTTTCTTATTGTCTACATGGGATTAGGATATTAAGCTTCCCAGACTTAGTAACACAGTAACATCGCCACTTTAAACTCAAAACGCAAGTATTAAAATCAACATCATACGGAACTAAACTAAGTACAAGTACGCTAAATCGGCACAAATGATTTCAAATGTTTGCATCTAATTGACTTTTAGTTGATCACTTTGTTTGCTGCACATTTTAGCTATTTCATTGTTCGTTTTCTTATATTTTGACATGAAGTAGGTACTATATTGCACCGTTACGCTTTACCTGTGTGTAGACCATAAATTAGGTATGCATGTAACACAAGAAAACCTTGCTTAAGGAATTTTATATTATATATTGAATATTATGTCAATATACATATAGTTTTTATTTTATAGTACGTTATACTTAGTGCCTTCCCTTTCTTCTCTCTTATCAGGATATAGACGTCCACTTCTGAACATAATAACTCTACTGTTTCTCTCTATTCGGTCCCATTTTCTGCTTTTCTGGTTTAGAATGAGTCTGTGATTGCTCTTATGTCATCGGACCATCGTCATGGAGGTTTGCCCTTACTTTTCTACCCAATCTAAATCTCCATATCAGAACGTACTTTCGCTGTTATGATTTTTTTAAATTTATTTATTTATCTTCAAGTAACAAATAACATATTATATTTAAGTTATATAATACCTATCCTGGCCAGTGCCTTCTATGTTACTTATTTTCTGTATCTATTATATAGTTATATAAATTTATTACCATTAAGTTCTTCCACGTGTAATTTTTAGACTTTACATTTCTTCCAAGAACTCAACAAAAAATCAACGTGGATGGCTCAGACAAAGCAAATTACCCTTAATTTTCTATCTTCGTAATTGACGGCTACCATTTCCAGTAACTTAGCAATTTTGTAGCTTCAAACCAGTGCCTGTATCTGCGAGCGGGTTAAATAGATTTCTTCATCACAGGCGCAATAGCGATACATTGCGGGTATTACGCGCGCTGCCGTGGGCCATTGTGGTCTGTTATCAATGTCAATGGATGAACTAACGGTGCACGTCCTCCAATTCGCAGTTTTTTTTTTTCAGAAAGCTCTATTAATATCGACAAAAAACGAAGGCTTTATAAAGCCGGTACCGTTATGAATAAGTTTTTAATCCTAGCCGTCGCCACTGATGTCACTCGTATTTATAAAAATGAGTATGATACTCCAAAATGAATTTTTCATCTATGCTAATAAATAAAATCGACGTGACTGTCTGTAATCTTCAAATAACTGCCTTTTATTGAGCTGAGGGAGTTATTTGGATGCCATTAAGACATGAATAATCAGGAACTGGTTGTACGAAATTACGTACGGATAAAGAACCATGAGCCGGTCGGCTCGACTGGGGTGGGTCACACAGAATGCAAGGGTAAAATAGCAGTGCAATACTGCTGTGTTTCATATGGCAAGTGTAGAACCTTTTTATCGGAAACGAGGAATTTCATTTTAGTCCTCAGTGGTGGCAACGCATCTGCATTTTGATTCTTAATCGAGGATAAACGTAGATGTGATGTGATGGGCCACAGCATCCACTTATCATCAAAATGCTCGTTTGTCACCCTTATTCTATGAAAACAAAAGATTTTCATATCAGTTTTATAAAAAATAACATCAAAACACAATCTGCAATTTTAATCTGAAAAGTTAAATATACCTTTTCAAAGCTTCCGAGCTACAACCCACGTAAATAGGTGGGTGCGAAAATGACCCTCTTATTTTTATTATTATTTTGCTGGTTAGCAAGCGTAAAAATACTTTACAGTTAAAAGATATATATATATATATATATATATATATATATATATATACATATATATATGTGGAAAGTGGTTTTTAGAAATATTTGATTTAATATATATATATATATATATATATATATATATATATTAATCAAATATTTCTAAAAACCACTTTACACATTATTTAGATCGTTTGAAATATTTATTAGTCAAAAGTTACAACAGATTCTAAATGAAATTATTTTTTTTTACTATAAAATTAACCTAACAGATGGTTTGTGAAAAAAAATTAAAAGATGGGAGATAAATTGATATTATCCACCAGGGGGGTTTTGCCCCCTGCAATGCCTAGGCGATGCATTGCAAGTGGACCGGCATCGATCAATCATCTCGAACCACGCTGTAAATCAATGTTTGATTTAATCATGGTAATTGTATTCTCTTTTCCTGTTCCCCATTTTTGAAGCGTCTTTATTATCTTTAATAAAAATAAAATTTTATAACTGAAAATGTTGCTGTATAATTTTATATTTATAATATTTTGATTTATTATTTATCAATTACTAGCGATCCGCCCCGGCTTCGCACGGATAAATACTGATCTTGACGTCACCGCCACCTACCGGCTCCAATTGTCAATCTTAAGCATCCAAGGACCCATTCAAGTGCAAACAATTTTTTTTATCAAAATCATAGGAGACTAACGATAGGAATTGATTGTTATATTATGGAGATAAAATGGGAATGACTTTGTTGACTCACAGGTCGAACCCAATGCAATTGTATACTCTTTTTATTAACTTCTCAGTAGGAAGTTAGTGTTAATTTACAATACTACACATTACCTTGTACCCTTTACAAAATGTTATATTAATAGAGAGAGACTTACTTGTTCTCATATTTTTGTAAAAATTTAAATATATTTATAAACTAAAATAATACCTTTGTAAAAATTTAAATATATTTATAATATAAAATAATACCAATTTTAAGGATTTTATGATATCTAATTTAAACGTTTTAATTCCCGACATTTCGGATGTTTTACAGCAACCATGGTCATAGGGGCGAATGAGGTGTTTGACCTCCGATGTCATAATTATAAATTTTTGGTCCGATGGATCTTGAAGTCTTGCAGTGCTATGCTTGGTTTTTGATTTAATTTTATTAATTATAGAATCCTAAACAGATGGTAGTACCTATCCATCTTCTCTTTTGATAAGGATGTTTTTTTTAATTTTAATAACTTCGCTAGTCATCCTTGGTAGGAATCGATGTTCTTCGAATTCTTCGAAACGTTGGGAATGAAAAGGTTAAAATAAAACTCGATAAAATCCATAAAATTAGTTTCATTTATTTTTTGTGTTCGTGTAAATATAAGAAATCATTACATTTTTAATTTTAATACATTTAGCTCGGTGGATGGCTGTTTTGTAATGATAACATCAGAAATTATTATTTTTCTTACAATTATATTTTCATCTGACCAATTTTAACTGTCGAAACAACTTCCAAGTTACGTCAAAGTCTATTAATTTACGCGCTTACTCAGATAGCAACTTGACCTAACTCACCCGTGCCCGACAGGACGGGAACTTTCACCACACAACCCAATCCGAGAGCCAAGAATTTTCGCTATGTATAAATGTCAACTGCGGCTGTGTTTCTACCCCAGGACTTGCGACTTGTTAGTAAGATACTCTGACCACTAAGCGTCGCTGTTGATATGTATTATTATGTCGATATATATTTATTATCAAAATATTTAAATTTGTTCGAAAAAGCAAACCGTTCCTTCTGAATTAAGTGCAACAAAAACGGAGGGAGTGACTTATATTTTAATAAAGCTAATCGCTTTATTCGTCTTCTAGATTCTTGCATATCAAGATATCGTTTCGTAAGGTGACATTCTATATTACTGTAGGACGCTGTCGATACTAGATAATTGACAATTACCGTCATCGGCCGCGATCGAGGCTTCATATGAAAAGTGTCGTTGGAGTTTACTATCGTATATAGGCATTTCGCTTCGTTGGCGATTGTGTATGATAAGTTCTCGATGTTGTTGGAGATGACAGAAGGCTATGATCATCACTTTAATCATGTCTTGGTTGTCGGCTGTTTGTTTTTACTTAGTTTTATTACGGGACACTCCTATATTATATAATCAAATAAAGAAGTTTACCTACTATTTTTAGATATTTGAATGTTGGCTTATGATGAATGAGATATTAGTATTATAAATTGTACGTTACAGTATTAATAAGGTACATCTCAGTCCTATTAAAATAATTTGTTTACTGCGTATGTGACATACGGTCTTATTACAAAACGTGGTTTATTAGTAGTCTCAGGTTTAAAAAAGAGTCTTTGTCGTAAAAGAAGTCCCTCAGCTGCGGCACCACAGTCTGCGAAGTGACAGTGATAGTGTCATTCATCTGCTGTCAATCCCATACTTTACATTTTATTCATATATATTTTCCAAGGGACTTCTTTCTAGAAACACACTCTATTATAGTTGAAATTTGAAACTAATTAAATACTACTTTTGATAACAAGAAGATTTATGTTTAAATTATTCTTTATAATTTTTAAAGTATCTTGCATGGTCGTGCTAATCTTTATCTGAACGTTTTAATTTTTTTAAATACCAATCGCCCTTGAGATTATTTAGCTTTCTTAGAAATTCTCAGGATAAATAAATAATTGAAAATTTAAAAGATTAGTATGTAATAATGTTTATAACGAAAACTAAAGGTACTGCCTCTTGTTTAAATTGTCTGTGTCCTGGAGTTTAAATTGTCATTATTTAATTTACTGTCGGATAAGAACTGCTATAAACAGATATGACTACGCCGCCGAGGTATTATATTTTGACTACACGCATACTATAAAAATTTAAGTAGTACTCAGGAGTCGGAGATGTCGTGACCATGAACAGTTAATGATATTTTTTTAAACAAAAATAAACTTAAATTATGCCATCCATAATGTGCGATACTTATCGTAAAGTCCTCAAAGAAAGTAAGCTGGAGACCGCATCGTACCTCGCACCGAGCGATTTGTAAACGTCAGATTCGAGTTTCGTGATCGACCAGAAAGAGAGGACTCTGAAGTGCTACACCAATGCAGGTGAAGCAGTATCGTAAACTTTTGGTTCACTTCAGCTATATTGGCTTAATTTGCCTCCGATAGAGGGCGTGATGGATGGCTTGACATGGCATGCGCGCCCGAGCTGCCGCACGCCTTCGGTCATAGGTTAAACATCCACTTTGTGCACGAACCCTTCGCTGTATTGATTTTGCAGTCGATTACGATTATAATCTCTCTTATACGTTTATCTCTGCATTCTTAATACTTCAAACTATAACCCCACCTGTTATCTATAAAGTTTATATTTAAGTGATTCAAATGCTATTTCCTTAAATATAAATAACGAGGAATATTGCAGCATTGTTTTGGTATGTGATGGGGATGCGTGTTACAAGAGTATACACCACGTATATTCTTTATTGTGATCGCCAATTTTTCTTCTAAGCGTGCTCTTGACAAATGTGACATTACGTAGCAAGTGGTTCTTTAATGAGGATGAGGAAAACGATTTACTATAATAAAGGTTTTCGCCTATTATTTTGTCATATGATGTACGTGTATGTACTGGTATATGAAATATTCTTCGTATTTAAAAATTAAACTTTTAATAAGAAGTGAAAACTAATTTCAAAAACTAAAAATAATAAAATAAATTATTCTGAAGTTGGGGCTAAGACATAGTGTATCGAATAATTTAAGCCTCGATTTTATATGGTTTAATTCTTGAAATCAGTTTCTATGTATTATTGAAAGCTAATTTTTTACCCTATTGAGTGGACTAAGGGGATATTTATATATATATAGCCTCGTTGGTCTAGTGAGGTCCTGAGGAGATCATGAGGTCCTGGGTTCGAATCCTGGGTCCAGCCAAAATTAATCAATTATTGAGTTTTTCTGTCAAGAAATTCTCAGTAGCTGCCCGGAGTCAGGAAGTTGGCGGTGTCTCACCCCCGTGCCTCGGAAAGCACGTTAAGCCGTTGGTCCTGCGCCTGATCTCTCTCCGGTCGTGTCGGTTTACCGTCCCATCGGATTATGAGAGTGAGGGAATAGAGAGTGCACCTGTGCTTGCGCATACACTTGGGCACTATAATCCTGTCCTGCGCCGATAAATCTCTTTGGGAATATCATAAGTTCAAAATACCTTCTGGAATGTCGGGTAAAAAGTTACATTTAAACTTCATTCCCTACTTTTTACCCTTAGGGGCGGAATGTTTTCTTTAAATTTATACTCCCTTACTCCTGAATAATTTTTCTTCCAATTAATTAAAAAAAAGAATCATTTAAATCGTTTAGCCCGTTTTCGATAAATACATAAAAACATACCTGTTGAATTTAGAACATGCTCCATTTTTGAACTCGTTTAAAAACGAACACTAAGTAGCACTCTACTTTAACATATGATTCGTGGTGCGCTCCGCCGATAAAGGAAATGTATACGTGGGAGTACAAGTGCCTGTAATTTTCTTCATGGCTGCATTATCTAATGACGCACGGGAATATGCAAAAACGACTATCTTTAACGTGAGATAAGAAGGTAATTACAGTCGAATGAACCCTTAAAACTCACTATATTGCTTCCTTATCACGGGACGTGAGACAAAGTGGGCGTCTAGCGTTAATGACTGAGCCTATTCATATATGGTTTATCGAAGGACCTATTTCAGATTATTTTGTTAGGTATCAGTTTGTAAGTTTTGCAAATGCGTTAAGCTACAATAATAACAGATTTTTTGGATGTTTTTCTTACTTCAGGTGATTAATCCGACTTCTGCGCACCGATACATCGCCTTTTTATTATCGTGTGCTTTTTGCTGGAAACCTTTCTCCGGTGTCGACGTACGGCATCTCAAAAGGGTCCGCAATTTATTGACCTGATAGTGACACGATTTCGATACAATGTCGCGACTTTTTCCATTACGGTACTTCGCTCCAGATGTACACTGTCCAGACCTCGCTTATGTCTATTGTCACTGTATAAGCCTTACAGGGAAAGTAAATATTCGGCTATAGTAAATAAGTGCTGTTAATGTGCAGTGCCTTAAATTGTCCTACTATAACTTTTCATTTTTAAAGAACCGTGTAAAGAACTTTAAAAGCTAAAAAGTCAAAGGATTTCTTAGAGAGTTCCGTAGAGCGTCTAGCGTAGTGATTATTACGCCTTACAAGCGAGCTCACAATTCATCTGACGGTGAGCGACCTCTGCAGCTTATTGAATTAATTTATTTATTACAGCCTGTCAAAGTCAACAGCTTAACATAGATAGATGTGGCGGCGTTGTCGTCATGTCACAAGTGAAACCTAAATCACGCTATCAAAGTTCTGAAGTACTGCGATATACAGGTTGTCTAATGGTAGAGTTAGGATTTCCAAATGACATTTAAAAAAATGAAATATTTCAGTAAAGGTATTTTTATTTAAAATTATGTAATTGTAATGCGGATTTTATCTTTAAAGATCACATCTTCCAGATGTCTTCCGTTTCGTATCACGTACTCGTGGAATCTGTTCGTCGCATTCTGAATGACACCTCATCATAGCAGGCAATTTCACGTACTTCACGACGTATATCTTATTTTAGTTTGGCGATATTTTTTCTCTTCCTTTTAAAAACGGGTCGAGCGCAAGCACGGTGCGCGCCCGACCCCTGCTACATCGTGACTGATAAATCCGTCCGCCCGAACAATAAATCTACTACGTCTCCCCCCTTCCCCCTTCTATCAATCAAATCTCAATTCAAACGGGTTTTTAAATATTAAAATTTAAAGTCCTAAATCTGCGTTGAGACACCTTTTACATAGAACACTGTACTAACACACGAAGCGTTGGTAGCTTCCCGGGCTGAAAACCTTGCCCGGCGGGAGATCTCCCTTTTCCTTCCACGGCCAAATTAGCTAATGGCCATAGTTGCGAAGCGTGTTGGCAACCGCAGTTCTTTTTTCTAGTCTTTATCTGTGAAATTGTCACCGCTACCCATGTCCTGGTTTGGTTCTATCCGTCGTCTCTTAAAACATCTGAAGATACGGTGTAGGCGATATTCTTCAAACCGCCGCTACGAAGGCAGTTCATGTACGTTCATTAAATTCAAAATTAAACAAAAAAAATCAGAACACTGCAGCACTGCTACATTTATATATATATATATATATATATATATATATATATATATATAAATATATATATATATATATTATAGATTATTACGTAGATATCATTATAAAATATATAAAAGTCATTATTTATGTACCAATTAAATGTTGGATTAAGTGTCTAAATTCTTGTTTATGTATAATCTATGCTTCTTGAATCTATAATTAAAGAAGTTCTCACGCGATACTAAATCTAAGTAGATTATTACTTCTGCTAAGTACAGTGGCCACCCTTGTATTGAGGACCAAAGCGTGCTTAGAGCTTTATCTGACTTCCTTATGCAAATGACTGCAAATGGTTGCTTTCATCATCCCGTTTAAGTGTACGGCTGAAAATATACACGTTCAGTGTAATGCAAGCATTTGCCTGCCTGCTCCGAGCTTGTGAATGTGACTTAGATATCCATTTTGTGTTTATTGATGTGTTTCTTAATTTAATCAAACATATTCCTTAGTAGTTAGTTTTGTAGGTAGTTGGTGCTACCCATCTTCTGTTTCATTTCCTTCTATCCGTATTATCGGATTTTTAGTTATCAGGCGGCATCAGAATATTATCAACCCCTTACGAGTATTCATTATATTTTACATACTATATATATATAAATTGTATCATATACAATTTAGAAGTAGAAATATAAGAGGATGTCTCTATGAGATGAAGAATAGAATTTTATATTAGGTAAATTAATTTCATCATTTCATTCCCCTCCCTTTTACTAAATACTTTAAAACGCTCCGAAAATTTTACTATGGTCATTAGTTAATACTTATTTAAATAGATCGAGTTACTTTACTTGTATTGTACTTTACTTATAATGTGAGCCACCTTGATAATTTCTACTTATCCTTTTACATCAGGCCTCCCCTGTACATTGCCCTATAGAGAGGATTTCGCCGTAGTGGACATGCCTAACGAGCGGGTAATTTTCTCTTATTTTGAGTTGTTATCAGGAAGACGTTGCAGTCCATCACCTGTCTCAACTTCCCTCTGTCGTCTCTTACGGCATCCGCGGGACGATACGGATGGTAGATATTCTTATCCCGCCACTCGACTGCATTAACTCTATATATAAAGATAAAAACAAAAACCTTTAATACTAACTAGCTGTCGTAATTCTCCTTGACAGTCACTCCCACATCTAGTGTAAAGTGTTTCGTACTTGAAGTACTGACCCTATCGCATAAAGTTTCCTTACAAAATGCCCTTGATTGCTATCACTGGCTTAGTGAATGTGATGTGAGTGGAACTTTCACCTGGAATTCATTTCTTCGAATAGCAATATACGTTTTGAGGTTTACTTAATGATACATCTACATTTTTTGCAATTTTGTTGAATACAAAGCAACTTTTCTCGAGTATAAAACATGATTAACAAATCCATCTATCCATACTGCATATAAAAGTCTACTGCATAATATAGGCCAACCTTTATACTTCCTCATATGGGGGTTTTGTAATAACCATAAAAATATTTTCTATGGATTAAATTTACTGAAATAGTAATAATTATTTTTACTAGTGCTTTAAAAGATTCTATGCGGGTCTTCGCCCTACTTTAAGAGACATCGCCGCACCTAACGATCGTATAGTGATTGCAGTACGGGATCCCTAACTGATATAATTCTGATACTAGGCTATTAACGTTGTTATATTATTACTGGATTTATAATTTTGTGTTTTGTTACCGTTATCCCATTAGCCATTCTAGTCTTAAAATGCTTGTGCTAGATGCAATTTAAATAGCAGTCTGGTAAAAGCGTTTATATGTAGAGCAGTTAGTAAAAAAAATCTGATAAAAAAAGGAAAGAAAAAAGTCGACTAATTGATTCAATGTCTATCGCGATAAATTGAGTCAAATGTAGTAAAATGTCTCTGACTGGTTTTAATAACATGGTGTTCGAATTGTCAAAGGCGCGGGAAATATTAAAGCGCGAAATTATTAAAAAATACCGTCAGTTATTGAGTTCTCTATTTATTTTCGAATAGTGTAAACAGCAAGCATGTTATTATTAATGAAACTATTTTAATTAGCTTGATAGTCCATATTGTGGTTGTAAGCTAGTGGGCGTTTCTGTACTTGTTACTGCTTGTACCTTAAGTATACGAATAATCAATAGAGATAAATAATAATTATTTGCGAATCCGTGCTGTTCTTGACTAGATATCTCAATAATGCAAAATTATAAGTAACTCTTCTTTTGTCTAGGAGCTAATTCATAGTCTGTATCACCCTCATAATTATTTCTGGCGCCAAGCAGCTGTGTAACTACTGTGTTTCGTTCAGAGTGAATATTATAAAGACTCTTTTACAGTCTTTATAATATTAAACAGTATTATGGTAGCGCCACGCTGCCTTGGCTAACAAATGCACTAATGTGTCTCGACCGGCGGAAGACCATGCCTACAGAGAAAACCAACGTGAAATAGCATCAGACAGCTGCTTTTCGTACGTTATTTACAGGCCATTGCACATACTCGTCTCAAGTGGGAATCGAACCCACGTCTTGCATAGCTGTACCAGACGCTACTAAGCCGTCTATATGAATAATTTTTCTTTATTAATTATTAAAATGAAAATTGAAATTTATTCGCCAGATTTACCATTAGGATATTTTACCCCTAAACAAACGAGATAGTTGTCCCGCTATCTATGGAAGCCATAGGATCTTTTTATCACATTCCATAATCAACTCTTAAGACACACGACGAATTTGGGTGATGGATTCTCGTACCACACCTCAACAGTTCAGTTTTACAGTTTAGTAGTTACAGTTTTTCATAAGGCGCTATGTACAGTCAATACCAAATAAATTAAAACTGATGACTATTTTACAAACTTAGCTTTTATTATCACGTAAAGTTTGTTTACAGCTTAACTCAAGAGTACAGCCCAATCAGTTTTTAATCATAATTATGGAACTAAATAATAATTATAATCTCCACCAGACCGAATTTCGGTCACGGCAGCCGGTCTCAACGGAGGCTAGACGTCTGCGCAGGACAAGGTTATAGTGGTTATGTGCTGAAGCACAAGTGACTCTTTATTCCCTCACTCATAATCTGATGGGAAGGTAATACGAAACAACCGGAGAGTGATCAGGCGCAGGACCAACGGCTTTACGTGCTTGCTGTGACACGGGGGTGAAACACCGCCATCTTCCTGATTCCGGGTTGCTACTGAGAATTTCTTCACAGAAAAACTCTATAAGTCATTTTGGCCCGACCCAGGATTCGAACCCTCATAATCAGTAATAGCGTTTAAAACCACTAGGACAACAAGGCACTCGATATGAAACTACTAAAACAAACGTATTGGACTATAAATTTTGAAATACGTAAATGTATTTTTATATAAAGTTTGTATGAATTTATTAACGACATTGCAAAGCTTTATAGCTTTATATACCTACTAGCGATCCGCCCTGATTTCGCACGGGTGATTTTTGGATATCGACAACATATGCATGTATTACTACCCTTCTTCCTAAATCATTCTGTATATTGATGAAAACCACATCAAAATTCATTGCATAGTTTAAAAGATCGAAGCGTACAGACAGCGGGAAGCAACTTTGTTTTATACTATTTAGAGATATTTTAAATCATGTTAAATACGCTTACTTTTCACGCTCGTATCAAAATGCCTAGTTACCGCAAATAAATTGTAGATGGGTGTATCGACCGATAGAAATCCGCAATGAACTTAGACCGACCAGAACTTTATCATAGGGCTAGCTCATAGTGTCGCAGGTGGGTGGGCCAGGAAGTATGTTGCTGACACCCACCGGCTTTCATAGCGCCGTGATTCATGAACCATTGGAACCAACTACACCTATTAACAAAGCGATTCTGTCTCCGCACATTGCCAGCTTCAGCTTCTTCGAAACCTTCGCTGCCAGATTTATTATCACTTGTTACGGATCTCGTGTTTTCTTGCTATTGTAAATGTTGCCTCTAAGCGATTATGTACCAGTGTCTTGTATAAATTTTACATAAAGTGTTAACATTCCTAATTTGTATTCCATTTATTAGTACGTTACTTTCAAATGTATGCTGTTTTGTTAAGTTTAATGCGTTTTGCAAAAATAAAATGAATGTTCCGCAGGTGGTTTTGATTATTTTATTACTTCTATTTGTATAATTCATCCTAATATGTTGTTACTGTCAATAAAGACATTGGCAAAAGTGTTTTTACAATCGATAAAACAATATCATCCCGTGGGTGTCGCAAGAGGTCACCTCTCACAGAGAAACAAATTCAGAAACGGGCAGCAGCGTCTTCCTTATAACTACTAAAAATAAAAACTGCGGTTGCCCGCTTGGCAACCGCAAACTATGGCAAATATCCCCTCTTTGAGGCAATCTACGGGGAGGGCAGGCCTATGTTCAGCAGTTGACATTAATCGGCTGTAAAGGTGTACAATTCTTTAAAGCAATTATATAGCTCTCCGAATAGCATAGCATGGCAGCTCACCAGCTAAGGTCGCCCTAAATTCAGTTACCGCTACCGTAAAATTCAGTAGTACGCGAGAAACCTACTCGTTACCCATAATATAGCTGTAGCGTGGTAGAGCGACCTGCAGCGTCGTTGTTTTCCTCTGCAGGGCATAATGCCATGCAGGTCTCGGGCCTCGGGGTGTACCCCTTTACCCGGATGTTCCTCACGGCACACTACAGTGTGCCGGTCCTGGGCGCCTTGATGGTGAAGGCGTTGTTTTAACGACTATTGTCGCGGTCGGTTAAATTTTTCATTAAAGTAGGTTATCTCGTAATTTGTGTTTAACACAAATTACTTGTCTAAGTTGGCCTTTCTGCGGCATTGTGGGGTTTACTCAGACTCCCTAATCTATATAGGGAGGAGTTCTCTTGGATAGGGTCGCCCGTCCGGCGGCCGAGAGTGCAACGGCGCGAAGCCGTTGAGGTGTTCGTGTGGCCCGTTGTCGGCGCGGTCGAACATACCGCGCGCCAGCCGGACCACGAATTCATGCAGGCTCCCCATCTTAAGGTTGGCCGCTATGACGTCATTACGGACGTAGCGACCCGCACCGACTATAGGTCGTAATGACAAACTCTGCTGGGCCTGAAGTCGCCGCTTCTGACGATCGCTCAGGAGTGCATACCAGGCCGGAGCAGCGTATGTTAGCAGGGGTCTTATGTAGGTTTTATAGATAGTTAACTTCGACTTTGTCGGTAACTTGGATGTCAGGACAGGGCGGAGCATTGCCCGCGCACATCGAGCGTTGCGTATAGCAGAGTCAACGTGCGCAGTCATACGCAACATCCTGTCAATCCGACATCCAAGGTAGGTCACGGCCTTCTCATATGCGATCTCCTGGCCTCCGAGGGTTAGCGGTGGTGGTAGATTTCTATAGCGGCGAGTGAGTAGAGCGGTCGTCTTGCTAACATTACACCTGCAGCTATATTATGATTGTAGCATGAACGGGTCGGCTCAACCGGAGAGAGAGACCGTATTCTGTGAGAACGTGGTCCTTCCACGCTCTCACAGAATACCAGCGTAAAATAGCAGCTTAATGCTTCTGTGTTTCGTATGGTGAGTGAAGAGAACCGGAGACCCGTTTTACTGGAATCGAGGCATTTCATCTTAGTCCTCACAGATGATAACGCATCTGTAGCCTTCCTTGACTACAGTTAGCTGCCACAGGTGTCTCTGGACTACAGTAGTCACTCACCGCCAGGCAGACTGTAAGTTTGTTTGTCACTTAAGTTTTATAAAATAAATATAGGAAAACATCAAAAACAAATCTGCATGTCTGAAAACAAAAAATAAATAAATTTAAAATCCGACATTATGTATTAAACTCTACCCAAGGACATATTTTGGTTGATATGTTTTAATACTTACTATTTCCTATCGCTTTTATAAATAATGCGCAAACCCCTCGTGTTTCAAATTTTTATTTTTAATAAAAACAGTTGTTATATTGTATGTGTGCTTAGCTATTTACCCATCATCCATTACAGCCTATCAAGTCCACTGCTAAATATAGGTTTCCCAAAAGATTACGCTTGACAGATAGATTAGCAAACGTAGTTTTAAAAATTTTGTCATTAAAAAAAGCTGCTGCCCATCTCCATGTTAGTTTCCTACTAAGAGTACTTAATAGGGTTAAGTGCTGGTAGGTTTCCTAAATAGTGCTTATAATTAATGCGATTAATTTTGCCGTCTGGTGGCAGCGTAAAACAGAACCAATTTGCCTTTTTTCGTCCCTTAGTACCGAAATTTGAGAAAAAATTCCTCCCTCAATTGGCAATATCGATGACCAGAAGTGGATTTTACTGGGTGATGATGATGAAGAAGAAGCTGCAGCAGTAGTTTTTGTTAAATGTTAAAATATCTTTAAAAACGTATGTTATCGTCTAATTTACAAACACTATTCACGTACTTCGTACAGATACAGCAAATATCCATACAATCTATTTGATACGTCATACTTATTCAAGGCGGACTTAGTGCGTAGAGCCTCAGGATATTTTTCACCACGCTATAGACATTTTGAATTATAGGGTTTTTAACAGCAATTCACTGCAACATTAAACCGATGATTTATATCAGCAATTTCAAGCATGCGTTAGCGGTATTGGATTGAGTGATAAGCTTTATACAATAAGGACTTAACTTTTGACTAGGAAATCAATTCATTTATTTTTAGTGCCAGTAGCGTAATGATTCGAATCCACAAGCATTTTAAGCTTACTTAGTGTGGTATTGGTAATGTCAGTTTATTAGCTATTATTGCTAGTATTTTAATCAAAGCTCAGACATATTAAAGAGCTTTTTATATTCGAAGTGACTTATGATCCGTTTATCGGAAATATTGTATAGTCTAATGCATCTAAATGTGTTTTGGTTTTGTCCCGTTTATAAAAAAATAAAATCATTGCCTTTTTTAATCGAGGATAATGTGTAACTTGTGCTCATTTCACACTCTTAAACCAACAGTTTTATTTTTACTATAAGACACATGATGTATCTATGAGTGAAAGAATGTATGAAAGAGTCAAAATAACAGCCATGTTAGTGGCGGCGTTAGATAATAATCATTCCGTTACTCACAGTATCGTAACAGCTCGCCATGGTATTACCATACTCCAGAATTTTTTACAGATAACGATATAATCATCGGGTTTATATCATTTTATTATGAAAAATATTCCGACAGGCGACAGGAAACAGCGATTATACAATGTCTGTACCAATCCGCCTGCCAATCGTAGCGATTACAAATGTGACATCATTCTATGTATCAAATGACAAGTATTGGACTATTTACTCACTAATGAAAAAAAACTACTGTGTAGTTTGATGCCTTATATGCTTTTGTGAATAATACCTGAGTCAATTTAAAAATTGATTTAAAATTTAACCTTTTGAGAAAATTATGTTTGATACGTAATCGCTTTACAATTCTACCACGCACTTCCCGAGGCGATGCAAACACCAGTAGCGGGATACTTTCTCTGTTGCACTCAAGAACGAGAGTTTCGATTAATGGTCTTAGTTATTACAGAACCTGAATTTGCAAAGTCTTATCTATTGTCTACTTATACAGTGTGTTCTGTAACGTTAATAGTTTTCTTTT
The DNA here is from genome assembly GCA_907164705.1 of Parnassius apollo. Classification (NCBI taxonomy): domain Eukaryota; kingdom Metazoa; phylum Arthropoda; class Insecta; order Lepidoptera; family Papilionidae; genus Parnassius; species Parnassius apollo. The sequence continues at coordinate 9,630,821 of CAJQZP010001037.1, forward strand.
TCTTTCTAAGCTTCTATTCTGATAAAAAATTATTCTTTATCAGTCATCATCATTACAGTCCATTGCTTTATTCCATATAGCTTGATAGTTTTTTTTTTTTTGCTATTTCACTAACACAGTGTCACTTCAGCCTACTTATCAAGCTAATTATGTTAGTTATTATTGTAGGTATTTCTGATGATATTCTCGTCAGGGAATTTAATGATAAGCTGCGAGCGTGGTAGTCACCACAGCTCGCTAAAAGATTTGAGCTTTCTCATACGCCAACCCGGTTCCATACGTTTTCACGGGTAATGCACTATTTGATATTTTTTCCGGTTATGTTTGTAGGTTCTACACTAGCTAATGTTTCAAACTACCCCCTGATGGTAAGTGTAAGGTAAAGATCCAGTCAAAGGTAAAGGGCTCTTACTTAGCTTATAAAAATCTAATCACTCTTGCCTCGAAGACACGCACATTGTCATCGTGTGATGACAACTTATTCCACTCCTTTGCTGTACGCAAAATTGATTAATTAAATCAAACAACACTAATACTTAATTTAAATTGTTTTCAGTTTACCGTTATTTCAGCTTCAACAACGCTGTCTTGAGGCTAAGCCTTTTTGTATGGAATTCTTTTCAATCCGTCGCAGTCTTTCCGGGTCGTATTTTTTAGTTTAATATTTTCCTCACAATGGCGAGCTTACCTTAAAAGCTTATGGTGGACTACCCATTATGGTGCATTCAATTGAACAAGTTGCATCTTTTTTGCGGCCTCTTCTTGATAAATAAAATACTCCGCAATTTGCATCGTCCATTGTTTTTCGCAATACGCAATTTCGTCTGAATGTATTGCCGAATATCGTTTTTTTGTATGAAGCGTCTTTATGTTTTTATTTGTCCTGTTGTTCACTTGATATGTCATCGGGATTTGCATATTGCTTACTTAAAACGTTCTCAATGTTATCATTGTCTATCTTTGTGTACTTGTCATGTTTGCTTTCAAGATAAAATATTTATTTATAACTTTGTTTGTATTATATTTCACATAACAATGTAATTTAAATGTTGTGAAGTATGATATAATATATTTTATAAAGTGGCATAGACACGCTACACCTTATTATGCTCGGAGGACATATAACGCACTGAAAATGTGTGAAACACCCTAGGACCTACAATTTTTTTGTCACGCATGCAAATGAGAGTATTCAGTGCAATAGCTGACGCGTGTTGCAAACCGACGCTGATTGTCAGGCCTTGATGTATTAGTGTGCGTGCACGTTTTCAGTTTCGCAGCACGAATGGGTCGGCTTGAACGTAACGTTTTTTGTGCCTACAAAGTGCCAGTGCAATTGGGCTGCTCCCATGAACACTTACAGCCTACTTTGAAGAAGGAACGCTACAGATCCGTTGTCACCTTTGGGGCTAAGATGGAATGCGTCACAACCTGTAATTAAACTGACTCTCTATACCCTTCAGTTCTGAACAGAGCAGTAGAAGCACTGCTATCTGGCGATAGAAATAGGTAAGAGGGTGATATCTTCCAAGGCGGACTCTAAGTTAAAAAACTACTACTACAAGAAGCAAATTCAAATTAAATAATGTAGTAATTTATCTATGAATGTGTCAACAACGATCCAATTTATAATAAATAATCAATTTCTTTTACCACAAGATTTTGATATTTTAAAGATTTGATTTTTAAACTTAAAAATTATACTTAAAGTTCAAAAAATAATGATTAATTTAATTTAAAATAAAATTGAATAAGGAGACAAACGAACATACGATCCACCAACGGGAATGTGGATTCTGTGTCCCACAGACATTAACATTTATCCTCGATTAAGATTTTTTTATAGAATAAGGGTGACTAGCGAGCACACAGTTCACCTTATGGTAAGTAGATGCTATGGCATAGACATTATCCTCGATTTAAAAACAAAATACAGATGCGTCGTCACCCTTGAGGACTAAGTTGAAATGCCACGTTTCCTAAAAAGGGTCCTCTACAATTACTTACCATACGAAAGAAGCTTATCATCGGCAAAATATTTTCCAACCCTTTTCAGGTGATCGACCGTCAAACATCTTAAGTGTAATCGAACAACAAAAAAAAAACATTTATCTACAACAAAAAAGATTTAAAAGGAAAGAATATATTTTTATCTCGTTTATCAAAACAACATCTTACACAATAAATCTTTCTGTGTGTACCATGGCTCATTCGTTTCATTTGTCACTTTTTTAATATTAACAATTCGTAAATCTTTATATTTGCATTTCATTTGCAATGTGCGGCTCGTTAACATCGGCATCGGCAGTGTCGTCATCAATAAGACTACGAAAAATCTCAGGCTATTTATCATTCGGCATTTATGAGCGTACTATCTCATTTAAAGCGTTTCAAGTACGTGACGGGGATTTATTACTCATCATATTGTATTGTTATTTACAAATATACAAGTCTTTCCAAAAATGCGACGGACGTATATCAACGGGATTGTATACAATATTAGTGGTGCCGGTGGAGATCGCCGAACCGGGCCGACTTGCTCTCTTAATTTTGTTAATTTACGCTTAAATTTGAAATTTAAATGTAGGTTTGTGAATTTGTGTTTCCTTTCTGCATTAACTTTTTTGCATCTTAAATATCAAAATCAATAACTTTATTTTCATCCACAATGGTATGTAAACAATAAGATGACAATCCATGACATCTCGTGGGGGTCGTTGTGTGAGTCATAGAAAAGCCCAAAACATGTACCTAGTGACTTCCGATAAATAGCTATATGTATGTCGTATCCAATAATGTAAAATATCCAGACAAGCAAAAGAGAGTCTGTAAGTTCAATCGATACGTTGCGCGATCGCCCATCTATCTGCCAGGTTTAGCGATGTCGGAGAATTTTCTTCACTGTTGAAGTTTTCGTGTTTACTGTATTTACTTTCTGAGAAGGAAGGAATATACATTATCTTTTAGGTTCTCTACTGAACAATACAGATCAATAAAAAAAAACAATTATTTGATGTCAGGTTGATTAAGTTAAATTGGGTTTTTAGAGAAACAGCGTAGTATTTCAATAGATAAATTGTATCGCGCTACATATTAAAATTACTTTGCTAATTTTCTTTTCAAATTGCATCGAAACACTTTCTAATATTTTTTTAAAATTGAGAAACAACCTCACCAATTATATCCTGCATGCCTACATAGTTCAGGAGCATCCTATAATTTTAATAATTTTGATTGAATTGAATTGAATAGTTACATGTTTTTAATTTTTCATGTATTTTTCGATTATTGTTGTTTTGTAATAAGTACTTTAGTTTATTGAGTTAATTTAAAAGAGATCATAAAAGTTAAGGAAGTAAAATTTACGCAAAAATTATTTAATTATGCCGATAATGAATCATGAAATAACATAAACAATTTGTACGGACAATTAAAAAGCTAATTAATAATTTGTTATGAGTGACGGAAGCCAAATATACCAAAGCGATATTACTTGGATACTTCAAAATTATATACGCATGATTTATTTTTGTTTAGTTATATTTTATACGTAATTATTTTTAAGGCCAAGATCAAAATTGAGTAAGAATTACTGCACGTGTTTGAATAAAAAATAAAGCTATTATATTCGTGTAACTTCTGAATTCTGAACGATTAGGCCGTTCCAGGCTATGTTTACGACATTAATATTTTTTTAGGATTCATTAGACTCACAAACGGTTAAGTTTACAATAACTATGCCACTTATAGCAAAAAAATGCGTTGGATGGAAAATGGAGGATGATGGAAATAGATCTTACACTTATCGCGTCATAACGGCGTGTATTTCCGATGTTTTGTGGCTAACGTTCTTTGTTGAAGAACTTGTGTCGTGATCAGGCTTATGCTGGATATACTTTTTTATTATTTATTGACTCTTTTTGAAAATTTTACAAAACTACGTTATTGGTTGATTTAACAATGCACGAACACCAATAAATGGATATGGAATATTTTTTATTCATCTGATGACAAGTGGTTACAGTAGCCTGATTCCTATGTAGAAAGGAAACTCTTTACACCGAGAAAAATTTTGAAACGTTTTACTAAAATAATTTGGATTATTTAATAGCTTTATTTACATTGTATTTAAATATATACAATTTAAGCTTATACTAAAAACAGATAAGTTAAAAGGTTTTAAGAACATTCTTTTAGGCATAATACATGTAGTTAGAACGTTTTATATTGACCTATATTTCCCCTCGTCTCTAGCCTGACCCATCCTCGCTTTTATTACTCGAACAGCATTGACCTGGCACTTAGTTTTCGACCTGAATATTTTATTCAGGCTTAATAACGTCAGAAAATGTAATGTTTAAATTTCTTTGGACATTTCTTGAGTTCTATTTTGGGGCTTAAGTTTTAATCATGAGAATTACATTATTCGTAAAGTAAAATACAGTTTAAACAAATTAAAAAATACAGCTTTGTGAAGAAAATTTCTGATTTGTTTCACTTTTCTATTCAGCCAGGTTATGATGTATAATAACTTATTTGATAAATAACTTTTATCTGACAATTGAAAAATTGGCCCTAAGCTAGATATTTTAGGTATATTTTGCTATTTAACTAGACTGCTAGTTAGTGAAACTAATAACAATAAAATTGTAAGTGAATAAAATGTCTATTTCATGAGTATATATATATATATAATATATATATTTTTAGTATATATATATATATTTATGTATGTATAAATATAACATATAAATCATCAAAAAAAAAAAAAAAAAAATAGAAGGTTTATGTATTTACAGCAAAAATGTATGAATATTTTTTTAAATATACATTATACGTTATTAAGTTAAAAGTGGATAAAAAGCAATTTATCTACGCATAAGATTTATAATTTCTTTATTCTCTAATTTTATTAAATATGTTACTGTGAGTATATTCAGCTTTCATGTTTCCACATATATACATCTAAAAGCCTTGCGAGCGGCGGAATTAACGGACTGAAATCAATACGCCACCCTGACCTTTGCTTTGCTGAGAAACCCTGAACCCGACCTTCTACACGGATCCTTCACGAGCGCTCGCCGTTAACCTTGACATCGCGTGAAATGTTTGTAGTTTGTACCGGAGTAATGGATCACTTTGATAGCTCGCACTAGTTTTGTGTGTCTGGTTTGTGATTACTTATTTTATCTTCAGTCAGCTGTTGCTTCGGTGTAGTCAGAAATATCAAAAACTCTTTCACTGAATACGGACGCAATAATTTTTGTGTGTGTGGTTTGTGTTTAGGTACTTGTTTTATCTTCAGTTAGTTGCTTGGGTAAAGTGAGAAATATCAAGCAACTTTAGTTGAATATTGAGTCCAGAATTCTAATCGCATAATTATTATATAGTTCGAGTTATAAACGAGCTAACCGTCCTGCTTATCATAACAGCGACTGTAGTCCGTGGACACCTGCAATAAACTTATAAATTATGGATGTATTGTAACTCCTGAGGATTAAAATGGTGGTTACAGTCTGTAATTATATGTCCTTCTAAATCTTCGAACCAGTACGCAGAAGTGGATGCACAAATGCTTACGGACAGATAAAAGTGAAAGAAGGAAATAAAAAAAATAATAAAAGATAGAGCCGATTTTAAATAACTAAAATAAATGACAGTTAATATCTTCTGAAATCTGTGCTGTATTTAAAATAATTATTACTAGCGTTGTTAGCAAAGTTGACTTTCTACAATCATTAACGATATTAAATTAAGAAACTACGTAATCGTGATTCGCGACTAAGTTGTCACAACTAAATCGAGGAAAAGACATGCAATTTCCAGTGTCCACGAAATAATTTTATTGCTCGATTTCATTAATTGTGTAATTGATGTCATGAAAAAATCCTCTATTCCTTTTGTAGAAATATAGCACTATCTATTATACTGTATTAAAAAACAAAAGATATATAAATATAATTTTCATAAAAGTGAACATTTCTATCTCTTCTTGTTTTTGTTTTTTCCACACCAAAACTAATAAATATTATTTATTCGTATTACACGACCGTGTGCCACAATAATGCTGTGTTGAAGGGGCGTAAGAATAACCACTTCTCCGTAATATGTAGTGACGTAAGAGGCGACTGAGGGATGCACAGGAGTATTAGGAGATAGTCATCTTCCTGATATCAACTTAAAATTGTAAAAAACCGCGGTTAGCAACCCGCCCGCCAAAGTAGCATCAAATGCTCAGCAGTGTAATTTTCGTAGGCTAAAGTAAATGACTGTAATACACATCGTACGGTTAAAGTACCCGGATGACCGAGCTTTGCTCGGTTTTTTTTTAATTACATTTATAAATTACTTACTGATGAAACATAAATAATATTTTTGATATTATTGACAGAATAGAAAAAACTGAACTGGTTATTTGAATAAAAAAATCATGAGTGCAATTAGTTTTATCAAAATTTTCGTATTTCTAAAAAAATACTACAAAAAAAGGGCTTGAAATAATAGATTTTCTCACAAAAGAAGGGAACTTGAAAAAAAAAAGGAAAAAAGCCGGACCAGAGACAGGACGCGAACCACGGAACTCCGATATCACGCCCGGCCGACATCCCACCTGAGCTATTACGATCGTTAGTGATCCGTCAAAATTTACCTTCTTATATTGTAGCAGTTTTTTTATTGCCTGCAAAACACGGACAAAAGAACATTTTCTAAAAATAAATCCTAGCTAGATCGATTTATTGCCCCCAAAACTCCCTGAACACGAAATTTTATGAAAATCGTTGGAGCCGTTTCCGAGATTCCGATTATATATATATATATATATATATATATATATATATATATATATATACAACATGTAACATAATTACCGCACTTTGAGAAAGTAGTTTGTTCAGAATCTTTACTGAATCGATTCCTATCATTTTTAATATAGGTAATTTTTATCCCAAAAATAATTAAAACTACGTAAACTACGTAAATCTGTACAGTCAAAACAAACTGAAATGGACCGTAACTTAAGGCAATAAGACTTTTAAGAGTGCAGTTTTATTTGTATTTTTACTAATTCTGTCATTCAATAAAACTAAAGAAAAATGAACATTATTTCAAGCACGTTAAATTCTTTCGTTCGGATTTGTACTGTCGACCACAACATTCTTCCGGAATTAGTATAACTAATTTGATAAATAATCGGTGCATAAAAATATTTAACTAAAAATTCAGTGTATGCATTATGATTATAACATAATATACTAATTGGGGTGTCTGAGGGTGTGCGTTAATTACGTTACATATTGTATATATATATATATACACAAGAATTGCTCGTTTAAAGGTATAGGATAAAAATATTGAAAACAGACGCAGGAGACTTAGAAGATGCATGGAAATCGTGAACTACCGCTTTTGTTATAATGAATCGCGTAGCAGCGCATTTTAGAATACAATAGGAAATTAATTTGTCTATCCAGTAACTAAAGTTTTAACTTGCATGTAAGTTATATAACATGACCCTGCTCGCCAGAATACCAGCGTGAAATAGCAGCATAAAGTTAAACAAATGTTGCTGTATTTTCGTATCTTGAGTATCATTTTTTACATGAGAAAATACCTGTGCAGACCGTTTCGAGGGAGCGAGGGCGGGTTATATCGGACTCGCACCGACTGAAACCCCATAGTGTTCTGCGTCCCACCTCGGTAGAGGACTACCAACTTCTGAGTATCAAGTTTAACTGGTAGAGAAGACCCGTTTAACTAGTACAAATGCATGTGACAACGCATCTTTATTTTGAATCTTAATCGGGCATCACACAGCATCCTCTTAATATCAGGTGGACTGTGTGCTCATTTGTCACATAAAATTATTTTTTATGTGCCAAGCTTACCTGCCCGAGGTACAGCCTAATAACAAACTAATAAGGCTCTCGTGACCGGCAAATGGCATTATATAATTTGAATTTGTTGACACCCAATCCCAGAGACTGGTAATAACTAATAATAACTGTCAATACCACCAGAGCGAGCGTATCGGCTCTGTAATCAACGCCCGCATATTAATTGATTATTACATACATATACATAATATTTCATTGTCTGTCTATCTGTAATATCGAAATAATTGCCTTTTATTCAACTGAGGGAGTTATTTGCATGCCATTGGAACATGAATAACCATTTTTTCTATCCGGCGATCCGGGACACTTTTCGGAATGGCTGAACTGATCGTAATGAAACTTGAAAAACAGAGAGAATTATAATTGTACTATCTATCTGTTCTTTAAGAGCTGGTTCACATTAGGTCGGACCGACAGTTTGCCGTTCACCGACTGCCGTTTGTTGCTGTTCACACTAGACGCCGCCGACCCGAATTGTCGGTATGGTCGTTCTGGGTCGTGTCACAAAACAGTTGTGAGTTGGCTTTCGTATAAGATGGACGACGACGACGTTTTCATTGCAATGTGGTATTTAAATAAAAGGCAGAAAAAAAGAAAAAGGAAATATTGGGTGCATCCAATAATTGCCGAGCGAAATGAAGTTGAACTTTTCAAACTTTAATAAGCGAATTAAGAAGTGACGAGCTAAAGTTTTATAATTACTTTAGAATGTCTATTCGTTCCTTTGATGGCTTAATCGCAAAAGTTAAAGCTGGTGTAACAGTACAAAATACTAGATTCAGAGATTGTATTTCTCCTGAAGAAAGATTATCCATATGTTTAAGGTAAGTAGGTGAAAAATAAAAAGTAGTAATAGTATAGTAGTAGTAATCACAAATTGTTTATTAATCAACGAACATAACATAAATCTTTTTTTTATTTTAATCTACGCTCATAAATATTTTTCTTCTTTATTAATTAACGTACATAACATAATTATTATTCTCCTTTATTAAGAAAAATCAATCCAATCTAAGCCCCCGTGGACTTAGATACCCGAAAAATCGAAACTGTCTTGCGTTGAGTTTGACATATCAGTATATGCAGGTGATTCTGGTTCGATGATATTTGTTATTGAAGCTGTGGGATCGTCATCATGGTGGCGAATAAAATATCCACTCCTGTATGGATTATGGTAGTCGGATGAACTACAGTTTGAGGTAGACGTAGTCTGAAACGTACGAATTAGCTCCGCGTTTTCTTCGAATTCTTTGTATTGTTGCTAAAATATCCGTCTGGAGTTCGAGAGTCTCATCATTCATCATCATCATTACAGCCCTTCACAAGTCCACTGCTGAACATAGGCCTCCCACAAGTAATGCCACAAAGCACGGTCCTGAGCCACCTGCATCCATCGACTTCCTGCATATCTTACCAGGTCGTCACTCCATCTAGTGGGGGGTCGCCCTACACTACGCCTACCGGTACGAGGCTGCCACTCGAGAACCTTTCTTCCCCATCGGTTATCGGTTCTTCGAGCTATATGGCCGGCCCATTGCCACTTCAGCTTACTAATCCGTTGGGCTATGTCGGTCACTCTGGTTTTACTGCGGATATCCTCATTTCTGTCACGCAGAGAAACTCCATAGCTCGCTGAGCGACCTTAAGCGTCCTCATACGGCCAGCAGTGAAGGACCACGTCTCTGATCCGTAAGTTATCACTGGCAACACGCACTGGTTGTACACTTTAGTTTTCATATATTGAGGTATACCTGACGAGAAGATGTGTCGTAATTTCCCGAACGCTGCCCAGCCGAGTTGAATCCGTCGATTGACCTCTCGGTCGAAGTTGGACTTACCTAGTCGGACTATTTGTCCCAGGTAAACGTACTCGTCAACAACTTCGAGCATAGTACTCCCAACAACTACCGCCATAGGTGTGACATGGACATTAGTTTTGTCCATGTTCATCTTAAGACCTATCCGTTGGGAGGCACTATTGAGGTCATTGAGCATAGTGCTTAAGTCCTCCAGCGATTCTGCCATAAGGACTATATCGTCGGCAAATCGAAGGTGAGTGATGTACTCGCCATTGATGTTAATACCGTATCCTTTCCAGTCCAGTAGCTTGAAAACGTCTTCCAAAGCAGTGGTGAAGAGTTTCGGGGATATAACGTCACCCTGTCTTACACCTCTCTGCAGTTGGATAGGTTTCGAGCTCTGGTTCTGTACTCGGATAGCCATCGTAGTCCTACTGTACAAACACTTCAGCACTTCGATATACCGACAGTCAACTTGGCACCGCTGAAGGGACTGCAGCACCGCCCAAATTTCGACGGAATCAAAGGCTTTCTCATAGTCCACATACGCCAGGCAAAGTGGCAAATTGTACTCTTCAGTCTTCTGTACAATCTGCCGCAGGGTATATATGTGGTCTATGGTACTAAAGCCTTTTTCGGAAACCGGCTTGTTCGGGAGGCTGGAAGTCGTCGAGTCTGCTTGCGAGACGATTCGTAATGACTCTCGAAAACAGCACGTAGACGCGGCTCAGAAGGGAAATCGGTCTGTAGTTCTTCAAGAGAGCGTTGTCGCCTTTCTTAAAGAACAAGACCACCGCACTTCTGCTCCACGCCTCTGGAGTATTGCCACCATGGAGGACGGAATTGAAGAGCTTCTGAAGGACTTCGGTTCGGTGTTCCACCCGCTTTCAGAAGCTCCGCTGTAATTCCATCCTCACCTGGGGCCCTGCCGTTTTTAAGGTGCTGGAGAGCCATTCTAATCTCGCTTAGACTGACGTTCGGGATATCATCGGAATAGTGTCGGATAAGACTTGCTCTTGGATCGTTACTCACACTTGCGTGTGGCTCCAACGATGATGTGTACAGCTGCCCATAGAACCTCTCAATCTCACTCAAAATCTCAGGTGTCCCGGAAACGATGTTGCCACACTCAGTCTTCAGCTTTGACAGTTGGCTCTTACGGGCAGATAGATCTCTGGAAAAGACTTTGGAGCCCTGGTTCCGCTCGATCGCTTCTACTATTATATATTATATATACTGCTCGTATTAAAGTTGCGTAAGTCTCGCCGCATGCATTTGGAGATCTGTCTGTTCAGTTGCCTGTATGCTGTCAAATCTGTTGACGATTGCAGCCTCATCTCCCGTCTAACAGCCATGAGATTAAGAGTGTGATCGGAGAGTTTTTGTGTTCTTCTGCGGCGGGTCTTGCATAACTTAGCTCCGACCGCATGGACAGTTTCCACGAGCTTGTCATTCATATGCGGTTGCCAACCCGCTCGCCAAGCGTGGCAACTATGGCAATATACCCCCCATGAACAATTACACAAATAGACGGCCCCCAGTCCCCGGCGGCTCCGCTATTCCTGGCTACGGTGGCGACCACGGTAACGGCGGGGCAGGGGGTGCTAAGAATCTCCGGTGGAGGTTCGGTTGCCACCTACGACGACTCGACCTGGCAACATTTAACGCACGCACACTGAGGACTGACGAGAAGATCCGGGAGCTGGAAGAAGAGATAGACAAGTTGCGCTGGAGTATTATAGGATTATCCGAGGTCCGAAGAGAGGGGGAGGACACGGTGATTCTCGAATCCGGCAACTTGTTCTATCACCGGGAGGGCGACCATCTGTCCCAAGGAGGTGTCGGATTTATCGTCCACAAGTCTCTCGTCAACAACGTTGTAAAGATTGGGAGTGTGTCGACGAGGGTCGTGTACCTGATACTCAGAATCACCAAACGGTATTCGCTGAAGGTCATACAGGTTTACGCACCAACCTCGGCACATTCCGATGAGGAAGTGGAGGAAATGTATGAGGATATTTCCAAAGCCATGCATTACTCCAAAACCCACTACACGGTGTTGATGGGAGACTTCAACGCAAAACTAGGCACAAGAGAAAACGGTGAGCTGAAGTTAGGGAAATTTGGAGTAGGGCAACGGAACCGAAGGGGCCAGCAGCTGGCCGACTTTATGGAGAAAGAGGGACTCTTTATGATGAACTCTTTCTTCCAGAAGCGGCCCCACAAGAAGTGGACCTGGTCGAGCCCCGACGGTTCGACAAAAAATGAGATTGACTTCATTATGACGACCAGACGCCAACTGTTCAGTGATGTCTCAGTGATCGCAAGGGTGAAAACTGGCAGCGATCACCGAATGGTTAGAGGCACACTGAACCTAAACGTGCTCTAATCCAGAATCCCGAAAACTTTCAGCTCGAGTTACACAACCGCTTTCAGTGCCTACAAGATTGCAATGCAGTGGACGATATGAATGACAAGCTCGAGAGTTTCATCTTCGTTAAATTATTTATGGAAGGTAAAATACCCTTGAAAAATAATAAATGTCGAGAATCATCTTTCTGACTTGAAATAGTATCTTCACATAACTTTAAATCAAGAAACTTTGACATTTTGCTATCAAGGTCAAGCTTTGATTTTTGAAGAGCAGGGAGTGTTAATGATTTCAGTGTAGATATTGGAGGTGTGGGTGCTGCTGAAGAAGTGGATGCAGCTTCTTGTTCGTTGGGTGTTAGAAGAATCATGTGTATTTCCAGGTTCATTCGTTTTTAATAGAAACTTCAGTTGTGATGCATAAACGTAAGGTCTAAATGACTTCGCTCTCCTCTTCGCTAGTTTTTGTTTTCGTCCTGCTCTTAAAAATGCATCTCTTATGTTGGTCCATTTATTAGATACTAATTTACCTGCAAATAATTAAAAGTAAAATTGTTTGTTTTACAGATATCTGGCCACGGGGTGTTCTTTCAAAGAACTTCAATATAATTATAGAGTAGGAGTATCAACCATAAGTAACATAATAAAGGAAATGTGTCCTGTTATCTGGAACGCATTAAAATACGAATTTTTAACGTTGCCCAATAACAAAGAAAAATGTTAAGAAATAGCAAAATCTTTTGAATTAAAGGCTAATTTCCCTCACTTCCTAGGTGCAGTCGATGGTAAACATATTAGGATCATTAAACCTAAAAATAGTGGCTCAGTTTATTTTAATTACAGGGATTATTTTTCAATTATTTTACTTGCAATAGTCGATTCCGAGTACCGTTTTATTTATGTGAGTATTGGATCGTATGAAAAGGAATGTGATTCTTCAATTTTAAAAGAATCTAATTTTTGGAAAATGTTAAACGATGGTAGTTTAAATATCCCGGAGTCCAAACCTATTCACGAAACCACGCAAAAAGCTTATCCATTTATATTTGTTGGAGATGAGGGTTTCGCATTAACAAACAATCTTTTACGACCATACGGCGGCACTCACTTGGATAACAACAAGACGATTTTCAATTACCGACTAAGCAGGGCCAGAAGATATGTACCATTTGTTGGTTAAAATGCCAAAGGCATGGAGAATATTGCATACACCACTGGATGTTCATCCAAACACAGCAATTGAAATAGTTAAAGCATGCACAGTATTGCATAATTTTGTCAGACAAATGGCATCAATTTCGAAGACATCCGCTATGCTACCTCATCCATGGATGAGTCAACCCAACGTCTTGCAAATGTGCATGCATCACGTGGTGGCTCAAACTCCGTAAGAACATTGTTTACTGATTATTTTTTTCTGAAATTGGATTGGTTTCATGGCAAGATACAGCGGCATATGTATCATTGTAATCTAAACTTTAATAATAATATAAATCGTAAGATGTATTAATCATTTTTAATAAATAAATACTTACAAAAATTTTGTCTTTCTCTTTCATTTAATTTCATAAAATCAAGCTTTAATATGCAACAAATTTCACGCCATGCCGCTAGTTTTAAACTTTTATTTTTGTACTGTTCACACGTTTTATTCCACAGTAAACTCCTGTATCCACAAGAAAAATCAAAACTTCTACATTAATTTCGCCCTCCACATTGAAACGTGTCTTCTCTGCATACACGGCGACGAAACTGCTTGCGCGTGCGCGAGTGCCGAGAGCGGGGTAGGGGCAGGTGGGAGGATGGCAGGCGGGTATCGCCGCCGCTTCGCGCCGACAATTGTGAACGACGCCATACTTGCATGTACGCCAATATTATGTCCGATCCGACAGAAATCGTGGCTGGACGTACGGTAAAAGTGTCGGCTCCGACAGTTTGGTCGGGTCGCCCTAATGTGAACGGTGCTATTGACATACATATCTACGGATATGGATCCGACACGTTTGTCGGGCCGGTAAAACTGTCGGTCCGACCTAATGTGAACTCTCTCTAATGTATGATCTGAGCTATATTTTATCCCAAAAACTTGGAGTGATTTTAGGGATATAAAAATTAATAATGTAAATGGTCTTTGATGATTATATGAACGCCACATTAATATATGTCATTTTTATTTTTTTGTCTTTAATACAATGATTAAATCTTTGTTACAGGTAAAAATATTCCCGTATTCTATCTACTATAAAGAAGTAAGTAACAATTAAAAAATATTCTGTATTATGATAAAGTAATGTAAATACGTTTATATACATAAAATTAAAAAAAAACTAAGATAAAAGTGTTAACTAGAGTCGTCAAAATATTTTTCTATGGGAAGATGTTTCTTCAAGCTAGCCAGAGTATTCTCCTGTGGAAGAAGAAAATATAATGCATTGCAACACTCGCTTTACCTTGTCTTCTAGATTTCACTGCGACACAGAAATAATGGTTCAATGAAGTGTATAAAAATAATTAGATTACGTTAATGGGCGGAAATTATGAGTATTTTGAGGCAATTAGTATTGATTTTCATTGTAAATCGGAGCTAAGATCTCTACCAATTACGCTAGAGCGTCTTGGTCGTATTTTTCGCTGTTTTACAACTGTTTACCATTTAACATGAAGAGAACCTTTTTTTATTAACACACATTTCATGTTAGTACTACCCCTTTGGGGCGACAAGGCATCAGCATTTTTATTCTTAAGTTAGGATAAATGTAGGGTGTATGTGAGTCACTTCATGTTGGATTGTTTCCTGGTTTGACGCACTGCTATTAAACACTAGTCTGGCACAAAATTTGTTATTGGAATAATTTAGAAACGTAAATTGTGAACTCAAATAAAGCGAAGATTACCGAAGAGTCACAACGTGAGGCTAATGTGAAATGTATAATACGACGCA
This sequence comes from Parnassius apollo, assembly GCA_907164705.1. Lineage (NCBI taxonomy): Eukaryota > Metazoa > Arthropoda > Insecta > Lepidoptera > Papilionidae > Parnassius > Parnassius apollo. Next base: position 9,645,826 of record CAJQZP010001037.1, read on the forward strand.
ATCGGCCAACCCCATGTTCAAAGAGGCGTATACGTCGCCCACGAAAGACCGTCTGTCAATGACTATCGAAGTATCTTAACAAGCCATTCGGTTACATAACGAGACTGGAACAGGGTCCGTCTTGATAGCGTAATCTTTTGCGTCACGTTTTGCGTCTCTGGGAGTCGATGACTCATCAGAAACTTAAATCGAAGTTGACGGAATGCATAGATACAAGCTTGATACAATTATATGTGGTCACTTATACGCTTCAATTATTTTAAATTTAAAATAATTGTTTGTTATATTTTAACAATGATACTCATAAATAGTACTTTCACTTCATAATATAATCGAAAGCTGGAGATAAGTTTTATTATCTAAAAACAAATGAAAATTTAACGTGGTATGCCTGCGCTGCAGTGATAGACCAGTTTGTCGGTTGATAGTAAACGAATTTGAAATATTGAAAGTGTAATGGCATGCATTTGAAAGAGTAATTCTTGAGATCTCGAATAAATTGAACAGGACACGTTAAAACGCTATCCGGCTACCGTCATTCATTAATTTTGTTACGACAGTTTACATTTACTTTTCTAGTGTCAGAATTAATATTGTGTTTAAATGTTTGGTTTAGTGAAATTTTGACTTATTGAATAAAGTGCATAAATTGCTCATATTTATTATGAAACTGCACACTTTTCACTTGTAGAAAGCGAATCACCACTGAAATCGATTAGTTTTATTTTTTATAAGTTAGGTATTATTCAAGTAATTATATAATAAGAAATTCAATTAAATACATTAAATATTATATAATATAATAATAAATATTAATTCGAAAGTGCTGAAACCGAGCATTTGCAATTTTCAATTCATTTGCATTATTAGTTTTAAGTTCATTCTAGCCTTTCTTTTCTTTCTCTAGGACACTTTCTAGGTTATTTATACAAGTCATGATAATATATTATAACAATTTAAAAATAAAAATCATCTTACGTCTTCTTTTATTTATATAGAGTATAATATGATACTAGGGTATAATATGATTTAATTCTGATATCTTGTCTATATTTTTATTGCCAACGTTAATTTACACCTATTCTTCTAAACGTGTCTTATGTAAGTTTATTTTTTATATAGCTATCTCCTTTTTATAATATAAGAATGACCTACAAGGGGACTCTACTAACGTCAACATTTAGCTGTTGTTCATGGACCTGTAGCAAACTTGAAATAAAGATTAAAGACAGCCACAGTTGCCTTATCACACATACAGTACCGCGTACACTGCTGATAGTGGAAAAAACAAGAGAGTGGCATCAACTTAGATGGACTCCGAAGCTAGAAAAGCAACCCCTACCACTAGTAAACCCTACCAACTAGTTAGACATCAATAACAAATAATATTAACATAACAAAAAAAAATTGTTGTTCCAGTTTCTAATCGAAAACAATTTGTTTAATTAACTCAAGTGCGGCACGAGCTGCTGTAAGGTAACAACGGTGTAAATGTAATGAATCCATGGCGTAATTTACGGGTTCACAATGGGGTGGGCCTAGAAACACTGGCGCGTGTAATTATGCATAGAAACAGCCTACGCCTCCCACGTCCGTCCCACTGCTAGTATGTATTGTGCTTGTCTCAACTTGGCTCAGATCTGAAACAATGCTTTCACAGGCCCAGTGTAACGTTTCTGCTAATTAATGATAGCGTTAAGAAATTGTTGTTTAGCGAGCTCCATATCGTAGTCGATGTCTAACGTTTAGAACTGTTTTTAGGCCGACTCACCATTCAAAGATATTTTACAAGTATGAGGATTTGATATAGTGATTTTGTGTTGGTCACTTTTGGGATAGGGATAAAACTGATTAAAGTAATATTAAAATCCAATAGGTTAAATTTTATTAAATTGTTAATACGAATTTATAAATTTGTTTGTATAGATAATAATCATTCATTTTCATATAAAACAGTGCAGTAAATGAAAATGTTATATATACTATATCTGTTAATACTTCTTAAAAATATTTCCTAACAATCCCAAAAATAATGTTGTGAACAAGTTTATTCAAAACAACTGTTTATTTGTGTGTTATGTGTTTTCAAGAAAGATAGAAGTTATCGCTTCTTACGTGCAGATAGTTCTTATTATATTATTTTCATAAGTATTTCTGTCGCGTTGTGGTATGTGTGTGCTAATAACTTACAAAAAAATTTAATAAAAACTAAATGCCTTGCAGTTTAGCCATGCCTTCAGTTCAGCGTACGGGAGTATTTTGTAGTCAATTTACGGGTATATTTTGTAGATGTAGGTAGCCTTTGTCAATCTTTTATTATAACTTTTGTTTCAGTGATTATTAGAATGTACGATTAAAACAATTGATGACGTTGATTCCGCTACGATGTCATTTATAGGCTGTTTGTCGTTTATCGTAGACTATATTTTTTCGTAGGTAGTTAGATAGTTCTTACACTATTACTTTGTATTAAATGTTCTCGGTTCGCGTATACCAATTACGATATACCGCGACCAAACAGTGCTCTTTTTTCTTTTTTTCTTTTTTTTTTTTGGTTGTGTTTCAGAGATATTGGAAATGCTTGTCTAAAACAAATGCACTGTATCTGTTGTTTGTTGTTACCGTTGACTATAGTCAGAAATTGAAATAATGATGTGGAATTGTACGTTTGGATGTTACATTGTAGCATTCTCTCGTCGATTGTGAAAACTAAGGACGAGCGTTAATGCTGATATTTTTTTCACATTCGTTTTTTTTGGGTTGGCGAAAACGTTTTAATAAGGAAATAGAAATTGCTAGTTAAAAAATTGTGTAAAAATATATTTCTAGGTGGTATGATTCATTTTCAGCCTTGGACAAAATTTGTGCAGCAAAATAACAAAGCTGGCACTGTTGAATTTCGGTCTATTGGTATAGAGAGACAGTTTTATTAGAGGCTGGGAGGCATATTATCTTAGTCCTCAGAGATTCACAACGCATCTGCAGCTTCTTTACTTAAATTTGGTTTGCAGGTGTGCATGGGCTCCAGTAGCCACTTATCATCAGGTGGACTGTAAGTTCCTTTGTCACTTCTATTTAAATAAAAACACCGTGTGGTGGTCGCTTAAGAGCAGTCATCATACCATTTTTCTCATGGATATCGCGAAATGTTGCTATGGGAAAAGTCAAAAAGTCTCTTGGCTAGATGGTCATATACCATCCAGTATGACAGATGTAAGCAAAATTAAGTTGTAAGACAAGTTGGTCTGGGATCGCAAATCGAATATTTGTCAATCGTGACAATGGAGTTAAGTTTGTCGATCGTCATTTTACCACGTTTTATTAAGTCACTTTTTTGTCTGTTCTTCGTTCCGGATGGAATCTTGCAACTCAAATTTCGAGCACTTCCCGATTAGCGAGAGACTTAAAATTTCGAATATATTTCAGAATCGGATGATAATGTAGCAATATGAAAAAACGCGGTATATTAAAAATTTCACTCGTTATTAAGTGACTTTCTTGTTTGTCTCTCTGCCTGTCGTGCCTGGTGGAGACCAGAGACTTGAAATTTTGAACATAGCTCGGAATCGGATGACTATGTAGGAATATGAAAAAACGTGGTATATTAAAAAAAATAAGATTTAAAATTTCATTTAATATTATGTCACCACTATTTAGCTCAAATTCGGACGACAATCCAAGAATGAGATAAAAGAAGATGTGGTAGTATATTAAAATGTAAGTTTTGTTTTTATTTATATTAAAATATAAAAGTGTCAAGTTCCGGAGACCCTTTTTTACTGGAAACGGGGCATTCAATCGTAGTCCTCAGGGGTGACAACGCATCTGCGTTTAGATTCTTAATCGTGGATAAATGTAGATGTCTATGGGCGACAGCATCCACTTACCATCAGGTGGTGGTGTGTGCTCGTTTGTCACCCTTATCCTAAAAAATATTACTTTTGTTTTCAAATTTCCCTTGATCAAGTCTACCGCCACTACTACTACTAGTTGGCGTAGCAATGACGGCGAATCTTTCCTTACAACGGTAGAGGTCCATGTCCGTGCAAAAAAATAGGTAGCAAAATGTCCTTTACGTGAACGTAACATTTCTTTTTATTTTTAAACATGATTCATTAAGCCATCGAATTATTTAGTCTAAAGTTATAATTTAATTGAACATGAAGCAGATATAATTACAACGGGTATTGTTTTTCGAGCCGATGTAGAATTTTATGGTCATATGATCTTTAAACAAGCCTAAATCAAAGATGACAACCATGACAGGTACATCGTTTCCTAACCGCAAAGCGAAAGGTCATACAGTCGAGTACCAGCTTATCTTAGGTATTCTTCGATAAGTTAATACTGAACGCAAAGCTTCAGGTTGTGATATCGCTTAAAACCAAGTGGGAAAGCAGTTCTCATTATTATTTTATTACCGATCAATGATTTTACCGTCCATAATAATTGCAGTCAAGAGAGGTTAAATAGAAAGACGTTAGAGCCAAAATGGAGACGGCGTTAATCTCTGTTTTATAGCCGAAGCCTGAGTAAGATTTTATGCGCAATGATTACATATTAATAGTTACGTGTAAATCCAATTACTGGGAAAATTCTATAAAGTAAGGAAGTCTATTGTTCCGGTTAATTGAAGAGAGTGAGAAGACAGTTTAAAAGAAAACTTGCATGTACATATTATTCGTAAATACTACGTATTACTAGCGGCTCGCCCCAAATTTGAATTTTGAATTAGAATCGAGTGCGATTCACTGTTGTGGTTGTTTGGGAGTTGATCATAAAATGCCTATATTGCTCTCTTAACTTCTTCAATTCTAGAAATGATAGCGAAAACCTTATTAATAAAATCTATGAAGTTAAAACTTTTTATTTTTTATTTAGGTTGTTTTAAACGATATATAGTCGCAATCTAACCAGTTTTTCTTTATACTTTTATGGATTGTATTGACTGCCATGCCGGGCACAGCCATGTCGTTGCAGCATTAAAGAAACTAACATCCCTATCTCACGTGTCGTGCGCAAAGAGATAGGCAATGGCCAGAAGATCTTGCCACTCTTATGGATGTCGATATATCCGTCACTTATTAACACCAGATATAAAATCCCTAGACTGGTGACAACAATTAGCGATTACTCGTGCTGCAATAGCTGATTCCAAGCGAGCCAAGCATTTAACCTGACGTACAAGCGTCTGTTAAACCGGAGTGTATAATCTGATTGACGACACAACGTTTTACAACCTTTTGTTTTTTAACGATTTCTTAGGTAAGGTAAATACCTTTTATTTATTTTTACCTTAAATATAACAGTAAAACCAATTTCATTAATTAAAGGCAACATAATATTAATTTTACACGGTCACAAATTTTTAGGCATTTCGACAATATTACCGTCCTTTCATCCGCAAAGAGGGCCGTACGCAATTAGCACAAATTTCAAGGTTTTAATCGCATTTAATTTTTTTATTGCCAAATTATCATGCACTAACATCCTGGAATCGTAGTTAAAAAAAGTACCTTCAACTTTTCCATATTAATTTTTGGTCAGATCTACGCAGAACGAGATTATAGTATCTAGAAGACTTGCAGTATGATGTTTAAGGGAATGTATTATAGCTAACGTGAAGCACTGACAACCTTTGTTTTATAGTGTCTACTGTAAATGCCGAATGCCGCACGCACCTAAAACTTGAGGCACTAAACTTTCCAGAAGAAGAAGAGAGAAGAAGTTAGGCAATATTCGATAAAAAGACCAAACTATGTATGTATCGTATCGTGTATCCAAATCATAAAATCACTTACTTTAATTTTTTAAGTGAATATACATTAACATAATATGTGCAATTATGTTAATATATATTCAGTTATACGTTTATATATAGACATCCTGTACTTCTTTTTACACCTAACTCCTTTATCTCTGCGCTACTCTAAGGTAACATTTCAGTGTATATGAAGTTAAGTAAAAAAAATTGTATATATATTTATATATACCTATAGTGAAAATTAATATCACCAACATTATTGTTTATTGTCTATACTTGTAAAGAGTGAAATCCTACATTTCTATCAATACGTCATCTGAAATGAAAAAGAGATATATGGGATTGATAACTTGTTCTAAACCTGTCTAATTAAACTATTAAACATTGTAAATTTACTAGTAATAATGCACGAGAGTAATATAAGAGTGTGGCTACACTCGATACAATGTTACACTTTAGAAACCCTGACACAACAACGTCGAGGTTGCCCGAGCTAGACTATTAAAACTTACGTCAGAGTAACTCCTGTAATATCAGGCGTGATAACCGATTTTGGTTCAGTAGAGAGCTAAGGAACTTCGCTATCGTGGGCTTTACCGAACAACGGTTACTCTAATCGAGCTAATCGGAGAGAATTCATATCCTGTTTCGTTTACTCTGTCGTCTCTTAAGAAACCCAAGGTTTCATTAATCCACAGAAACAAGCAAAGAAAAGTATTCTGCGAAGAAGATGACCAGTGTTGCATCGTGATAAGCTTTTGTTTCATTTCCTTAATCCTTTTTCGTGTTCTCATGCAATGACGTCCAACAAACACTACATTTGCGATTGTGACCAGCACGTATGCGGTATGGTCGAATAATCGTTACGTGATAGTATAATATATATACTGTAAAGGCTTTGCGAGTATGTGAATGTTTAATTAGTCAACACAGCGCTATGGTTGAGTTCTTAACATTACAGGAATCCCCAACTGATGATTTCTTAAATTTACGCGAACACTACACATTGAATAAAACTATTATTTACGGATTTTATCGCGTTTAATTACTTTAATTTATTTTTATTATTATCCTGACGTTTCGGGTGCTTTACAGCGCCCATGGTCAGGGGGGGGACTGAGATGTTTGACGTCCCAATGTCATAGTTAGTCCGGCTACCTTCAGTTTTTTAATATTAATTTTTGGTCCGATTTACGCAAAACGAGCTTATAGTATCATGAAGTCTTGCAGTGGTATGCTTGGGTTTGGGTTTAATTTTGTTGATTATAGGATCCCAAGCAGATGGTAGCACCCAACCATCTTCTCTATTGAAATTTGGATGTTTTTTAATTTCAATAGCCTCGCGTATCATCCTTGGTAGGAATCGGTGTTCTTTTGCGAGAATTTGTGGTTTATCAAATCTAATGTAATGGTGGGGACGATCTTGAACATGTTCGCAGACTGCAGACTTCCCGGAGCGTCGGTGCTTCACATCAGCTATATGTTCCTTCACGCGGGTTTTTATAGATCTCTTTGTTTGACCTATGTAAGAGAGACCACATTCACAATCTAGCTTGTACACACCTGCCTCTACAAGATGCAGGCTATTGAAATTAAAAAACATCCAAATTTCAATAGAGAAGATGGTTGGGTGCTACCATCTGCTTGGGATCCTATAATCAACAAAATTAAACCCAAACCAAAGCATACCACTGCAAGACTTCATGATACTATAAGCTCGTTTTGCGTAAATCGGACCAAAAATTAATATTAAAAAACTGAAGGTAGCCGGACTAACTATGACATTGGGACGTCAAACATCTCAGTCCCCCCCGTGACCATGGGCGCTGTAAAGCACCCGAAACGTCGGGATAATAATAAAAATAAATTAAAGTAATTAAACGCGATAAAATCCGTAAATAATAGTTTTAATCCCCAAATGGTTTTGTCAAATGTGTATTTTGTTTACACGAAGACAGAAAAACTAATTTAAAACTTTAAATATAATATACAGCGTGTAGGTACTTACCAGATGTCATTTTTTTAAATAATTTGAAGATATATATTGAATAATATTCGACTTACAACAGCTGGGCTCTCACCCGTGTTCGTATCTATCAGTTTACGATACTCGTCTAGTTTCACCGATTCACGTTTGCGTTTGCGCCAGTGCGTTTGTGTGCAGTTGCATTAATTAATGCGCAGCAGCGTTGCTCCCACGCGCATGCGTAGAAAGCACCGCAATACCTACCTAATTTTACCACCAGACGTGTTCTAGTGTAGTACATCGCTTATGAATCTCACTTTCTGGCTCAGCTTTACTTAAGAATGTGGACGAAAATTCCTTAATTATATAAAAACTGAAATTTGTACCCATACTCTAAATAAGAAGCCCTAGAACTTGAGTAGGATTCATTTTAAGTTTCATAGCTATATAAGTTTGATTTAATTAGTATTTAAATGCTTATTTACTTGGTGCTTGGCGGTGAAGGAAAACTTCGTTGGGAAACCTATCAATGTATCGTTAAATATATTTCGGAAGCATTAAGTCCATTAAAACCGCAGCGCAGGTGGATTTTTCCTGCTTCATACGTTCTCACAAATAAGTACTTATAATATAATACAATAGTGTATTTAAAGATTAAGGATTGAGGAAAGAAAGTAAAGCTAAAGCTACACTTTACTTTCTTTCCTCAACCCTTAATATGCTTCTATTATCCCAATGGGAGTACTACCATATGGTGATTAATAAACGCCTCGTATAATTTAAGATGCTCTCAACGCTGGTATGGGTATTTTACTCTGGTAGATATAAATACAGAATAAAGGATTCCCTGAAGTGCCATATCATAAATGCCACTTCAGGGCATCCGTCGGCATGTTTGTATCTATAGCGTCTATATGGCCAAAGAGGGTTTGTCCTGCTGCCCCCAAAGCCGTCTGACAACCGTGATGCTTACGTCAAAGTATCTAAACTCGATAGATGGCTATATCTTCATAATGGTAGATACGCATTGTTTATGAATATGAGTTTAAAAATGCGTATTTCACCATAAAATATTATTTTAGAATTTAGAAAGCCAGACGTGATAATTTCATCGGTGCGCGCCATTTATAATTTCAGGTATGTCTTTTTTGTACAGAGATTATTAAGGGTATTGCAACCACATATCTATGAAATAATTTCCTTACGTTACTATGATAGACTAGGTACTAACGTGAAGCAGTAAGTGAAAAGTAATAAAATAGTAAGTGAAACATAAATATGAGCTAAATTATTAGACACTATTAGTATTATACTACTAGTAGACTAAATTAGATATTATACATCACTATTAGTCTACTAATATATTAGTATTATATTAGTAGACAATAATGCCCAAATACTGAAACGTTACTCAGACGCCGCTAAGTCTCCTAAGGATCGTGAAGTGTCGTAAACTCACTTGAACTCAAAGTGACTGTGACACAACGAGACTCAACGACATCTTAAAATTGAGTAGCGTTTGAGTATAGAGCCATTAGTATGTAAAAAATAGTTATCTACTTATTTCACACCTAAAGTTACATTCAATAATAATTAATCTGTCGGACAACATTAAGGCTTACATATCGCAACGGGATAACTATTTACTAACTTTACATTGACAAAGCAACATGTTATTGGTTGCATTCTGCATTTTAATTATGTAACAGCAAAAAGTGACCGACACAAATTAAAATCATTGCATAAAAGTGCTAGTAATGCAGGCCGAAGTTTTAGTCCACTTTCTACTTTAAACCTGATTAAGCTATTACCTGAAGAATGGCGCATTGTAATCGTGCCCGATTATACGGACAACTTGGTAACATTTAATCGTATTGAATCAACAGTATCGATCGATTTATCGATTAAAGTGAAAATAGTTTTGAATCTTGATCCGTGATCGTTCGATTAAATAAATTATATAATGCTAACTTCTTTTAAATTAATCCGTTACCGTGTGCCGATGGCGTTAGAGAAATCATTACTCCATTTCGTCCCGTGGGTGTCGTAATAGCCGACTATAGGAAATGCCAGAATAATCTTAACTCTTCTGATAAGTGACGGTATACCATCTCGTTTACGCCAGAGTTTAAATACCCCGATCGGCGACAGATAGAGCAGCGTCAAAGGTGCGAGGCTAGACATTTGGTAGTGCAATAGTTAATCTAACTGCTGAGCGTGAAGATTAAGGCGAATCCCAACAACGGGAGCGGTATAGCTCCAGCACTTTTACGCGCTGATGATAAAAAAGGAGAAGAATTCTTTTTGTTTTATTATAGAAGGATTTCAAACGAGCACACAGTCCACCGGTTAGCGGTTGCTGTGGGCTGTGGCCCATAGACATCTACATCCATCCTCGACTACGAATCAAAATGCAAATGTGTTGTCACCCGTGAGGACTAAGATGGAATGCCTCATTCCCAGTAAAGTCTCCGGTCCTCTACACTCACCATACGAAACACAGCAGCGTTAAGCTGCTACTTTACGCTGGTATTCTGTTCAACCATACTACTAATGTAGATTCAGCATGGCTCTACCACGTGAAAAGAATTCGTTATGTATACAAATATTATATACCTACTATACATACTGAATTGTTTTGTACACTCAGTTCAATACTGTGTAATTCATTTTTTCGCCCTACCTTCTTTTTTACGTATTTAATTGATGAAATAAAAAATGTCAACTATTATTTTAAAGAGAAGTTTTTTTAAACTATTAATTATAATAAATAAATTATTCAAACATTTTCAAATGAACGAATGGAATAACCAAAAATGTCTGATGATTAGCGATAAATATGGTCATACCAAGCTAAAACTTACTTTTCTGAAGACTTGGCGGAAAGTCTCATAAAAACATTAGTAAATAGTTATTTATTTGATAATTTAAGTTTAAGCTATAATGATGATTGTTTTCCAAATTTTAATTTGGTCTTAAGGGACACTTGTCTTTCTGTATATTTTATATTCAAAAACAACACGACTCATGCCCATACAAAGCTATTAACTACTGACTATTGACTTTTCATTTTATAGACCACTTTATCTTGTTTTATCGTAAATTTGGAATAATATATTAGTTGAATGTATATTTGATTGAATATAATAGTTTTTAATAAATGCGAAGTTTTATATTCAAGTACCAGTGAGCGCAACCGTCATGATTAATTTACCTCATACTATTATGTTAATTATTTTAATTATTTCTTATTATTTATTACATTAGTGATTTTGAAAATGTTAATTTGGATAAAGTGTGTAACGACTTCTAAATAATAGTTAATTTAGGTTATTTTTTAATTTCGGTGATGTCGAGTAGTTTCGATATAATATGATTTCTATGAACTTGTGTATTATGAGTTATTAATATTAAAAGATGAAATGGTTTATATTTTAAGACTGTACGACGTTTATTTCTTTCTTTTAAGTCTTTAAATATATACATTAAGGAACTACATATGTAAAAATATATACTACATACGGGTAACGTACATGTATGTATGTACTATGAACAAGTCTATGTGTAATTGTAATTGACTTTGTGTAATGCTCGTTAGATTTTGGTTTATTGTTAAACTCACTTTGCGAATGGGAGACAAAGAAACAACACAAAACTTTCGAATGTTATAACAAAACGATTTGTGAAATAAGAATAGAAGGTGAGTTGATCGAGCAAGTAGATGAGTTTGTATATTTAGGCTGCGTATTTAGCAGGGATGGGAGATATGATAAGGATATAGAACGACGAGTGAATGCGGGAAATAGAGTAAATGGGGCCTTGCACTCTATTGTGAAGAGTCAAAATGTGTCGAAAAAGGCACGTATGGCAATTCACAATGCTGTGTTGGTCCCTACTTTAACGTATGGTAGTGAAAGTTGGGTGTGGCAGAAGAAGCACGAGAGTAGAATAAACGCAGTATAAATGCGGTCGTTAAGGAGTATGTTAGGGCTGAATCTGAATGACAGGGTATAGGTATAAGAGAAGAGTGTGGCTTGCAAGATGATGTGGTGACCAGGATTAAGAAAGGAATGCTTCGGTGGTTTGGTCATGTGGAAAGAATGAATGAGGAAAGAGTGACAAAGAAAATTTATGGTGCAGAAGTGAATGGCAGAGTCGGAAAGGGACGTCCTAGGCGAAAATTTATCGACCAAATTGGCGATTTTTTGAAAACGGGCCAAATTAGGAGTACCCTTAACCGACGAGCATGTATGCGTAGGTGTATGGATGTGAAAGAGGCAAGAGGGGTGTGTCAGGATCGTGCCAAATGGAAGTCTGTAGTGTCTCTGCTTACCCCTCTGGGTGACAGGCGTGAGTGTTTATGTATGTATGTATGTTATAACAAAACACAAAATGCTCTCTACTTACATCGCAAAGCTATTCCAAACATCGCAATGCTATGGCCTTTATTACATTCGATAGAATAAAATTTTCAAAAGGCTTCAATGTAAGAGACATTGGTAAACGATGTGCCGGCAAACTGCTTATACGTATCGATTTAATGGACAATTTGCCGGCCGGTGTTTCCTAATGCTCGTTATGCCAACTAACTCAGGCCTATAGAGACGGCTCGCCCCGCATGCTAATGCCGCGATCGCGCATCCAATGCGATTCAGTTAGGGTTTTCATGGTTTTGTAAAGTTGGGTTGGCGCATGATCAAATAGTAAAGATACGAGTATAATGCTATATTTTTGTTAGGCAGCGTCGGGTCCTAAATAATTTATATTGGTAAATAGGTAGGATAATAGCAGCTCTAATATGATTTCTATTATCAGACGCTATTCCTTCGATGTTGGTAGTAAATATGTAGATATTTTTGAGATGTAAAAAGGAATATGTTTTTTCTTTAAATATTAATTTGCATGCAAACGATGCACCGCGACTATTAAAGGACCCTGATCTAGCCACATACTGATGGCGAAGATTTCATCCAATAACGCAAAACCTAAATTTCATGTAGTGTCGATGAGCAGTAGGATTACCAGGGTATTGGCTCGGCGCCTACCAACCTGCCTGCCCATCGTTTTAAGTATGGGCAAATCTACACATCATGCGGTACATTTTTCCCAGCTGGACTTCCAATTTTGATTATTTTAGGACTTCTTTGCTAAGTTTATGATGTAAATTTGACTACTTCTGAAGGTGTTTGTGCAAAATGTATTCAATTTATTATATTGTACGACAAAATATCTTGTTGTAAGTAACCATAAACCGGCGATTATCCATAGTGGCAGCCCTTGCCGTAAATATTAATGCTATTAGTTGTCAATTTATAGGCTTTTGGCGGACGCCTACGCGGCTTCTCTGACGTCCGTGTAATGTGTGCTCGATTGCTCTGCGAGAACCAACTTATCCCTTCCGCGATCTGATCGCCAATCTCGAATTACAGCTTTTACACTTATCTGTGTAACTGTTTGTAAACATTTTATCTTTAAAAGTATTACATTTGAAATACTCTATAACTTTGTTTGTGAAATGTATTTTCTAAAGGCTCGATGACACTGGGCTAGTTTACAAGCTACAAGGCACCGAGTTCGCGAGCAGCTTGTAAATTCGCTCTATGTCATTGAGCTTTTTTACAATCTGCTTTTGAGTATCCGATTGTAAAAAAAGCTGCTTGAAAACTAGAAAGTGGAGCTAATTTACTCGCCAATTGCTGGCGTGTTGGCTTGTAAGCTAGCTGGGTGTCAACATCGCTGCTATTGAACTAGTTGCGAGCATCTTTTCGTTTTGGCAGTTAAGCTAAAATGTCAAAGGAAGTAGTTCACGCGGGAGTAATTCTTTTAGCTCATGTTATCAAGAAGGATTTACAACGAAAACTAAAGCAAAACTTGAAAGAGAAAAGAAAATGGGTAAGGTCGTGGATAGAAAAACGCGATGAATATGGTGCTTCCAGTGGTTTATTCAGAGAGTTGAAGGACACCAAGATCCTTGGGCCTATATAAATTTGTTGAGACTAGCGAGCTATAGTTCGCTACTGAGCGAGTGGAAAGTTTTTTTGTGTCATCGACACTCGCTTACACGCTCACTCGCTAGCTTTTAAACTCACCGACTAGCAGCTCATAAACTAACCCAGTGTCATAGAGCCTGAAGCCTCTGTGAACTCCAAATTATAAGAAAATAGAAAACACTTGTATCAATTGAAAACATTTGGTATCTAATACAACCAATCAAAGTAAGCTGTAAAGAATGGGCAAACAATGATTCCGAATAGCTCTCCAAGAAACCGCATAAACTTTACAATTTTTAAAATTTGTTGCTGTTTGCGTTTAGACGGACTAATAACCTAATAACTTAAACATTGTATATATTTGACTATGGAGATGTCAAACATTGCGTTTGCACTGTTGCTTGTTGTACCTCGAAATTTGTTTTTAAACTTGTTTAAACGTCAGGATACATAAACAAATAAATGGATAAAACATATAAATTATGCAAACAGATACTTATTCTACTGGCAATGATTTCTTTAATTATGATATAAGAAAATAATAAGTATGGTAACAGACAGTTTAATTTTACTTTTTACATATTTGACTTGTGTGCCTTAGTGAGAAATCTGGGGAACATTATCAAATTCAATTTATCAATTCAATACTAAATATGGTAATAAAATTTTAATATTATGAAATATTGTAAGTACTAAATTTATACTGTATACAAATTCTTTCAAGCTGCTCTAAGCATTTTTTGTGATTTGTGTACCATAGTTCATGGTGTTTGACCATCAGAAAGTTTTAATGTCAGATGAGCAATCTTGACAGAGATCTTGCTTACCCATCACTACCGATGGTACATTGTCGTGCGGTTATACTTGTAGCGTTTATTCGACTAATGCACTTTCACTCCTTTTGTTCATGTTTTTTTCGTCGTTGAAACATCATGTCTGGCTTTAGAAGCTATCTGTCATACGGTAAATCGCTTTCTTATCTGAGAATCGATGCAGTATTGTTCTACGCCCACTTATCTCGGGTCAATGTATGATTATCGATTGTTTACGACTTTCGATTAAAAGGATAAGATTACGGAGGCGTCGTACGACGTTCTGAAGTCGTACTGATGTATCAAATTTGAACTCGAAATGTCTATTACTATTCAATTGTCAGGAGCAGGGTGCCCCTTTTAAATTTCTTCAGCTGCACGCTGAGTTTGATTACCAGCAACAGCCGAAATAGCTGCGGGTTAAATTGTTCTTTCGCCAAAAGTGAATTTAAAATAAACATCGTAAACAATCTCGCATGTTCATGAAGTAAAATTTCGTTATTTATTTCCTTGCAGTTCCGTAATGAGCGGAGGCTTGATTAAGACAACCTTCTATTAAAGTTTCTACTTTTGGAGTGGAACGTTTATAGATTCTACTGTAACAATCCGCGTAACCTAAGCGCGCAACAGACGCAATCGTAAAATAATCTTAATGTTCATAAGTACAATTATATATTAGTTACAATCATTCGAATATTCCTGGCCTGAAATATCAAATAAGATAATTTGTCTTTCTTTGCGTCTCTCTTGCGGCTGACAAAATTTCTCTAACAATAATGTAATTAAATTTTTTTCTGTTTCTTTGCCGTGAATACTTTATTTTGTACTTTAAATAGTCATTGCATTATAACTGCAAATACACAAATAACATTTGATCATTTTATAAAGGTAACCGGAAAAAATGGTGATTGTTCACAAGGGTTTGACATGTGACTAGTGAATGAATTTTATTATAAATTGTTTTTATTTCATTATTTATTATCATTTTATATCAATATTATATGGTTAAAAATATGCCAATGAAATCAAAACAAGCTACTGTTTTCTTTTTATTTACCAGAAATATAATACTGTTTGGACATTTTCAGTGGATATCCCAATTTCAAATATTTTACATATCATCCGAAATTACTTAATAAACGTAATTTAACATAGTGGAGTTGGTTATCTCTATCTTCTCTATATTTATAATTCAATTGCTATCGAATTTGAAAACGATTCGAACGATTTTAGAGGTTTAGATTCACAATTTTACCGGGTAGGTGGCGCTGTTGTCGAAATCCAGAAACCACCCGTGCGAAACCGGGGCGGATCGTCTGTTATATACTTAAACATTATTTAAACTCGATATTCAAATTAAAGCCATCCTTCGTCGAATGTTACCTGTGTATCAGTAAGTATTGCTAAGAGTGGTTTACAGATGCGGAATTTACAATTAACCTAGATATTTCTCAACATTGAAGTTATATGAGACATTATACGACAGTCAAACTTTATCTCGACTCTACTAAAGCTATCGCTGATGATTAATGCTCGACATTTTCAATAAATAAATAGGGAAAGGTAATTTCTAATACAAATATTTACGAGGACATTCTTAGGACAGCGGCTCTGTCAACTTGTTACAGCGTGTACGGCCGAATGCTAGACAATCAATTTTAATCGTTCATTCGATATCTCGGCGCGCCGCAATGGCTCATGTTGCGGTTTAACAGCTGCTATTTCTGTTGTGATTAGACAGTGTGAAGCGCGAAATTAAATTTCGCCTTTTACTAGTTTCCTAACAAATTTCGCCAAAGACAAAATAACCTTTGATTGGCGTATAATTATTTTGAGTAAAGTAATTTGATTTGAATGATTGCTCAAAATGAGTTGATTATAATACTGGTCATTTCAAGTTTCACGAGAAACATATTACCACCTTCACTTCTTTCACAATTTTCCATTTGTACATTATTTGTCTAATTAGCTCGTATTCTGTGCAATAATGAACCTTTACCGGGCATGCCGACCTTTTCGTGGTATAAATCACTTCAAGGTCTTAAATTCAATTGTTGGTGAGTGACGAGAACTGGAGACTTATTTACTGGTAACGAGGCATCCATCTTAGTCCTTAGGGATGACAAAGGATATGCACTTCTATTCTTTATCGAGTCATCAGGTGCTCGTTTGCGACCATTACCTTTCCTTTGTAAAAATTAAACGTGCGAATATTATAACTTTTACATCAGTCAATATCTAGAGTGTAACTGTCTTGAAGTAGGTTCAACAAACGATTAGTACTTTCTAAAGAGTTTGCATCTTCACACATTGTTGAATGTTAATCAAAGCAGAATCGTCGGCCGAGCAGCTCTAGCGCGTTTTAGCGCACTTCGCATGATGTCTTGATTCACTCCATTTTATAGAGTTTGCAGACTAGATACCAGCGTGAAATAGAAGCATAATCCTTCTGTTTGTTTCAGTGAGTGATAAGATCCAAAGACTCCTTGTTACTGTTAATGGGGTTTTCTATTCTGGTGCACAACGGTAACAATACATCTTTATTTTAATTTTAATTGATTATTTTAGGAGATGTCTATTGGCCACAGCACCCACTAGCCATTACTTATACAGAGTGCTTGTTTGTCAATCTTCCTTCTATAAAAAACTAACTTAATTAAAAATAAGTAAATTTCTTTACGGTATTGTACTTATGTGTCGAGTTACTGGTAAATCAACACCTTGAGTTACCACTTTATAATTTAGTTTACATATTGGGAAGTTGAGAAGTAGGTATCGATTTTCGTAAGATGACAAATTATAGGTCTTAAACGAATCTTCGTAATTAGTGTTGCCCAAAATCAGTCTTGGTCTTGTTCTTGCATTTTTGCAAGACCAAGACCAAGAACAAGACCGCCTAATTTTAGCAAGACCAAGACCAAGACTGACCGTGCGAGATTTGAGCAAGAACAAGACTAAGCCTGCGAGACCAAGACTAAGCTTGCGTCTTGCAGTTAGGAATGAGTGTCGTTTCAGGGAGTATAGGGGTTCGGGTATACGCTTAGGGACTTTATGAGACGCAAAAAATATATTAAAAAAATTTGGAAAATTGGACTGTACAGGATTCATTGGAGTGGACAGGAATGTGTTATGGCAAACACTGAACTCATATGGGTTGAGCGCTGGTTTGATACAGGCATTAAGGTCTCTTTATAGGAACTCTAGTGCTTGTGTCAGGATCAATGGGGTCTACTCGGACTGGTTTGGCATCCAAAAAGGTGTCAGACAGGGCTGTGTAGCTTCCCCTTGGCTGTTCAACCTATTTATGGACAGGTGTTTGCAAACTTTGAAAGATGAAGAATGTGGGTTAAGAATGGGCGAGTTAACCGTCAAATGCCTTTTGTATGCCGATGATCAAGTCATATTTGCGTCATCGGCGGCTGAGTTGCAAATGATGGTTACATTAATGAACTGGGAATTAAAAGAAAGGGGAATGAAAGTGAAAGTAAGACGAAAGTGATGGTTTTTGAAAGAGAAGAAAGCAAAACGGTATGTAAAATAAGAATAGAAGGAGAGTTAGTTGAGCAAGTGGATGAGTTTGTGTATTTGGGATGTGTATTTAGCAGGGATATGATAGGGGTATAGAACGACGAGTAAATGCAGGGAATAGAGTGAATGGGGCACTAAACTCTATTATGAAGAACCAGAATGTGTCAAAAAAGGCACGTATGGTAATTCATAATGCTGTGTTAGTCCCTACTTTAATGTATGGTAGTGAAAGCTGGGTGTGGCAGAAGAAGCACGAAAGTAGAATAAATGCTGTAGAAATGCGGTCTTTAAGGAGTATGCTAGGGTTGAATCTGAATTACAGGGTGAGAAATTGCGTGATAAGAGATAAATGTGGTATGCAAGATGATGTTGTGACCAGGATTAAGAAAGGAATGCTTCGGTGGTTTGGTCATGTAGAAAGAATGAATGAGGAAAGAGTGACAAAGCAAATTTATATGGCAGATGAGAACGGCCGAGTCGGGAAGGGACGCCCTAGAAAAAAGTTTATCGACCAAATTGGCGATATTTTGAAAAGGGGCCACGTTAGAAGTACCCTTAACCGACGAGCATGTATGCGTAGATATATGGATGTAAATGAGGCGAAAGAGGTATGTCAGGATCGTGCCAAATGGAAGTCCGTAGTCTCTGCCTACCCCTCTGGGTGACAGGCGTGAGTGTTTATGTATGTATGTTATGTATAATGGTGTTAAATATGTATTTATAATTCACTCATATTTTCATTTGTTTTTATAATCGGCGAGACACATGATTTACTGTTTTATTTCAGTCTGAAAATAGCAGTGACAACATCACGACTGCTACAGTTGATTGGATGGTTAAAAAATATCTTCTCTTCTCATTTTTCGATGACGAAGCTACACAAGCATATTTTCGATCAATTTTCCCAAATATGGTGTTTCCTAAAAGGTCCACACTTAGAAGGAAGGTCAAAGAACGGTTTGAAGAGCTTCAATTGAATCTTAAGAAACGACTACAACAATTTTCATCTAAAATGTCATTTACCATAGATGGATGGACGTCAATTGCTGGTAGGAGTTACTACGGGGTCACTATTCATTATATAGACAACGCATGGAAGTATCGATCTGTAGTCCTTGATTTTATACCATCACGCGGTCGACATACTGGGGAAGATATTGCAGGATTTTCCACGAATGTTTATTGGAATATGACATAATTGATAAAATGCAGGGTATCACGGTCGACAACGCAACTGCAAATACCAAATTTATGTATGAATTGGACAAACAGCTGCCACATTTTGATTCAGACAATTAACATTTCCGGTGCTTTGCTCACATTTTGAACCTTGGTGTACAAGATTTATTAAAGACCTTAGCATTACACAGTGAAACTGACAATAAGGGACAAGAACAGCAGTATGAAGATAATGAAGACGAAACTGAGGAAGATGAAGAATATGCGCCAAATATTGCTGACTCAAGTACAGCTATAACAAAATTACGCAGTATTTCCAGTAAAATAAAAAGAAGTTAGATATTGAAGAGGAAGTTTCAGTCTGCTTGTGAAGCAGCTGGCGTGCCATCAAATCTGAACTCGACTGTCCAACGAGATGGAATTCCACACATGATTGGATTTGTTTAAAAGTGAGAACTGGCATTAACATATTGTGCACTTCTGTCACCGAATGATTTTCAAATCACAGATAGTGAATGGCAAATAATCGAAAAATACATAAGTTTCTAATACACTTTAAACTTCCAACGAAACTTGGTGGAGAAAAATATGTTACATTTCCGCTAGTCATTGTATCATTCAATCTCTTGCTCGATAAAATTGAATCCATGGTAAAACAATTAGATGGGAAACCTAATCGATCCGAAGTGGATGAAAGGCTCATTCTGGGTTTTCAAGCAGCTCGAGACAAAATGCTTAAACATTATAAAAAGAGCAACTGGATTTATTGTACCTCTTTAATTTTAGACCCAAGGAATAAGACTCAGACTTTTGATATGACATTATGGGGGAAACAAATTAAAACAGAAAGCCTGCGCAAATTTAATGAACTTTATAAAGAACTACACTCAGTGAATACATCTCTAGAATCATCAAGAAATGAAAAGAAAGTATGTGAATATGATGAAGATGAAGACGTAATAGACTTTGAGAAATTGTATGCGTGTCCCTCGACGTCATCTGTATCTGGATCTTTTCATCAAGGCTTAGTTATAGACGAGTTGGAGGAGTACCTAAGTAAACCCAGAGCCGCCAGTTCGGAAGACATTTTAGAGTGCTGGAGGACGGAGCATGAGACAGAATATCCGACTTTATCGAAGATGGCCCGTGATTTTCTTTCAATACCTGCAACTTCAGTACCTGCTGAGAGATTATTTTCTAAAGCATCATTAGTAATTGGAAAACATAGAAATAGGTTAAGTGATGAGAGTCAGCCAGATGGTTACTTTGTATTAATTCTTAGTCAAAAGAATTAATATAAAGTAACTAATGTCAAATCTGTTGTGTACTGTTATGTAATTTAATTTGTATTGTATTTTATTTTTTTATTTAAATAAATGGTAAATTGTGTAACTCTTTTATTCCATTTCATATAAGGGTCTATCAATCTCTTTCTAGACAGATAATGTTCTTTATAATACAGTCAAGTTAATGTCATTAATTTGTTTTTTATATGTTTTGACTAAGTTTTAGCACATGTAAGATTATTAAATGTAAACGTTTATTAAGAAACAGACTAACTCCCGTGGCCGTGAGACTTGGTAGACAGCTCAGTTGGTTAGAGCATCGGCACGGATCGCTTAGGTCGTGGATTCAAACCCCACCCGGTATTAATTGATTTTTCGAATTCTCATTAAATGTTTAGACATTTATTAATTTGGTTGGTCATTCTTTGGCTATGTTAATTCAAGCTCAAAATGTGCCTACTCTTTTAAGTTGTTCTAAGATCTAAAGTAACGTTTAATAAATAACAATGGGCTAATAGGTAAATGCGAGACTTGCGAGACTTTTGCTGCAAGACCGAGACCAAGAACAAGACTGAGAGAGCAAGACCAAGACCAAGACTGGCAAGTCTCGTCTTGTTCTTGCATTTGGGCAACACTATTCGTAATCATAATTTAAGTATTTAGGTTGATTACATAGTGGCGATTATTCCCCCATCTGCTAGAAATCATGTGTTTCTCCTAGTCTTAGACACCATTACCTTTTACCATTACTTGAGACAACATTTACAAGTAGGAGTACGACATCACAAATGGCATTGGTTGGCTGGGAACACCCTGTCAACTATGAAGGACTATAACGTAGTGGTATACATTGATGAATTGGTCAGTTCATACGAGTACCGCCACCCGGAACACGAGAGATACCCGAGATTTCAATAAATCAACCCTTATTAACCGAGGCGGCATAAGGACGCGACGCCGTAACTATCGTCTTTGCGAGCCTGTAATTAATATCACCGCCCGCGTATTTGCCGATTTATCAACTTGTATCCGCGTGTAAACGGCTTGGCAAGTACAGAGATGGATTTTTTTAATGTTACTTGACACATTTTAGCTTTAGGGTATTTTACCATACTTTTGTTAATTTCATATTTCTGTAGTATGTTGTTAATGACGGCTGGCCATGCCCCCCGCCACGGACTGATGTTTTTATGGAGTAAGGGTAGGGTAGGTATGGACACACAGACGGACAGGCACAATAAATAGTCCTATTCTCCATCAATAATTAAAATTTAGTGAAACGCTTCGTCGCATAAATTTGTCAGTGTTTGTATTTCTTGTACTTATAAAAATATTTATAAGTTTAATAAAGTAAGTATATGGCTTTTAATACGTCCTATTTTAGGGAACACGCTTCCTTTCGTTTCAGACTTTCAGAGAGGGTTTTGGTCAGTGTATGTTGGGGAACGGACTTCACGTGTTTTAAATGTGAGTATATATCCTCAGACATGTAGGGTTTAGTCACGATTTTGTTATCGCCGAGTAGATGTAAAATCAGCACTTAAAATTTCAAAAATAAAATATCATTGGTGCCGGCCGGTATAGAACTCGAATTGCTCGCGTACTGTGGATTTGCGACTCAGGCTCCGAGTTTCTTCTATTTCTTTCATCTTAATTCTTTGTATTGTTATTAACACATAACAGAGAAGTAATACCTAAACATAATTAGCTCAGTAATTTTTTCCGTGATTTAAATATAGCAACGTAAGTCGTTTAACGTTTGCCGTATAATTTATTACGTGATACAATTTTCAAGTACATACTTTTCTAAATAATATTTAATATTATCTGTGATTTTAGGCGTTAAGAGTAAAAAAATGTCCATTAACTAGTAATTTCTTCTTTTTCATAAAGCCATTTAAATTGGACACATTCATTCCCCCAAAACCATTATGTGGTTGGTTCGTTCGGGATTCGATTTCGCGTACCGCAGCACCTCGCTACCGATGTTTCCTAGCTCTCAGAGAGTTAGTCTTCTCAAATTTCTCATCAAAAGTTGAAAATTATTAAGTTATCAAAATTAAAATAATGGATGTCATATTATATAGATGCACTATGTAAAACATTTACACAAAAAACAATCGTAAAATTTTTAAAAGATCAACTATGCGTTTAAATCAACACTGTCAAGAAGACACGAAATATTTTTGTTATGCTACTCGTACGACGGTGACAGTCTGCACCCAGTATTAATAACTGTCGTATTAGAGGTCACCTTGCACGGAGATGCAGCACAATAAGTCGGTTTTCTGCATGTGAAGTAATAACATTTTTGGCTAATGTTTATTATTTATTACGAAATTCCGCTAGTCGAAAGCTGTGTAGTGGTAGCGTGTGAATATCTTCTACCCATTTAAATAATACTAGGTTTTGCTGATTTTATCGCGTATATTGATTAAAACTACTTTTACGGATTTTATCGCGTTTTATTTATTTTATTTTTAATACCCGACGTTTCGGGTGCTTTCCAGCACCCATGGTCACGGGGGACTGAGGTGACTGCGTCCTCATGTCAAAGTTTACCCGGAGTACCTTCAGCTTTTTAATTATTGTCTTTGGTCCGATCTACGCAGAAAGAACTAACTGTGTTTTGAAGTCTTGCAGTGGTATGTTTGGGTTTAGTTTTAATTTTATTAATTATAGGATCCCAAGCAGGTGGTAGTACCCAGCCTTCTTCTCTATTGAAATTAGGATGTTTTTTTTTTAATTTCAATAGCCTCACGTATCATTCTTGGTAGGAATCGATGTTCTTTAAATTAAAAAAACATCCTAATTAAACTTTGACATAAACTTTGACATCGGTCAGTCACCTCAGTCCCCCGTGACCATGGGTGCTGGAAAGCACCCGAAACGTCGGGTATTAAAAATAAAATAAATAAAACGCAATAAAATCCGTAAAAGTAGTTTTAATCAATGTATAGTGTTCGCGTAAATATAAGAAATCATTATTATCGCGTACATTTAACTTTTGAAATACCCGACGTTTAATTGAAAAAGTTAAATATACGCGATAAAATCCGTAAAAACTAGTATTATGTAAATGTGTAGTGTTCGCATAAATATAAGAAATCATTGTCTTCTACCTATATTAGATGTCCTAAACTGAACAGGAAATCAAAAACAATTGAAAATATTTAAAAAAAAACGCAGTATTCAACCTGCCTGTCACTTTATATATAATATATGTATACAAGTAATAGTATATTTCGACTGGAGTGTGCTACGTCCATTTTAAATGGATTTTCCACAAGAGTCGGTCGCCAGAACATCGTCTTTTAATTAGCAGTACGCATCGCATGCAAATGCAGTTGGGGTTAAGAAAAATTTGTCATATTTTTCCTCACAGCTGAACTAAATATTTCACATTGCTTCTCTGTTTGTGGTCACTAAATTTTGTAGTTCCTTACCGCACGGTTAGTCAAACGATAGAGAGATATATCGTAATTTGTCTTCTGCTCGCGGTTTGTTTGAGAATTTGTCGGGCCCTCGGTGAGACGTGTTGTATTCCGGTATCGCACAATCTCTTCATTGCTCAACTGTACATGTTAATGTCTATAGCAACCGCTTTTCTTAGTGGTACTTGACTACTGGTCTATGTGTCGCAGATTCGAGACGTTGCCCTAACCAACCTTTATACTAAAACAAAAATTATTAAATTAAGGGGATATAGTAAGTCAGCTCAAATTCTAATTTCGCCCCACTTGCCCGCGCGTCGTATGCTATGTACCGACATGTTTGTAATCACTAATACTGTAAGTAGAAAGGTCGTTAGACACTTATTTCATTAGGTTTATCATATTTATGCCTGTTTCTTAACGCCAAGCCAGTCGCTTCTTATTTTTATTAGCGCGGTTATTTCCCATTTTAATTTTACGTCGTCCTGTTGCGTAATGTGTATTTTGATCGTAAGCGGCACAACCACCCCCTTCAAAGGCCGAAGCGAAACTGACCGGGCGGCAGGAATCACGCTTCAAGAAGCCGATAGTTTAGGTAATTTCTTTTTACAGTGAAAATAGTGGTATTTACTATTTAAAAAAAAGTAAATAACATAAGCAATGCATTATAGTTAGTTCGGTTAGTATGCAAAGTTTCATGATCTTATTTTAAGTATTTTATGAATAACAACGGTTTATTGTTTATTTTGGAGGTAACTTTGGATTTTTTTTCTATCGAGAAAATTTTACGGAATCGTGTTTTCGTCTAACATAATCCTTAACATTAATCCTCAACTTTACCATATATATATTTCAAAATTAATGCTTCAATATTTTCGGCTTAACGGAGGATCTTGCTTAAGCCATTTGAGGTTATATTTCTCCTTAAGGATCTACTGAGTAGTAATTGTTCTTTTGTCTCTTATATTGTAACCCAACCCACCTTTCATATTGTGGTACGTAGGCATTATCAGACATTAGTTGAGAATAAAATACAGATGCGTAGTCACCCTTAAAAATGCTTATACTTGGAGCGGTTTACGACAGAGGGAAACTGACGGATTCGGATCCACGGCTTTTTATTTATGTGCCCTTAGACTACGACTTTCCTCATTATGATACGTCGCAGCCAATTGGCAACCTCTTAGAGTAGTCATCATGACTGAAATGTAAGGATTGAACTTCAAAAAATATTATTTCAATTTTTTAAATGTATTCGGCATTTATTTATAAACGTTGATTGACGCTTACTTGAATATTTATTATACCTGTACTTGTCTCTTTCTATTGCCATTTAGTGAAAAGAGAGACAAAATCTTTGGGCATTTCTCGAAATGGTCGATTTTAATGAGTCTGAGGTCTTGTGAATAATAATATTAAAGTTATTAAAAAAATTAATAGAAAGCACACGTATAAAACGCTTTACAATTAACAAAGGCAGCAAGCCACAAGAGACACCATTTATGCGCGCGCCGCTTGCGCTTAGGGAGACCATTTATTGCGGCCATTGTTGGCGTGTAATGAGTAAAAAAGGGCCTTTATTGTTGTTCTCTTTGCACATTGACTATGACCATAAACAAACTAGTACACCCTTTTTCTTCTTTCTTTAAACGAGTTTTAAGATCTTGACTGTGTTTTGTTGCCTGATTTTCGTTTGCCTTAATTTTATTTCAAATTCATTTCATGACTTCAGCGCAATTAGTCGATGTTGTAATCGAATAATCGTAAATAAATTTATCGCGATTATTTTTAAATGAAAGCGGTCTGTACTCGATGCAAAATGATTTAGCCCTGGAATGAAGTGAGATGTGTAGTTGCTAATGATAGCCTTTCCCAAAGCTTTAATAGTAACAAAGAACGAGCTGTTTCTATTATCTAGAGCTATTTAAAAACATTATCAAATTTATTTAATTAAGTGTTCAAGCTAACACCAATATTACTGTGTATCACTTTAACTATATGTTTGAATGACTAAACGCTTAAGGACTTCCGCATGAATTAAACACGATCTACTCTAGAAATCACGAAATCGGAAATCGCAACTTTGAAAAAAAAATATGTATCTTGTTAACTGAATTTTAGTTTTCTTGTCGGTAATGTTAGCACCTTTCAAAAATTGTTAGATATATTTTTATTCTAAGTCAGTCTTTTGGTTCACCGGTTACAGCCTATTAAAGTTCACTGTTGAACATAGGCCTCGCAATAGATTGAGAGTATATTTGCCATAGTTGGCACGCTTGGCAAGCGGGTTGGCAACCGCAGTTTTTATTTTTAGTCGTTATCAAGAAGACGCTGCTGCCCATGTCCTGATTTGTGTCCCACTGTCGCCTCTTGCCACACCCACAGAATGATACGGGTTAGTGGATATTCTTACACCGCCGCTACACCGTCATTCCTAGTATGATACAGTCAAATTATTGTAGCATACGTACCGTAAAACGCCTACCAACAAATGGCTATTGTTCATATGCACGAATTATTGATAAATCGATGTGAACCCACTCGCGTGCTTGCTTTTTGTCCGTATCTAATCTAACAATTGGGTATATGGAAATGTATTTGCTTTGATCAAATGAAAAATTTGTCTTTATTCTCATACACTAAATTAAGTGGACAAGAAGACAAGGAAAACTATACCAAGATTTTGTATTGAGCGTACATTTATTAGGAAATTATTTTACTTATAGTTAAGTTTATCCGTGAATATTCAATTGTTTATTCTAATTACTTATTCCCTGTGTTACTTTCTTGTCTAATGTCTAATATGATGTTTGAAGTAATAACAAAATAATAATGTTATGTAATTTTATTTACTTTAAAAAAATAAAATATGTTGCTATTTTTGTCAGAGACATCATTTTTGTCTGATGAAAGCTTAGGGATTTTCTACTTTAGCACAATGTATGCATATCACTGTGGAAATATGAAAAATAGTGGCGGTGTAAAAATTTCTTACATAATGGTTATTTTTACTAAATATATCCACTACCCCATATCGTACCGTGGGTATCGTAAGAGGCGCCAAAGGGAAAGAAATCAGGTGATAGGCAACAGCATCTTTCTAATAACGGGTAAAAATAAAAGAACTACGGTTGGCAACGCGCTTTCCAGTCTTGGCAATCTATGACTTTAATAGGCTGTAACGGTAACGAAATATATACTCACATTTGACAGTGCCGTTGCATAGAGCCGTGGTAGCTCAGATGATTAACGCTCGCTGTAAATATAACAGAACGCGAGTAACCCTGTTTCGATCCCCGCCGGCACCAATGAAATTGTTAATTGCATTTTTAAGTGCTGATTTACCACGTGCTCGGCGGTGAAGGAAAACATCGTGAGGAAACCTGCATGTCTGAGGAATAAGAAAAAAATATTTCGAAGACATGTGAAGTTCGTCAACACGCAGTGGGGTGGTGCGGCAGACACTTCCTTGCCCTAAAGCCCTCTTAGAAATGAGGGGCGGCCTGTGCCCAGCTGTGGGACGTATATAGACTGTAACTTTACTTTTTTTACATTAGACAGAAAATGAAATATATATACCTACATTCAATTTAAGGAGAATTACTATTATAATAATGCAATTTGATTCGAATATTATACTGATATTGAAATGTCACGTTAACATTATATGCTATGAAGTTTAATATTTATCATTTACTATACCCGTATACTATCCATCATATAAAGGTCAAAGTGGATACACCGGCCGCTGCTTATTATAGCGTTAAATCTAATTTTGTACAAGATAAACATTGTCTTACCAAGGCTGGAGTAGTCCGTTAAATATGTACAAGAGTTTAAGCTTTACAAAGTGTTATTAGGGAGATATTTCCCAATTCGGTTGATTTATCGTTTTATTAAAGTTTCTCTATACATTTGACCTTTTAAATTGTGTTGCGGCGCATTTCGCAAATTCGCTTTTGTTCGTTAAATAGCGGCGTTACATACCTTTGTTGTGGGTTATCGCCAATTGATTCTGATTGCGAAATAATACTTATTATATAGCACAATGGAATCAAACATTTCCTCACTTACAAAAATCATTTATAATACTTAAACAATTGAAAGACTTAATGTTAGGGATATTTGATTATTATTAAACTTTAAAACACAATATGTCAGTTCAAGGTTTCGCTTTCGTATCTCTACTGCATCAAGATATTTAATACGATGAACGTTTTATAAATATACATGTATTGAATGGATTAGTGTTTAATATTTGATGAAGAGTTATTATATTATACTACTGTAATCAAATAAGTAAAATGTGCAAAATCTGATTTTATAGTTGCAAATTCTGATTGTTTTTCTAATTTGCCGTTTGCATAACAATGCAGCGCTGCGTGCTATATTTTTATGGAATAACGGTGACAAACGAGCACACAGTCCACCTGTTACCTACCTAAGTTAATACTGTGGCCTAAAGACATTTACATTTATCCTCGATTAAATATGCAGATGCGCTGTCACCCTTAACGACTGTTAAGAACACGTCGTTTCCAGTAAAAAGGGTCTTCTCTGCACTCACCATATGAAACGCAGCAAACTAGAAATATAATTACTTATACCTCATTTAATCCCATGACGGCAAAAGTAACTGTACGGTTAAAATATTTAAACCGCACCTATTTCTACGAATATAATGAACTCCTATCCGTTGAAATATGTGTCCGTTAACACCTTTCCAATGTTTGACCGCATTTCAAAAACTGTGTCAGCCGTTTCCCTGCTTAATATTAACTATTGCTGCGTTGTACAATAAAAAATGTCAAATAAGCCTGGAGAAACGTGTAATAAATCTGCCATGCGGAAACACACTACAAATTCACAGCCCTATAAGGGAGTGACATCACGTCACTACGCCTCATAAGGGCGGTGAAAGCTCGCACAATCGAACTTTATGATTGATTCTGTGCGAACGTTTGTAACGTATGCTGCGTAAT
Organism: Parnassius apollo; assembly: GCA_907164705.1. NCBI lineage: Eukaryota > Metazoa > Arthropoda > Insecta > Lepidoptera > Papilionidae > Parnassius > Parnassius apollo. The sequence continues at coordinate 9,674,767 of CAJQZP010001037.1, forward strand.
GCGTTCCAGTTAGACATACATTTTATACGTTACATAACGTATTACATTAGGAGGAGGTTGGAGAAAATATAGTGGACAGATGCAATAATGTCCCACTTGACTTTCATCAATGCGCTTTCTATCGTCGAAATTTACACAGCTTTTCTACAGGCGTTTCACTTTGATCGATTTTAAATATTTTATACAAATACAAGAATATTTTAATGATAAATTATGTATCAATTTTAATTATTTCACAATTATCTTTATTTCTATGTACATATTTGACATTGTTAGTATTTTTTATCAAAATTTTTAAACTTTATTTATATAATATAAATGACGAATGATCAGTTGACATATAATATTTATTTAAATTTAATTTTTAAAATAAATGTGTAAGTATTATTTAGTCTGACATTTTATAATATAATTTATATATTGTGTACTATAAATACTACTATAAATACTGTAATTTGAACGAAATGAAAATGAATTCCATATTAATTAAAATTTAAACATGCTACGCCCGTACAGGTTGTCACTTGTTCTGTAAATATATTGTTCCAACTTTATACTTTGTGACTGGCAATAAAGAATTATGAATTATGAATGTAATTCAGAATGTAGGATTCAATACGTCATTAAGTATTGGTGATGGGGGTGGTTGCGACGCATTAGCGCTGAGTTGGAATCCTAGACGGATTCAACATTTTTGGATATCCTATATCAAAACACAGTATGTACATTTAAAGTTTCTTTTATCCGAAGCCATGAAAAAAAATTGTTAATCTTTACACAAAAAGATTAAACACATTTAAATCCTTAAAAAGAATAAATTTTAATATCTTAAATAATTTAATAGTTCTGTAGTAAAAACTTTACCAGGGTTTTACTATATCTTTGCCATCTTTGAAACAGAAACTTTTGTTTAATTACCACTGGTTCGAAAAACACCTCTGTTCTAGGAAGAACCAGCCAGAAACCTAGCGAGACTTTTTTTAAATAACAGCTTACAATTATGTATGTCAATCTAAAAATTAATGAACACAAAACAAATTAGAAATAGCTTGGTAGCGATCACCTCATTCCCAGAGGTTATTACCTATCATCCATAAAAACTCCTTAATATTATAATAACCCTTTTTAAACAAACTTAGTTTAATAAAGTATTTGAAATTTGAGCAGGTCAAATTTTGTATATTTTCTGGTATTTTATTTTAATTTACTTAAATTGTAGTCTTAGCCACTAATCTGTGAATTAAGGGCTGACATGCTTTTAGTGTTATTTCTTGAAGTCCTAAGCTTTTTAAGATGTGAAGTAAAAAAAAAAAAAACAACACACAAAAAACCTCCCCCACTGACGAAAACATCAGATTTGAACAAGAATCTCAAGAATAGAGTAGGAGATTGTTTATAATTATAAAATAATTATTTTAGTACAGGCACCGGTCAATTACGAACCAAGTTGAAACTATTGATCTATTATCCCTTGCTTGTTTTACTAGTTTTCTGGATTAAGTTTGTAATCGCTTGTCAGATCATATTACTGCCGCATGACCGACAGTGAGACCGAGACACACTCGCGCTCTGCAAGGATACGTCAAGTTGCATGTGCTATGAGCCTGCGCCATCCATCCTGATGTCTATCGATGGTGACATAAATGCATAAATAATTGTAAACAGATTTACCGCAAGATTCATATGCGGCCAGGTTAAAATAGCTCATGTATCGAACATGACAAGCGAAGTTACAAAGGAAGGTTATGGCTGACATACAAGAATGCTTATTAATTTTATATTTTAAGACAAGATATTTCAGACAAGAGTGCAAATAGTTCGTACAATGACTTAAGTTTCAGTCTTACAAAAAAAACTTACAACTTATTTCTGTCCGTTTGCCCTGTTTCATAGTATCATAACTTCTTAGAGTTTTTGTTTGTATTAGTTAAATAATGTATAGCGTATTATTTCGGTTTACAACTTTTAATATTACAAATATGTAGTTATTTAAATGTATATTCCCAACTTGTAAACACAATTTTAAGTGTTCCCCGCGACTTCGTTCGTGTGAAATTTATTACGATTGAACTCCATGGATTTAAATTTTTTGCGAATGACGCCAATTCTTTTTCTAAAATAAAAATAAGACCAATTTAGGGGGTAGTAAATTACGTGAGGTGTTTTTTTAAATTTTCTGTCCCGCCCTCCCCCCATGGTGAGATGTCGTGAGATTTTATTCAACCCCCTCCCCCATCCCCCAATCTCATGTGAGATTTTTAAAAGGTTGTAAAAAGAAAAAAAATTTGCTTCATGATTTTATTTACGACTAGTTAAGACTAGTAATCAATATTGCTGAGAGTTATAAGTATAATAAAAATTTAAAAATAGAATACTTAAATCATGACTACAGTTATTAAAAAAAAGAATATCTACTCTAATTCAGTCCATGGAGCATCATGCGCGGTCTTAAGAGAGACTATTGGAACCAACATGTCATCTGCTCTTTCAACTTCATTCTGATCTAACTACTTGACTTTACTTGACTTGTTTGACTAATTGGTTTAATAATCTGACATTTCAATAGTGGTTAATCGTATTACGATATACGCTTAAAATTAAATCTTAAGCATGTACAACCTGGATTAAATGGACCAAAACAGTATTTTTTTTTGTTTCAACTAGAAAAAAATTGCGTGATATTTGCCGAGACCCACCCTCTCTCCAACGTAAGATTAGATGAGATTTGACTCGACCCCCCTCTCCCCCCCTTAAACATCTCACGTAATTTATGGGCGCCCCCTTACTCCTTATAACATCAGCTGTCTGTCAGTGAAAATCCTGACAAAATTGGTTCAGCCATTTCGGAGATTAGCCGGAAAAAACAGAAAAACGGACACAAACATTTTAAAAATTGTTTTTTTTTTGTTTTAAAAATATTATATACAGCTGTGCCCCGCGGTTTCACCCGCGTATATCACGTGTCTGCGCCGCGCGACATGACATGACACCTCGCTCATTTAGTTCAATCATTTTAGCTAAAAATTGGCAAAATTAATGTAGTACTTTTATCTATCGGCATATGTACGTTATACAGCAAAGTTAAATTTTATCCACTCTCTCTCCCCCTCCCCCCCCCCCTTTTTCAGTTTTAAAGATAACTCTACACAGGACATGAAAAGTGTGGTACGAAATTACCCTTAATGAATTTTCTATCTACCTTTTTTTTACATACGATAGCGATGTCATTTATAGTTTTTGCGCAATCTACCACAAAATATGAACATTTCTTATCTTTAAGCAATTTTTTTGCTGAAAGTTTAGGTTTATTAAAATTTCCAACTTTAACGCCAAAATATGTATGACTAAAGTAAAGAATAGAATGCTCTTTAAAAAGTGGTACCTACAAATTATTTCTTAACTCTCATTATGATAAAACTATTTATTTGATTCAGAATTAATACTACGATACGACTGTAACCGACTTTTGTTTCGACCGGTGATCTAATTAAATTTTAGAACACAAAAGCTACTATTGTGACTTAATTATGATAGATAAAGTCCTTACGCACATAATTTTTATGTATCATCAAGTTTTTCAGCGTACGCCAAATAATGAATTTTATAGGCATAATTTTACTACTTTGGGTTACAATTTTCTTAAAAGATCTCCATTTTTTAAAAATAGATTATAGCCTATGTTACTTTGTGATAATTTAGCTTTCTATTGGTGAAAAAATTAAAATCGGTCTAGTAGTTTTGGAGCTTATTCGGTACAAACAAACAAAAAAATATTTCTTCTTCATAATATTAAGGTTATAGATAATGATTTTTTTGTTATTATTTTTTACTTTTTTCCTGTTATTTCTAATTTTGAATATTTTATTTTTATTAGAAGAATTACCTATATTATTTGTAAAAAGATAATATATACAAAACATAAATTTATTAGTTCAGAGTTTCCCTGTAAACTATATTTGATGTTGTTTTATTTTGTGGCAGCAAAATAGCCTCGGTATATGAGGTAGTTGACCAGCTGATAGGCCGGTGGTGATGGTTGCTACAGTTAAATTTTCCTTCGATTCCTCAATATAGCCTCATCCCATTGCACATGCTTGGGGGGCTTTGCATATTTTAACATGAAAAAGTAGTTATTGTGACATAACTGTAATAGTTAGACATATGGTATCGCGGACTTTTTTTTAGATATTGATATCTTCTATAAAACTGTAGTACATCACTTTGCTCTATTTGCAATAGTTTCCGCAGCGTATGCGATATAAGGATTTTTCGGCGTTACTATTGCATAATTTAACATGAAAAAGTAGTTATTTTGACATAACTGTAATAGTTAGACATATGGTACCGTGGACTTTTTTTTAGATATTGATATCTTCTATAAAACTGTAGTACATCACTTTGCTCTATTGGCAATAGTTTCCGCAGCGTATGCAATATAAAGATTCTTTTGGTGTTTTTTTCACGCCGTGGGTTACATTAACGAAGTTTTCATACGGATCCCTAACTTTTTTGAAAATATACTATAGCCTATGTTCATCAGGGATAATGTAGGATTCCAATGGTGAAAGAATTTTTCAAATCGGTCCAGTAGTTTTGGAGCCTATTCAAGTCAAACAAATTTTTATATTATATTATATTGTAATATAGTGTAGATTAAAAAAGTTTTTAAAAATATTTTTAGTTCCTGTTTATCACTTTTAGTTATCAACAAAAATATATGTAAGTGTAAGATATTAGTTGCTTCAGATAGACAGAGCTCGTGTTTATGAAATAATACCATAAAACCATTTAAAGGTCATAATAAAACTGGCCGGCTTTTTAATGACACTTAAAAATATATCGGTGTTATTTTAATAAAAGATCGTGCAGAGATTGCGATTTGTTATCACGATATTATAAAAGACTTGTTTTTTATGGTAACTTTGCAAACTGTTCTTTAAGCGCTAATAGCCTTAAATTTAACCTTATATTTGTGATATTTGTTGATAATCATAAGTTCTATTTATCCTACTACTATATTGTGGGTATATACATATAAAAGGATATAATATGTTAATCGCCGCGTTTGACTGGTGGTTTCACGCTAAAGTTTCCTAAGTAAAAGGGCGTAGATCTGAATCACTGTTGTAAAAATGAAATTAATGGAAATGTCATAGCTGCATAAGCACACCCTCACGAGGTGAAAATGTTTTTCTGTTTCTAGGTAAGAAACGATACTTATTATCTATGTCATTTTCATGCTTTTTCTTAATCTACAACTATGCCACCCACGGGGCGCGATGCAAATTATAGTGAAAATCTCTAAGGTGGGTCTACGCTAGACGAGCCGAGTACGAGCGGAGCATGAGCCGAGCACAAATTCGTGTAGTAGACGTGTGGACCGACTTACAAGCCTCGAACGAGCGCGCTTCGTGCGTTTGGTTCATGCTCGACTATGCTCAGCCTATTGTCGTTTTTTGACGAAAGCAAATAGATTAGCATCGCATGCATCGATTTGCATGTTCGGCTCGTTGTATGTCCACACTTGACATCGCGAGTAGAACGGCTCCTTTGCTGCTCCTTCTCAAATAAATAGGAGAGTCTGACATTTTTAACTTCTATCTATTAACTTCAATATTACAGTAATAAGTAGTCACAAAAACACGAAGAAAGCCTGTTGAAAATGTAAAAAATAGAAGATCTTATTTTACAAGTTTTGCCTTAAAATACAAAACAGAATAACAAATTTTTGTTTTACAAATTGTGTTGGTAAAATTTTGGAATGTTATTTATGTATTAGTCACATAATAAAAAGTTGATAGTTATTTGGGAGAAAGGAAATACCTACATAATCATAAAAACTAGGTTTCGAAAGTGTCGTTGCATTATTATAATATGAATGTTTTCACTTTATTTATTTATCTTAAGAACGTGTTTTTTATGTATGGTGTTAAAAGTAAATATACAAGATAGCACGTAATTTCTAATAACTGCTGTATACTCTTAGTTTTATTATAGCAATCCGTACGAAAGCCGTTGAATCTTCGCATGAAGCTTGCATTATCACCATCGATGACTAATTACATAAATTACACGTCGATCATTAACACGTACAGTGAGTGAGCTCAGGGAAATTTACTTAATGATACCATATCACGATTTATGGACGCTAAATGGATTTGATCATACACTTTCAGATCGTACGTGCTTACTTTGCTGCCAGTCTTAAAGCCATAAAGTCTGATGTGTGCTAAGTCGAAGGTTACATATGGTTGTGATTTTACTTTGTTTTAAAATTGAATTCGCCTTTTTAAAGTTAAAAGCAATTTAATGTAATATTACGTATTAAATAATTATATATTTGATTAATTATATGTTCTAATTTGCTTTAAATGATTTTGATATACCAAATCACTAAATAAAACTCTGGCTTGTAACTTTAACTTGGTTAATATCCAGTATAATATGAGGCGATCCATACGGCCTATGTAGTCTTGTGCATAGAACAAACATCCTTTGACATATATAAAATAAATAATAATGATTAAATTTGAGATGCTAAAGCCAAAAATAATACATGAAATATGGACTCTACCTAAATAAAACCCTTGTACTACGAAGGAACTTAATTTCGCTGCGTTTATAAATTGAAATAAATGAACATAAAACCGTCATTTTTAAAACCCATTTTTTGTACATGTACCTGATATGACAATTGTATTTGCTTACATAAACCATGGTAAAATATACGAAAGTAATGTATTAAATCGCTCAGTAAATACTAAACACTTTTTTATTGCTTTAGGAAACAGTTTCATAATAGAATATTTAATTTAATTTAATACAAGTCTATTTACACCAGAGCTATGCAGGAACAACGATCTCCGATAAAATGTTAAAATAATAATTGTCTTTATCAAACATTTTAACCGGCTTCCACCGAAGGATAGTAATGTTTTTCGTAAGTATGTTACATATTTTCGCCGTTGTTTGTATAGTTCTGTGGCATGCTCCGTAGCCTTATCGACTCGATGAATTTTAACACATAATATGTGGTGTCATTGGATGGTCGTAATTGTGGGAGTGATATAGAGTATAAAAATTTTCTCTTTGCAATAAACTTTTTTGTGCAATCGGGATTTTTGATCCCCGTTCTAACTATTAGAACTGTTATTATCTTTATTAGTCCGTAATATTCGTTTGAGTTTAATTTGTATCAATAGGTTCTCTCCTGTAGTTGAGAAGATTAGCCATTATTGCCTTGCCTGGCTGAGGGATAAAAGATCGCAATATCTTCGCAACTTTGAATCTACTACCCGTTGTCTGGGTATTTTACTTCTGATGTACATGCGAGATTATAGTATCTTCATCGTCATCAAGTATGGTGATGGATTCTCTTCAGCTGCCAACTTAATCAATATTTTAAGTATTTCTTCAGAAGTGTACGATTCGACAAAATGTTATGTACACTATGAATACGGTATGTGCGTAAGTAATGTGTTACCAGGCCTGTCTAATATACTTTTTCTGTTTTACAAATTGTGTTGCCAGTAACGGTATAGGACTTTGGGAAAAAGTTAACATATACGTAAAATTAATAACAAAAGCTTTTTTTTTGTATATCCCTCTTCAAATGCTCCCTCTAAGAATGATAAAGGAACGAATAAGACTATTAAATTTATATATTTTTTTATTTTTATTTTCAATAATTTAATTTGTCCATTTTGACGATGTAACTGACGAGCGCCCACCAACGGTCTGCATCGCATAATATTACCATCAATTATTAATTCGCTTACGGGGAATCTCTGTGATATACGATTCAGCTTAATTTCGATTTTACAGCTGAACTACGGAATGTCTTTACCTACAGAGTTAATTGGTGTTTATTAGTATTTTTTGATATTTATATATGTATGTGTATATTAATGTATGTATGGAAAAATATACATGCATATAAACTGTGTTAACAAACCTTGAAGAGAGGTGTTTATGTTAAAAATACCGTTACGACGTTCGTAAAATATAATGTTACCTTGTAACGGCTTCAAAATCATTTTGCTCATAATAGTTCCTCATAAAATAATGACCCTCTGAACTATATTTGTCGTTGAGTGTCACCAACCAGTCACAAATTGACTTGTTTCAGGTCAGCAACTCATCTTTGTGGTAGACTACGGATACCGGATGGTAATTAGTTAAGTACCATCACTTTTAAAAATGCTAGAAATATCTAATAGCTTCTTATTTTCAATATAGGACATGGTGACAAACGAGCACACAGTCCACCTGATGGTGGGTGGTTGTTGTGGCCCATATACATGTACATCTATCTTCGATTACGAATCAAAATGCAGATGCGTTGTCACCCGTGAGGACTAAGATGGAATGCCTCGTTTCCAGTAAAAGGATCTCCGGTTCTCTACACTCAACATATGAAACACAGCAGCATTAAGCTACTATTTTACGTTGGTATTCTGTGAGAGCGTGGTCCTTCCCCGGTCGAGCCGACCCTTTCGTGCTACAACTATACTATTAATACAATTGCAGCATGGCTCTACCGAAAAACCTTGCGCCAGAAAGGATTATATTTCTTTCTATACGTGGTAGAGCAACGCTGCAGCTATATTATGGTTGTAGAACGAAGGGGTCGGCTCGACCGGGAAAAGATCACGCTCTCACAGAATACTAGCGTAAAATAGCAGCATAATGCAACTGTGTTTCGTATGGTGAGTATAGAGATCTGGAGACCCTTTTTTACTGGAAACGAAGCACTCCATCTTAGTCCTCAGGGGTGACAACGCATCTGCGTTTTGATTCTTAATCAAGGATAAATGTAGGCGTCTATAGCCTATAGCATTCACTTACCCTCTGGTGGACTGTGTGCTCGTTTGACACACTTATCCTATAAGAAAAAAAACCTCTCTTGCAAACTCTACCTTCGAAAAAAATCCTCCCTGCAACAAACCCCACTAATTTCTCTTTACCAATTCTATAAACTTTTATTCACTAATAATGTTATTTTACACCATGTCCAATTGACACGAAAATTTGCACTCGTATCAAGGATCGACGACAATACAATAATTTAATAACTTTATTCTATTATCGTGATCAGGATCACCAGGATAATTATCTCTAGAGCATCACGGAGCATGATCCAATGGGTGTTTTTGTCTTAAATTTAAATATTTTTGTATAATGGTCCTGAGTGGCGGGCCTAATAAAATTCATGATTACGTTACAGGATCCACCACATCTTTAATGTATACAGGATAATATTAATAAATAGGAAAACATTAATACTAACTTATTGGAAAATAATGTAAACGTGACAAGAAAGTAGTCTGTAGTATTTCTAGGTTTAAGAGCGAGCCGAGACCTTTTAACCGGTAGGTGCTTTAGCTACAGCTGTCAAGTTGTGAGACATATTAATGCGGTCAGACAGAAAAATAGATATAGTCTATTTTTAAGAAGAATTAGTATAGTTAGAAAAATAGACTATATCATTATTCTGTCTGTACTAATTCTTCTTCTGATTTTAATTCTATATCTTATACAAGTCGTTATGCGTACTGATCTATGCATCCTTTGGAGAATATACATTTATAAAAGGTTTAAAGAAATAACATCACTTAGGTACTCGATGGTTTTCGAGATTTTCGATATATATTGGTTATTTTCATACAATCACACGGAAATTCGAACTTGCAAGTTTACAGTTCCAACAGACAGAGCAATAATACATTGAATTTTTCAATATATAAAGTGGGTAAAAAGGATGAACGTGCAGGCAGTTCAATGAGAAACCAGCGAACAGTTCACCAAAAATGGTACCATGACTCGGAACTGTTTTGGCAATATGTTTTATTCATGACGTCGAAATGAAATGAATAGCGGGACGTTTCTTTGGCGTACAACGGACTCTTCTGAATAATACGGTAGGTTTGATAAAAACAAAATTCTACGAGCACGTTAATGGCCTTTGACAAAATGCTGTTATTGAGTCGAGATACCAGATTGGCTGCGTTGTGATGATGATACCGTTCGTTTTGTAACTCGTTTTGCAGTTTTAAGGAAGCTGAAGCTATGATACTCGATCGTTTTATGTAGTATTTACATTTGATACGCATACATAACGCTCAACATATTGAGCGTTACGTATGCGGCTGTACAATGTAGGTACGCAAACGTTATGTTCACGAGTATATCTGTTCTTTTCCTTATTCTTGATATTTAGTTAAAAGTGTAAATAGATATCTAAAATTACGTTAAAAATCCTATCCTAGTATAATATGGATCTTTGTTTCCTGAACATTTTTCAGTAATGTTAGTATAAAATTCGTAAACAAGTTCACAATATTTTATCTCATTATAGCTTGCCCCAGTCTTTGTTTTTTAATGTTTAGAGATATACAATTAGTGTAAAAAGTGAAGTAATTTATAAACGTATCACTGCTGACCTGTTTCTGAGAACGTACGAGTATAGAGCAAAAATGTTGATTACTCTCCTATAGTGCGGGTCGGCACGCTGTATCACTCGATAATTTTCTTGTTAGTGCAGTTTTCATAAGGGATAATTTGCTATTTCATTAATTAGCGGCTTTGGAACATCCATCAGCGCATATCGTCCCTTGAGTAAAGTAAAAGACGAGCAAAGGAAAAATCTCATGGCTTCCAACATAAGACTGCTGCACTGCAGTATGACATTTTAGATATGCCAGAAGTATGCTACCCAGACCGGCAACTAAGATCAGCGTCAAAGGTGAAAGAAAGTCAGAAGTTGCGTCAAAGGTATTGTTTTCTCCAATCTGCCTGCCAAGCGTACCCAGAGGCCCATTACCAACAGGTGACTATTAGGGATATTAGCCCCAGAACTATCACAACTCCATCACACCCTTTTAAAAATTACGAGGAGATTTTTGAATTGCTTCAGAAATTTGATAGGCTGTTAACTTTTATCCATTAATAAGTAATATAACCTCAAACTTGATTAAGAATTATTTTATGAAAATGTTTTGCAATGGTTTTTATTCATTTTTTGACTCCCAACTTGTGGGTTTCAATGAGCTAGTTGTTTTTATAAACCTTTACGGTTATTGTAACGGGTACCACCATGCCAATTCGGCGAAGGGGTATATTTGGAATCTCAAGTTAATTAAAACCTATCTTGCAAGCCTTGAGCACAGTCACAGAATTGCTAGCCACACAGTGTTCTACACAAAACACCTAAAGCAAAAGCATTGAATATTATGTCTTTCCTTCCATCCGATTACAATGTCTTAACGACACGTGTGATAAAGCTTTTGTAAAGATAACGTTTAATATCTTTAGGTACATCACCATTTACTATCAGATGAGATGGTAATTAAACCGTTGTACCATTAGAGCGTACATAGGTACATAAATTGCCCCATAGGGTGGATATTTAGCCATAGTTACCACGCTTGGAAACCGCGGTGGATGACGCAGTTTTTTTTTTTTATTACGAAGGTGCTTCTGCACATCTCCTGAGTTTTCCCTCTGTCGCCTATCACAGCACTCACGGGACGATATAAGGTAGGTTATAGTTCTACATCGCCTCTACACAGTCGAGTAATTAAGCACTGGCTTAAAATGGAAACAAAAGAGAAATCTCAAAATACCTACAGCAATCTACAGCGAAACAACTTGAATTTTAAAAACAAGTGTCCTCCCCGTGACCACAGTATAATACTTCTTCGGTTGTGCCGTGACCGTGGTGCTGTAAAGTGTTCGAAATGTCGGGAATAAAAAATAAGTTAATATACGCAATAAAATCAGTAAAAACTAGTTTTATTTAAATGTATTGTGTTCGCGTAAACATAAGAAATCGCAAGTGCCTCAGGTTAGTATACTACACATTTTGTAAACTTGATCTCGTTCACTTTTCGACTGCAACGGGAATGACATGAATAGAAAGTTAAGTTCTTAAATCCCAAATAGCCAGGCCCTCCAGACACGATCCGACTTTCTCTCCGTATGTCAGTGTTTAAATTGCAGTGGTATTTCTTTTGTTCTGATATCGCGCGTACGAGACCGCTGTCATACTGCATACGGATAATAAGACGCCTCGGTCTCGACAATTGATATATTGCATTCCGCCAAAATCGGTCGGTCCCACTTAAACGTAATGCTAATAACACGTTACTGAATTTTATCATCACGTCAGCTACAGCTCTAGGGCACACACGTCTCTATTTGGTACATTGTTAGAAACTCTGCTCTATTGTGGATTGACGTAGTCATTCTTATACAAATTATAATTTTAATTATGTATTATGTTATTTCTTCGTTTTGACGTTTGGTTTCTGTGTTGATATAACAGTATCAATTATAAAGCGGTCTTATAATAATAATATCTTATTTTATAATGATTTCTTATATTTACGCGAACACTATACATTGATTAAAACTACTTTTACGGATTTTATCGCGTTTTATTTATATTAATTTTAATACCCGACGTTTGTTAACGACGAAAGTCGACGAAGTCTGCAGTTTGCGATCATATTCTAGATGGCCCCAACCATTACATCAGATTTGATAGACCACAAATCCTCGCGAAAGAACATCGATTCCTACCAAGGATGATACGTGAGGCTATTGAAATTAAAAAACATCCTAATTTCAACAGAGAAGGAGGCTGGGTATTACTACCTGCTTGGGATCCTATAATTAATAAAATTAAAACTAAACCCAAGCATACAACTGCAAGACTTCAAAATACAGTTAGTTCATTCTGCGTAGATCGGACCAAAGACAATAATTAAAAAGCTGAAGGTACCCCGGGTTAACTTTGACATCGGGACGTCAGTCACCTCAGTGCTGGAAAGCACCCGAAACGTCGGGTATTAAAATTAATGTAAATAAAACGCGATAACATCCGTAAAAGTAGTTTTAATCAATCTTATTTTATGTTACAGGGTGTTATTATCTTAAAACAATATAAAACGCAGTTTTCTAGTATAGAATAAAGGTGAGCAACCGAGCATACTGTCCACATGATGGTAAGGGGATATTGTGGCCTATAGAAGTCTGAATCTATTCTCGATGTAGATACAATAATGCAAAATCCCTTGCCTGTTGAAATACCTCGTTTCCAGTCAAAAGGATTTCCGGTTCTCTACACACCATATGAAACGTGAAATAGCAGCTTCATGCTGCTATTTCACGCTGGTATTCTGTGAGAGCGTAGTTCTCCTCTCCCCGATTTAGCCGACCCATTTGTGCTACAATCATAATATAAAAGCAGCCTAGCTCTACCACTTATAATAAGATCAGATACAAAGTAATTGCCACTGGCAACAATTTTCACAATTGCGGTGATGGACGATCCATCCACACGCATATTGTATTCGGACGGAAATACTGATGCTATCAAATCATTCAAATCATTTGCCGTATGCCTCAAAAATGACGAAGAAAACCGCTTCATCCGAATACTTGATGTATAAACGTGAATATGAAACCCGCCGCTCTTTTTGTTTTTCTGTGTTGCCAGTAGTGGAATGTTTAATAGGCTGATGTAGAAGACGAGATGTTCGCGGTGATTCTCGAAATTGTCGTATGAAAGCCGAAGTACAGTATTAATTCCATTCGATCATGAAGGTGAAAAGTATATTCTTGTCACATGAGTCGCAAAAACCGTAGTGGTACGGAGAAGTGCAAACATACAAAATTATCAATGAAAAAAGTGAACCAACCGTACAAATTTCGAAAATACAACGAAATACAAATGCATTATTTCTTTATGTTGATACTTTAATATCAATATCAATATCTTAATATTGCAATTACAAGTGTAAGAGATATTTATTTTACATTGGAATATATTATATGGACATTTAAATTTTTTAATTTGTTTACAGTTAGAATCACATTTGTTGCGTAAAAGTAAAAGGAAAGTGAACGACAATAAACCGGAAAGTCATATTAATTTTAATTCAAATATCCGGAATAATACGAGTGCTAAAGAATTATTAAATTCCAAATCTGTGGTATTAAATTTACGAAAGTTCAAATTTATCTTCAATTTATTTAATCTTTGTATTTAATCGTTTTAAAGCATTGTTTACGGTTAAAGAGAAATTATGTCCTAATTGATTTTATTCTTTATTTAGAAAGCTGTTATTGACTAGTCTAATCAACATTATTAATATTCTTATTATCTTCTACGTATCTCGGAAAACATGTGTTATGCCGTCGGTCCTGATCTCTCTCAAATCGAGTTGTGGTTGTCCACAGAAATCGTAATAATAAGACTTATTATTAAGATTTCTGTGGGGTTGTCATCCCATAGTGCTATGGGAATTAAGGCGTAGAGAGAGCACCTAAGCATGGGCACACGCTCGTGCACTATAATTCTGTTGTGCGTAGATGGCGACTAGTCTCCGTTGAGTCTAGCCGATGTGACTGAAAATTGAAAATTTACAGTTTTTTTTTATAGAAGAGGGGGCAAACGAGCATGCGGCTCACCTGATGTTAAGTGACTACCGCCGCCCATGATAAACCGCAACACCAGGGGAATTGCAGGTGCGTTGCCGGCCCTTTAGAAAGGAGTAAGCTCTTTTCTTGAAGGTCCCCAGGTCGTATCGGTCCGGAAAAATCGCTGGTGGTAAAATATTCCACAGAGAGGTTGTACGCAGAAGAAAACTCCTCTTGAAACGTACAGTGGTGGACCGCCAAGCATCCAGATGGTGTGGATGGTATCGGGACGTTTGCCGCGTAGTGCGTTCACGAAATATGGCGGCTGGGATTAATCCGAACAATTCATCAGAGCACTCTCCATGGTATATGCGAAAGAAAATGCAAAGAGATGCAACATCTCTTCGCAACGCCAGTGAATCGAGCCGATCGGAAAGCACTCGGTCGTCGACGATTCGAGCCGCTCTGCGCTGGATGCGGCCAAGTGGAAGGAGCTGGTACTGGGGAGCCCCAGCCCAGAGATGGGAACAGTTGACTTAAGATTTAATATAAGCCTTAGCCCAAAACCTTATTTAGAAAGCTTTAGGCGGAGCGTGCGGCGTAGTGACACTCCTTCACGCAGAACTTTCGCCCGCTGTACTCCCCTGAGTTTCTACACCTGTTCGGCCTAGTTGTCTGAATAATACCAGAATAAATTAAAAACGGATAATTTAAAACACAAGATTTATCAGTTTCTTCGTATTTGTTGTTACTGCTTATTTCTAGAGGCACAGTTATAAAAATTAAAATTGAAACTAGATTAAAAATAAATGTATTCAATAACTTTTGGTACAACTAGTTGAGCTGTCGTTATTTAGATTAATATTATTTGATTTTCAATAATTCAGTCAAAATTAATGTCCCTTTCAAAGACATAATGATTTTTTTTGTTTTCTCCACATTTTTGCCCAATCATCCTTTGTGATATGGGCACATGCTTCAACGAATATAGAAGATACTGTCCAAAAAGTTAAAACCGAGTCACAAAATAAGAACACAAACACAAAATCACAAAATTACGCACAGTAAGTTCCCGAAATAGTGGGAGATTGAAATTGCGTGGTGGTTTTTTCAGCGCGGCCTTGTATATGAGTTATTTTGCCTACACAAATTTACGTAGACAAAGTAAAAAAATAAACTTGTTTTATTCATGATTCGTGTAATTTAACGTATTTAAAAAAAATTAATTATACAAATAAAATAATACATAAAAAAATTTATGATTCGATTATTTGAATATTTTTGCCGATTATTCGCATAACAATGAATTTTATCCATCCAAACACTATGGCATAGCGACATATCATTGAAACAACGTCAAGTGAAATAATTTATACCGGTGATTTTTTAAATATTTTTCTTTGTTTGAAAGATTCGACTTTAAATTAGATGATAAAAAACTATACACGTTGTAATGAAATATAGATAACTTCATAATTATTCAGATTTACGTAAAAGGTTATTTTAAATTAAACTAACCTCGCTCGGATGAGTCGCTCGCGTCCGTAGGCTTCGACCACCTAACCTTAGGCCCACCCTACACGTGTCCCCCGGGTGGTTCTAAACGAGCGACAAAGCCGAAAAAAATAGACTCGGCTCTTCGCCGTTTATGGTAGCGGCGTAAAATCTACCACCACCCCTTGTTCGCACCATGACTCAGAAAATAAAAGAAAGGCCCGAGTTCCCGGCGCCCCTTCAATGGGGCAGGGGTGCGAAGAATCTCCGGGAAAAAAACCGGCGACGGGGCTCGCCACCCGTCACGTTCTGTCTCCCGGAGGGGCGAAAAGTGGATTGCGGAAACCCGTCTGGCTACGCTGAATGTATGTGGAGGAATGAATGATAAGATGGATGAAGTATGCGAAATGATGAATGACAGAGGAATAGATGTGTTATATGTGAATGAGACGAAACGAAAGGGAAAGGATGCCACTGCACATGGCACGTATACCGCGTATTGGTCTGGTGTAGACGAGACCGAACGGGCATGCCAGGGAGTCGGTTTCATCCTTTCAGAAAGAATGGGTCAATGTGTGAAAGAGTAAGAATGTGTAAGCCCGAGGCTGCTATGGATACGAGTGAAAGTGGGCTTAAAGAAGCAGTTCCTGCTAGGGGTGTACGCCCCAGACGTGTCTAAGCCCACTTACATCCGAGAGCAGTTTTGGGACATGGTAAGGATGGTGTTGACAAAATGTAAGGAAAATGAAAATATTATTATGTTAGGAGACTTTAATGGAAGGGTTGGGGTGAAGAGGTCTGCTTATGAAAGGATATTGGGAACGTTTGGTGATGAAAGTATAAATGAAAATGGTGAATGTATGTGTTGAAAAGAATCTTTTTGTGACGAATACTTTTTTTCGTCATAAGAAGATTCACATGTATACATGGGAAAGAGGTGACGATAGAAGCATGATAGATTTCGTAATTGTGGATGAAAGAATGAGAAGCGCAGTCGTAGATACAAGGGTTTACCGGGGGGTCCAACGTAGGGACGGATCATTACTTGGTCTTATGTCGAATTAATGGTCTCTTCAAGCGTTGGCGGCATCGGACATCTGTGTCTACCACTGCGTTACAGCGTATAAGAATAGAGAAGTTACAAGATGAAGATGTGAAAGAGAAGTATAAATGTAGACTGAGAGGAAATATTAGATGTTTGACTGAGTTGTGTATGAATGATTTAGACTTGAATACTGTGTGGGATAATATTAAAAAAGGTTTGGTGGATGCCGCCACCGAAGTATGTGGTGTAAGTAAGAGAACAAATGAAAGGAAAAGTAATACATTGTGGTGGGATGATGAGGTACGGGTGGAAGTTGAATCAAAGAAGAAAGCATGGTTAGATTTACTAGCAACCAAAGCTGGTAATTCTTCTGGTATGAATGATGAGATTGAAAGAAAAAAGGCAGAATTTAGATGTCTAAATAAGAGAGTAAAAGAAGTTGTTGAAAGGAAAAAGAAAGAAAGAACGGATAAGAATGATAGAAGGATATCTGATAATTTCCAGGCTAACATAAAAATGTTCTAGAAAGTCGTAGGAATGGATCAACGACGAGAATGGATGTATTCTGAATGATGAAGTTTCGAATTTAAACAGATGGAAGGAATACTTTGAAAGCGTGTTTATGAGTGAAGAGTCGTCTGAATTAAATGAACTAGAAATTCCGAAAGAAGTGGAAAGGGGTAGTAGTGGAGATAAGTGTAGATGAAATAATGAAAGCAATGAAAAGCATGAAAGCAAGTAAGGCAGCTGGATATGATAGAGTATCACTCGAGATGCTAAGGGCTGGAGAGGAAGTGGTGGCAGGCCTGCTGTACACCTTGTTTAATTTATGTTGGGAATTAAAACGGGTACCGGATGACTGGTGTAAAGCAGTTATAGTACCAATATATAAAGGAAAAGGGTCACAGCAGGACTGCAAAAACTACCGTGGTATCAGCTTGCTTAGTATTGTGGGTAAACTGTATGCTAAGGTGTTAATTGAAAGAGTTATGAAAGAAACTGATGGAAAAATTTGGGATGTGCAAGCGGGTTTTAGAAAGGGAATGGGGTGTACAGATCAAGTCTTTTCCATACGCATGATTGCGGAGAAGTTTTTGGCCAAAAACCAGAAAGTTTTTTGTGCGTTCATGGACTTGGAAAAGGCTTATGACAGAGTGGACAGGAATGTGTTATGGCAAACACTGAACTCATATGGGTTGAGCGCTGTTTTGATACAGGCATTAAGGTCTCTTTATAGGGACTCTAGTGCTTGTGACAGGATCAATGGGGTCTACTCGGACTGGTTTGGCATCCAAAAAGGTATCAGACAGGGCTGTGTAGCTTCCCTTGGCTGTTCAACCTATTTATGGACAGGTGTTTGCAAACTTTGAAAGATGAAGAATGTGGGTTAAGAATGGGCGAGTTAACCGTCAAATGCCTTTTGTATGCCGATGATCAAGTCATATTTGCGTCATCGGCGGCTGAGTTGCAAATGATGGTTACATTAATGAACTGGGAATTAAAAGAAAGGGGAATGAAAGTGAACGCAAGTAAGAAGAAAGTGATAGTTTTTGAAAGAGAAGAAAGAAAAACGGTATGTGAAATAAAAATAGAAGGAGAGTTAATTGAGCAAGTGGATGAGTTTGTGTATTTAGCAGGGATGGTAGATATGATAGGGGTATAGAACGACGAGTAAATGCAGGGAATAGAGTGAGTGGGGCACTAAACTCTATTATGAAGAACCAGAATGTGTCAAAAAAGGCACGTATGGTAATTCATAATGCTGTGTTAGTCCCTACTTTAATGTGGTAGTGAAAGCTGGGTGTGGCAGAAGAAGCACGAAAGTAGAATAAATGCTGTAGAAATGCGGTCTTTAAGGAGTATGCTAGGGTTGAATCTGAATGACAGGGTGAGAAATTGCGTGATAAGAGATAAATGTGGTATGCAAGATGATGTTGTGACCAGGATTAAGAAAGGAATGCTTCGGTGGTTTGTCATGTAGAAAGAATGAATGAGGAAAGAGTGACAAAGCAAATTTATATGGCAGATGTGAACGGCCGAGTCGGGAAGGAACGCCCTAGAAAAAAGTTTATCGACCAAATTGGCGATATTTTGAAAAGGGGCCACGTTAGAAGTACCCTTAACCGACGAGCATGTATGCGTAGATATATGGACGTAAAGGAGGCGAAAGAGGTATGTCAGGATCGTGCCAAATGGAAGTCCATAGTCTCTGCCTACCCCTCTGGGTGACAGGCGTGAGTGTTTATGTTTATATGTATGTACGTTTGTGCAAAGTTATTGCGGAATGATTAATGTGAAACGTCAAACGGTATTTCTTAGATTTGGTTGACTAAAACACTATGTCCTCAATGGTGTCCGCTCTAGTTGTATGGGATAGATACGTTTCGCGACACGTGTGTGTGTGTGTGTGTGTGTGCGTGTGCGTGTGCGTGTGGGTGTGCGTGTGCGTGTGCGTGTGCGTGTGCGTGTGCGAGTGCGCGTGCGCGTGCGCGTACGCTCGCATGTGCGTGTGTGTGTATAACTTTTGAACGGCTTGACCGATTGAAATGAACTAAGCGGATTTCCAGTGTTTCATCTAACTTAGATTAGATTTTCTATGAATTTTAAGTAATTTGAGACTGGTAGATTTTGATAAATCTCAAAAATAAAAATTTTGAAAAACTTTTTTTTTGGAAAACTTTTAAACGGCTTCACCGATCAATTCCAAAAACCAATCAGCTTTTAACTTTGAAAAACCACGTCGATCGCCACCAGTACGGTCAAAATCGGTTGATACGTTCGTGAGATATCGTTAACGAAAAATTCATAACGTCATAATTTGATGAAATTTGGAGCGTTTGCGAGTGGAGCATTTGAAATTAGTGGGAATGGATGGATGGCATGCAGGGTCTTTTTTTTTAATTTCAGGAGCCATCCTTGGCAGGATTCCGTGTTCTTTTGCGAAATTGCTGGTTTATAAATCTGGTATAATGTTTGGGATAATCCTGAACATGTTGATATACTGTTTACTTTCCGGAGCGTCGCTGCTACACATCAGCGATATGTTCTTTCACGCGGGTTTTTTAGATCTTTTTGTTTGTCCTATGGAAGACTGCTCTTAGTAGATATACTCATAATGATTTCTTAAATTTACGCGAGCACTACACATTGAATAAAACTATTATTTACGGATTTTATCGCGTTTAATTACTTTAATTTATTTTTATTATTATCCCGACGTTTCGTCCCCCCCCGTGACCATGGGCGCTGTAAAGCACCCGAAACGTCGGGATAATAATAAAAATAAATTAAAGTAATTAAACGCGATAAAATCCGTAAATAATAGTTTTATTCAAGATATACTCATGTCCTATAAAACACACACAAACACATTTCACATCTTCAACTTACAATATATTTTTCTTTTACGTATTTGCCTCACTATTTGTTCTCTTCTTACTTCTCTTTCTACCAGAATTGCGCTGTATTAGGCTTGAAAAATTCAATAACGCGTAGATTATTTTCTCGCTTACCGCTAAGCTTCCTTGCACAGCTCTGGTGGAAAGCTAGCCTTATTTATTGGACATGTACTTTAAACCTTTGCAAGGCAAACAGAATGTCATCGTCCTCGCAATTACACATCTGGCCGCATACTTTCTTTTTAAGAATCTCGAACTTTAGATGATTTTACACTAATTTAAGCGAAATAACAACGCCAGTACTTTTGCCGTGACATTAAACGCCAACGCAGAGCGCATATTTGGAAATGATTCGCACGTCAAAGCGCCTCGGAGAAATTCATACATTGTTTATTTAAACGATATAGCAGTTTACATACAATCAGGGAGAAAGCTTAGGCATTGATATTTTAATCACAGCAGCGTCGGTTTGTTCAGCTATAAAATCAATGGCTGAATCGAGCTGGTTTTGAACTCGACCACACAATTAATAATCAGCATATCATAATCAGCATATTTGTCAAAGAAACAGCAGCTAAATTGAAAAGGTTAATACATTCCATTGACCTATTCGAAGATTGGATTGTGAATGTTACTGTTAATAGTACTGTTTAATAATTAATATACATATCTAACAGTATTCAACAATTATATTAAATGGAAGCATTGACTTTAAAACTTTCCACAATATAGGCATCAAGCTTATTACTGGCTTACGTAATACTAAATCCTCCTTCTTCTTTTCACCAGATCGTAAAAAAACACTGCCATAATATATCTCGGTACGCTGATCGTGGTACCAGAACCAAGCATAGACTGCTTCCCAAATGAACATCCTTGATATTTAACATGAATCATAAATACGAGATTGTTACACTGGCATCTATCGGAGGCAAATGGATCTTTTGGACAAGCCCTCTTACTGGTACAATATCGACGAGATAAGTCTTTTGATGGATTCTCTTAATTACTTCTTTAAAACACTGAATGCAGTAGAACAGTAATGACGAGTCAGTGTGTTTGTGTCTATAGTACTGTATAAGATAGTCTCCTTTTCTGCCTAAGGGCGGTATTATTACTGGCTGAGGAACTTCCTTTATTTTTATGGTATAGGGGTGGCAAACGAGCACACAATCCACCTGATGAGAAGTGGAAGTGGATGCTGTGGCACATAGACACTTACATCTATCCTCAATAACGAATCAAAATGCAAATCCGTTGTCACCCATGAGAACTAAGATGGAATGCCTAGTTTCCAGTAAAAAGGGTCTCCGGTTCTCTACACTCACCAAACGAAACACAGCAGTGTGTTGTGTGTGTGTGTGTGTGTGTGTGTGTGTGTGTGTGTGTGTGTGTGGTGGGTGCGCGTGTGCGTGTGCGTGCGCGTGCGCGTGTGCGTGTGTGTGTGTCTGTGTGTGTGTGTGTGTGTGCGTGTGTGTTTATGGATATTTTTTGCGCCCGAAGCAATTATGGGCAAGCTTCCGGAAAACGGGGGAGGGAGGTGGTGAATGCTCATAGCATACCACGCAGCCGGCTGCGTGGTTATGTGGAGACTTTTACCCACTAAACCCCACCTTTTAGGGACTGGCTTAATAGTCTGACTAGATCTCTAAGCCGTATCGAACGCGACCCCCCTTGGGTGAAAGGGAGGCGTTATGTCTATGGACTGCAGTCGTCACTTATATAGGGGGACAAGAGGTAGGGTTTATTAGTGGTTGGGGTGATGTCCAGTTTTGCGCTTGTAACTTTGGAAAGGCCTAGTCGCAAAAATAGGCAGTCAATAGTGATGTTATTAAAAAAAAGCTTAGGTCTTTTTACTTACATGATTGTGTTGCGTACTATTTTGTATGAGGTAGAGTCACGCTGCACCTATATTATGTTGGTGTATGGGTAGGCTGGACTGGGGTAGGACCTCGATCTCACAGAATACCATCGTAAAATAGACCGTTTTTACTGGAAATGATGTCTATGGGCCACAGTATCCACTTATTGTCAGGTGGAATGTGTGCTTTTTTGTCACCCTAATTCTATATCAAAAAATACAAATATTCGAAATAATAGCCGGTCTACGTAAAGTTTGCACAAGAATCCGCTTGAAAGTTGATAAACCAGAAATTGCGGTGCGTTGTATTGTTTTGCAACATTTCTTTGCGTTTCAAAGTTGTTGCTGGCACCGTTCCGGCAATCAGAGGCCCTCGTCGTTTCAACATCTGACGCCGTTACAGATAGCCCGTGACAGTGAAATTGACTCGATAAGTGTAGGCATAATACGGAAACCGATCTGCTGCAGAATAACAGCGGAATATCGGAGACTCATTTTAGTGGTATTCCGTCTTATTCCTCACGGGTGACAATTCCACTGTATTTATATGTGTAAGGATCTATGGACCACAGCACTACTTACCATCAGGTGGACTGTGTGCTCGAAAATTAAAAGACATTTTTTATTTTCTTAAATTTTCTATTGATGTTAAATAATTTAAAATGGGCATGAAAAATGTTAGAATCAAAGTAGTGATAAAGTTCTTAACGAGTACATTTAGAAATTTGAGCATTTGATGTAAGGTAGCATTAATTTTCATGATTCGATTGGTGTAATTGTTACGTCACTTTTAATTATTGTTACTGTCATAGACATGAACTTTTATATTATTTCATATCATTATATGACTATAACGTGAATATGTGTATCAAAATTCAAAACTTTAAAAAAAATCTTGTTGATTTTGTCTCAAAGTCAAAACTTTATTCTAATCGACTTAATTTGATTGTAGAAGAAGAACGAAGAATAACGCTTTAATTATTGGATAAAAATAATTAAACTCTTTTTATCAGTTACAAAGTTTATGAAATGTCCTGTCAATTCTGCTAATAATAGAAATGAGAACTGACATTACTTTCATCGTTTCCGTCTGTAGTTACGTGAATCACGAACAACTTTGTGCCCGTGAGATTTGTACGATTTACTTGAGGGATTGACTGCGAAATTTAACTATATATATATATATATATATTAGTTTGCTAGGTAGACGTTGTCCTGACCTTTTCGACGACCCTTTGTCATGTCCTATTAAAAATCCTTATCCTTGGGTCACTCATGGGCAAAAAAACTATTCTATCTCTCAAGTTGGAACAAACTGCACACGATGTGGAAATTTATATATATATATATATATATATATATATAGGATAAACATTCGTTGCAGTGAATTTTGAACATATTATATATTTTAGCACGTGTTACAATATCATATACATACTATTATTTAGTGATGCAACAGAACTCTGTTTCTGTTTCCGCAACTGCGAAAATTCTGAACATCTGTTTCTGCTTCTGTTTCCGCAAGTTTTATAACTGAATTTTGAACGGAACTCAGCGACACATCCACATAAATAGATTTATTGTATTTTTAGTTAATTAGAAATTTAAGTCACGTGTGTAATATAATTGCAACCAAAACAAGTCCTGTTTGGAACTATTATTTTGAGATGATGATTAAGCAGCCAGATGTAAATTATGTGACAAAATATACTCGGGAAAAGGCTGCACAACTACCGCTTTAAAGAGCCATCTTAAGCGCCGAAGAGTTTGCTGAGTTTGACAAGTTAGTTGAAACTGTAAAACTTTCATCGCAAACTGAAAAACAAATGGTCAGTCAAGGAATTGCATACCTGTTCGTGTTCCGTTATTTATAAAATGTATTCCTATGTTATAGTTAAAACCAATTTTTAGTTAAAACGTATTTAAAACGTGTGTTGTTATAACTTAGATTTGCAAATTAATTAGGCAGCAGTTATGTTTGCGTGAAGTTTATATTATTTATTTTTTACTTGAAGTATAAATTAATTATTTTTATTGATTAAAACTACTTTTACGGATTTTATCGCGTTTATTTATGTTATTTTTAATACCCGACGTTTCGGGTGCTTTCCAGCACCCATGATCGCGGTAAGAAATAATTATTTTTAAAGAAACTAATGAATATTTTGGATTCAAAGTTTATTTATGTCGTACTTTCGTGCTAATGCTTTACTAAATTACCTACTCGCTAAACCTAAATGTAGCCCTTTAAAGGGTTTGCCCAAATTCCAGTGTCTATTTAGCTTTGTTATATAGGTGGTACGCAGCATCGCCAGTGAGCAATAATTGCTATAGCAATAATTATTATTTTTCGGAGCTGGACTTATATATGAAGAACACTGGAACAGATTGTTACGTGTAAAAGTGGCCGAACTACTTTTCATAAAATATGACTTACCGCTACTTAATTTTAAATTTTAAATAAAAGTTTTATTTGATTTTTTTAAATAAGTATTATTTCCGTTTCCGCATTTGTTTCTGTTTCCGTTTCTGCAAAAAAATATTTTTAACATCTGTTTCCGTTTCTGCTTCCGATATGACACTTCTGTTGCATCACTACTATTATTCTACTAAGTTTATTTCATTATTGTAAGTTTATGTAAAAATGCATTCTAAAATCAAGAAACAATCGCGCTGCTAGATGGTAACAAGCTTATTCACTCACATCAGAAGAGATCGCTGATTAAAGGCCTCGTAATTGTGTATTTAGTGTATATTTCAGTAGCCATTTACCTTAAGGTGAACTATAATATTTTGTAATTTAATTTGTCCTCTAACTTTTATAAAAAAAGAAATACCATTGTAACCGGATTTCTTTTTTGTTATGATTGACACTAATGTCACGTAACCAACGGTAATAACGTTTGGCTAGACCTAGATGTAAAGATCTTGACCGTTCCTTTAAAATTGTAAAGGTTACATACGTTTGTGATCATTACAATTGACCCGGGCGAGTCATAAATAACGTTACGATTTCCGGCTCGTAATCGCTGGCTAAAGACTAGCTGTTTACACTTTTTGTTACACAACCCAATAACTTTTAGTTAAGTTGCCAATATAAGTGTACAGCGACCAAGATTGTAACTCGCGTCGGA
This sequence comes from Parnassius apollo, assembly GCA_907164705.1. NCBI lineage: Eukaryota > Metazoa > Arthropoda > Insecta > Lepidoptera > Papilionidae > Parnassius > Parnassius apollo. Next base: position 9,700,123 of record CAJQZP010001037.1, read on the forward strand.
AAGGTCGCTGTTTATAGCTTAGAACGCTAATAAATAAATCCATCTTGTAATAAAAGTCAGCTCTCGGAAGTATGAAACTTTTCTCTTATTAGACCTATGTACGTATTTATAATAATGGTTATTTATCTACGGCGCTACGAGAGAGCTAGTGATCGGAAAGTTTTGAGTAGTTCAAAAACAGTATCCTTTGATTTAATTGTATTTTTAAACTTTTTTAGAAATACTTTCTTACACCCCTTGTTTAATTTGGTATTTACTCGTCGTATATTTTGAGCAAAATGCCACAATAATCTTTTGATATATGTAACGCCGTAACGTATAGCGTAACGTAAACGCCGACGAAACGTATAGCGACAACATTTTTAAACCAATTAAGATTTGTTTAAAGTTATATATATATAAGATTTGTTTAAGACACAAACATAATATATATACAAAAATCGGTACTAGATTTAGACAGCTGACTATAATTTGTTTTATTACAAAACTGAATTGACATCATCAATCTACCTCATGGTAAGTGACTACTGCAGTCCATGGACACCTGCAGCTGCAGCAACTTCAAACAAGAGGCCACAGATGCAGTGTCACCTCTAAGGACTAAGATGGAGTGCCTCGCGTCATGTAATTATCCTGGCTTTGTATTATGATTTTCCTAACCATTAAATAACAAATATCACATAATTGGTAACACTTGTACTGACGTTGTATGAATGTAGCTACTATCCCATATCGTGCCGTGCGTATCTTAAGAGGCGACAGATTGGAGAAACAAGGATATGTGCAGCAACTGCTTCCTGATAAAAACTAGAAAATCCTGGGAAAAAAAACTGAGGTTGTACTTTATAAGTGAGGCCTGTGTTCAGCACTGGGCTTTGATAGGCAGTAATAATAATAATAAAATTTCACATTAATACAAATATTTCTTTTTCTGGCGTACTGCAAACTGCAACAGAATAATAGAATAATAAAACTCGCTTGGTGGTTTGCAACAGACTAACCTTTATTTATAGTCATCTATAAGTCTATAACAGAGTAGGCAGATTTACACTCATATACCAATAGATGGCCTTAGTAGTATGATATTTTGTTATTAAGTTATAATTTATTTATAACACCCTCTCTTAACAAAATATCCCGATAATTGTACAAGTTTTAAAAATTCAGTTTACAAATGGTTATAAGTTTTTTAACAATAAAAACAATTTTATAAACTACATACTTATTTTAATTTACTTCCCCTATTCCCATCAGATCTATAAATTTGTAATGTTTATTTGCACAAAGTGCTTTAGTAAATATATCTGCTGGCATAGAAGAGGTTGGTACGTAACTAATCTTGATTTTATTATTCACCACACATTCTCTAGTAAAATGATGGCGTACATCAATATGCTTAGTGCGTTTGTGAAACATCGGATTAGAAGCCAATTTTAAAGAACTTTGACTGTCACTGTACAAGCTTAAAGGTTCCTTTTTACTATACATACCAAGTTCTAACATTAAATTTTTCAAATAAATTGCTTCTTTACAAGCCTCTGCAAGCGCCATATACTCGGCCTCAGTACTAGACAGGGCAACTGTTCTTTGCTTTCGAGATTCATAACTTATCACACAACCTGACAATATAAAACAATAGCCTGTATAAGACCTTCTATCAATGTTACAAGATGCCCAGTCGGCATCAACAAAACCATATAAATCAGTACTATTTTTCTTGAAAATTAAGCAAAAATGTTTAGTTTTTTGCAAATATCTTAACAATCTTTTCAAATGTTTCCAATGTGTTTTGTTATAAGATGTGTTATATTGACTTAGAAAGCTTACACTATAAGAAATATCTGGCCTTGTGAGAACTGAAAGATACATCAGTGATCCAACCAATTGTTGATAAGGATAAGTCTTACTACAATGGTCATTATCGGCCCTTTCTAATTTTAAATTTACTTCCATTGGAGTATCTGAAGTTTTGCAATCAGTCATATTAAATCTTTTCAAAATATTGTCAATGAATTTCTTTTGGTCCAAAGTTACATAATTCTTTTGAACATTTACATTCATGCCAAGGCAATTTTTTGTTTGACCCAAATCTTTAATTTTAAAATCTGACTCTAATACACTTATCAACCCTTTATAAGTTTTATTGCAGTTGTAAAATACAAAAAAATCATCAACAAATACAGCTACATAAACTTTTGAATTATTATGACATTTCATGAATAGACAGGGTTCATATTTAGATTTCTTAAAACCTAACTTTAACAAACTGGATTCCACTTTTATGTACCAGGCCCTAGCCGACTGTTTTAGCCCATATATGGCCTTTTTTAACCTTAAAACTTTATTCTCACAATTTTTAAAATTAGAATTTTCTGGTATTTCCATAAATACACATTCATCAATATTACCATTTAAGAAAGCTGTTGGTACATCTAAATGATTCATTTTTAAGTCTAGTTGAACACTCAAGGCAAAAAGTAGTCTCAAGGTAGAATAACGCACAACAGGAGAAAATGTTTCATTGTAGTCCACACCTTTGATTTGAGTGAAGCCCTTAGCCACAAGTCGGGCTCTATAACGCACATTACCACTACTGTCACATTTCTCCTTGAATACCCACTTGTTTTTCACTACTGTGCCCTCACTTGGCCTATCCACTAAAACCCATGTGTCATTGTCCCTAAAAGATTTCAGTTCTTCTTGTATGGCCCTGCACCAATGCTCCCTATTGGGTCCCATGAGAGCATCCTGTAGAGATATTTGTTCACTAGTAAAGTCTTCAACACACAAGTTGGAAAAAACCATACCTCTCTGGTACACGACGAACACGCTTCTCTTCTTGAAGGACAGCATCACTCTGAGTACTGACCAAACTGTCATCTATTCTTAAGCACTCACTATATTCGTCATCCTGATCACTTGACGAATCACTTGCAATATATGTTGGATCTTCTCTGTCTGATCTCTCATTGTCTTCAATGCTTATTGAACTTTCCTCTTCAACACCTGTATTCTTTTCTATATCTTTGTTTGGCGCCCTCTCTTCAACCATAACCTCTACTGTGTCATTCATATCACTCTCCATGACCACTACATCCCGTGCCACAGTTATTTTATTTGTTTTCTGGTCATATAACCTATAGCCTTTGGTATTTTCTGAATACCCAACCAAATGTAACATTTGTGATTTTTTATCCCATTTGTTGCGTCTCACTTTTGGAATGTGGACCATAACTGGACTCCCAAACACTCTAATATGTTGTAGATTGGGTTTTCTGCCAGTCCACATCTCATATGGGGTAGTATTATTGTCCAAAACTGCTGCTGGTGATCGATTTTTCAAATATACTGCCGTATTCACAGCCTCCGCCCATAGGTGTTTGTCGAATGAAGCGTCATGCAGAAGACAGCGTGCTTTTTCTACAATTGACCTATTGTACCTTTCACTTAAGCCATTCTGTTCCGGTGTATAGGGAACTGTCTTTTGATGAACTATCCCATGTTGCTTTAAGTAATTTTCCATCTCCACTGAGCAGAATTCCCCACCGTTATCGGACCGCAATATCTTAATCCGTTGTGACTGCTGATTCTCTACCTGCTTTTTGAATTCACGAAAATACTTAAAAGTCTCATTCTTTTCCTTTAGAAAGTAAACAAAGCACATGCGGCTATAATCGTCAATAAACAACAGATAGTATCTAGCCAAACCAAGTGATTTCTTCTCCATGGGGCCACACAGGTCTGTATGAACCACTTCTAGGACCCTGCTGCTCGTGCTGGTACTAGTAGAGAAAGGCAGCCTGCTTTGTTTGCCTTCGCAGCAAACTACACAATTTGATTTGCTTATATTCTGTTTTTCCTGGTAAGTTACACCTTTGACTGCTCCTTTTTTCATTTTCTCAAGGTCATTCATATTTATATGCCCCAATCGTCTGTGCCAAATGTTGCACGAGGTCTGTGCAACTGCTGCTAAAAGCTGCTTCGACCTTTCAATGTTTAATTTGTACACTTCATTTTCCAAGCTCGCTTCACCAATACAAACATTCTGAGTGTTGTAGATGTAACATCCATCTTTATTGAAGGATACTCTGTTACCATTTGCAATCATTCTGCTGACTGAAAGCAAATTTGTGGTGAGTGTTGGTATGCACAAAACATTCTTTATTTCTACTTCATGTGTGATTGTTTTCACTCGCGTAGTAAGCCGAAGATCTCCGGAGCACAACACTGAAACTTTGGTGCGATCAGCGACAATTATTTCTTTCACTTTCGGCTCATAAGATATGTTTGTCAACATGTTCTTGTTTGACACCATGTGAGCACTTGCGCCAGAGTCGACGTACCAGTCGTCTTGATTGAACTCTCGCGCAAGAAAAACTGCACTCAGCACGTTCGAAGTTGATTTCTGTTTGTCTTTATTTAATAGGCGGCACTGGCTCTTGAAATGTCCGATCCTTTTGCAATGGTAGCAACGAATTTGTTTTTTCTGGGTTGTATTGACATTGACATTTCTACTGACAGATGACGGTTTCATTTCATTTTTGCTACTGCCACTATGCGCCTGTAGGTGGCGTTTCTGTACTTGTGCAATTAGCGCGCCTTCTGACTTAACCTCAAATTCCGAACACATGTCTAACAATTTCGTTTTTATAGCATCAGCACTTATCTTCAATCCTGAATGTTCGATTGCCATTATCATTGGGCTAAATCTTTCTGGCAGTCCTGCCAGCAACAGAGAGCCGATCCATTCATCGTTTATTTCGAATCCGGTGCCCTTCAATCGCTGAGCAGTTTCGACCATCTGATTAACGTAGCTGGTCATACTATCACAACTCTCCATACGTATTGATATTAGGCTTCTTAGGAGAGTAATCTTGCGCGTAAAACCAGAGTCATCGAACAATGATTTCAGTTTGGCCCACAAAGCTTGTACCGTGGCTTCGGTTTTTATATGGACAAACAATGACGGATCGATTGTCATAATTATTTTTGCCCTCGCCTTCTTATTTTCAGCTTCCGTTAGCCCCGTAGTGCTGGTTACATCTATGCCTTCCAGAATCATGAAGTTTTCGGCGGCAAACGCCCAGTCGTCGTAGTTCTCGCGTCCTTTTAGTTTAGGAACGTTCACTGAGTAATTACCTGACGACATTTTAGCACTGACAGTCTATAAAAAGAAGGAACACCGAAAGTCGCAACCGCTAATCACTTTTTACTTTTCAACTGGGCCCATAACCTAATAGAATAATAAAACTCGCTTGGTGGTTTGCAACAGACTAACCTTTATTTATAGTCATCTATAAGTCTATAACAGAGTAGGCAGATTTACACTCATATACCAATAGATGGCCTTAGTAGTATGATATTTTGTTATTAAGTTATAATTTATTTATAACACAGAATACGCGCAAACACTTGCTCAATCTTGATAATATTTATACGAAAAACATAAAAAGGCTTAAGGTATACTGGAGAAATAACTAGACAACCACATCCGAAAACCAAACATTAGTGCTTTTGTACAAATTTGGTATCAGGTTAGGAATTTGAGCAAAAAATACGCCTACGTCAAACTTAATTGTAACAACAATTTTACCAAATGATTATTTTATTAATTTACTTTGTTTTTCTTTTCAGGTACGTTTTTCTCTTATGAATGGGAAATGATTATGTAAGTATACAAAAAGTTTCGTGCATTATTTAATACTGTAAACTGTGCCTGATCTTTCTCCAGTCTATCGAATTGCCGTCTTTTTTCACTGAGGGATTAGAAAGTGCACCTGTGCTTGCTCACACACTCGTGCACTATATGCTCCTGTCATGCGCATATGGCTAGTCTCCGTTGAGATTGATCGGTGTGGTCGAAATTCAGTCAGGAAGACATTGTTATTTCACGTAGAGTAGGTGGAGCCGAAGCCGAAATATTTCATTCTGCAACTCGGATACAGCTGCTTTGTAAGAGCTATAGCATTACTAAACCAAAATTTCTATGTACAGAATCTTTTACCTTAAGACAGATCCCATAAGAGCCAATAAACTTGACCCGTAATACTTATTTTTCTCTTAAATTGATGATGAATGTAAAAAGTAAGCGATAAAATTTATCCTAGTAGTCGTTTACCATTAAAAATGAGTTTATCGGGAATGTGTCTGCTATATATGGCATCCGTACTTATGTGGAAAGCGGACCACCGATTTACTCAGAACTCCCGGGGCTCTAGTGAGTTGGAGTTGACAGGTTATATAGATCCGGTCACAAGTTTAAAGGGAAAGTAGCCTCTGATCGTCGGCTGTTTCAATTCTTAAGCTTTGGCTTTTAAAGGCTTCCTGCAAAATGAAAGATAGTAATCGAAACTAAAATGCGAGTAACACGTCTTTGTAAATCCTCACTATGGATAAATAAGCTCTACTGAACCGGATAGGTTCATAAGGCCTTCTCAGATATTAAAGTAGAAGCTATTGTTAACGAATACCCCTATGAAATACGAAGCCAAATTAATAAATAAGTAATAGAGCCATGCTGCAGCTATAATATGGTTGTATCACGAATGGATCGGCTGGACCGTGGCAGGTCCACGCTCTCATTGAATACCAGCGTAAAATAACAGATGAACGCTGCTGTGTTTCGTATGTTGAGTGTAGGGAAGCGGAAACGAGGCATTCCATCTTAGTCCTCAGGGGCGACAGCGCCTCTGCATTTTGATTCTTAATCGAGGAAGAATGCAGATGTCCATGGGTTACAGTATCCACTTACCATCAGGTGGACAATGTGCTCGTTTGTTACCCTTATCCTAATAAAAATGTCTAAATGTAGTTTATTTAATATAACATATTATGATGATTTCTTAAATTTACGCGAACACTACACATTGAATAAAACTATTATTTACGGATTTTATCGCGTTTAATTACTTTAATTTATTTTTATTATTATCCCGACGTTTCGGGTGCTTTACAGCGCCCATGGTCACGGGGGGGACTGAGATGTTTGACGTCCCAATGTCATAGTTAGTCCGGCTACCTTCAGTTTTTTAATAATAATTTTTGGTCCGATTTACGCAAAACGAGCTTAAAGCTAATCGAACCTAAAATCGGACCAAAAATTATTATTAAAAAACTGAAGGTAGCCGGACTAACTATGACATTGGGACGTCAAACATCTCAGTCCCCCCCGTGACCATGGGCGCTGTAAAGCACCCGAAACGTCGGGATAATAATAAAAATAAATTAAAGTAATTAAACGCGATAAAATCCGTAAATAATAGTTTTATTCAATAACATATTATGTTTTAGTCTATATAATGTGGAAAAAAACGAATTCATCATCATCATTACAGCCCTTCACAAGTCCACTGCTGAATATAGGCCTCCCCCAAGGTATGCCACGAAGCACGGTCCTGAGCCACCTGCATCCATCGACTTCTTGCAGAGAGTGAGAGAGAGAGACGTGGTCCTTCACTGCTGGCCGTATGGGGACGCTCAAAGTCGCTCAGCGAGCTATGGAGAGGGCTATGCTCGGAGTTTCTCTGCGTGATAAACTTAGAAATGAGGATATCCGCAGTAGAACCAGAGTGACCGACATAGCCCAACGGAATAGTAAGCTGAAATGGCAATGGGCCGGCCATATAGCTCGAAGAACCGACAACCGTTGGGGAAGAAGGGTTCTCGAGTGGCAGCCTCGTACCGGTAGGCGAAGTGTAGGGCGACCCCCGACTAGATGGAGTGACGACATGCAGAAAAAACGAATTTTTCGGTATAAATTTATAGATACCGATAGTACTACGTTTAAATAAATTCATCAAGATATTTAACTTTTACCTAGTTTATAAAAAGAGGAAATTAGGTAGTTCGTAAAAAAACAACAGCTGTGGTGGTCTACACATTGCTTGAGATTTCTTTTCATTGTTGAATTAATGACATTGCAGTGATGATAAGGACCGTTAAATGCGTGTTTCTGTTCGCAACGTGATCTATTTATTTGTTGAATGTCGCACGGATAACGGTGACAATTCTCGCGCAGCACCAACGGTGATAAGCCCAGATTCTGAAACATTCGATTTCTCCACGCACAAACGAACCCCGCCACGCCATTAATTCAATTTACCGGGATCGACTTTCTAAATGATGCACAAAACTCATTTGCGGAATGACAAGTTAAATTGCCCGCTGCCATTTTGCTTTCACGGGCTATGACATTTAGGTTCGCATCTAGATGAGCCCTGATTATCACGATTAGCCATCTGTACTGTACTTACCTGGCGTTTATCTGTTTGGTTAATGTCCAACGGCAGATTCTTAATGGTTATATATAAGCAGTTGTTGTAAAGGCGGTAAAAGCGACGCGGCTACGTGCAATATGCTTCTTGTATAACAAGAGAATAAATGGACTTGCAGATAATGAGATCGAATGAAATATTGCGTACAAGTACATTTAGCATTTGTACTAATGTTTTCACAGATTATCGTATTGTATTATTATTTCCAGACTCACAATAGTGTTTTAACATGTTATCTCGCGTTTGCATTTACAGTTCGATAAAAACTTAAATTAAAAAAAAAGTAAAAGTCGATCTGAAATAACCAGTAACTAACTATAAACAGTAAAATAATTTCCACATAAAATCCCAGGAGTCGTTCCTAAGACATACTGTATGAAGTATAAGCCCCGACTCACAATTGAAAAAAATATCGCATCATTACAAAAAATGTCCACCTTAAGGGGGTGTACACCTACAATCTATCCTCGTTTAAGAGTCAAAATGCTGATGTGGTCTCTAACCTAAAGCTAAGATGGAATGCCTTTTGCTTGATGAACTTTGATGAAGCTTGATTTACGCTGGTACTCAGTAAGATCGTGGTTTCTGGTCGAACCGAACCACTTTTGTTGCCTGCAGCACATGTACCTATTATTCTAAGTTTAGTATATTATAATTTTCGACGAGTCGGCAGCATACTGGCTAAGCGCTTGGTCGCGGCTCTGCACGGCCCCGTGTTTGTATCTCGCACAAAACAGGGATTTGTGTACTCTAGAAATAATAATTTTGGGTCTGGATGTGATCTTTTTTTGTGAGACTTTGTAATTAATAGCACTGTTAATATATCGTCGTACGGTTAGAAAAATTTCAAATAATTTTAATAAATATAGGAAAATATTTATAATTAGATGGACGGCAGCAGTAAATTCGCATTCGGACAATCACAGCTGCTGTCACAGCCGCGGCCGTTGGACACGCGTCGCGCCCACTCGCGACGCTTTGATGTGGCCCGATTTATGATAACGTGTTGTGACGCTCTACCTTGCTAATATTAACTCGCTATCAGTTTTAATCACGCTAACGTTTCACGATTCTTTGGCACCGTTAAATTTAGGAGCACACAGGTGTGATTTTATGATACGTACATTCTTATTTTCGTAGATAACATTGATTATTATTTTTATACCTTAATCAAATGTGAGTTTTTATATGCATGTGTGTGTATATATATGATGTATATAGGTATACATAATATATATATATATATATATATATATATATATATATATATATATATATATAATGTGTGTGTGTGTGTGTGTGTGTGTGTATGTGTGTGCGTGTGCGTGTGCGCGTGCGTGCGTGTGCGCGTGCGTGCGTGCGCGTGCGCGTGTGCGCGTGTGTATGTGTGTGTATGTATGTGTGTGTGTGTGTGTGTGTGTGTGTGTGTGTGTGTGTGTGTGTTTGTATGTGTGTATACCTATATACATTACATACATGTGTGTATACATATACACACACACACATATTTAATTGTTAACTATTACTTATAACCAATTTCTATTAATTAGTGTTTTGTTAATTACTAAGTACGCACGCTGCTAACTACTTTCTTAACATATAAAATATTTCTCTCTTCCAAAGGGTTTGCTGGATGAGCTCATATTAGGGTTAAGGTCGCCTTTGTACATATTATTTAAAATATTTAAATTTTGTTACCAGCTTATAGTGTGTACAATAAAGAATATGAAGAAAAGTACATTTAGTAGTAAGAGAACACTAATGAATAAGCCTAATGATTTTGTTAATATTTGCAATCCGTATTATTAATAAAACGTTCTACTTACTAATTGTGGTAAAAACATAGTATGGCTACCAAAATATTTCAAACACTAATTGACGAATGACTTAACTTTTTATCATCTTCGGAATCATGCAACTAACACTGGAAGAAAATGTTACCCATCTCATCGAAAGCATACCAGATAGGCTCAGGGAGTGCATACAGAGTAGAAGGGGCCCCACTCGCTACTAAGCATAACACTGCTCAAATAATAATCATAAAAAAAATGTGATAGGCTAAGTTTTTTCTTTTATTTATATATAATTTTCCTAAAAAGTGTGTTTTTTAACAGACAAGTAACTTTTAATATTGATTATGTTGAAACAATTTCTTAATCCCTAGCCTAAGTATATCTGTCCACAAAATAATTCCTTTCGAATATCACTTTTGTGCTGATTATTGCTTTCTTATATTTTATTAATGAATAAGCCTAATGATTTTATTAATATTTGCAATCCGTATTATTAATAAAACGTTCTACTTACTAATTGTGGTAAAAACATAGTATGGCTACCAAAATATTTCAAACACTAATTGACGAATGACTTAACTTTTTATCATTTTCGGAATCATGCAAAATGTGTTCCTTTCGAAAATCACTTTTGTGCTGATTATTGCTTTCTTATATTTTATTAAAATCATTCCCGCCAAACCGGCAGATTTACATATAAACAAACTCTTTCTCAAAAAGTAATCAGTGTTGCTAGTGAACCAAAGAGTTCTTTTCTTTTTTCCAAATATTGTTGATAAAATCTACCATTTTTGTTAAAATAATTATAAAAATGGAATGAGAAATAACATTATTTGTCGTTGATGTGAGGGAATTGATATTTGTGTAATTTTGGATTTTCCAAATATTTTCTTTTTTTTTGACTCACAAATAAAATTACATAATACCCTCAACAATATATTTTCCTATTGTAGACTTATATCATGTATTATTCATTATATTAAGTACTAGCTTTTTCCCCGGGTCCGCTCGCGTGGGCTTTAATTTAGGAACATCATTAAATACTGTTCCGTACCAAATTTAGCGAAATTTGATCACTTTTACAGTCACCTCGATGTCTGTGTCTCTCTGTCTGTTTGTTAAAGATTTGTTTGAATTCTCAAAGACTATTGGACCTACCTAGATGTTTCATAGTTGAAATGGATATAATATGCTACAGGAACACATGACTGAAGTAGACTTTAAAATTTCATAAATGCAATTCTATATTGATGTATACTGTACGTGGAATAAAACTAATTTTACGGATTTTATCACGTTTAATTTAAACTTTTTACCCGAGATTTTTTCGCATTATCTTTGGATAAAATTTCCACAAAAGCCCGCGTAAACGAACATATCGCTGATGTGAAGCGTCCGGGAAGTCTGAAGTATGGTAACATGTTCAATATCGTCCCAAACATTATATCAGCCTTTTTTGCCACATCACCAGACACGTCAGCACATAAAATTTCCCATAACAGATTCATTTGTATTCAAAGGAATCGTATACGTTTGCTCCCGTACCATGCATGATGAAATCTCATGGTCAGCTACACTCACATTCACACACGGCTACGAGAGCCGTTTTTTTGTTTATTATATATATTTATTTGTTAAAATAAAATTCATAAAATCTGGAACAAAACTTTTGCATGATTATTGACCACATCTACTTAGTAATCAGACACGAACGATTTTTTTTGACGAATTATTTCGTCAAAAAAAGTTTCAAACATCTCACAGTGAACTTAATTTGCAATTATTTAATAAATTAAAGTCGTTAGTCATTTTGCTAAATGTGATAATTGCGGTAACTCATCCCGATATTGGTCACCGGTCTGGATATTTTAAGAGTGACAGTTTTAGATGCTGCACGAATAAGTATTCAGTAGCATTCTAAATTAGAATTTTACATTAGTTTATTTAGCAGAAACTAGATAGTGCTATTATGACGTTAAAACTATGAAAGCAAAAACTACAATATTTAGTCATATCAGCGATAGAAGGATGGGTTGCGACTGGCTCATTTTTATTTATTACGTATGAATAAGGCATAAAGTGATGTTGATTCTGTTAAAAAAATACGCTATCAGCGTCGTTAGCGGTGAAAACTATTTGATGATGTTAACATTTCATGAAATAGAAAGGTTGTGTTTAGTTCATATTTTCAAACGATCTCTATTCATTGATTTGATCGAGCTACATCATGACATGGTCAAAAAATAGTGTTAAATATTATAAAATGACATCATATCACGAAATGTTAGATTACTTTATGTAATATGATCAATTCTACAATCTGGCCACGACATATATCTATTTAAATTATTACTTTTAAAATGAAATAACGAAAAAAAAACATAAGGGTTATTAAATAATTTTATAATTAAACATATAACTGTAATTTACTTATATTATTTCATTTATTAGTACCTGAAGGTTAAATATACTACTTTTGCACTTGCTGATAGATGGCGCTGTTTTGTTAATTAAAACATAGGTTGTCGGTGGAGTTTCAAATTATTATGCAAAGTTAAAACTAATTTTAAACTTTATTTATAAATATGGTGTTCATTTGAAAAAAAAACACCCGTCATCCCGCCTATTAACTATCATAATCATATATAATAGAAAATTAACATCAAAAGGAAGGAAAATACTTAACCTTATTTTTTTTGAAGTACCGTAATCGGATAAATATAGCCTATAAGTTGCCCCGGGTTACTAATTACCTACATACAAAATTTCATGGGAATCGGTCCTGTAGTTTTTCTACAGACTTTTCTACTGATTTATTATATGTTGTATAGATAATTTATTATTTCTTATGGTAAAACTAATCTTGCATGTATATTGTAAATTATATAAAAAGATAATACGAAATCATCTCACGTGGGCGTTGAAGCGGTAGTGACCGCTTCGCCGCGTACCAGATAGCTAACTTCAGTACGAACACCCAGTGTTACTTGTACTGATAAAACGACATGACATATTATTCAGGAAGCGTATTCCCACTGTTACTTCTGTTTTATAACTTTAATTATAATCTTTATTTATAAAATATTATTTATGACGTAATTTGTTACATATCTGTGAATTGTATTTGAGGTAGCACGGGCTTAAGTATACCCTGATAAAAGTAAATTCATGATTTTCAAATCTGGTACGAAAACGTTCTTTGGAGTACACACTTTTTTGCTTTCTGGTAATCCCTTAAAAAGAGTTGTACAGTTTAAGTAGGTACATGAGTCATTAGGTTATGACCTGCATGGCAGTATGCGATATAGGGAGGACCGTAGATCGTTGTCTGTTCGCTGTAACATGTTAGCTCGAAGGTTTACGCGTTGCTGTGATGCAGTAAAAGTGACACTCTTCAAAACCTATTGCCAGTCCTACTTGTTTTGTTCCGAAAAACCTATATTGAAGTTATGACAAATATTCTCATATATCTATATATTTACAACGGAAGTTATAATTTTTAGTTTAGTCTTGCACTATGGTCTTGGTCTTGCATTCTCGGTCTTGGTTTAGGTCTTGTTCTTATTCATTCGGTCTTGGTCTTGGTCTTGCTAATATATCTATGATCTTGATCTTGGTACTCTTATAATCGCCAGGCCAAGACCAAGATTGCAAGACCAAAACCGATTTTGCTCATCGATAACAATGATAAATAATATTTGGGATTCGTAGTAGCATTTTGATGCTACAGTAGCCTGTACTAAGACTACATATGTTTACCTACAGTTATTCGATGGGAATTATTTTAGTGCAGTTCAAATATTCAAGTTCAAAAGTGAATAACAAGTTATAATGTAACCTCATCAGCTTTTGATTCCGCTGCCTACTGAAAGTGGCATTTCCAAGAAAATGGTAAATATTTGTTTATACTAAACGAGACACACGGATAAGTGAGTGAAGAGCAGATATGATATACCAGTATGTGGCATTTTCTATCATTTCTTTCTTTCTAGCACAGACAACTCGATTCTTGATAGCACAGACAGCTCAGTGAATATACAGGAGTACTTTAAGAATTACATTTGCCTTTACGACTACATCCGGAAAGTTTTAATAGGATCTTATTCATCGTCCTTCTCTGAATTATTATCATATAACCAATCATTTTCTCATAATGCAATATTAATAAATTCAACTCATTATGCCTAAGTAGACTACAACATTAACAAATAGTGGAAAGCGAGTACTGACATTACTACAAGGCGTGTTTCTATCTCGATCTGATGGCCTTTATTCCTTTGTAATGAGATATTTGTTTAATATCTGTAAATTGTTACGAATTTTGCTCTGTTCTGAACTGCAAAACTTCTTCCTTTATTTGAAATTTGGTACTTTTCTTCCCGATTTCAATTTATCTAATTTGTTTGTCAATAGATCCTAATGAGAAACATTTAAGAACAGTAATGAGGACTTTGGGTGATAGTGCAAAAATGTCTTAGTTATGAAATCTGCAAAGAAATTAACATAGAGAAGTAAAATCCACTTATTAGTGCTTTATTTCTTCGATACACTGTCTTAGCAGACAGTCTGCTTGTTACATATTGACATAGGCATTGTGAATATGAGTAATGTGTATATATAAATATATACTAGCCATTACAAAAAACGACAGACTATGATTTCTTTAAATAAATAATCTTGAAATTATATTTATGTTTGTTTTCGGCCCGGAACAGGTCTCTAAAGACTCTACTCCTTACCCTAGCAATACTACGTAACAGGGCCATAACTGTTGTTGAAGTCAGGAATCGCCTTGCTCCTCGAGATGTGCACGTGACAGGATCAGGAGACGCCTCAATGAAACTGATATAAGGGCGAGAAGACCTGCACATGGTCTAGAGCTTAGCAGGCAGCATCGAGTCAGCAGACTTGCATTTGCACAGGAACATGTGAATAGGATATGGAACAATGGAGCCAAGTAATGTTCACAGATGAGTTCCAATATTGTTTACGAGTTTTGTTTGCCGGATATACTTTTCCAAAGAATAACATAAATAACACATATCAATACGACGTTGATACCAAAAAAAATCTAAGACAATTACTTAAAATTCAAAGTGAGTCGTTTTTGTGCCGGTCAGTGTACAATTAGTTAATAACTTGTTTTCTGCGCCGACTATCAGACCCTAATACAGCTATAAACCAAAACTCAACAAAACAAATATATCGTTCGAATAATTAAATATGACCTCAAACGGTAAAGTCATTCTGAAGTTACACGATCAGTAACAGACTCACCAACGATTATAATATATGAATTAAATGTAGTTATGTAATTTACTTAATAATGTAATTAATAATATTATTTATAGTGCATATATCTTATTGTGATTTTATAACGATTTATCTCTTTATTTAGTCATTGAGTAATACTATGGTGGATCATTTGGATTGCTAATTCGTTCCGACTTGTATTACATCAACGCATATAGGCTCAGTAACTTTAATTAAGAAAAGTTAGAGCTTTAATTAGAAGAAAATTTTTACTACTACTTGAACATTTCTTCGCTGATAAATGTGTTATTTTTTCTGGAATTTTCCGTACGACTAACACAAACGGCTACACATGGAGGGATGTACTGTTACGCCAAGTCGCAACCTAAATGAGCTGTGAAAAGTCCTTTAGGTAACTTTAACTAATTTATCGCCCAATTATTGTTACTGTACAGTCATTAGGATTATCATTATTTCGTTTTTATGCATTCATAAATTGAACGTCTCTCTCCGAGCCGGCGGGTGCTTAGCCCGCTTTTCATGTTACGCCATTTTCCCTGGAATATATAGATCGTAAATGGAATAGTGGCTTTATTTACGATGCTCGTAGAAAGTGTAAGTGGCAAAGTTGTATTTTATCCGATAAGCAGTTCTACATCGCATCAATATTGTACTATAACGATATGCAAGACGGACGTGTAAGTCAAACAATTATATTGGACTTTTATGAATCGTAAAGTTTTCCTTGCATTTACTCTTGAAAGGAAATGTTACGATTTAAGTGAACTCGCCGCGACATTTGTAAGCGTTCAGGATTAAGTGCTGTAACATTGTTCAGTCCGTCTGTTATTGCTGTATTTTATAAATTTACTAGGTTGTAATGTTCGTTTTCTGACCTGGAAACCGTTTGGGTTGAAAATATAACAAAAAAATAACAAGGAAGTTTTAGTTGTATCTTATAGATATTAATGTCAAAGATGATAATGAGAAACGACATTGAATAAAACTGAAATTATTACATTAACATATTTTATTAAAAAATAAGTAAAAAATTTGAATTTAGGAAATCATTGAATGACAAATGCGCCCGATTAATTGCGAGACGACGCTTTAATCAACTTAAAATATAAAGTGCTATTATTGCTTCGTTTACCTCTGAAGACGAAACTGTATTGCCTAACATTATTATACTAACTTTATATGACTTTCCAAGAAAACAAGGGGTGGTCCATCCAGATAGTGATCTCCCTTCAATGAAGGAATCCAAAAATCGATTTAAGTGTATGCCAGAAAACTCATTACAGATATATATAGCGTGATTATCATATTAAATCATAGAATATACTATAATACATACATAGTAGAACGGGGGAGTGGCCGGAGTCCGTGTAGCCCACCAACATGTCACTAACATGTCAATTCACACCTATAAATGTAAACCCAATTAATCGTTTCCAATTTTCGAGTCAAGCGTTGCAAATTGTGCAATAATTACGTGTCGAAAGAACAGCGAGAAATGGAATTTTAATAAAGGAGACATATCATACAACCAGTAAGTCGAAACTATGTATATTTTGTGAATATTATAAACACAAATAAAGAAATATATATGTGCGAAAAACATTAATCAAAAGTCTAAAATGTGTAAATTGTCTGTCAAACACAGGTAATCGGGTTTGTAGTAATGATAATACAACGTTATTGCTTGTGTGTGTGCTCCCGACGACACCGATTCTCGAACAAAATAAGGTTGACAGCCATTCTATTATTATATTATAATATAGTATTTCTATGTTTTAAATATTGATATAGCACCTGATATAGAGAGAGTAGCAATTTAATGCCTTTAACTGGAAATGTTAATACTGTCCACCAGTTCGTTACGTTTAGGGAGGTTCAAAGGCGTTAAGTTTAGGAAAGTAAGTGGCGGTGTTAGACTGGCCACTACCTCATTTAATTCTGAGAGTGTCGTAAGAAGTGACAGAGGGAATGTCTTACTAATCGTGACTAAAAATTAAAACAACTGCGGTTGCCAACTCTATTGGTTGAGAAGTTCTATGTTCGGCAGGGGACTTTTGATAGACTGTAATGGTAATGGTTGTATAATGTAATGCTTATGTAAACTGAAAATAATAAAATAATTTCACATTCTGAAGTCGGTGTTAAATCACAGTGTACTTATAGAAAAATTCAAGTCCCGAATTTATAATGTAATATTATTTTATTTTTCGATTCTTTGAATTCGGCTTTTACATTTTGTTAAAAGCTATTTATTTACGCTTTTGTGTAGACTGAGGAATATAACAACCTCAATGTCTTCTAAAAAGGTACATAAAGAACTTTATCCCCTATTTTTCCACACGTTATCCGGGAATTTTTTTACAAATATATAAGGGACCGCCCTTGCTTGTTCACTATTAACGAGTTCACTATTAAGTTAAAAAAAATTGTCGAATTGTAAATCTTCACCTTTGTTTTGAAGTCGGCTAAATTTTAGGGGAACAGAATGCATATAAGTGGACAATATTAAATTAAACCTATGTCAATTATCTGATAAATAAGAAAATGTCACTTTGAAAGTACATCACAACCGGCAGTCAGCCAAGCGATGAGTCAGAATCGATAGTTTATCAGAAGCTGCCGTGGGCGAACAGGGCCGCAATTACGAGTAAAACCGCCCGCTTGAACCCATAAAACCTAAATACGTATAAAGTGTCTTGCAATTATTTAACGATCTTCGGGCATAATATTTATAATTTGAGTACTGCAGAACATAATTATTAAAGTTTAAATTAAAAGCTTAAGTTTAAATAGTATATCCTCTTTTGACGTCGAATACTTGAAATTTCTTTTATAATGCCGCCGGCTCTTTAAGTTAAAATAATAATTGTGTCGTAAATTAATTCATATAACACGTCCACGGACAACAGGAGAAAATTAAGTGAAATCATCACCATACGATCACAACTTTTTCGGTGCAAACAATGGGGTGCTCGCGAACCACCAATTTTTCTGTCATCGTCCGCCATACATTCCGCCTTATAAGGATTGTGATTACATTCACTTTACAATACCTATGAATTATATAGATAATTGAGATGACAGACCAACGACGCCGAAAGTTTACCTTGGTGTTTATCGAAACATTTATCACGTTTCTTTTGTTTTTACGTCCCGCGATACGGAAGCGACGTCTTCATCAGTCGGCCGTTTTGTTTACGTGAAAAGGTATGGGCGAAGGTAGCATTGACATTCGCGTTAACTGATCGACTATATGAACGGATTTTTAAAAACTCTTTCTTTTTATATCTATATCGGACCGTAACAGTCTAATACTGGATATAAACTCACCCATTCTATGAATGATTGCCACATTATCTGCGCTTGGTGCATCGCCATCCGCCTGGGATTGGCGATTTTAGTATCAGATATTTCGCACGATTTACGCTGTTCTCCGTTTGGGTAATTTTTTTAAATCACGATTGTCATATTACATCTGTCAAAAGTCCTGTGCTGAACATTGGCTATTGGCAAAACAGAAGGTAGGTTGCAATCGCAATTTTATTTTCTTGGTGTTATAATAAAGACTGGTGTTTGTTTCCCTTTGCCACCTCTACTCTTACACCCACGGGACGATACAGATAGATATTCTTATACCGCCACTACACTGTAGTCTGCCTGTGGTATTCCAGCAGCTATTTGAGTGCCTCGAGACCTATCTAGCCTTTCCCATAGTCGCCTCTTACAACAACTACGGGACGAATTAGGACGATGGTAGATGAATGGAGAAATTACTTATGCAGTCACCAGTCACCACACAGCCATGTATTAGGCTAAGGCCTCAGTGGCGCCAAACGAGGAGTTTTTGGCGCCTAAGGCCTAAATAGTTAGGCCTTGGTCCAAGGTTCAGTATTAGGTATAAGTAGAATTTAGAAATACACGAGCATATTTGTCATGTTTTGTCACGCACGTTGAACACTTCTCCCCGCTGAACTAATATCACTAATGCCTTTACCTGTGTCGAAACTAATGGTCGCACTATATGAACATGCACAACAAACCCCGCCGGTTTAGGGTCCCGTGCGCTTAACAAATTAATGCACTGTTTTAGAATACAGTGTGCTGAATGATCTCCGTTTATGTTATTGCGTAGCAACGCTGTCCTTCTCGCTAAACGCTCTTTAGTGAAGCCTCATTTTTTATAGAATAAGAATGACAAACGAACACACAGTCTACCTTAAGATAAGTGGTTGCTGTGGCAAATAGACATCTACATTTATCCTTAATTAAGAATCAAAATTCAGATGCATTATCAGATTATCACCCCTTTTTTTTTTTTTTGCGGATGGAAAATCATCTAATGACGCCTTTCGCTCTGGGTGGAGCGTAAGGGAGTGTCAGACTTTTACTGACTAAAAACCATCCGTGTTCCTTCAGTGCCCTTACGTTCCGGAGCCGCGGTATCTCTTTCGAACAGCCAGCAGCCCCGGCAGGCGTCGGTCCTTGCGGGCCCCTTCACGTTGCTGACAGCTCTTTGAGGCGCGCGTGGAACAAAACGCGCCATCGACACGGCCTGTCGCCATTAGACGGACGGACGACGAGCTACCCATTGCTCGCCGTCCACAGGCCCGCGCCTACGGTGGCCGGGGGCCACGACGTAGCCCCCGACGCCCGGGGCGTCTCCCGCGGCGGCCGGGGAGGAAAGCTGCTGCTCTCTCCTTCTCCCGCTCCGCCACCTCCTTCGCTAGCATCACTGCTTCGCAGAAGGTGGTGACGGCATCCCATTCCGTCTCGCTCCGGACCATGGCTTCGACCAGGGCCGGACGCGAGAGGTCGCCGCCGCCTATCGCCGCTACGAGACACGGCGGTGCTCCGCCCAAGCAGTGCACACCTCCACGGTGTGTTCCACCGTGTCCTCCGGTCCATCCTCGCAGTGGGAGCACCCGGGCATTTCCTTCCGCCCGATTCGGTGCAGGAACCTCCCGAACACACCGTGTCCGGTGAGGACCTGCGTCAGGCGGAAGGTGAGGATGCCGTGGCGTCTCTCAAGCCACTCCTCAAAGAGGGGTCTTATCGCCGCTATAGTGGCGTGCCCAAGATTATCACCCCTGAGGACTGAGATGGAATGCCTCGTTTTCAGTAAATAGGGTCTAATTAGTTATATATAATTAATTAATTAGATAAGTTATAGTAAGAAAGTTAACAATAAAGAATATAATAATAGTAATACTATTATTAGTTAAATGAAGCTAAAGTTTTATGATAATGTAAATTTAAACATATAAAGTTATAGTTAATAGCATAAGTTTTAGGCTGTATAGTTTACCTATAACTTCTTCATATTCAAAAATTGAAAATGCATCATCATAAAATGCAATAACGTCTACAAACACCACGGTAATGTTTTCACCTCAGTTATTCGACTGTCAACATAAATTGGACTTAAGTCGGAATTAGTTTCTGATGGTGATTGTACATCTTTATTGCTTTTCGCTACAACCGTTCACTTTCTCTATTTTACTCATAAATTCGAACTTTCATAATAAGTTATAACGAATTTATTTGTGAAACAGTAACTTTGGTCTCGAACAGATTCGTGATGTGATTTAGCTGCATTTAGCCATCACCATCATCATACTAACCATCAAACGTCCGCAACTGAACATAGGCCTCTTCCTCACTCTCGGAAGATTGGATATTTGCCATAGTTGCCACGCTAGACAAGCGGATTTCTACCGCAGTTTTTTATTTTCCGGATGTTTTTAGGAAGACGCTGCTGATCATCTCTTGGATTGTTTCCCTCTGTGGCCTCTTATGACTCCTACGAGGCGATACGCGATAGCGGATATTCTAACTCCGCCCCTACGCGTGTACGCGTCCTTCTGTACATCGAGAATGTATTCAATATGTAAAAGAATTTTTTTCTATTATTTTAAGTATTCTGTAGAAATTTATGATATTCTCTTTTATAACAATTTTGGCACTGCTTTTTTAAAAATAAGCCTAGTGGTATATGTTATGTAAACATAAAATATAAAAGATCTAAACTATGTAATTGGAGACAGAGATGACCGGCGTTCGTCAACGCACAAAAATGCTTTCACTCTCATTGGAACATCTCGAGGCGATCGATTTGCTCCACCCGTACTCCATATTTGGATCGAAATTATATAACATCATGTAAATCCATATTGAAGAATAGCTTTCATCTTGCTATTCTAATTCTCGTAATTTCTGCTCTCATACGTCAAAGGGACATATCAACATTTGCAGAAATCCAGTCGTATTATATTCTATTTAAGCCAAATAGAATTTACTATTCTTATTTCTGGTATCTTTATAAGTATTTTTGTCTCTAATATTTTAATATTTGATACTAAAAAGATACTAGAGCCAATATGAAGAACGGTTGTAAAGAACTATTTATTGTTTGAAGAGAAAAAATAACTTTATTTACACTGTTAAGGGTCTACGGTACGATCCGTCGGTTCAGACTGATCGAAACGACGGATCTGTAGTGTAGGTTACGATCGTTAGCGATTTACTTGATCGCAGACGACATCGGAGATCGCAACAAAAACTTAAGCAATCTTGAATATCGTAGCGATAAATCGACAGTGTATAAATTTTTGCGATCGACGAGGTAGGTAGGTCTGTGCCGTCATTCTCATATAATTGTGCCAGTCTTTTGGGTGGGTACCTCAATTCCTTTAAAATACTCATATGCGTTTATTGATGTCGTTTTAATAGCCTATTTCCAACCCACACTTTTCTACGTTTTTTTATGTGGGCGGACTAAATTTACCGCCAAATAGGCATAGAAAAGTAGTAAAGTAGTTTGTGTGTGAACGGTAAGCTTTGATCGATCTATCGTCACGATATCCTTTCAGATTTATCGTAACGACGGATCTTTTCGTATATGGGGCCCATTACTGTTACACTGAACCATAATGTTACACCAGAGCTACTTCGCCTATTGCTAATGTATGTTTAATGTGATTATATGTCGATACATTGTCAACTGTCAAACAGTTCTTAAGTGTAACATTAACACTTCTACATATATGTATTTGGTTAACTGCGCCGCCTCATTTCGAGTAGATGTCGATGTGAGACAGACGGCGTGGGAGGTCGTAATCGATATTAGATAACTGCATTAGGTTTACATTAGTAAACCTGAATAATCGATTTGTTGAGTCACAATTCGATTGTTGTGTTACGTCACTACTCTCGTATCGATTAGTTTCGTGTATTCGTTAACGACCGCCCGTGGCTCGTTTCGCATGTAGATATCTTTGAATCGCTTTAACACCGTTGTTCCTGTAACATTAATTTTCTTAATATATTTTAATGTCAACATCGCTGTTGTTGGTCCCGTTTGCTTTGTCAGCTACAACCAGTTTTCAGTCACGTTCTGTAACATCTGCTGTTAATTATACAAGCCATTTTGCTTTTTATATTCTTTTTCTTAATAAAGAAAACGACACCTCACCCTCATATCCATACAGTAGTGTTTTGTAATTTCACAAAGCGTAAAATTGCAAGCCTTATTTTAGTTTTCATGTGAATAAAAGAGAATAAATAAATAAGTAAATGGCATCATTGTCATCATCAATGTCAGTAACTAACTGATAACCGTAGGACGTAGACGCTTTTTCAAGTTAGGTGAAAGTGTTGCATTTATCACGCTTGCGGTGCCAGACTCTTCACATTATAGACGATGCTATTGCTCACTAATATACTTTAAGGTTTGTCAACTACTTAGGTGATTATTTCGCAGCGTATAAGCTGTTAAGAAACGTGATTGCTTTTTTCACTCTGTCCACTTTATCGAGACAGTCGTACGTTGCCGCCGCACAGCACTCGATGAGCATTTATTTACAAGTAACTAAAAGATTCAGAAGCGATCCACTGAATGTGTATTGATCTTTGACAAATAAGTTTAAAAGGCGGTGAAATGGTGCCTATATATATATATATATATATATATATATATATATATATATATATATATATATATATATATATATATATATATATATAGGAAATAAAACCACATATAATTCGCAAATTAATTTTTTTCTTCATTAAAATATTTATTTTAAATGTGTGTTTTTGAAAAAAATATACCATTTCTTTACGCTTGGATACTGATTCTGACAACACACTTAACGGGAACCACAGGGTTTTTCTTACATATGGTATATATATATATATATATATATATATATATATATATATATACATATATATATATATATATATATATATATATATATATATATATACACTCACACGAGTATCGGTAATGCGGGGTCTTTGACAGTCCTCTTACTCCTCGGCCAATGCAGAGATAATAAAACCACATACAATTTGCAAATTTTTTTTTTTGAAAAAAAAATTCTATATGCTTGGATACTGATTCTGATAACGCAGTTAACGGGAACCATAACCAACCGGGTTTTTGTTACATGTTGACTATATATATATATACTCCGTCTTAGCATGTCTTCCTCTACCATTATCTTCTATTAGCCGCCATCTCTTCACTCACTCCTTTCTAACGCATACCATCCCTAGTGCAGTCCATCCATCTTTTTTTAGATTTCCCTCTACTCTTGTGTCTATTCACTTTCATAGCCAACCTTCCTGTTACATAATTCACTTCGCTTTACATGATACCATACAATACCAAGCTAGCCTACTACTTCTCGACTTTTCCGTTCTAAAGCCTATATCATACTTTCGTAATACCCTGACTTATGCGAAATGTACTATATATATATATATATATATATATATATATATATATATTATATGTATATATGACTTTTCCGTTCTAAAGCCTATATCATATACATGTCGTAATTATTCCACTGAAACTTTATGCGAAATGTACCATGGAAATCAAATCGTGACACATAGACCAGTGAAAGGTTACACGCAAGCCGATAAACAATTGGGTCTTTCTCACACGATGTTTTCAAGCAACTGAAAATTTATTTTACGTATACTACACGTTGCTCGTGAGTCGTGCACTATTTGCATGACACAGGTTTGACGTCAGTTCAGTTCTGATTGAAGTGTCAGTGCAGGTGACTCAGGACCGTGTTTTGTGGCATTTCTTGGTGGACGCTTCTGTTCAGTAGTGGGCTTGTGATGGGCTGTAATGAAGATCATGATCATGATCGACGCTACATGCCATGTCAGTTATTTTTTTACATACATTTTCTTTCGGAAGTTGAAAAACATCCATTTTCATGTAATTATTTACCATCATGCGACAAAAAAGAAAAAATCGTGGACAGCTACTGAGAATTTCTTGACGGAAAAACTCAACAAACTGATTTTTTGGTCCTACCCGAGATTCGCACTGATCAGCAGTCGCACTGCTTTATCATGAGTGTAAACTTTTAGCTGGTTAATTATTTTATTTGTTTTTTTACTAAAAATAATTTAATTAAAGGAAAGCAATTATTTATTATGTTTTATGTTATACTAATATTCTACTAACATTTCACATGACAGAGAGAATTTCTCCAAAAAATTCATCTATATTGCATGACAAAAAGAAAAATTTTCGATCCTCTTAGGAAGTCTCCAGAAGATATACGGATATTTTGAAATAGCATCTACGGAATTCTACGGAAATTTTCATACTAGTCTACGGATTTAAATAACTCGAGTTGGTAACACTGCCTTTAATAACGCTGCAGCAAGACTCTTCCACGTTAATAAGTAATTTAACATCGTATAAGTTTGACGGATACACAAGAAAGAATCATCACAGAATAGTCTTAATGATTTCTTATATTTACGCGAACACTACACATAAATTTGAAATTAAAACTAGTTTTTAACGAATTTTATCGCGTATAATTCCCGACGGTTTGGGCACTTTACAGCACTCTTGGTCACTGAGGTGTTAGACGTCCGAATGTCATAGTTAACCACGGCCACCTCTAGATTAAAATTATTAATTTTTGTTCCGATCTACACAGTATGAACTTACGGTATCTTGAAGTCTTGCAGATGTATGCTTGGATTGGGATTTAATTTTATTAATTATAGGATCCCAGGCAGAAGGTAGCACCCAGCCATCTTCTCTATTGAAATTAGGATGTTTTTTGATTTCAATAGTAGGCTATAGTGTAGATGTAAGATATAATAGTAGAAAAGAACACAGGTTCCTTCCAAGTACCTATACTAACCTGTGATCTTTAGCGACTGCAGACTTCCTGGAGCGTCGATTCTTCACATCAGCTTTGTGTTCTTTGATGCGGGTTTTTATTGATTTTTTTATTTGTTCCATTTGTAAGAGAATCCATATTCACAATCAAGCTTGTACACTCCTGCATCTAGTAAAGGGACATTACACTTGACTGATGGTAAAAACTGACTAATCTTCGGTGGCTTGAAGTATAAGTACTCCGGAGGTAGCCGTGGTTAACTACGACATTGGGACGTCGAACACCTCAGTCCCCCCCCGTGACCATCTGTGCAGTAAAATGCCCGAAACGCCGGGAATACAAAATAAGTTAATATACGCGATAAAATCCGTAAAAACTGGAGTTATTTTAAAGAACAGTCCTATTTGGGTAGCGCCGTTTGCGTAAACAAGCTTAAGAGAAGCATTCCTGTAGGCTACCTTATAGTTTGCATTGTAATCGCATAGCTTGTGAATATCCCAGTGCGTGGTTTGTCATTAATACCTTTAAGGCCTTTCGCGCACGCCGCAATGATAAACCGTCTCGCCCGGGTGTCGAACCCGGTAGTCGACGTGACCGCAGCACGAAGCAAGTCGAAACACTGCTCCCAGCCCATGTCACGCTCCTATACAAAATTTTCTTGCCTTACCGACATTTAAAGACACGTATTAACCTAACGGGTCGTTAAGAGTGGAAAGTGGCGTACATTTCCAGCAGATACATTAAAGCGAGAAGTCGCTAATACTTGCATTATTTTCATACCATACGGAGAATGATAATATGATTCTACACCATTTCATTCCTTGAATTCCTGCGCACCTCACCTGGCTGCTATCCTTCAGGACTGGATGTTAACTTTGTGACTGCCTCCTTAATTTAGTTTCGTAAACGCGGCTGCTGATCATGAGTTCCTGGGTTCAAATCCCTGGGTCGTGCCAAAAATCAGTTATTTAATTTTTCAGTCAAGAAATTCTCAATAGCAGCCCGGAGTCAGGAAGTTGGCGGTGCTTTATACCCGTGCCTCGGAGATTACGTAAAGTTGTTGGTCCTGCGCCTGATATCTCTATGCTCGTGTCGGCTTACCATCGCGGTGTTTGCGCACACATTTATATCCTGACCTGCGCAGATGGCTGGTCTCCGTTAAAACTGGCCGCCGTGACCGAAATTCGATTTGGAAGACATTCAAATGTTAACTTTATTAAAATATTAAAATTATTTTTTGCAAGATCTCACCATTTAAGTTGTAACTTATAGTAATGATGTCTGATTAATTAAAAAGAAATACAAGTAACGCTACGTTCCCCGTTGCGATCCGTGATTAAGTGAAGTGAAATACATATAAAATCTATTTATTAAAAACAATTTTTTGAGAACTTACGATAATTTAATAACGACGTTGAAGTTGTTAAACCAGTACATTATTTTGTAAATAATTTTTGTGTAATTATTGCTCATAAAAGGAAACTGTTAGAAACGTTAGGCGCATGTGAGGCTAATTAAAATACATAACCCACATTCTACTTATTAAGCTGAATGAATTCTCTAGTAATCAATCGTTTGTTGCTATCTGATGAGTCAGTTCCGTTTGGTAATAAATCTATTCGATATTAATTAAGATTCGTATTAATCAATCGTATAAACTCAAGAATATCGATGGACTTGTCACTTTAATGTTACTTTCAGTCTCCATAATTCAAGCTGAGGCGGTAAATAATGCCGAGTAATTAAGTTTTGATTGAATTTCGCAATGAAAATTAATAAAATTAGCAAAAAACAAGACCGATGCAACAGGACTTTCATATTTTTAATTAATAAGACACACTAGCGGGCATATTACGATGGAAGCTCAGACCCAAAGAAAGAAGGACAGAACGCTGCGTTCATTTCAAATGAATGTATAAACCAAGCCAAAACTATAAACTAATTCGCAAACAACATGGTATTGGGTACATATGTGTGCGTTCAGCAGTGAACTTTATCATAGTTATATACATATTTTAGCATAAAAGCCCACTAAGAATGTTGAGTTTAAAAGATAACTGCGTATGACAGCTTGAGTATAGTCTTCGAAGTTATTAAAGTTATATATGCCATAATGCTTCACGTATCTTTAAATATTTTTTTATTTCTCAGACATACAGGTTTTCTCACAAATTTTTCCTATACCGCATAGCACATGGTAAATCAGCATATAAAATTGTAATTAACAATTTCTTTCTTTAACAAAGGTTGCTCGCGTACTGTGAAATTTACCGCGGTTCAGTCTTCGAAAGTAGAAGCATTAATTTTATTAGGATAACACCTACTAGATTTAATTGCTGCTATAATGATAACATTAATAAGAGTTTTGTGATGTAACTCGATTTATAGTTATCGACATTGGTAGAAAGTGGCAAGAGGTTCGTAAAATGGATTGCGTTCGCATTTGTTATATTTATTTACAATTTAATGGTTGTTTTTTTTCGTAACGGGTGAAGATAGGCGGAAATCTGCAAAAAAATTTGCAAATATCTTTTCAATTTTATTGTCACTGTGACTATAAGGATCACTCAACCATCTATCCATTACAGCCTATAAAAGACAACTAATGAACACAGCCTCCCCCATATATTGCCGCATAGGGGGGGATTTTGCTAAACATACATAGTTGACGCATGGGCAAGCACGGGCTTGGCCGCAATCACCTGTTTGACAACAGCAGTTTTTTATACATTTGATTTTTTATCAGGAAGGTGCTAACGACGAAACTCTCGTGGTGATATGTGATAGAGTATATTCTTAACTGTTTAAAATTATAAAATTTATCATTTAGAATTTGTCATTATAAGATAATCGTGGTTGGTAACTTAGCGGATAAACGCTGACGTTATGATTTCATATTACGGAATCAAATCAAACTCGATTCTTGCTCCCAGAGTTAGGTGAGCAAACCTGCATGTGTGAAAATTAAAAATATTTTAAGGTCACGAGAAGTCAACAAATACACACTAGAGCAACACAGCGAACTCCTCGCTGTTTTGAAAACCCGTTAGAAATTAGAATAGATCTGTGCGAGAAAAAGGGCCTAGAAGCATTAAATTCCATCTGTGTTAATAATTCAGATATGTAAATTGGGCTGTTAGATAATTTGCAACAGCGCCGTAAGTATTGCGGTAAAGCCGCCCTAAATTATGGCTGTAATCAGTGACGTACATAAACCTGAATTACTTATGAATGGAGTTCTTAGAAGCTCCAAAATTAGGATTACATCGAATTGACGTCTATTAAACAATGAATTTATTCTTGGATTAATTTTTGAATCAGGACCCGTCAAAGAAAATAGCAATGTAAGTATTCATTGTATTATAATCGATATTGGAACGTTACTGCCTTGTAATTGTGTTTAAAACGTTACACTGATGCGGTATTATAAAGTAAGTCCATTTGTAATTAACTGAGTGAATCTGAAAGGCCGACATGCGAGGATCATTGTAAATCACTCAACGCTAGCAACAATGGTTTCGGTGGTTAAATAATAAATAATGGTCGAGCTTTCTACGGCTCTAGGTTCTACTCGGTCATCTATCATTAAGTCGGTATTACATTAGTATTCCGCGTGCAAGTCGTTCCTCACTTTCACTGATAGATTCGTTCCTAGTTTCATCATTTACCGAGATAAGGGACATATGTCTTCTATTAGATCACGAAATGTTTGACTGAGTACAAAAACTTGATGACGGTATATGAAATATTCAAGAAATGAATTTGTATCATCTTTAGAAAAGGCCGTCCCTTTTACATTACATTTTTTAAGTTTTTAGATGATTTAAAAAAAGATATTATGTAAAGTTATGACGAATGCGTGCTTTCCTTAATTCTTGTAGAATTATGAATATAGGTATTAATACTACACAATATGTGTCAAGTTAAATCGTGTTATAATATTTAATATTATTACCGAACCGATTTATTTGATTGTCTTTGTAAAAGTACAAAGCTTTTGTGTGGGAGCTACATGCGTGGACATTTCTAGTGCAATAACTTAAAGGCAAGGGCATCGGAGGTGAGCAACACAAAACAAAAACTATATTAAGATATTACATACGCGGGAAATCTGAAGTCTGTGAACACGTTAACGATCGTCCCCACCATTACATCAGATTTGATAAATCACAAATCCTCGCAAAAGAACACCGATTCCTACCAAGGATCGTACGTATATCAACGTTTGGCTATTGAAATTAAAAAACATCCTAATTTCAATAGAGAAGAATGATGGGTGCTGCCATCTGCTTGTGATCCTATAATTAACAAAATTAAACCCAAACCCAAGCATACCACTGCAAGACTTCAAGATTTAAAGATTCAATCTACGCAGAAAGAGAAGCTCTTTTTGCGTAGATTGAACCAAAAATATTTGTATTAAAAATTGGTTGACCCTGCAGGCCATCCCTGGAACTTCCCGCTAATTTCAAATGCAAAGCGCTCCAAATTTCACCAAATTATGTTGCGAAATCTCGAAGTTATGTAAAATAAAAACGTTTTTTTTTTTCAAATTCTTTGTCCTTCGATATCTCGCGAACGAATAAACCGATTTTTATTTTCCAAACGGAGTTCGACGTCATTTTTTGAGATTAAGAGCTCATTTGTTTTTGAAATCGATCGGTAAAGACGTTTAAAAGTTATTCTAAAAAACGGTTTTTATTTTTTTATTTTTGAGATTTCTCAAAATCTACTCATCCGAATCAGTTCATATTATCACCAAATCTATTCCACATTGAGATCTTTAGAACGATCTCAATCGATCAAGAAGTTCAAAAGTTATGAAAGGTTTACGTACGGACGTCCACGTGAAGTTAATCAGAATAGCTTCCTGGGATCTCAAATACATACAAAAATTTAACAGTTTTATAGTTTGCAAAACTGCTCAGCAGTTTCTTGGTAGAAAATGCTCTCTTACATACAAGAATCAGCTTAACACATTTGCAGCTTTACCATGCATGCATTTATTTTTGTAATTTAAAATATAATTCGTTTTAGTGGCATCTCTTGTCCCTAGCGCATCAATAGCTTAGCAGACCTTTCAACCCTTTGAACAATTGATATTAACAAAAACATTTTAATTAAATGAATCAATATTATTTTCTGTAGCATCTAGAATCATTAATAATGCAACGCGACAGCGCGTATCTCGCGTATAAGTCTGTACGAACCACAGCGGTGATATATTTACGTCGAGAAACGTGACCCGTGCGAACCAGGCGACTGCAAAGATGAAAGTTAAGCGCACACTGGGTTTAAGCTTAGCACTGTCTCTGTGTGGTCCAGTGGCTAATTGACTCTCGTGTTTTACGAGTGTCAGGGAGATCGTCTCGCTGATTTAGATAAAGAGCACTAACCTGGTGCTTCATCACAATATTAAATACTAGCTGATCTTTGAATTTTACAGTAAATATCCAAAATTTGCCTTGTCATGGTGTCGTATGATTATTCACTACCCCATATCGTCCCGTGGGTGTCGTGACCAGAGGGAGATGAATCAGGCAATGGGCAGCAGTATCTTCCAGATAGCAAATCAAATAAAAAAACAGTAAAAAAAAGTCAAAGTAATAAAAAATTATGACAAATGTACCCCAAACAATCTATGCAGAAAACCTATGTTCAGAAGTAAACTTTTGATAGAATGTATAATAATGAACAGATGAGATTTAGTGACGGGAGTTGATTGTTGGATTTAGTTTCATACTTTTTGTTTTGAGAGAAAAAAAATAGCTTAAGTGCAATGATATATTAGAAGACGTATGTTTTCCAGTTCATATTACACATTACGATATTAATGGTTAATATTATGGTTGCAAAATGTTTATAAAACGATTTGTAATTCAGACGAAAGTGCGAAATTGTCACTTTTATTTACTGGGGCATGTTATGTACATAGGTTCCAATCACAGAGGTGAACGACATGAACGTAAAAATATATCAAAAGTATTTACAAATTATACGTGATTTCATTTATAAACGGAATTTTAAATTTCTAATTGTAATTCACATGTATAAACCGCCACCCGCAACACCTGTTAAAATTTATAAATAACGGAGGCACAGAAAACTTAATAAATATTTATCATGTTTATTGATTACTTTATTCGACAGAGTAAAATATTGGAATAAAAATTAAAGAATATTGGTTTGAAGTTTCTAACTGCTGGACTTCCCAAGAAATTAACTTAACCGGTTCTTTTCACATGGAAATGTTGCCAGAGTTGCCACGCACTTTGCACAAATCTTAGTATAAGCAAGACCATCATTGTCCGCTGTTAAACAGTACTTTTGGATAGATAGATTCGCCTTAGTCTTCACACTTGGTAGGCGTACTGACGATCGCAATCCCAGACGATCCCAAACTTTGTCGCTGTTTTCCGCGAGTCAGGATCAAGTCTGGATATTTTACACCTAGCGTAATTTAGATGGTTATATTTCCATCTATCTACAGCCATAAGTTCTTCCTGGCATGGCCTATAGTCGTCTCTTACTTACGCTGTCATCATACGGCCAAATCTTCTCTTTACTTAAGCTCCTGTGTCACTTAACTCCTTATTTTCCTCCTTTATCATTCCTTGATTTTAATATAATCAAATAAAGGAATCAGGAAAAGTTTTTTGACACAATAAGGTTTTAAAAAAATATAAATACTTCATTTTGAGTAGGTTATTATATATTCTTTATAGAGTAAAGGTGATAACAGGTAGTGACCTGATAATTATTTAATACTGTGTTTCCTAGACATCTACATCTATACTCGATTAGGAATCAAAACGCAGATTACTTGTTGCCCCTAAGGACTAATATAGAAAGCCTGGTTTACAGTAAACAAGGTCTCCGGTTATCTACACTCACCATACGAAAACACAGAAGCATTAATCTTCTACTATACGCTGGTGTTCTGCGAGAGCGTGTTCCTTCCCCGGTAGAACCGATCCATTTGTGCTACAATCATAATATAGCTTCAGCATGGCTCTACCACGTACAGAAAGAATAGTATAACGAACCGTTGAATAATAGTTCTCTGTAATCTGAAGTCTCGATCCTTTTATGATGTTTTTTTTTGTTTATAGTATAAACTGGGAAAAATAAGGGTAACAAACGAGCACACAGTCCACCTGACGATAAGCGAATGCTGTGGCCCGTAGACATCTACTAAATGTAGATCCTCGATGAAAAATCAAAACGCAGATGCGTTGTCGCCCATAAGGACTATAATGGATTGCTTCGTTTCCAGTAAAAAGGGTCTCCGAGTCTCTATACTCACCGTACGAAACATAGCAGTATTAAGCTGCTATTTTACGCTGGTATTCTGTGGGATGATGAGGTACGGGTGGAAGTTGAATCAAAGAAGAAAGCATGGTTAGATTTACTAGCAACCAAAGCTGGTAATTCTTCTGGTATGAATGATGAGATTGAAAGAAAAAAGGCAGAATTTAGACGTCTAAATAAAAGAGTAAAAGAAGTTGTTGAAAGGAAAAAGAAAGAAAGAACGTATAAGAATGATAGAAGGATATCTGATAATTTCCAGGCTAACATAAAAATGTTCTGGAAACTCGTAAGAACTGCCAGGGGAAATACAAAACAGCCTATAATGAATGCTATAAGAGACGAGAATGGATGTATTCTGAATGATGAAGTTTTGAATTTAAACAGATGGAAGGAATACTTTGAAAGCGTTTTTATGAGTGAAGAGTCGTCTGAATTAAATGAACTAGAAATTCCGAAAGAAGTGGAAAGGGGTATGGAGATAAGTGTAGATGAAATAATGAAAGCAATGAAAAGCATGAAAGCAAATAAGGCAGCTGGATATGATAGAGTATCACTCGAGATGCTAAGGGCTGGAGAGGGAGTGGTGGCAGGCCTGCTGTACACCTTGTTTAATTTATGCTGGGAATTAAAACGGGTACCGTATGACTGGTGTAAAGCAGTTATAGTACCAATATATAAAGGAAAAGGGTCACAGCAGGACTGCAAAAACTACCGTGGTATCAGCTTGCTTAGTATTGTGGGTAAACTGTATGCTAAGGTGTTAATTGAAAGAGTTATGAAAGAAACTGATGGAAAAATTTGGGATGTGCAAGCGGGTTTTAGAAAGGGAATGGGGTGTACAGATCAAGTCTTTTCCATGCGCATGATTGCGGAGAAGTTTTTGGCCAAAAACCAGAAAGTTTTTTGTGCGTTCATGGACTTGGAAAAGGCTTATGACAGAGTGGACAGGAATGTGTTATGGCAAACACTGAACTCATATGGGTTGAACGCTGGTTTGATACAGGCATTAAGGTCTCTTTATAGGGACTCTAGTGCTTGTGTCAGGATCAATGGGGTCTACTCGGACTGGTTTGGCATCCAAAAAGGTATCAGACAGGGCTGTGTAGCTTCCCCTTGGCTGTTCAACCTATTTATGGACAGGTGTTTGAAAACTTTGAAAGATGAAGAATTTGGGTTAAGAATGGGCGAGTTAACCATCAAATGCCTTTTGTATGCCGATGATCAAGTCATATTTGCGTCATCGGCGGCTGAGTTGCAAATGATGGTTACATTAATGAACTGGGAATTAAAAGAAAGGGGAATCAAATTGAACGCAAGTAAGACGAAAGTGATGGTTTTTGAAAGAGAAGAAAGCAAAACGGTATGTGAAATAAGAATAAAGGAGAGTTAGTTGAGCAAGTGGATGAGTTTGTGTATTTGGGATGTGTATTTAGCAGGGATATTAGATATGATATGGATATAGAATGACGAGTAAATGCAGGGAATAGAGTGAATGGGGCACTACACTCTATTATGAAGAACCAGAATGTGTCAAAAAAGGCACGTATGGTAATTCATAATGCTGTGTTAGTCCCTACTTTAATGTATGGTAGTGAAAGCTGGGTGTGGCAGAAGAAGCACGAAAGTAGAATAAATGCTGTAGAAATGCGGTCTTTAAGGAATATGCTAGGGTTGAATCTGAATGACAGGGTGAGAAATTGCGTGATAAGAGATAAATGTGGTATGCAAGATGATGTTGTGACCAGGATTAAGAAAGGAATGCTTCGGTGGTTTGGTCATGTAGAAAGAATGAATGAGGAAAGAGTGACAAAGCAAATTTATATGGCAGATGTGAACGGTCGAGTCGGGAAGGGACGCCCTAGAAAAAAGTTTATCGACCAAATTGGCGATATTTTGAAAATGGGCCACGTTAGAAGTACCCTTAACCGACGAGCATGTATGCGTAGATATACATGTAAAGGAGGCGAAAGAAGTATGTCAGGATCGTGCCAAATGGAAGTCCGTAGTCTCTGCCTACCCCTCTGGGTGACAGGCGTGAGTGTTTATGTATTTATGTATGTATTCTGTGAGAGCGTGGTCCTTCCCCTGTCGAGCCGACCCACTCGTGCTCCATCCATAATATAGTTGCAGCGTGGCTTTACCACGTACAAAACGTGTTATGTTTCAGTAATAATAAATTGATAATGAATTATAATGTTCTTTTAATAATCAAAAATTAAAGGATTTTAACCTTATTGTTAATTGGACCGATGATATTATATTAAATGTGAAACGGTTACAATTGTAACCTATGAAAGCTCACTGCTGAACATAGGGCTCCTCCATAGATTGCCTCATATCTTTGCCATAGTTGCCATACTTGGTAAACGTGTTTGCAACTGAAGTTATTTTTATTTTTAGTCATTATTAGGAAGTCGCTGCCGCTCATCTCTTGGCGTGTTTCCCTCTGCCGTCTCTTACGATATCCACGGTATGATATGGGGTAGTGGATATTCGTACACCTCCACTACACTGTCTATAATAGCCGGTTAAGAGGTTAGAGTAAGTCAGCTCAAATTCTAATTTCGCCCCCACTTCCCCGCGTCCCGGTACGCTATGTACCGACATGCTTGTAATCACTAATACTGTAAGTAGAAAGGTCGTTAGACACTTATTTCATTAGGCTTATCATATTTATGCCTGTTTCTTAAAGCCAAGCCAGCCGCTTCTTATTTTTATCACGGTTATTTCCCATTTTAATTTTACGTCGTACTGTTGCGTAATGTATATTCTGATCGTAAGCGACACAACTTCTCCCTTCAAAAGCCTAGGCGATACTAACGGAACGACAGGAATCAAGCTCAAGACGCCGATAGTTTAGGTAATTTCTTTTTACAGTGAAAATAATGGTATTTTAAAAAAAGTAAATAACATAAGCACTGCTTTATAGTTAATTCAGTTAGTATGCAAAGTTTCATGATCTTATTTAAAGTATTTTATGAATAACAGCGGTTTATTGTTTATTTTGGAGGTAACTTTGGATTTTTTTTCTATCGAGAAAATTTTACGAAATCGTGTTTTCGTCTAACATAATCATTAACTATAATCCTCAACTTTACCATATATTTATTTCAAAATTAATGCTGCAATATTTTCGGCATAACGAAGGATCTTGCTAAGCCATTTGACATTATATTTCCCCTTAACACTTCGACAAGTACAGTAGCGAGTTTACTTACAGGGCAGTTGACAGTAAACGTTTAAATGGACAGTAGCGTTCGAATGCTTCGTGGCAATTTTAATTTAAAGAAGTACAATGTAATATTTTGAGCGTCGTGTCAACTTATTCACTGAACTAAACTTGCTCGTTCAGACGAGTGGCGAGTTTAGTTGTGGGTCGCGCAGGATACGCGGGAGGGCAACACTTCGAACTTAATCGCCGAAAAATAGACCGGCCGGCTATCCCGTTCAAGTTAATTGTTAACTTGCTAAATTATTTACTAGTTGCCGTTCAAACGAGATTTTCTACTTAACTCACCAGGTTCGCAAGTTAAGTCGCTAATGTACTTGTCGAAATATAAATCATACTTAAATGTGAAACAGTCGAAGTACCTACTATTCATACAACTGTAATTTTTAATTTTTTACGTTGTATTTTATTATAAATTTTATCTTATTAAAAAAATTGGTCTTAATAGCCATTGCATAAGGGTATATTGTTATTTATTTTAAAATAGCAATAAATAATTAAAGTTGTAATTGTTACTTTTCAATGCATTGGATTGTTCAGTGTTAAAAATAGCGGCAACAAAAATAGGTGCCGCAGCATTAAACAATGAGATAGTGCGAATGATTTCATAGCAGCAAACCCTTAAGCGGTTGACATATCACGCGAAGGTTTAGCGAGAGGGCCTTATCGATTCTCATATATCGTCAAACAAAATTTTGCGGCCGATTATTCTATTCCCAATTAAAAACCTTACTATACCTACTTTTAATAAGTATAAAGCTTAACTTTAAGTATCAGTTGTTTATACCTTAGTACTGTGTACATAAGTACTAAAGGAGAACATTGTAGGACTTTATAAAAATACGCCATCGACATGCATAACATAAAAGATCTAATAATGCAAACCAACATCGCTAGTATGCATTTTTATCAGTGCTATATTTGTAAACACTGCCCTAGAAGATAACTAACTGCCCTATTATATGTATTTCATTCATCATTATTTGCAAAGTCAACGAAAATGCAACTCCCATTTGTCAACATACAGACCGCAAACAGGAAATTTTTCGCTACGCTAATACAGACCATCTTCAAAAAGTCAATTAAACCATAGATTGCAAGTGCAAAAAATAATGGTCCCAGAGCGACCTATCTAATAAACAACAGAATGGTCAATTTACTATTATGAATTGTACTATACTATTATATAAGGGTAAGGACATACCTACTGTGGTTAATATAATTCAATTACCATTAACCCATCGATTAGTGATCGAAGCATTAACCCAATTATATTTAGTCCGTGTTCTTAGGACAAAAAGAAAAACTAGTGGTCACCGTGTGGTCGAAATTCAACCTTGATTTATTGAATATATTAAGTCTGTATACATATGAAAACTAAAGATAAATATACAAGTCTGTATACACATGAATGTACTTTATAATGTATATATAAATATACAAAATATAAAACTAAAAATTATTTAGCCTTGACAAACATTCCACAGACTTGAAAAAGAAACATTTGAAATCACACGAAATTAAGAAGCAATTATTTGTGGACAACAGAGGCTATTATATGTTTGACAATATGCTTAAAAGGGTTCAAAGTTTTCCCTTTACTGGTTGTTTAAAAACTTCTTCATCATATATTGACGAGTCATATAGATTTTGGGAAGTTTCGACGGCAGTTCGAGCCAGCAGATAGTTGACGACGAATGTATCTTAAGGCGACTACGCAAACAAAATTACTCGAAACTTGAAAGTATACATCACTATCAGAGAACTTGTATCATCGTTTTCACATGGGCAGGCATTGAATACTCAAAATCGCACCACTTTTACGTATCGACATCCACATAAAACTATTATTAAATCAATTTTTGAAGTATTCATCCCTTCAATCAACAATTATTTCAAAGGGAGAAAGCTTTCAGCATTGCACTTTAGCAGTAGGAGGAGTTCCTTAGAGCACATTCACCTACCTTAATCAGAAATATTTTTCTTCATCAGCCCATAAAACTCCACTTGCTCTCCACTCCAACTGCTTGAGCACATGAGCTTCTCACATGCTGACGTAGTCTGGTAAGCCTCTTATGACACCAAAGGAAGGAAATGGACCTATGTTTTGATTTATTCTCTTTCAGCCACCACTAATAATCATGTTACCATAAATATTTTTAAAGGGACTCTTAATTTCAAACAATACGTTTCCATGATAGAAGTAATAAAAACTGTAATATACACACAACTTCTTAATGCCCAATAAATTTAAATTTATATTCACATTATTAGATTTACTTTAAGATTATTGCAATCTTTATTACTTACAAGAGTCACCATGCTTCATTAAACAACCAAACGCCATAATGGCTGGTATTTTATTAGTCGTGATAGATTTAGAGGCTTAACGAAGATTACACCTTTCGCGCTTAGCGATCTACGTTTTACCCTTGTAACTAACTAAGCCCATGTTTATTTTCCTTGCTTCGGTAAAAGGATAGGAGCCATTAATATATCAAATTGTTATCTCTAAGCGAAAGCCGTCACAAGTAATTTCAGGTGGAAATAGCAAAGTAAAATTGTCTTGTGACCCGTAGCAAATTACGTTAAATGAAATTTATTTAACGCAAAGCCTAGTCGTGCGCCACCTTGATTCAATGTTTAGGGGTATACCGGAATCACTGTATTATATCACAATCGAAAACACGGTCGCATCAGACTCTAAGGTATTTCAGCTTAGCTCTCATGGGTTATAACGTATCTGCATTTTGATTATTGATCGAAGATAGGTGTTGATTTCTAGGGGTGGCACTCAGTTATCAGCTGGTAGACTGTGTGCTTGTTTGTCATCCCTATTTCTATAAAAAAAGAAAAATTCACCATCGAAGTTCTTTGTTCCAGTCCAATAACTAGTAAACTTAAAATGTAGCGAGAGAGTTGTCGAAATATAATGAATTACTACTAATATAATAATTTGACAAACTCGATAAATCGATAGACTCCTGCATTCGTAGGCTGTTCAGCAATGAACTTGAAATGGGATATGATGTTGGTGATAATGAAAAATATCGATTTACATTTCATTCTTGCGAAATGTTACGGATGTAGTCTTTATTTATGAGAATATAATCCGAGAATTAGAATCAGAGATATTATTTAATGTAAATGCCAATATACAGGAAT
Source organism: Parnassius apollo (assembly GCA_907164705.1). Lineage (NCBI taxonomy): Eukaryota > Metazoa > Arthropoda > Insecta > Lepidoptera > Papilionidae > Parnassius > Parnassius apollo. The sequence continues at coordinate 9,739,337 of CAJQZP010001037.1, forward strand.
GCTGCCATAAAACAATACCTTATACTAATGAATTGCCGCGCTTATTATTAAATTGTTTTTCGACATCTTGCTCAATTATTGTGACTGAATGCCATTCTCTGATTGAGTGCTGCAAAACGTACTGTTTAATTAAGATATTTTATTGTTATTGTTGTACCTATATTATTGCGCGACGAATTCTTAAAAAGCGGCCATATTAGTTTACAGTTAAATATTGGTTAATATTCAATGCCGAATGTACAAAAAACATTTTTTTACATATTTCTTTAATGTTTACTTACAAAAAAGAAATCTATATGTATTATCTACATTGTAATATATTTATTATAGTTCTTAAAAATCATGTGATGCTTCCCAAACCACTTCATTCAAGTCGGTCATGATACGAAACTTTGATTAATATTTTAAGTGTATTACTTAGTCGTTAAGGCTTAGCATATTTTAGCAATTTGACAGATTCGTCAAATATATTGTTTATTTGATAAACCTGTCAAACTTATTACTCATTGTCAGTATTATGCATCAAAAGCTTTTCTTTGGTCGATTGTGTTTTGTGGATGGACTTTTCTCGCAAGCATTGATAAAGATATTTTTTTTAAACTATAATGAGTCATTGCTCGAATACTATCTGACCTTATAGTGAGTCGTAATGCAGCCGAAGATGGTAAAGTGCACTGACTTACGTAACAAAAGCGGATTCGTGGACCCTTACATTGCACGATCTCCAGAGTGTGTGCGATTAGGGTTCAGTCGTACAATCGCTAGAGCCTCACCCTTCTATTAACCGATAATCGCGTGCAAGTATGGTTGACCTTTGAAAAATGTACCTCATTTTATGCATTTACACTGACAATTCTATAGTATAATATGATCATTATATGATGTGGTATAAAAAGGCTTCATCGCGTATGTCTCTAACTTAAACGTTTATAATATTTTTATTAAAGTAAGTGCAGCCGTTCAAGTGTAATTGAATAACAAACATCTAATCAAATATTTTCTATGGTTTATAATATTCATTAAAAATATGTTCATAGATATACATATATCGTCACGCTTAGTCACGCCGTTATCCCCGAGAGGGGTACGCAAAGTCCAAATAGCGGCTAGCAACTCGGACCACGCTTAGTCAAAAACAAAATATGAGTAAAAATATAAAGAAGTGATAGATGGCTAGCCCACTAGTCGCCTAAGTCCCACATAAACATGATACCTACAAGTCCCAGACCAACATTGAACTTAAATAAATAAATAAAGATTTGTAATTACAGTGTCCATATTATATAAATAGTTATTTAGAATTTTTTTCATTTACACAAACGATTAATTTATGATAATAATTGAGTCAAAACAATACCTGTATTGTCGACATGACAATACGATAAATGTGCTTATCGATTGCTGATGAATCTGACTTTTAATACACAAGAGTGACATGCACACGATTTATTATATTATGCAAAAGTATTTCGGCATGACTACGTTCATTGTTTTAATGCAATTTATTCACGGACAATATAATCACGTGGACCTTGATCTTTTATTATACAGATTTACATCTGTTCATCTCAGACTCGCTTCACTCGTCAGATGTATAGGATAGGGGCTCTGAACAATGGAATCAGAATCCGTGTTCCCGTCACATGTCGACTATTTTTCATACTAGACTTGTAAAATGTTTACGATGGCACTATGTGGGCGATTTAAACACAGCCCTACGGAGACTATCATTTATTATTCAAGTTTAGTTACATTGAATTAGGTCTTATGTGCATTGTGTTAAAGGTCACATTGTCGCAGGTAAATTGCTTAAAAAGCTGTTTATCATCGGTTGCGTGTCGTATACCTTCTGTATCGAGGCGCATAATGATCCAGATCATGTATGTAGTGTACTGCTTCTATTTTAATTTAAAAGTCGCGTGTGGTTTTTTGTTACATGCCGTCTGAGTTTATTTTCCAACCCAATGAAAAATCAAAGGCTTTTGAATAATTTTTGCTCTAGAAGTTCGGTTACAATCAAATATATAAATGTAGGGCTTTTTTTTTCAATTGTGTACTATATTATAAAACTTATTGATAGGATAAAATAAAACAAACATAAATTAAAAAATACACAGAATCAAACTTTTTCTTTAATTTTATCGTCTTTAATTAATAATTTTTTATTCGCAACGTTTCAAGTACTTTATAACACCCGTAGGCACGTGGACAGTGAGGTGGTCACCTCATTTTCATTCAAGTGTTCGCTGAAATAGTGGTAAAATTGATTGATGTGTCGTATAAATAAAATTGTTTTCTTGTTTCAATTTTATATCCAATTAAGTTAAAATTTATTTGATCTATATCTGGCAATTGAAAAAGCCCTTTAAGGTATAAGACTACCATCTACACATCCTACTCGTACTAAAAGTTCATCACAAGGGAACTATAAATTGAATATTGTAAGAACCTGAAAAAATAACATTTAAAAGACTTGCTTAATGTGTCGACATATCAGGGGGCACAGCAGTGCCCAGTGCCCACGCCAAGTCGAGCAAAAAAGCGGCACGCCTGTACCATCCTTTTCTTGAAGCAATTCAGGCCATTGTAGACCCCCCTATAACTTCGTTGTTGATAAAACAAGAAGCCTTACAGTAACTAAGCCGGCATTGTATAAACACGGTATATTCCAAATTTCATTCAATTTGAACCAGTAGTTTAAGAGTTATAACTAGTCAAAGTTTCTTAATTTTGTCACTCACACTACTACCTCATAAAACTCTAAGGCACTTCTAGCACACATAGAAGCTTCATATTAAGAATACAATAAGTGTTTATTCTATAAATCAAGATAAAACTAAAATATTTTGCAATTTCGGTCCCAGTTTTCTAGATACACTAACTGTATAAATAACTTTGTAATCCCATATAAATATGTAGGATTACAAAGTTACATTTGCAGTGAATGAATCAGTGTACCTGTGTATGTATGATATAATGGAATAATAGGTGTAGATAGGTACGTTGTTGGTTTTCAAGAAATGGAAGGTACCGGAAAAGAAAAAAGTAGGACTTTCTACAAAAATAAATGAGATATCATCAAAAACATAACTTGTAAAAAAAAACAAGTCTCGCAACTCAGTTCTTTCTACCGTAAAAACTTGTGAGATCCATGTAATACCAATTCGGGTAATTTATCCAGTCCCTACTTAAGGTTCCTTTTGTTTTAAGTTATTTCGTAATTAGCTAACCCAACAACATCTTATAGTGCCATATCAATATTAAAAATCTTTTGTTTTAAATAAATAGATTGACTTGACAATGGCACTAAACAATCTAATTTAATGTAGTATGTATTACTTGTGAGATACATTATATTTTCGTGAGATGGCCAAGTCAATCTATTTATTTAAAACATAAAATATTTTTAATATTAATATGGTTACTATAAGATGTTGTTAGGTCAGCTAATTACGTAATAACTTAAGACAGAAGGACCCTTAAGTAGGGACTAAATAAATTAACCGACTTGATATTACATGAATCTCACAACTTTTTACGGTAGAAGAACTTGAGTTGCGAGACTTGGTTTTTTTTACAAGTTTCGTTTTTGATGGTATTAAATCTTCCCACATACTTTCTTTTTCTTTATTATCTCTTAGGTCTCTCTCTAAGGTCTTGTACCTCTTTCATAATTAGGATTTTTTGTAAACCAGATGTCTTGCATTGACTGCTCTCCGACGCCGGTCTGCGTATTTTCCATATGTCATCTATTAGAGGGAATGAATTATCCTTCTGTTCATTCCTATAACCTGTTACTACACCAAATGTAATGGGTTGATTGATAGGGACTTTATAAATGCCACCACCATAATATTGTCACAGTCTATAAATCCATATGTCTTTATTATACTGTGATATTATTAACAAATTTATGCAAACATGTTCATACATAATTCTGTTCTACTCATTTTAGTAATATATTGCAAATAAAAAATAATTTTTGCCCGTCGTGTGAGGTCACAGTGAATCACAACCTACCTTCACGGAAATAACACGTTTTATTAACGAACTTCGAACTTGGATGAATTGTCGGGTTCATCTTTAACTCTGTAGTGTGAAATAAATCTTTACATTAATCATCAAGGAAAATAATTAAAAGCTAGGCAGTGCTTCTGGCTATACAGTGTGTTGTAAAATTCTAAGGTATTCAATTTAATTACTTTTGCCGACGGCGAAAGACAATCTACTATCCCACATCATCCTATGGGTGTCGCAAGAGGCGACAGAGAAATACGGAAAAAGGGGAAATAGGCAAGTGCGTCATCCTAATAATAATTGAAAATAATAGAAGGCTGCGGTTGTGGTTACCATAAAGTGTCACCGCTTTTATATGCAACGCGTCTATGAGATGCATGTTGGTGTATCTGTGCGGTGTATTGAGATGACATGATAACAAACTACAAAAACACGGGATTACGATTAAAACAAGTCCGGGATCGTCAGAAACGGTGCAGGTAAATCCAAATCACAGTGCCAATCAAGTTCAATAAACAAAGCTACAGTTGTAAGTACGAAGTCGATACAAATACGGAAAGATAAGCACTAAAGGAAAGAGCGTAACGTACTGCAATATTGCACAATGTTTCACTTTTCACTCACACAGACGAAACGATGTGTCTACTTAGCTCACACTTAACAAAGTAGCGTCACCATCTGTCTCGCTCACACTAGTCAAAATAACGTTACTCTTCGTCTCAGTCGAACTTTTATGAAATCCGGCTTGAAAAAAATTGTTTTTCAAACAAGTTATATACCATTTTGGAATCAGGACTAAACGCGCCATCTTTTAAAGTTACTTGCCAAAATAGTGTAGTACATTTTTTTTTACAGTAAAGTCGGTTAAAGTTGGTTATATTTTAGAAAATTTGTAGTCACAAGACTTGAAAGACCATCAAGAGGTATCAGTTTTTGGGATTTATTTTTGAATCTTTATAATTAGAAAATAAATTGATCAAAATTTTTTGATATTTTTCCAATAACTCACGGGCCAAGCCACGCCCGTTTCTGGCTTGACGTTGATTTCTAGGACAGCCTGTATAATTGCTGCTTTACACGATTTTCTGTAATATTTTTATATTTATATATAACAATAATAATAATAATTGTTCATTTACAACATTTTAGCTCTTAAATGCGTTATTATTTGATTTTAGTACGTTATTAAATAAATTATACATACTTGTATTTTTATGGACTATGAGTATTAACTGAGATATGTGCCGTTTGGTGGTGGCGTAAGAAATTCGTAGTGTCGTATAATGACACCTGTGTGAAAGGCCAGAAAGCTTAGATGATCAAGCTTTATTACACTCTAAGCCAGAAAGACTTATCTAACTGGCAAGACTCCTTTTCTGCCATGACGTCACTCTGGACAGGCGCCTACCCTCCCCGTCACCCTCTTACTAATTTTTGCTGCCAAATAGCATTGTTCCCGTCAGAAGGTATAGAAAGCGGGGATGAGACATTTCATCTTAGTGCTCAGAAGTGACAACGCAGCAGCCTTCTTTGTTAGAAGTTGATGCAGATGTCCATGTAATACCACTTACCATCAGTTGGACTGTAAGACTGTTTATCTTCATTTTTATAAAAGACTTCTCGCCTTCTCTCATTATTATTATTATCCTTGTATCAATTATCAACAAGTGGGCGGCCTGTGATCGAAATTCCATTACATTCCAAAGACTATAATATAATTCGTAAAATTTTTGACTTCATGTATTATAAAGCAGGCTTCATTTCATTTTTTACTCTCAGTATGTTTATGTATTATCAATGCGATCAGTTGCACATAAATACAGAATATAAAATAAAAGCCTTGACATACCACAGACTATGGTAAAAAAGAACATTTGAAATCACACAAAATTCACAACTCATTCAATCTTGTATTACGTACAAATATATTACAATAATCTTTTTTGTAAGTCATAAGCTCATGAGACATGTTTAAATTATCAAAATGTTTTTAGTAAACACTAAAATTAAAACTGCAATATTTTCTTAGTAATTGATTTATGGTCATGTTAAATTGGGACAAGTAATGAGTACAAATTATTACTTGTTGTTTCATATTTTGAAATAGTTAGTGTAGTTATTATTTATATTATAACAAACTTGTAATTTTTTTGCCCTTGACCCCAGATACTCGTACATAAAAAAGAACATTGTTTTTTGTTATGAAGTAATATTAGAATTTCTGTAACCTACTTCCTTCATTTATTTGTATTACTCTGGTGGTATATGCTTGAACGTGCTAAACGTAACCGCAGCTATTACGCGGTATTATAAATAGAACTGTGTGCAATAAGTGTAAAATTATTACATACATGCAGTCCATTAAATTTATTTTATGTGTCATTTACACCAGGCACCTAACAATTTTAAATTCTTTGCCGACAATCACTACGCTGTGCCACTGTTTGACCGCATACTATCATGTGTTTGATAATTTAATTAATGTATCCGTAACACATATTATATGTAAGTTATAGCCTTCTGCACTCCTCCATATGATATACTTTAATTTTGCCAAATCTCACATTCCTCCGGGAAGGCGATTTGCTAAAGAAAGTAGTACAAAGTTTTCCTTTCACGTGTTAATATACAGAAATATAGATAAATTGTATGTTGTAATGATCTGTTGTCATATATGTTTAATATCGTCTGCCACGGTTTAAAAAACTAGACGACAGTTAATATTGCGCAATGGTTACTATTTAATATACCCAAAGAATATCGAATCCTTCGACTCGAAAGAACAGTTAATTACAAAATTATACGTCCGTATTAGTTTGTTTATTACTACGTGATATCTGTAAGTCGATGTGCGAGAAATTTTTTCTGCTACAGACCGGATATATTGCGTGTCGCTAAACGTATTGACGTCAAATAAATAGTTTCATTTACCTTTTTATAATCCCTACATATCTATTCAATCTTACATAACTATAAAACAATATTTCCTTTTTTATTTTTTTAATGTTTTAATAAAAGTATTTCTAAGTCTATCTTCTTGGTGTTATACATGTAAAATATTCTTGATTTAATGTTTTTAAAAGTTCAAGAAGAAAAATCACGTTTATCCTACCAAACTGTGCAATGGCAGTTTTTTTTTTAAAAGGAATCAATTGTTTATGAGCTGGTGACAAATGATTTGATTTTTTTAAGTATCACAGTATAGATATTGATCGTGGAAAGTTTATTCAATTTCCGGTTCCTATTAGCCGACTTCAAAGGTAGGTTCTCAATTCGACTGTATGTTTTTTTGTTATTTACATATTCTTCAAGGGACATGGGACCACCATATAACGTTAGAAAAAGTGTCTAAAAATGTGTTGGGATGTACTTTTTATGTAACTATTTAACCGACATTCGACACTGAAAAGGACGAAAAAATTGAACTTTTAATTCGGAATAAAAGACGATTTCAAAGAACTTAACATAGTAAATTTATTTCTAAATAATAGCTTCTGAAGTTATTTCTCTTTTACACTATGTCTCAGCATTATAGAAATTATTTTATTCTTTTTAGATCTTGGACATCGTTTTTTACTACTACATTGAAAGTTGAACTTAGTGATACATAAAAAGGGGAAAGTACGTCTATACTAAGTAAAATCAGTACCTTTAGTGGTTTTTAAAGATTAAGCAAATCGATCTTGTGTTTTGTGTTATTTTTTAAATAAATTCCGAAATATTACTTAATTCCTTAACAATACATTTAAGTTCCTAATTATAGCTTTACACCATACACTCTTGGCTCATTCACTCAGCTTTTTCGTTTATACCAATTATTATTCCCAAGAATTGCGCAACATATTGTGGTTGTACTATTCAAATATATATTTTTTTTTTGGTTATTAATATCGAATGATTGCAAACTCGTGCCGATTCATACGCAATTAAAGTGTCATTTCAAATGAAGACTTTATTTTAATTGGTTGCATAATAATAATTAGTGGGTGAAGTCGTGAAATGAGAAGATTGCATTTGTCAGGCGTAAATAAACCTTAATAGACTACGCTATGACTTAATGTGGTATATAACATGTTATATGTGGCATTTTTATTATAATTTCCTAGATGTTAATAGGAAGTGATTATGTTTGTCGTTTCTGTTTAATGGTAATTAAAGTTGAAAGTCGTTAACTTTTATTTTTAGAAATGAATTGGAATTTTAGATTAACTCTTGTTTTAGTTAATTAACTACATTATGTGATTTTTTTATAAGCTCAGTTTTTTTCTACAACTCGGTGAACTCACAGCTGACTCTGTGAACTCACTCAAGAGTGAGGTGATAAGTGCATATCATCTCTAGCTCATATTGAAAATCACTTAATCCAAATCTAAGTGTTTTATTTTTCGGCTAATAAATTTACTTCATTTCTGGTAAAACTTTGCGTGCCTCCACGCTGTTTTTCTGCACAACTGAACTTGTGATAAATGTACTTAAAATAATAATTGGCTATGTAAGTAGCGCTGGCGCCGGGAATAGAACTTGGGTTACTCGTATACTATTGAAATTTGAACGAACGAAAGTACTACTCCTTAACTACAATACATAAACCCCATTACATTATCTTATAAACTAAAACACATAATCAAGTCTGATCTGCATGTCAATTATTGACGATCCCGTAATTTCGGTAATTAGTGATTTTTTAACTAAATTGATATTATTAATTCCTTGATAAATATTATTTAGGGCTTGAAGAGAACACATATATATATATATATAAAAAATATATTATATACTTGAAGAAAACGAAAGATTTCTCGGAAGCTCTTCCAGAGGAGAAAGTAAAAAAAATACACAAAAATATCAAATCCACAAATAAATCCAAAGAAACAAGTGGTAAATTTAAAATTTTGTACAACCGACTTCAATATAAATAAAACGAGAACATCATCAATGTAGCAGATCAAAAACGTGGTCAGATTTGATCAAATTTATATGGAATTACGTGACAAGTATCAACTTTCAAATAAAAAAAGAATCACCAAAATAGGTTCATCTTGAAGAAATATCTGAGGGCAACACACATAAAAAATACAGTCGAATTGAGAACCTCCTCCTTTATTGAAGTTGGTAGAAAAATTAAAAACAAGCAAACGTTTAAAGAATATTAAGCACCTTTCTTTAAAAATAGAGTCATATTCCCCCGCTCCTCTGTTCTAATTATAGTTAGCTTATATGTATATATGTTAGCTTATATTTATTCGTTACAACCTATAAAAAGTCCATTGTCGAACATAGACTTTCTTCATAATTGCTACGCTTATCAGGCCGGCTGTTTTAGTTTCCCTCTCTCGCCTCTTATGACATTATATTCCTTATTTTGCACTGAGGAATACAACCCCCCCCATCCCCCCAGAATATAAAATGAGTTAATGTACGCGATAGAAGCCGTACAAACTAGTTTTATTTAAATGTGTTGTGTTCCCGTAAATATAAGAAATCATTATTTTGGAATGTCGTTTTTTTCATCAATATAAAGACGCGGCCGCTTTCTATTTCTATGAGCAAACCTATCGTCAACGACTAGCCGAATAAAATTTGAATAACATTAAATGAGAGTTATACAACAAGTTGTTTTGCTGACAAGGAGCATAAATCGACCGTTATTCGCACCGGTCATTATTCATTAAACTACGAACATGCAATGCTCATTGACGTAACGTACGTAATAAAATTTCGCCTAGCTCCTATATTCAACAATTATAGTTATTATTTATATTTTTTGTTTGCTGTTTGCGTTTAAATATATGTATATATCGTAAGTACAGTATTAGCCCTATAAATATGATGTGTCCCTAATTCCTACCTTATTCCGTTGTACACACACGCATTAACTGCAGATTTTGACTACGAAAAGTGCAAATTGTTCGTACACTTAAAATTTCGTCGTTTTTGATGCAGATTTGATCAAACGAAGGAGTTACTGTTTTTACACATACTAAAGAATTTGTTTTCAATCAGCTTCCCGTTGACCGTAACTGCTACTGCAGATTTAACGTAACATTTTATTAAATAAGCAGTAATCGAATATTTTGATTTGTTTGCTCGCGGGGGAGTCGTGCGTGCTACGTGTTCGTAACAATTTAGTTGTTCACGCGCGATTAAATAACCGACGGATCGATTTCGGTTTAACGATATGAGTTTAGATGTTAACGCGGCGTTTGCTTTACGTTATGCAATGCGCTGTCAGTGTTATTTGCACAGCTTAATTACTAAAATTTTCTTGTTGTTGTTGCAGGTACGGACGCTTTAAAAACACCGACAAGTCGTTTTGAAGTCGCAACGTTTTTGGCAATGTGTAAATATTGTGCGAAGGATTTAGTTTCGTGTTTGAAGAGCAAATACTCGTAAGATAAAAAAATATTGATGTATTTGTGCCGTTAGTGTGCAAGGTAATTTAAACGTTTTCGTTGTAGAGATGATTTAATTGCTCATTGTTTAGATTTTAGTCGTTAATTTTACATCTCATTCATATAAATATCTATACAGCATTTCAAAGTCCACTGCTGAACAATGGCATTCCCAAACATTGCCTTCAGAGAGAATTACTTGTCATAGTTGCCACGCTCGGTTGATGTGTTGACAACAGCAGTTTTTAATCGTCTAGTTGTTATCAGGAGAAAATAAAGAACTTGTAGATGTTTGTTAATTATACCTTAAGATGTCTTAATATATTTAAACCTCATCTTCCTATCTTACCTCGTCTAATTACCATACATCCATTTAAATAGCGTCAAGTCTGGAGGGAACTGCTATGAAGCTTGGCACAGCGCAAGATTGCAGCCGTTTTATCGGCGAAGTCGACAACGGAGGTTTATTTTACCGAGCTTATTTTTGACATAATTTTATTTTTGGTGGGATGCGATTTATCTGGGCCAAAAGGATTAAAAATTAATTCTTAATTAATTAATTCTTTTGTCTTAACTCTAAACTATGTTTTACTGAAATCGGAAACTCTATAGGTAATTGTGTCGTTTTGATAGAAGCAATTTATGTTTTAGGCAAAAAGTACGTAAATGAAGATACAATTTTATTTACAGTAATTATTAATCGCCAAAATATTTTGAAATAAAACCTTTAATAGTCATGCCTTTTCTGACATATTTAGCATGGATTGTGAAATGAAAGTATTTATTTTAGTATGTAGAGAACATTGATATTTAACAGTTTTACCCTTCAAAAGCTCACGAATAACCGTGCATTTGCAATTCCAGATGCATATCGTGGAGTCCGGTGATATGCATCTGGCCTTGAAACAAAGCAGCCTTGGCTGAAGCTTTTAAGACGACTTTCGAATGACATATGACGCTAAATCTTTAGGAGTATGAAAGTATTTCAACAGACTTCATTTAAGCGATTTCAAAAAGGAGGAGGTACTCAATTTAATTGTATGTTTTTTTTATATGTTACCTCAAACTTTTTTCTAGGTGAACCGATTTTGATGACTTTTTTTATTTGAAAGCTGGTGCTTCTCGTGTCCATATAAATTTAATCAAGATCTGACCAGCAGTTTTTGAGTTTTCTCTCTTTCATTGATGATGTTCTCATTTTGTTATATATTGAAGTCGGTTGTACAAAATTTTTAATTTTACCACATGTTGGCATATTCGTTGCTCAAATATTTTAAATATTCTTATTTATTTTAGATTGGCGTCCATTTTTAACCCCTGTCCAAAAAGAGGGGTGTTATAAGTTTGATCGCTGTGTGTGCGTTTGTCTGTGCTGTTTGAGAGCCACGGTGCCGCTCTCAAACTGGTGAACCAATTTGAGTGCGGTTTTTTTTTTATTGAAAAGCATGTTTTCTAGCGTTGGTTCTTATACATGTTTTATCAAAATCGGTTCAGCCGTTTGAAGATCATCAGCTTTGCTTGCTTCGGAAGTTTTTAAGATTTTCAACTTAAGTTATATCGTTTTGTGAATCGTTGTCGATGGTAATCAATCCGCAACTGTGTTATGTTTTATTTAAATTATGATAAAACTTTGTGCAGCTATACTATAGTTGTAGAACGAAGATGGGCTCGAACGGAGAAGGACTACTCTCACAGCATTCCAGCGTAAAATAGCCGCTTGAAGCTGCTGGCGCAGACCGTTTTCACTGGTAAAGAAGCATTACTTCTTAGTCTTCAGGGTTAACAACGCTTTTGCATTTTTAAGTTTATCGAGGATATATGTAGATGTCTATGAGCCAGCATCTACTTTCTTCTTCAGGTGCCACTGCGTGCTCATTTATCTTCCTTATTTTATGAAAACAATCTATACATATAAATAAAACTAAAGTTTTCGCCTGTAATATTGAAATAACTGACTTCTCTTACGGTCATGGGGTTATTTGTATGTTAATAAATAACTATTTTTAAAATGTTTGTTTGTCGGTCGGTTCGTCTGTCCAGACTAATCTTCGGCGTGGTTGAACAGATTGTAATGAAACTTTAAGAAGATAGAGAGCAATTCTGGGAAGTGTGTAGGCTATGATATTTTATAAAAAAAATTTGAAAAAAACAAAAAATTTTAAAAAAATGGTCTTAGATAATCTGAAATTTAAATAACGCCACATTATTACATCAGATCCGAGTGACGCCGGGGTGTGTCGCTAGTCCACAAATGAATATAAATCTACTTCTAATCAATACTGCTTCATTAACAAAATACAACGGAACCAAAAGCCAAACGTCAATAATATAGGAAGACAAGCACAATTCTCAACAGAGTTAACCCAGCACGGATCATAAACAAAATAATGTACATTGGCCGATTCTCTAAGTATGTAATTAGGTTCATTGTCTTAATATTCATTGTATCTCTGTCACCAGTCACAATTCGCTTGAGCAAAGTTTGAACAAACATTTTCAAAACAATCGAATAAATTTTATCTGCGCAAATAGGAACGCAAGTGCAACATGCCAGACTTGTTCCGAACATTTGCACTCACATTTATCGTAAAATTGGCACACGGAATAGACGAGCACTTTGTGAACGACGTATCTCTGTTGTTTATACTTTTTTGTATAGAATTAGGCTGAAAAACGAGAACGAACGAAAACGAGAACCCTGAGGACTAAGATGGAATGCCTCGATTCCAGTAAAACGGGTTTCCGGTTCTCTACACTCACCATACGATACAGCAGCATCCAAGCTGCTATTTTTACACTGGTATTCTGTGAGAGCGTTGTTCTTCTCCGGTTGAGTCGACCCTTTCATGCTACAACCATAATATAGTTGCAACGTGGCTCGGAAAAGGAAGATCTGTGGGAATTACAGGGATCCGTGGTATAATAACATTTTCACTTTTTCCAACGCCTGTCAAAATTGTAGCACCGATTATGTTCCATCCAAGATGTGTCACACGCAGCCTTGCCCGTTACATAACCGAGGAGCATCTAAATTTCGCATTAGCATGACTGGGACACCTAATTTTAATTGAAGCTTATGTGAGGGCACACTTGACGACTCTAGAGAATTTAGAAACTCTACAGGATGTGAAGTGCTCTGTTCTGTGTCCATAACTGTGTATACTGACAAATACTCTGTTATTTCTCCTGCTACTTCGCTTAATATATCTGAATTTATTTTGTTAACGCTCTCATTTTTTGGTGCAAGAATCGCCCTTTCACATAACCATTTGTCTTCATGCATGTTGTTCGTTAAATCTGAATAAACGCTCGCAATTAATTCGGAATGACTCTGTACTAAATTACAAAAATCTCTCGTCAATTTAACGCAGCCCTCAGCATCCGTTTCCAACCGCCCATCGCCACTTTTTAATAGTGTATCAGCATAGTTTCCAGCATTGATATAATTATACAAATGCACTCTCATATTCGTAGTTAAACTGAATTTTGTCACCTTGTTCCATAAAATAGACGACTTGAGGCATGCTTTAATATCATCTGCAGGTGTGCCCTTTTGAATGACATGTACAGGATAAAGTTTGGCGAAAGTCACCAGCCAGTAAAACCACCATTCCTCCTCATTACATCGGTATTGCTGCGCAAATCCTGGAGCGTTCGATTTAGTGCTTCTTTTTTCTCTTTTTATGCGACATTGTACTTTCGTCCCACACTAAAAGTTTGCATTGTCGTAGCATTATACCTCGTGCACTATTTTTGCTAAAGTTGCAGATCGGCGATTCTTCCTGGGCTAGATTTAGAGGGAGTTTTAAAACAGAATGTGCAGAGCGGCTCCCGTTTAGCAGCGTGGCCGCTATACCGGAGGAAGCTACGGCCACAGCAATGTTTTTATCTTTCCGTACTTGCGCTAATAATAAATTTAACAAAAATGTCTTCCCATTCCTCCAGGAAATTCATCTAAAAAGAAAAGTGCACCATTTCCAGATTCAAGTTGTTAATAAAAACCTTTCGCTCTAATACTACTTTGTCAAAAACTCGTTTTTGTTTGCGAAGCAAGCGGGGTACAAATTAGGCTACTTGCTGCTGCAAAGCTGGTATATCGTAGTTTGTTTCACGTATAATTTCATCACTTACTTCATTTTCGGTTGTTCGCTGAGAGCTTATTCCAAAGTCGCTTAATTTTTTGCCTACCATTGCCATTACTTTATCTTCAATTTTTCCAAGTGCTTCATTATAAATGTGTTCATTGTTTGTCATACTCGCGTGTGTCTGCTGTAACCTTCGCAAAATATCTTCCGCCATGTACTCTTTATATTTGTCCCACAATTCATGTGCATGAGATAGCCCGCAAGATGATATGAGAGTTGCATAAAGATCCCTAATTTTGGCTGGTGACTGGCACTGCACAGCTTCCTCCATGGTTTCATCCCAGTGATTATCGTTTTCTAAAAGATGCAGAGCTTCACATGCTTCTCTATAAGTTGCGCATTCCTGACCGTTGACAGTTTTAAGGTCTTTATATCCTGTAGGACCCCGAACATGGTGCAGCAGCAATGGTAAACAGAAAAAATCAAAATTAGTTACATGGACGGTATACACACGACCAAGGGCATCTGATGACTTTACACCGGGCCAATTTGCAACAGGCGCGCCTTGAATACGGCGTTTCCACTCCTTCCTAGATGTGTTCCAAGTATAATAGCGGGGGACTTCAGAATATAACAACGTTTTTGCAAAGGGGTCGGTTTGACGTTTCCCACGGGAATGAGGCTGTAGAGTGACATAGGCTACTTTTTCCGCGGAAAAAGTAGCTAAGCCTATGTCCCTCTACAGCCACCGAACTATCCCCATACCAAAATTCATGCCATGCCGACGCTCTGTTGCGACGTGAAAGAAGGACAAACTTTTGCAACATATTCTATTTTCCCACGGGAATGAGATGTTTTTCCGCGGAAAAAAGTAACCTATGTCACTCTACAGCCACCGAACTATCCTCATACAAAAAATCATGCCATGCCGACGCTCTGTTGCGACGTGAAAGAAGGACAAACTTTTGCAACATATTCTATTTTCCCACGGGAATGAGATGTTTTTCCGCGGAAAAAAGTAACCTATGTCACTCTACAGCCACCGAACTATCCCCATACAAAAAATCAGCCATGCCGACGCTCTGTTGCGACGTGAAAGAAGGACAAACAAACAAACACACTTTCGCATTTATAATATTAGTATGGATTTTAAGAGGTTCCTCATTTTCAAAATAATAAATTTATGGAATAAACAAAACAACATAATAGTGGCAGATGCCGATTTAATAATTGTACACTCGTGTTTATTTTAGCCACACACATCAAAAATCCACCGATAAACATGTGCCTCCACCATAGATTGCCTCGTGGGGGCGGGTGCCGTACTTACCACGCTTGGCATCCGTAGTAGTTTCATTATTATGTGTTGTAATCAGGAAGGTGCTGCTGGCCTCTTCCTGTTTTACTTTTATCTTACATCACCACAACACAGTTACCCTGCTATGCCTTCAAATGTTTTCGGTTAATTTACGTTTTTTTTTTAATTGTGTAACTAACTAACAGAATTGTGTTTTCTCAACATAATTCTAACATATTTTCATAGTAGGGTTTCTAAAATAAAAATGAACTGGAGGTTATAAATTATAGCTTCTTTCCATAATTTTATTACACGAATATCCAATTAATTTATTCTCAACATTATCAAACCCGGGTCTTATGGGGTCAAGATGCTACCTTTCTTCGTGCTCAGCGTTTAACGAGCGTAGCCCAGTGGTCTATGCAAATATCAATTAACCGGAGAAATGTTTCCTCGGTACCGGCTACTTGTCTCGAATCTGTGCCCGCCGGTATTAATTGCCAGTATTATCGCCTACTACGTGATAGGCCGCTTCCGTTAATTCGTACTGAATACTATACTGTATTAGTGCTGGTAAGGGGTCGTTGATCTACCGCTTTTGTGTCGACACTGGTTTGTTTAATTAAGCCATTTGCGACTACGCTGTGTGCGTGTTTCGTTAATAGTTTTGGATATTTAGAAATGTGTGTCGATTGAGGGCAAGTTCATCAGTGATTTCGAGTGTTTGTTTTGTTAATGTTTCGTTTGCGTGAATACTTGAAATTTTTAATCTGTACTTTACACTTGCGATTGTTATCACTTGGTGAAACTCCAGCTTAATTTTTGTGATTTGGATAAACAGTTGTACCTACTTGTTTCACAATATTAAACTTATGTTCGTTGTTCTTATATACCCTGACCATGCCATGAGGCGAAACCGGTTGTTTTATATAATTAACAATTTAATAGTTGATTAAAACTATTTTTACGGATTTTATCGCATTTATTTTACTATTATTTTTAATTCCCGACGTTTCGGGCGCTTTCCAGCACCCATGGTCACGGGGGACTTGGGTGCTGGAAAGCGCCCGAAACGTCGGGAATTAAAAATAATAGTAAAATAAACGCGATAAAATCCGTAAAAATAGTTTTCATCAATGTGTAGTGTTCGCGTAAATATAAGAAATCATTATAATTCAATAGTTTTAAAAAAATATCGTTAAACAATTGTTTATTCAAATCACAAAAAAAAAAAATTCTTATTATAGAGTGCTTGCGATTCTTTAACTTATAGCAATAAGGTTTCACGCTTTATCGCTGGAAGCACGGAAGGGCCCACAGAAAACTTAATAATATTGTCTGATTGTAATATGGAATGATTTCTGTGGAAGGGCCACTATGCTTATACATAGTAGAAACTACATGTAACACAACCAGTGAATCCAACAGTAGAACCACGGTCGCGCTCCGGCAATCTACGTATCTTTAAGACATAATACTGGTGCTATTTATGAGTTTTTAAAATACAGGATACGATTAAGAGATATTCCATCTACGGACTCACTTTTGTTGGGATGTACTTAAATTATATACTTCCCAGCTAAATTAAAAACTAAATCCAAAAAATATTTATCAAACATAATTTTTATAGAATGTTATAGAATAGAATTGAAATAAACCCCTATTAGATAAAAAGAAGCCCTCGTACGGGTGAGTTCGAACGGTTGCGGGATATTATTATTATTATAAGTTTCAAATACGATTATTATATCGATTATTCTCACAGGTTTACTACTAGTCTAAGAGTCACTAATAAAATTTTATATAACTATATAACTTACAGCACTCAATTTGTATCATGTATAATCAATAAGATAAAGCTCTTATCCTCCACATTAATTTGCCGGGCCGGTGGTCCGCGCCGCGCAAAGTGAAACTTGTTGCATTAGTTACCTGTGCGCCCGAGTTCGATTCCCGCGCCATGTCGCCGATACGAGTGAACCGATAAATCGCTCAACACCTTTGATACTACAATGAGAAAGCGAAAGTTTTGCGTATATTATATCGGTTTCGAATTGTGAATAAACAAACATTCCTAAATAATATTTCCTAAAATTTCACTTTATTTATAATATTTAACATGGGTTTTCTAAAAACAAAATTGATTTAAAAGATATTTTTAAAACCGTTTAAAATTACATAGGTATTATAACGCTAAGAAGCCATCGATTATTTTATTTATATTACTATACCTACTTATAGGTTTTTCATTGTATAATAGTACATTGCTATGTCGATTGCCTGACTCGTTGGTCTATATTAGAGCGACAGCTTATTATGGGTTTGAACCCTGCTAAAAATAAGTAATTGGGTTTTTCTTTAATTATCGAAAATAAACGAAATTATCGGTCGGCAGCCCGGAGTCAAAAATTTTGCAGTGTTTACCTACCAATATTAGTAAAATCCATGAACGAGAATGTGAGGTAAATAAATATAGTGCGTCTATATATAAAATATGGTGTGTCTAACCCGTCAATAAATTTACATATCATCAAGTTCCCATTTCGAATCAATTCAGGCCACCGGCTACTGAATTGCCGCCTTTTATAACACCGTTCGGGAGCCACTTGTTTAATGAAGAATAGTTGCAGGCAATTTAGTGCTCTCATCCACAACACCCTCCTAACGATTATCCTTTGATCTTGAAGTGTTAATAAACTTGCTGTTATCACTACGTGTTGGAATATCTATATTTAAATATAAGAAGATTCTCTCCCCTTTGTGCATTATATTAGTTATTGATTTAACGATCGACCTAGTTACTGGTACAAGTCTGCAGTGCTATTTTTTATTTTACAAATGCGAGACGTAGACATACACACCATAGACAAGAGTAGCGTCAATGATACACCTGGTATGCGATCGTTATTCCTTTCCCGAAGCGCGGCACAATAGTGGAAGACCAACGTCTCATAACCATGGTCGGTACCGGATTGATGAAAAACAACATATACGGGAGGGTATAACACCATTTTTTTATAAAATAAACGGTGATAAACGAGCTCACAGTCCACCTGATGATGAATGGTTTCAGTGGCTCATAGACATCTACAGCTATCATCCATCAGATTAAAAATAAGATGCGTTGTTGCCCCCTAAACACTAAAATGAAAAGCCTCGTTATAGGTTAAAAGGACTTGGACGGTTCTAGAGTAAAAAGACATTATTAAACATTATTTAGCTGTTTCACGCTGGTATTCTGTGACAACGTGGTGGTACCCTGTTGGGGCCCACCCCTTCGTGCTGCAGCTATATATTACCTGTGCAGTGTGGTTCTACCTACGTAACTAATCATCTCACATAGTCTTTCTTACACCTTTTACAACATTCAATGGATGAAACGGGGCAACGATTCTCTTACGCCGCCACCATACGGCAAGTTGGCCTAAAATTTTCTTAAATTGGATTTATGCCGTGTGTCAAGTCCTTTAAATGCGCATGATCGCGGAGAAGTTTTTGGCCAAAAACCGAAAGGTTTTTTGTGCGTTCATGGACTTGCAAAAGGCCTATGACAGAGTAGATAGGAATGTGCTACGGGCAAATACTGAACTGTTGAGCGCTGGCTTGATACAGACATTGGAGTCTCTTTATAGGCACTATAGTGCTTGTGTTAGAATCAACGGGGTCTACTCGGACTGGTTTAGCATCCATAAAGGTGTCAGACAGGGCTGTGTGGCTTCCTCGTGGCTGTTCAACCTATTTATGGACAGTTGTTTGCAAAATTTGAAAGTTGAAGAATGCGGATTAAGAATGGGTGAGTTAGTTAAGTTAAGTTGTATGTTAGGGCTGAATCTAAATGACAGGGTGAGAAATTGTGTGATAAGAGAAGAGTGTGTTTTGCAAGATGATGTTGTGACCAGGCTTAAGAAAGGAATGCTTCGGTGGTTTGGTCATGTGGAAAGAATGAATGAGGAAAGTTTGACAAAGAAAATTTATGTTGCAGAAGTGAATGGCAGAGTCAGAAAGGGACGCCCTAGGCGAAAATTTATGGACCAAATTAGCGATTTAATAAAAACGGGCCATATTAGGAGTACCCTTAACCGACGAGCATATATGGGTAGGTATATGAATGTGAAGGAGGCGAGAGAGGTGTGTCAGGATCATGCCAAATGGAAGTCTGTAGTCTCTGCCTACCCCTCTGGGTGACAGGCGTGAGTGTTTATGTATTTATGTATGTATGTTATATGTACACAGGTAGGTACTCGATTTTCGTCATTATTTAATATTGTTGTTCTTCGGTTAAAGAAGTAGGCAGTATCTAGTATTAGCTTCAAAACGCCGTAGGAGTTTCTGTTCAAAGATAATCTGCTGCGAAATCTTCTTTTTAGCGCTTTTTCGATATCTCTTTAAGACAAAGAAAACATGGATATAAACGTTAACTTACGTTTAAAAATTTTCTGGTTTTTTTCCACAACCATTATCGTAATCGTATCATTTTAAATACGTCTTAACACCGGAGATATTTAATAGTGCCGTAAGTCGTGTTCAGTAGCCAGCAGACATACCTATTTTGAAACCCATGTCTTGCAAGACAAATTAGTGGGTTTGGTAACGGGGTTCGACCCGCTTAATATGCTATCTTATTATTTCCGTAATCAAGTCGGAATTTCAGGTTCTAAAGAGGAGGAAGCAGGAAAGTCTCGTACAGTTAGTCCTTTGTCCTTTCCATAAGATTTTAAAAGTTTCAAGGCATTTCGATTAATTGGCTTAAAACTTTTACATTTAGGAAGAAAAGTTAACTAATAACTTTTAAAAATGTCTTTTCCTGTACAAACAAAGTTGTCAAACCAGCACTCAGACAACAGTCTCGTCAGCTGCTATGCCAAATAAACATCTATTTTTTATTTATTTATTTAATATTCTTTATTGCACACCATACAAAACATGCAGATTATATATACAAAAGAAGTGTGCGATGGGTGATCTTATTGCTGACTGCAATTTCTTCCAGTCAACCAATGAATGGACAGGATTACACAAATATCTTCAATTAAAATAAAAAAATAGTAGAATTGAGAGTCAAAATTTAGTTGTGCGTTGCTCCCCGTGCGTCCCTCCTTGAGGAAAAAGATGGAATACCATTTAAAACATAGTGTTATGCTTTTTAGACCAATTTGAATGGTAACTAGGCATTCCATTTTTATCCTTAGTGAACGCATAAGCGTTTCGATTCTTAATCAAGTACACATGTATGTGTAGGTGTCCATAAACACACAATCTACTTACCATCACGTGCACTGTGTTACTTTTTTTAATTACTATTATATGGTGACAGCTTGGTCTATCCTTGTTCAATTATACTGGCTCTCTATATTAGGGATGGGCCGAACATGGATTTCACCGAATACGAATATTCGGCCGAAAATTCGGTAAAACTTTTACCGAACCGAATATTCGGCCGAACATTATTCTGCAGGATCACCTCGGTACCTAACAAATTTCTGTCGAAACTTGTTACCATAAAGCGCGCGGGATTAGCGCCGGGCCCTGCCACTCACTCCCCCGCCAAACCTGACATGCCTTTGTATCATCATCTTGTACTAAGCAAATTGCCGGCGCACATGCTTATGCTTTAAATAGTTTTGGCCGAAAAAAAATTCTTAGTGA
Organism: Parnassius apollo; assembly: GCA_907164705.1. Lineage (NCBI taxonomy): Eukaryota > Metazoa > Arthropoda > Insecta > Lepidoptera > Papilionidae > Parnassius > Parnassius apollo. The sequence continues at coordinate 9,760,774 of CAJQZP010001037.1, forward strand.
TATTCTTAGTGAAAATTGATAATTATATGATAAAATGAGTAGCAGGACATCTACTATTTGGATTTATTTCAGAGAAACTGAGGACCAATGTAAAGTGAAATTTACTAATGTAATGTAATGTTTCTTTGTTTGATTCCAAAACATTTTATCAAGCTTTCTATTTGCTATAATTGGAAATAAATCTAAATATATAATGTATCTAAAAATGATACAAGTTTCAATGGCAATTAGCTATCTATGCTGGACAGGATTAAGAGGGAGTGTGCGCAAGCAAGCACAAATACATTCGTCATTCCCTTACTTTCGTTGGCCGATTAAACGGCAATCCGACATGAATGGAGATAGATTATGCGCAGGACCAACGGCTTTATGTGGCTATGTGGTAAAAAATTGCCAATTTTCTGACTGCTACTGAGAATTTTTCGGCAGAAAACCCCAATTCTTAATTTTGGTCCGACTTAGAATTCGAACCCCGGACCACATGATCAGCAGTAGCACCTTCGAACCCTACACTAGCGATTCAGTCGAAACGATGTGTATGTACATTATTACGGTAAATCTTTTTCTTTATTAATAAAAATTTTAATTAAAAAAGTATAAGAACGCAGATCCTACTTTTATGAGCTACTATAATTTTTATTAAGTATTTAATTAGCAGATGCGATAGCCTGCTTCTTAGTTTTACGTTAACTTATATGTATGCCGCCAGCGATCAATAAAATTTATAGATCCCTGGCGGCATCCCGTGAAAAGCAATATTATACATTATGATGACTATTATTTTCAGACTATTAAAATAATAGTTATTTTGGGTCAAAATTTAAATTCAGTTAAGTGCTTTCTTATTAACAGTATCATGAAATTGAAGCGTTTTTATTGTTATTACTTGATGTAATCTTATGGTATTTTATATTGACGTTTTAAATCAAATCTCAACAAAACTAGAAGTATAAATAGATATTTTTTTATCTCGTTGATTTAGTTAGTCTATTACAATTATGTTCTTGAGGTTAAGCATAAGGAAGTTCCGATTTCGTAATACTGCATTAATTAATACCGATCTCACGGCAATATTGCATTAATTAATACCAATCTCATGGCGTTTCGTTCCTCTTCGTTGACTTTATCGCTAAATTGTTTTTTAATATTTTGTGTCCGTTTTGTTTATTTATGATGGTTATGTAATTCATCGATAAATAACGGATCGTGAGAAAGTGTGGTAACCATAACGAGTGGTATCATTTCTTGCTAGTTATAAAATATGGATTTCAAGAGAAGATTTTTCTTTTTATATTTTTGATATCATCGTCATCATCATCATTACAGCCCTTCACAAGTCCACTGCTGAACATAGGCCTCCCCCAAGTAACGCCACAAAGCACGGTCCCGAGCCACCCGCATCCATCGACTTCCTGCATGTCTTACCAGGTCGTCACTCCATCTAGTGGGGGGTCGCCCTACACTACGCCTACCGGTACGAGGCTGCCACTCGAGAACCTTTCTTCCCCATCGGTTTTCGGTTCTTCGAGCTATATGGCCGGCCCATTGCCATATTTTTGATATAGGTACCCTATTTTAAGAATATATACCTACACATACACAGAGCCGTGGTGGGACAAGGGCTAAGCGCTTGCATGTTTGAACCATACGCACGCCAATGAAATTGTTAATAGCAATCTAAGTGTAGATAGTGCTCGACAGTGAGGTAAAACATTAAAAGGAAAACTGCATTAGCAGGAATATATTTCGAGGACATGTGATGTCTGTCAACACGCATTAGAGCAACGTGGTGCTCCATTGGTCTCTCAGAAGTGAGAGTATGATGTGCTCAGGTCAATGATTTGTTAATTGTTTTAAAAAAACTGCACTCATATTAGGAATTTCTCCTGCGTTCTAGAGGCGTTTTATGGACGTTAAGAAAATATTGCTCAAAAACATTTGTTTTTGCAAAAGTAAAGGCGACAAACGAACTCACAGTCCACATTGACTACGAATCAAAATGCGGATGATTTGTTGCGCTTGAGGACTAAGTGGACTAAGACTCGTTATCAGTAGAGAGAGTATGTGGTTCTCGTCACTTACCATAAGTAAAACTGATACATTCTACGTGATGGAGCGACGCTGCAGCTATAATTATTATTATTAGGCTGTAGCACGAATGGTTAGGCTAGACCGGGGAAGGACTGCGCTCTCACAGAACACCAATGTAAAATAGCAGCTTAATGCTTTTGTGTTTCGTACGGTAAATACAAATAACCGAAGACCCTTTGATCACTGAAAACCAGGCATTCTATCTTGGTCCTCGAGGGGGACAAGGCATTTACATTTATATTTTTATTCAAGAATAGATGTAGATGTTCATGGGCCACAGCATTACCACCCTCATTCTATAAAAAATTGCAATACAAATAGTTGTTACGTGCGGGTTTCGCACCCGCGCCGCGGTACGTAGCACCGCAGACAAACCCTTAGTTACTGCACTGCCATGTCGTTCTTTATAAATTCTTTATAAAATATATTTCTAATTTCGAATAAACAGATATCCTATACCTTTAAACGAGCAAAACTTGTATATATAAAAAAATAAGCCGTTGAGATTCCGATTATATATATATATATATATATATATATATATATATATATAATCGGAATCTCGGAAACGGCTCCAACGATTTTCACAATATGTCCAGGGAGTTTCTGGGCAATAAATCGATCTAGCTAGGATTTATTTTTAAAAATGTCCTTTTGTCCGTGTTTTCAGGCAATAAAAAACTGCTACAGTATAATAAGGTAAATTTCGACAGATAACTAACGATCGCTATAGCTCAGGTGGGATGTCGGTCGGGCGTGATATCGGAGTTCCGAGGTTCGCGTCCTGTCTCGGGTCTAGCTTTTTTCCTTTTTTTTTCAAGTCCCTTCTTTTGTGAGAAAATCTATTATTTCAAGCCCTTTTTTTATAAATTTTTAAAAATACGAAAATTTTAATAAAACTAATTGCACTCATGATTTTTTATTCAAATAATCAGTTCAGTTTTTTCTATTCTGTCAATAAGATCAAAAAATATTATTTAAGTTTCATCAGTATGTAATTTATAAATGTAATTTCAAAAAAAAATCATCCGGGTCATCCGGGTACTGTTATTTGCTTTTCTAAAATTTGAGGTCGTATTTTACTGGGATACATGTACGTAAGTTTTGTTTTATTAAGAAGAGACTAATTGCTATTATTATTTTCACATTATATTTAATATTTTTGCCTTCAAACTCCGTTTTTAAATCTTTTGTATAAGGCCCCTAGTGTGAGTTTTGCCAAAAGTTTGTGGTAAATATAACACAGAAACTTAAATTGCTCCGGTAGAGCATAGACAAAAAAAATTTAAATCTTTTCAACCTTAGCCTAGTACAATATTCTAAAAGAGCATAAATATTTTTATTTATTTATATTAATTATTCGTAATACTATATTATTTTCTCATACAACTTCATTTACGTAGGAACTAAACAAACCATTTCCAGACAAATAAATTGAAGATAAATTGAATAGAATCGTACGTTTATCCCATCAGTGAACTTAATTTAAAACTGCATTTTGTTGTCTCTTTGTGAAACTAACTATGTGGAACCATTGTTTGTTTACATAGGAAATGGATTCACTTGTAGGTACTCATTCACTGACTTTGTATTGTTTGGTTTAAAACGGTTTTGCTTTCATTAAAGTTTATTGTAAAATATTCGGTAGGTACGTACAATAAATTATAAAGGTTTTTACACGCCAATAAAACACAAGTTAACGAATAATTGTCATTGCATTAACTATATAAATAAAATCACCTGTGAACCTAAAACAATATTGATTACTCTGATATTTAGTATCACTAGTCCACACGCACTATACGATAATAACTGACATTGCTATATCCGAAATTGCCGTCTGTCCCCGAAACCAAGCGCAAAGCGCACTCCAGCGTGTTGATTATTCAAATAATCCGTGCACAGCGCACAGCGTCGCATCGGTACCGTTGCTGCTACGTGACGGTGACGCTGCCAAATGGCACCGTTCGTCATTACCCGCCCATTGTATGTGCCCGCTGGATGTGGCACCGTTTCGCACCTCAATGGACAATTCGGTATCTAGGTTTATTGTGTACTGCGAACTAGTATGTATTGCAGTAAGATCTGCATGGGCGCATCGAAATGTTTCAATACATTCATTGTTATTCAATTAGGATTAAAGTGATTAAATGTCTATCTTTAATGTTGTCCCTTACGTTGCACTTCTCTTTGTTTTACTTTCATAATTAATCTATAAATTTTATATTGAAATAGGAGAAGGTGAAAGTTTTTATCGTCGGTAGGAGCGAGTGTTTTTTTAACAATGAGAGTGACAAACAAGCACACAGACCACCAACCTGATGGTAAATCAAGTAAAACGAGAATGCTTTCCCCTGAGAACTAAGATGGAATGCTTCGTTTCCCGTAAAAAAAGAGTCTCCAGTTCTTTACACTCACAGCAACATGAAGTTGCTAATTTACACTGATATTGGCTGTGAGAGGGTGGTCCTTCCCCTGTCGAGCCGACTCATTTGTGCTACAACCATAATGTATCCAACGTGGCTCTATCACATATAAACTTAGTTTTGAGCTTTTGAGACAGCTGTGAATAGGAGTATCATAGGGTTAGATTCTTCGACCTTTTCTTTTTATTCAATACATGTTTGTTAACAATAACTTGTTTATATATAACGATGTTTTATAATTTTTAACGAAAAACAGCATCTGTATTTTTAATTTATTTGTTTCTAGTCTATTTATTTTATACTCTTTTTTAAACTTAGTTTTTTATTAATTGCAATTCAACGAAATGTTCATTCATTCATTACGGCCCATCCAGTTATTGTCATTTCAAAAAAAAAACATAGAAATAACGACAAAAGTTGTTGCTGAATAAATCTATTTTTTCTCCAAATAGCATTTTCACCTGCACGCAGTGCATCTGTAAACAGACAAGCATCAGAGTATGCGCAAATCATTCAGGAAATGCATGATATGCGCACACCCAGATGCATGATCATAAAGACATTTCGAAGAATCTGTACCAAGATTCTTCGGAAGGCTATGTTTTTATGGGCTTAAAAACTTTGACGAAAAGGAAGAATATTTAAATAATATTAGCCACCGAGAGTAAGTAAATTGCTTTTAATTCTAAATATTGTTTGAAAATAAGAAAGAAAAAAGGCAGAATTTAGACGTCTAAATAAGAGAGTAAAAGAAGTTGTTGAAAGGAAAAAGAAAGAAAGAACGGATAAGAATGATAGAAGGATATCTGATAATTTCCAGGCTAACATAAAAATGTTCTGGAAACTCGTAGGAACCGCCAGGGGAAATACAAAACAGCCTATAATGAATGCTATAAGAGACGTGAATGGATGTATTCTGAATGACGAAGTTTCAAATTTAAACAGATGGAAGGAATACTTTGAAAGCGTGTTTATGAGTGAAGAGTCGTCTGAATTAAATGAACTAGAAATTCCGAAAGAAGTAGAAAGGGGTATGGAGATAAGTGTAGATGAAATAATGAAAGCAATGAAAATCATGAAAGCAGGTAAAGCAGCTGGATATGATAGAGTATCACTCGAGATGCTAAGGGTTGGAGAGGGAGTGGTGGCAGGCCTGCTGTACACCTTGTTTAATTTATGTTGGGAATTAAAACGGGTACCGGATGACTGGTGTAAAGCAGTTATAGTACCAATATATAAATGGTAGATATGATAGGGGTATAGAACGACGAGTAAATGCAGGGAATAGAGTGAATGGGGCACTACACTCTATTATGAAGAACCAGAAAGTGTCCAAAAAAGCACGTATGGTAATTCATAATGCTGTGTTAGTACCCTACTTTAAAGTATGGTAGTGAAAGCTGGGTGTGGCAGAAGAAGCACGAAAGTAGAATAAGCTGTAGAAATGCGGTCTTTAAGGAGTATACTAGGGTTGAATCTGAATGACAGGGTGAGAAATTGCGTGATAAGAGATAAATGTGGTATGCAAGATGATGTTGTGACCAGGATTAAGAAAGGAATGCTTCGGTGGTTTGGTCATGTAAAAAGAATGAATGAGGAAAGTGTGACAAAGCAAAGGAGACAATCAATTTTTGTATGGAGAATGGGCCCACCACAAATTTTCGCGTCACGCAATGAAATGGATGTCGATTTATTCCTTATAATTTATAGTTTACAAAAGTAATATTAGTTTTACCACATCTAGACGGAAAATCGAGAAATTGACAATTAAAATATGAATTTTAAAATAACCTATAAATAAACTAAAAGCTATTTATAGTGGTTTTTACCGGTATTTTAAGTTAAAATAGTGCACTGTTGAATAATAGTTCATATAAAACCAAGTTGTAGGTACATTCAGCATTTTCAGGTACTTCAATATTTTTAGTAGTTACGGCAAAATATAGTGCCTGTCTGTGTACAAATGTGGTATGGATACAATTTTTTACATATATTGATTGTGAGTGTACTTCCCAATTACCGTTAAAATAATATGAATAAATTCAAGATGACTAAGGTATAATATATCCATTTATATTTACAATATTACCAACACACGTTATATAGTAAGAAAGATGTTTTAAACTGACTGTGTAAAAAACAAGTTATAATGCAACCGTATTTATAGATGGTAAATCATCATTTCCAACATAGTCTATATAATTCAGACATATAATTCAGATCTATTTATGCAGACAGACAGACAGGCCCGGTGTCAAGACTTTTTTTAATATGCTTTGGTTGATTATTAAATACCTAATTATACATCTTAAAATGACTGGGTTCTAAAATACCAAAATGACTAGGTAATATCATGCTTATCTGTTATTACACACTGATAAATTGTGAGGAAGTAAGATGTTTTGAACTGTTTGTGCCAGGATAACAAACACACAGGTATAGTTTAATTGTATTTATTATTAGCGATCCGCCCCGACTTCGCACAGGTGATTTCTGGATTTCGACAACAGCGCCACCTACCGAGTCCATATGTGAATATGAATCATATAGAGACCCGTTCAAACACACATAAACATATCATCAAAATCGCTTGGATGGTTTCTAACGGACATAGGTAGAAACATTTTTCGTGTTTTCATATCAAAAGATCATATTAAAAGATTTTTTCAAAATAACTTGATGGTAACATTTCTATTTATGATACGATATTGATATGTAATAAGTCCCAAAGATCATGTATAATCACTGCATTAATTATGGTTAAAATCGTCAGTGTTTTATGAGTCCTCTTTTAAAAATAACACAGCAGACAGGTGCAGTGCCGGCCCTTTGTTCATTAAAGTATTCATCTATTAGCAAGTATAAATCCCATACATCATTAAAATATAATGTCTCGCCCGTTTACGATATTATTAGAAATCAGAAGGATATTGTCAATTAAAAGAGATAAAAAAGGGTGCCAAAGCAATAAATTCAACTTTGCTCGGCGTTTATTTATAAATTACACATATAACATAATATATAACAGATAATAAAGCACACAGTAAAATAGAAATAGTTCAAATAAGCAACAAAAATTACAATTTTTAGTCATCATTATTCATCATCATTACAACAGTCCACTGCCGAACATATGGCTCCTAAATTAAAGATATAATGTAAAATATTACAGAGGCCTTCCGTGAATTGCCATCACGTTCCGTCCCGTATGGTGTCGTTAAAGTCGACAGAATAAAATAAAAATACTAGGAGATGGGGAGCAGCATCTTCCTATAGAATACCACAAAAAACTTTGGTTGCCACAAGTGAAGCAACTATAGCAAAAATGATCATTTATATTACAATATTAATACGCATTAAGATTAATAATCATCATTCATCATTTTCAATATCATTACTTGAAAGTAATATATCATCTAAAAAAAGATGCAGGTGGTTCAACCTCATCTCGATGCCGTGCCCAAGATAGAAACCAGACAACAGACATGACATGTGCACAGCAGCCAACAGTGCGTCTGCCTACCAAACAGTTGCAACAGTACCCAGTAAGAGCAGCCCTAGTGTTAGCAATTGATGGGTTGGTGTCAACTAGTATATAAGTGTAATAAGTTTTTTTACTAGTGTGCCTTGATTGTATCCTACCTCGCAATAGATAACTATTTGGACCAAAATCATGGACAGATTGCAGGTATACCTCGATTTTATATTCTCCAGAAGCCCTGACATGCTCCCCGTAATAACTACGAGCTTGTTTAATTTGATAAATTCCTAGACTAAACAGAATGAGATCCTGGAATGTCAGTTGAGGAAAACTATCCAGCTCTGGAAGATTACCATTAATGCTGGCAAATCGCACTCTCACTCTATTTAAATTGTGCATTTCTACGTAGGAGGCTAAATTATTTGGAGTGTTTAGTTTGGCTTGAGCAATTGCCAATATCTCTACAGCATGAAAATTATTACGAATCAACGTATGAAATCGATTTATTAATGCAGCTGCAATTTTAAAGTATAGCATGAGATGAGTAGATGCAGTATTAAAATATTCCTGACGAAATAATTTGAAGTCCCGTTTAAATCTCCCATTTACAATTTCAATCACCCACCTGCACAAAGTTACACATCTGGACTTGTTGGCAGCAATGGTTGATAATTGTATTTCACCAGCTTGTTTAGATTCAGGCATGTAAGCCTTATAACCACATTGCTGCAAGAATGGAATTGCATCCCTAAAACCTCTATCAAGAATAAATACATCGTTTTCTCTAAAATAGGTTCGCAGTGGACTACTATCGTTGAACAGTCTAAGAATTATAGAAGCATCTGATTCTGTTGCAGGATATGGTCCAAAAACATCAAGGATATAACCATTACAGCACACTATTAAAAATGGCTTAACTAAGTTACGATACTTATGTAAACTATATGTTTGCTTCTGGTATAAGTAATTACTACTTTTTTGCACATAAATGTATGTACCATCACATATTACTATGGCTGGCATAAATTCAGGATCCATATCTGGATTACCAAACAAGCCATTTGGTATTGTCAAGTTATATTGAGCAACTTGTTGAATGCATAAGGTATTTGTCCCTAAATGCAGTTGGATGAATTGCTCTTCAAAGCACTGACTTACAATATTTAAGTGATTGAACACAGTCGATGAAGCTACATTAAATAGAGAAGCTATGCGTTCATTGCTATCACCTGTACGAAGTTTCACTAAGAACATAGCTAGACTTCTTTTAGGTGATTTAACTCTTTCACTGATAGATGGAATTTCAACTAGTAACTGTTCAAATTGGTATTTGGTAAATCCTAACCAATATTTGCATAATATTGAATTATGTTCAATGATATTTAAAATATTATAATTTTGAGTAACACTACTTTTAAGTAAGGAACAAAGGTTGTCTATCTGAGATGCAGTAAAATCTGAACAGTTACTACTCGTGAATAAATTATTCCAATCATTGTGGGGTTCATTTAAATGGTATTCACAAATACGAGCGCACAGTGGCACATAAAATGAGTGATCTATCAGCAATCTCTCTTTAAGTAGTTTAGGTATTAAAAATCTAGATGAATGATTACATGACTTAAAAATACAGTGACGGGAAGTAGAAGCAGCACGCTTATAATTAGCCATAGTAATTGTTGATGCCGCTCTGGAAATGGCAGGGGTTACAGGTGCAGGTATAGGGGGTGGTTGTGGGATGTTACCGATGTCTTCTATATTCATGGATTGTAGCTCAATATCCCTGTTCTCATTTTGTTGTCTCTGTCTCCATACAGCTCTGGAAGCCCTCAGCCAGCAAGGACTGCATACTCGTTCTAAACGATCCACCTGAAAAAAGTTATTTTTTATCAACTAACAAAATGAACTATAGTTTTACAGTGTCTACTCTAAATATTAATAATATTTATTATTGTTCTATTTATTTCAATCTTTCTAACACTAAATAGTTTTAATGTCTTTTAAAATTATAAATATTAGCATGCAATTGTTTCCCCTCATAATATTTTTGTGGCACTACTTATTTAAATAGAAATAAATAATACATCACATATCAGACAAGAAGTAATTATTTTAGAATTATTAACAATATTTCACTAAGCCCAAGTTCTTTAAAGTTTCAGATAACATTGAATGATTAAATTGAAAAACTGTCATTCTTTACGAGTTGGGGTACTTTCAACTAATTATAAATAATTTTGTAAATCTTAACAAAACAGAAAAGATTTGATCTTGATTCTCTAGGGTGAAATATCGATTCACTAGATCGATTTAGTACTATATATCGATATGACATTGACAGATAAAACGTCAAAAACGTGAGAATATTTAATTAATTAGTTGTTTACCAATATTTTCAAAAAATAAATAAAAATACTTCGATGCTGCTCCGGTAGCAAAACTCGCGTGTAGGTGCTTCAGATAAACTCCCTTGACGCCCCCCACAGTAACAGAATCTTCAAATTGAGGCGACCGAATTGTAAACCCAACCCGTTTTATTTATACTAATGTCTTTTAAGGTAAAAAATATTACTTGTATAATAAGTACAAAAGCATACAAATATGGGTGTAAGATAAGGAAGAAGTATCGTTCATCTAATAACTAAAAATAAAAAAAATTGGTTATTAATGGCAAATATCCCCCCATAAGACAATCTATGTTCAGCAGTAGACTTTTGGTAGACTGTAAATTTAAAGATAACCTGTTAGTGAACTGCCATGTTGAATGAGCATAAATATCAGACCAAATTGTATGCAAGGTGTCTGATTTTACAAACATCAATCTGTGTACCAAAGCGATTGTGGCAAATCCTCTGGGCTGCCTATTTGAGGCAGGGGACCATTTACAGCCTTTTAAAATAAGGTAAGTACCTGGTGTGATGGTATCCACTGCAAAATAATATCTCTTTCTTCAGAGTTAATAGGCACAATCCGTCTACGGTGTGCTCTTAACATTGAAGATCCACATGGAATACAAATATTCCTGTACCCAAATCTTCTAATGGAGTGAGCTGATGCAACACTTTCTTGCAATATTCTTAGGCAGTTACAACAAACTGCATCAAGTGGGTGTAACTGAAAAAATCAGGAATTAAAAATAAAAGAGTAAATAAATATTAAGTTCAGATAAATGTACATTTTGAGGAGGGAAGCGAAGTTGGCATGAAAGTGAATGTTTGATGTGGAACCCTATATTATTTGAAATACAATACATTTTCAATTAAAAAAAAAATTGGAAATCCAAAAGACAAATATCGATTAATATATTATGATTTTACAATATTTACAGTATTTCAGGTATATCATATAGTGATAAATAAACTTTATAATATTAGAGTATTATGGAGTTGTGTAATATTAGTAATATATGGGGGAGGCCTATGTTCGGCAGTGGAGTTTAATTGGCTGTAACGGTAATATTACAGTGGATTGAAATATTTTTCATTGCACAAAATAACTTACTTTTCTATTTACATAATATTTTATCCTTAGAATAAATATTGACACATATATACCTATACTTTTTCGACTTTGATTTCTGATTGACTGACAAAAGATAATTAGACACACATAACATGTGATACATCATACCATGCCACAAAAACTTCTTTTGTGTATATTGTGTGACTTTATTTTATCTATTATTTAAATTAGATTTCACTAATAACATAAAACTTCAATACTTTAACATTTAACACATTAGTAAGACCTGTGTTTATCATTTGTTAAAGGTTAATTCAGTATAAGTTATAGATTTTACAAAATTCTAGGAGGAAAAAATAAACTTTTATATTACTCACATGGACTTTTACTCGTCAGTTTGCATTTTCGAATGTCATTGGCAAATTATATACATAAATGTGATATAGGTATTTAATATTTGACTTACGTGCATGATATAACCCTTAGGTTAAACATTTTTTGCATCAATTAGACATTAACATACTAATCCACTTGTAAGCAGTAAAACTACGTGAATTTTCATTTTTAAACTTTTACTTTAACACGAACACAGTTTACATCAATTTAAACAAACAAGTTTATGCCATATTATATTTTTACAGTCAATGCCAGTCAATGGAGTCAATGCAAAGAACTATGCCTGTAAGTTGGTAAATAGCAGGAAAGAATGCAGTGTCATCTTGTGTCAAAATATAAAATAATTCAATCAATATAATATATCATTTATCAATTTAATATAACGAAAGATTAAAATTATAGCTATAGAAGGTATGAATTTATTAATAATATGAAGGGATATTTATTATTACTTTTAAAAACTTAAAATAATTAAGTACTTAATCATGTATAGATCGTTATGTGTGCCTGGAGTCTGTGGATCGTTTTCTTTCGTATTATTTCTAAAAAATCGTACCATATCCCATATTATTCAACAAAAATAAAAATATTAAGTAATACATTAATAAAGAAAATATATAATTTTCGTTTCCGCAGTATAGTAATATTGTTGGAATAAAATCGAGAGTAACAAAAATAATATATATTTCTCATAAAAGTTTAAATCTAGATAATATGTAAGTAGATAGATTGTATAGTGCAGTGATTAGCTTTCCATGAGATAATATTATACCTACCTCATGAGAAATCCACACAGATAAAAGTTGGCGCACATCAGCAGTTGTCTCGGCCAGTAATTGTCTTCGCACACTGCGTTGAAACCTGACTCCACAATTGCAACATACACTTCTATTTTCATTGTATGCTGATCTAGCAGATTCCATTTTCTTAAAATCGCATATAAATACAAAAAAACAGTAGCGTAACGAACGTCAATGCCGTTAAGATTAAAGACGTAGGTAATACCCCGCCGCCCCGCCCCGCCGTACCCGGCCGCCGGCCGCTGGGAATTACCGGAAGTCAATGATAAAATAACGTTTTGGTTCACAGTCATTTAGAACTATGTTATAACGTGATATTAGCTAAAATTTTTAGAAATTAAACATAAAGTTCTTAGTGGTATCTTTTTTATGTCAGCTTTGTGAAAAAATAGTTTTCTTTTTATACAAGCTGCAAAATGACTAATTAGGTACACGCATTTTACCCATATTACACTAATCAGAACACGAATATCAAAACAACTAATTTTTTTTCGTATTTCTTGATTCCGTTTACATTTTCGAAAAATCTGTAGGCCATTTACTATTATAATTTGGTGTCTTTTTTTTGATGTAATACCATTAGTGGACGTTAATATTTTTAGTGGGCCCAAAAATGATTGTCCCCTTTATATGGCAGATGTGAACGGCCGAGTCGGGAAGGGACGCCCTAGAAAAAAGTTTATCGACCAAATTGGCGATATTTTGAAAAGGGGCCACGTTAGAAGTACCCTTAACCGACGAGCATGTATGCGTAGATATATGGATGTAAAGGAGGCGAAAGAGGTATGTCAGGATCGTGCCAAATGGAAGTCCTTAGTCTCTGCCTGCCCCTCTGGGTGACAGGCGTGAGTGTTTATATTATGTTTCAAAATAATCCTGCTTATTTTCTGAGATTGAGGATTTTTGACCTGTGATAAAATAAAATAAGTTTTATCCAAAATAATATTTTTTGATAAAAATAATTACGTTCCTTCACCATTTGTAGAGCGTTTTTAAAGAAAGTGCACTCCTGAAAATAGATATTCCCTTAGATCGCCTTATAGTGGGAATATTTACCATAGTTACCACGCGAGTTGTTTTTAGGAAGGTGCTGCCCTTCTTGTTTCATTTCCGATTCGATACCCCCCGGGATGATATGGACTACTGTATTTTCTTACGCCGCCAGAAAAAGATATGTTTAAATAAATAAAAAATTAATGTCAATACTCAACTCCAGCTTCTGCGTTTTTAAAATTAGAACTGTTTTTAAACGTATTTTAAACATAATTTAACTGTTTTTATAACACTATATTATACGAAACCACATTTCTTACCATATATAGAACACAAAGTCACGTCCACTGCCACTCATACGAGTATACGTATAAGTGCATGCAAGTCCACGGCAAATGCTATTTAATCATTAGTATCAGTAAAAGAGGTGAATAATTACCTGGCGTTTAGTAAAAAGTGGCTAGGTAGCTTGACTTAAGCGTACAGTGCTCTCATCGTTGATGCAGTTTGCGTCCTTGTTTTTTTGTATAAGGGGAAAAAAGTCCATCGTACGTGGCTGGAGGCCGAAGGGTTGGGAATTGGGATGATGCCTCTGTAAGCGCTGAGGCAGTCCGTCAGTCTCGCTGCGCCGCCAGCGTGCAGCGGTCGTGAGAGAGGGAAACGTGTTGGTCCCTCGCGCGTTTTATCGTCTGTTACTCGCGGTTTACCGTCGAGAGCGCACATGTGTCCGGCATATCGCACTGCGTCCGGTACGCTCATGCACCTGTGACAAGGCAAATATTTGACGTGATGTGAAAGACCACTATTGGTTACAATATCGTTCTGTGTTGACAGCCGTCGCTATTTGAACTCATTGTGCATAGTGTTTCTGTGCCGTGTTGAGTACTTACTGTGTGTCCTCGGAATTTGACATATCCTGCGCGCGTACTAGTATTCTGAAACGAATTTCGGCGACTGCCAAAGCGTCCGCATCTGAAATTGGATGCACGCCAACATCTCCCCTGCTAAGGTGAGTGGAATCTACGAGTGGATCTGCTCTAGATTTTTTTGCTAATATTCATTAAAATATCACACAATTCGTTGTTATCACTGCTATCTGTAATGTGCTCTTATCGGTTTTCGCAATTTATGCACGATCCATTTTTAGGATCAAAACTATTTCATCACTGTCGTAGATTCCGTATAGATCTGTGTTTTTTTTTTTCTGTATCTATAAGGTATTGAATGAATCACTGCTAAGGTGTTCAAAACTTTATACGACTATTTTACTGACACGGTATCAATCGTTTTTAAAGTTGTAGACGAACATCTTTAGTTACATAGTAGTCATTCATGCCATCTTATCTGTTTGTATAGATCATGAGTTCATAAGGCATGCCATTCAGTACACGGCTCATTGCTACCAAACACTTAGAATGTAATTGATATCTGCGACGTAATTGACCGTTGAAATTCTGATGTCACTTGTTTCTTGTGAGAAATCTGATACTGCTTACTTTTATTATGATATGCAATTGCTCGAACACCTGGCTATGCGAACGATCTTAAATCTTACAAACATAAAGTGACCCAGGCAGTCAATCGTTAGTTTTAGGTGCTAAATTCCCATATCTCACGATGTACCACATGACGCTATTGGGATACGAATACTAAACATTTTTAATTTATTTCTACACATCAATATTAATTATTTAAAGATAGATGTAGTATTAAAATATATTTACAATATGTATGTATAAAAATACTCAATTCTTTAGTAATTAAAAATAAATTTTTTTATTGCATTAAATTGGTTTCTATTATACTTACTCTTAAATATATTAACAAAACACTTACTGGTGCTACAATCGGGCGATATTAAGAGGCGGGGCTCTACGGAGGGATGACATCTTTTCACGGTGGAATTATTTTTGTACCATCTTCATATCTGTTATTTGTATTATGGCCAGTATCGGGCGTTTTATCAACGTATAAAACACCTAAGAGGCCCTGAAAATAATGCGCGATGCTAGCAAATCTGTCTTATTTCTTTATCGTTGAAACGCAACATTAAAGGTTTCGATACACGGTGTAACCCTGTATGCGATGTTTGCTATCGATTTTATGGTAAGTGGTATATGGATCGCAATATCGTCGAAATTACCGTTATAATCTCAGAGTCCATTAAAATCGGAAGTCATAAAAGTGATAAGTTTTATCTAACGTACAACTTTATCTTTAATCTCTTCAAGGAAAATATTAGGAATTTAAATTTACCTTGCGTTTCGTTGCTAAAATTTCAACAGACATAGTTGTCTTATATTGCATTTGTTACTTATCCGGACAACCCAATACTAATAAACAGATAATTGCGCCGAGATGCTTGGCGATAACTTCTATCCAGATAAGAACGGATCGACAGACAGCAGGTCGTGTACGTGACTCCTACAACGGGCTCTTTCCGTCCCATGTCACGTTTGACACACTCTTTAACAGCGGTCTCCATTGCTAACACTCGCCTTTATTAATACTCGATCGTTCATAAAATCAACGCTATACCTATCCTTCCCATAGAGCGTCCATTAATGTTGGCAGATACGCATTTCCTCTCACTCAATGGGCTTGAGATTCAAGTAGCGCATGTTAGTTCTGAATCAGACACCACTTCAGAAGTTTTGACCTCCCTAAAATAGATCGCCTAGTCTAGCCGCATTTTTTTTTGGACTTTGCAAATCGTCACTCATTCAATTTACCAACATTGGCCCGTAGCCAATATGTCATGGATGCCAAGGTTCGATCCACTTTTATAATGAAAGATTTTGTTTCCTATTTGTTGAGTAGCAACACGTAGCGTGAACGACACTTAGCTGCGTTCGATGTGTAGTGGCGTGCGGTGAAAGCACGCGGTCACAGCAACAGGCATACGATTCACTTTACGAGCGTCGTTTTAGATTTTTTGCTGTTACAATTTGGGGCGACACTTGCATCGGTGGTCTGTTTAGTCCGGTCGAAGATATTTATTGTTGGAGTGGTATTCATCGTTTGTTTTGTTTCCGAATTCGCGGCTTCTGTTGGCGCAACAATTATTCTGTCCGAAATTAGTTTTACGAGTGACGGCCTTGGCTATAACGCGTTCGCACACATCAAACGCCTGTAACACTCATTGTTATTCGTATATTATTAGATCTCATGAATCGTTTAGATTACACTCGTGTGAGCCTAGTTTTCATAACCTTCATTATTACTTTTATTATTACGTACAAATTTTGTCGGTAGTTTTTAGATAACAG
Source organism: Parnassius apollo (assembly GCA_907164705.1). Taxonomy (NCBI): domain Eukaryota; kingdom Metazoa; phylum Arthropoda; class Insecta; order Lepidoptera; family Papilionidae; genus Parnassius; species Parnassius apollo. Next base: position 9,777,692 of record CAJQZP010001037.1, read on the forward strand.
ATTCATTTATATATATATATATATATATATATATATCTGTAAATTTCACAGTACGCTAGCAAACTCCATTTTAATTTATTTAGTGCTCGGTGAAGGAAAACATCGTGAGGAAACCTGCATGTCTGAGGAATAAGAAAAAAATATTTCGAAGACATGTGTAGTTCGCCAACACGCATTTTGGCAGCGCGGCGGACACTTCCTTGCCCTAAAACCCTCTCAGAAATGAGGGGAGGCCTGTGCCCAGCAGTGGGACGTATATAGGCTGTAACTTTAACTTTTAACTTTTAATAGATTTTATTTGTTTAGTTTATAAAACCTTGTTATCTCTTGTTTTTAATTGACATAATATAATAAATAAAATGAACTCGGGACTATATTGAATGTCTTAATTGTTATTTTTTTTTTAAATATCGAAAATTAAGAATAAAAATTATAAAAATTTTATAGCATAATACTTCTTTATAGTCTAATAACTTTAAAGCACAATATTCTTGTACTATTATTTATTCTATGATAATACTTAAAGGATGTGTCTAAGAGTCTAAAAAAATTTACTGGTTTAACAAATTTAAGTAATTTATTACAACTAGAAACAATAAATATTAAGAGCCTAACAACGAATCACATATAATAAGTATTAAACTATTTCAGTGCCCGTTTAAACTCACAAACTGTATCGAAAACTTTGAATCGTTTTCTTATTTATTAAATTATACCCATAAATTGCAGTAATACTTCTTCTACCACCACTATAATCAAAAGTATATACTAACATTATAATCAGAAGAGATTATCCTAGATAACTAGAAAGAATATGCATACAAGAATGTTTATCTGTGTTTTTAGGTCATCAAATGCTGAACAAGAACAATGCGTCTACTGTACCGAAAGCTGCAATGCGTTGATTATTATTCATGTCGCGGGATAGAAAAGTGAATCGAGAGTGGAGGACCGGTCCGTATGACCTCTTCTTGTCGATCTAATCGACCTAATTAAATACTGATTCGGTTTCACTTTTTAGTTCTTCTTAGAAACTAAAGTTTTTTAATCCGCAAATCCAGTTTTGTCTACCCCTTAAACTTAATAATTTAATTCATAATTAAAAAAGCTGAAGGTACTCCGGGTTTAACAATGACATCGGGACGTCAGTCATCTCGGTCCCCCGTGACCATGGGTGCTGGAAAGTGCCCGAAACGTCGGGAATTAAAAATAAAAGTAAATAAAAAGTAAAAATAAACGCGATAAAATCCGCATAAAAGTAGTCTTAAAGTAAAAAAACATTTTTTAATCTATGTATTCAAGAAACGATGTCTTTCTATAATTTAAATCATTTAAACGTCATCGAAAGGTATAAAACAGTCTGAGTCATGTTTGGACTAATTATTTTGCTTATAGTTAAAACAATTTTATACACTCGACATTCTTAGTTTTGTTTTCGGTCAGACGTGTCAAGGCGATAACTTCTCGATGCTTGTACCTTACATCTTCTAAAAAGCCGTAATTTTTTTATGCACGTTACCTTGCAACTAAATTATTTTACATTTTGAAATTTTATGGTAAAATATAAGTATTTTTTCTTTTTTACATTCTTGGCGTGGCGTGAACAAAATATTTGCGGTCGACCCTATTTCATTGTTTGAAACCGAACAAATCCAGTTACTGTAAAGTTTGCTATTTAATCGAGTGCCTACTTAAATTGAGACGCCTGGAGTTTTTGAAGAGGCACTATTTAAGAGTTATACTATAGATTGATTAAAGTTTCATCCAGTTACCGAAAAGCTAAACCGCCAGAATTACAAGGTTTATGTAAATAGTTGGAATGACGCTCGACCTACTGTGCGCAATGTTTTTTTTTATAGTATAAGGATGAACAAACGAGCACACAGTCCATCTGATGTTAAGTGGATGCTGCGGCCCACAGACATCTACATTTATCTTCAATTAAAAATCAAAATGCAGAAGCGTTGCCAGCACTGAGAACTGAGATGGAATGTCTCGTTTCTAGTAAAAAGGGTCTTCCGTTCTCTACACTCACCATACTAAACACAGCACCATTAAGAATCTATTTTACGCTGGTATTCTGTGAGAGCATGGTCCTACCCCGGTCGAGTCGAACCCTTCGTGCTGCAACCACAATATAGCTGCAGCATAGCTCTACCACGTAATGTTCAGCGCACTTATCGCAAGTATCAAACTTGTTTGGTGTTGTGTCATTTGAAAACTTGATTTGCTTGCAAAATTCAAACTCAGTGCTCCCAACGTGTAAAACTCCAAGCATCCGTGTCGGTGGCAGACGTAGTAAAACTACTGAAACGAATAGGGTACCGTTTCGTCAACAAAAACTTGATTTTATTAACAATTCAATTCACCAACTTATTAAACTAAATTGATACTACCGTAACTACGAAACAATTTAATGGGTTTCATCAGCGTCCAGTAAATCGTATCCAAACATAAATTCTTAAATTCATCTAAACAAGCGCGTTCAAAATGTTAGTATTTGCCTTTTCCAAAAAAATTATGTATAAGACTTGGTATGGTAAGATGTGATGTGTTGGAGAGTTAGAGCGTGCGTGTTGTAAAAGGCTACTAAAATAAATGCGAAAAACATCTCGTCTCCGATATTATTACCATACTAAAATAAAAATAATATTTTTATACGTGGTAGAGTCACGCTGCAGCTATATTATGGTTGTAGCACGAATGGGTCGGCTCGACCGGGATAGAAGTAGAACCACGCTCTCACAGAATACCAGCGTAAAATAGCAGCTTAATGCTGCTGTGTTTCGTATGGTGAGTGTAGAGAACCGCAGTGTAGTGGTCGTCGGGGGTGACAGGGCATAATTCTTAATCAAGGTTAAAAGTAGATGTCTATGGGCCACAGCATCCACTTACCATCAGGTGTACTGTCTGCTCGTTAGTCACCCATATTCTATAAAAATACCATTCATATTTAAATACTTGAGTTTGAATTGAATTAAAAATAATATTAATGCACGAGTTATCATACTTGTAACTTCATCAATATATATATATATATATACGCCTCCTAAATATTTAATTTTTTTTTAATAATCACTAATATCCGCCCATAGCTACAGAATGCGGATGCCAGATGTACAAACGCAACACGTTCTTGATCGATTGCATTTGCTGTCGTTATAAGTTGTTTGCTGAATGCTTGCATCGCGAAAATGCTATTCTACTTCGTCGCTAAACTAACTTGGTGTGTGCTAGTGAGCGGGGGTTCTTATAAGGTATCGTCGTTGAATAAACGACAGCTGGCATTCCCCATATTAGTGCGCACGAAGCGAAAGGTGTCGTAAGTCGCAACCTGTCCCGCAGCAAGACGTACAACCCTAAAGCTAATGAAATACGTTTTACAGAAGTTACTATAGCAGAAAATAATTATTGCGACGTTGCGTCTACGGAGACTTGGCTTCGATCGTTAGTCGTAAAGAATCTTTTCGTATGGCCCTAAGTGTCATTTTAATGTAATTAATTAAAGTCCCATTAACATTTTTCCAAGTATAAGTAGATTGAGAGAAAATGAGGGACAACTCTTAATTCGCATACCTTCGTTAATTACGACAAATGTAAAAGCGACAAATAACTTAAATTGGCGTGTGACATATATGCGTTTTCCACTGCAGTATCCGCCTTTTTATTGCTGACTTGTTTAGTCGTTTCACAAGTCACGTACATCTAAATCGCTAGTCGACACTTCCTAGATCGCTACGCTCCTATAGAATCTACTCAGGTCGGGTACATTGAGAGAATAAAGTGAATATTGGTACTGTTCCCTAAAAATATATTTTTTTTAAAAAAATACTTCGCAAGAGCTTTGGCTTCAACATTTTGAAAGTATAGTCGCTTGTATTATTTATTTTATCTGTTACATGAATAACAGTTTCACTTTCGTTGTTTTAGTTTCTATTATTTTAATATACAGATCAAAAGAGAAGCTATTATAATAACATTTTTGTCTAAACAGTGCAACACGTGGAAACGCGTGAAATCACGTCACTGTGTTTTATTTGTATCTTTCTTACTGCATAGTTGTGTTTTTAAATTCTGTTTTAGTTTAAATTCCTTTATATATGTGAATAATATCTTAAATAAGTAAAAAAATTATTCAGTACACATCGATATAAACAACAACATTTTTAATCACTACTGTTATCATTTAAGCAAATACAGACAGAACACGAGCATAGCGCCTATATTTTATAAAAAAAAATGAGTGTACAGTTATATATATATATATATATCCACCATCCACATACAACTCCATACTTATACCCCCTATATATATATATATATATATATATATATATATATATATATACTAACTCGTTATTGACCAAACTAAACAAAGCTTCATTGTGCTGCCATTTTATATTGGTATTCTGTGTATTGTACGATGCCGTGTAGTGGCGTTATATTATGAGAGTTCACTATTGGTGAATTACTAATTAACACGTGGTGGTCGTAACAAGCAACAGAGGGAAACTTTAACAGGGGATAGGTAGCTGTATCTTCCTAATAACAATTCAATAACAATAAAAGAAACTGCCGTTGTCAACTTGTCTACCAAGCGTGGCAGTTATGGCAAATATCCGCCATGAAACAATCAGTGGGGAAGGCAAATATTCAGCGTTGTGGACTTGTAATGGGCCGTAATAAACAAATGAATGAATAAATTCTGTGAGAGTGTGGTCGAGCCGATCCATTCATGCTGCAGCCATAGCACATTTCAGAGTCACTCTATCACATACAAAGTTTTTCATTTGATCGTAGTAGGTACATAATGTTAAAAGTTATCCGTTTACAATCGCAATGTTCCATTTTTTTTCGACCTTTGTTATATTTTTCAACCATGTATATCGTGTTTTATTTTAATCATGTAATGTACCGGCTCGTTTATATGTTTTTAGTTAAATATACTTTTACTCTTTTCATCGTAACAATTTGCCTGTTCGATTGCGTAAATGCCGTGATATTATTTTACTACGTGAACAGAAATAAGTTTATTTGTTACACTTATTTGTTTCAGCAAAGACATAAACGCTGCTTATTTAGGTATACAAAATTCTTTTTATTTGGTTCATCGCGTTTTTTTGACTGTGAACCGTTTTTATTACCGTTTCTGGACTAAATACTCGTACGTCTAGATACGAAACATTGCGTTGAAAAAAGAAGAGGTCACTTTTTTTTTAACCGTTAAATTGAACAGTGAAACCTCTTAACGACTAGTTGAATTACATGAAATAAATCCAACATTATCGTCAAGATAATTATAAATGTTCGATGTTCGAACGACGACGACGTTCAATGAAAATGTTTTCATTCCATATATCAGTAATATTACTTTCTACTTAGTTATTTTGTCAATTGTGCATTGATACTTCTTCTCCATAAGCCTGTAAAAGACCGCTAATGGACCTGGGCCTCCCTCGTTGTAAACATCATTAAATTCAACACACTTTGTGGTGTAAATTTGTTTGGTTTAGTGTTGGCAGTGACACAAGTTACGTGAGCGCACAATAATGGGAGGTCTGACTTCAAACTAGATAAGATATGCGGATTATGCGGATATTAGTTAGTTAATTTTAACCTATTGACGTTATAAATTTGTTTATCCAAAACTTAGCTAGTAATTTTTATATATATTATGTAATCAATTTCTCGGAAACGGCTCTTATGATTTGGATGTATTTAGAAGTTTTACTTTCTAATTCATATTAATAGGTTTCATATGAATTAGAAATCCGTCATCCGTGAGAAAATATTTTTTTGTAACGCCGAGCTATGTTTTTTCGTCAAAGTACTAATACATTTATATTATGCTTTCATGTTTTAAAGTTACGAACACACTATAAATATTCGTATGAAGTTACAAGTGCTATTTTCGTTATCATTCATCGTAACTTCGTCATATGTATGAATGATTTGTTTTTGATAGCAAATACAATACTATGTCCAGTATTTTTCCCATTGTTGTTTTCTGTCCAAGATAGTTATTCAATTGACAGTGATTGCACCGCAGCCGACATGCGGGCCTTGAGTGATACAGGAGCTGGCGACTGGAAATTGTTCCACCACTAGACCGCATCAATCTAACTTTGATTTGTACCGTAGATATATTTATAAACGTGTAATAGATCTACATTTGTTTTTGAAAGGTATGTACTCGTATTACAAAGACGTTATCATTCCTTATCATCATGTAACGGTAACATGGGCCTCTTCATAGTAGGAAAAATTTTCTATATTCGTCGCACTTGCTGGGCACATTGGAGATTGAGTACTTTTTACGTAATTTCCCGTCGCTGATCTGAGTACTTTATATATGCCATATAATACGAGATGGTTTACCAACGTTTTTCGGAGGCCATGGGGTCTTATAGTCCTTTTCTATGGCCGCCTTTTACGCAACCCTCGGAATGAAATTTGGGTAATGAACTCTCTCGTTGCTCTTCATAGTAGTATTCTCTAACAATTTTTTTTACTTGTATTAAATGTTTGTTATTACCTTTACCTTTACCTTTTACCATTACATTGTTGCATAATGTTACGGCTTATCAAAATCCCAATGCTGAATATTTAAATAATTAATATATTGTATAAAATTAACTATGATGAAAGTATTTGCCATGGTTGCCACGATCTGTTGGCGGGTACGCAACCGCAGTTATTCATTTTAAAGTTGATATTAGGAAGGCTCTAGTACACATCTCCTAGTTGGTGTCCCTTAGCCGCTTCTTACGACACCCACGCTAATGTTTGTTACCATTATCAAATATTGGCCAACTTTTTTTCTATGTGCCTACCCCGTTCTCACACCTTTGTCGCTCACGATTTTTCATCTTCGCATTTGTAATTTTGCCTCACCTTACCATCACCTGTCTGTCGGATTTGGATTTGGTGTTGTATTGATTTTCATCATCAGTCGGTCGTTATTCAGGTCCGTCCCGCGGCATGCACCACATGCAGGTGAGGTGGTATTTGGAGAAATATTACAATATAACCTTAGCGCTCATTCAATATATCAATGAAATAACGATAAATATGTATCAATATTTTTATATTTATTAATGAAATGATAAATTTAATGCCGTTTACAATGTTTTATTTGTGACAAACATGGTCTAAATACACTTCGTTATATAACTGTAAGTCACTAGAGAAGCTAAAACGACACAAAAGAAACTTTATGTCATAACTTTAACCACGAACTTTGTTTAACATTAGTTGCTTCAAACTTTGCACTCAGCACTTCATATTATATCCAAGTGACAAACCATCAGCATAATTTCCAAATTCAATTCATTCTCTAAATTCTATTTTGATGACACACCTCTGCTTTTATCATTATTTTATTTATTTCAAATTAAATTATTTTCAATTTAAATAAAAATAATTTCTAATTAAATGTTTTTTTTAAGTTTAATGCATACATAACAATTGAGTTATTTAGGACATATCCTACCTACACAACTCAATTTTTGTTATGCGAAATGAGAAACAAAATGTCAGTTAGACATTTTTTTATTTCTAATATGAATTAAACCGAAACATTCATGTCAAATTTGTTTTCATTTTACTAACGTTTATACTTATTGCACAGTAATTTATGGGATAATTGGGGGGGGGAAAAATATAGTTCTTTGTTATAAACATAAAGACGAAACTTAGAACCAAAGCTCGGGGCTTTCCCATTACCAATTTCTTCAGAATATGAATATACCTTACGTAGAATATTTTTTCTTTTATTTGTCGTTTTACTTCACTTACAGTACTCAGCTACAAAGGTACTCTTGTTCCATTTAAAAAAATTCTACCTGCTCCGCAACAAGAGCTTTATTTGTATAAAATGTTAGCAGGTGGCTGAGGCGAATAGCATTGTATAACAAGGAAACATGAGGAAGAATGTCTAGTTGTGCCACCAAATATGTTTTTAATTTCTTACTCTATTAATTTCTTTTATATTTAACAAACGATTTTTGTAATCATTTATCAAAAGTAATACACCTTTTAATACGGCAACAAAATGGACGTTGTAAGAAAGTATCTATATCTGCGTCTTTGTGCCGTCGCCAAGCTACCTTCAAGCTTTTCCTCCAAAGGATTTCTGTTTACTTATGAGCAACTTACTGCGTTGTGTTGGCAAAATATTTACGACCTTATTCATAAAAATCTACGTAAATAATTTGAGAAATGCTTAAAGTTGCTCTCTTTCTTTTCAATAAATGACAATAGAAAGAGAGGCATAAAGATATAGATAATCAGGGAATAAAAGAAATACATATAGTAATTTACTGTAAAATAAGTACTATAAGGAGTAAAGTCTTATTATAGCTATTTTATTTTTCAAACAATCATCTGAGTATAGCAGTAATCCGTTGTAATTAATTCTAAATTAATAAAGAAATAAATAATTAAGCAGTCATTAAAATCTTCATCAAGTTGTAAATTGGTTATAAAGTTCTAATTGGGTTTTGAAAATCGTTAGAGGCGATGTCTCGGAAAACAATTAAACTAATGATCGTAGTACTGCATGATCTGAGCATCCAACGGGTAGAGTGCAGGATACAGTGCTGGCTCTGTGCTGGCTGGTTGTTGTAAGCGGGAAATGCGGCCAATTTGCGAGGCACTAATTGTACGTTTGTAAGTCCACAGGGCTTGCTTGCTCGTCTGTTGAACCCGCGGGCTAATGAGCGCATTTGTTTCTGTTCTGGTACTGTTTGAATACGGCTTTTCAATTTTTTACTCTTTAATTGAATACTAGCTGTGCCAGCGAGTTTCACAACTTGTAGTGTAAACACTGTTTTATCAAAACGTTATCATGTTTAGTTCCCTGCCAACATCTGCAAGTTTAATGTTAAGTTTTCCTAAGGGCTGTACAAACTGAGGTTTAAAAAGGATTAAATATTTGTCTTGGAAGTTTTTAAATTTAGCAGGGATGGGAGATATGATAAGGATATAGAACGACGAGTGAACGCAGGAAACAGAGTAAATGGGGCCCTGCACTCTATTGTGAAGAGTCAAAATGTGTCAAAAAAGGCACGTATGGCAATTCACAATGCTGTGTTGGTCCCTACTTTAACGTATGGTAGTGAAAGTTGGGTGTGGCAGAAGAAGCACGAGAGTAGAATAAATGCAGTAGAAATGCGGTCGTTAAGGAGTATGTTAGGGCTGAATCTGAATGACAGGGTGAAGAATTGTGTGATAAGAGAAGAGTGTGGTTTGCAAGATGATGTTGTGACCAGGATTAAGAAAGGAATGCTTCGGTGGTTTGGTCATGTGGAAAGAATGGATGAGGAAAGAGTGACAAAGAAAATGTATGTTGCAGAAGTGAATGGCAGAGTCGGAAAGGGACGTCCTAGGCGAAAATTTATCGACCAAATTGGCGATTTATTGAAAACGGGCCAAATTAGGAGTACCCTTAACTGACGAGCATGCATGCGTAGGTGTATGGATGTGAAGGAGGCGAGAGAGGTGTGTCAGGATCGTGCCAAATGGAAGTCTGTAGTCTCTGCCTACCCCTCTGGGTGACAGGCGTGAGTGTTTATGTATGTATGTACAAAAAAAATTTAAATTTAAAATGTTATACTTGTTTGAGTCTACGACTCAAAATACTTTATTGAACTGGATTATAACATAAGAGTTGCATACGAGTAACAATCGCTTATTGATCGTCCCAAATAATAAAAGCCCCTTTTGTATCAAATGCAACGCAACGTCACAATGTGTAGGGTTAGCCCTTCACCACGGAGTAAGCGTAATATAACGTGACAATTTATTGGTCATTTTGCACAATGCCCGAGAAAATTTATAATGTGATAAGCGCCCGCATTTCATTCAGTTTATTACACAATAGGATTCTTCGTAAATCCGTCAGGCCCTTTAATATATATGATCGCGGTACCAAAATAAATCATCCATACTTAAGGGATTTTAAGATCATCGACGGTTTAGTTACACAATGGCATTACTCTATTTCTGTGGCTTTTTTGATTGTTAGTGTACGCACAAAAACAATCAATCATACAGTGAGTTCGTACGAAGAAAACTAGTTCTATAATTTTTGATTTTAGTCATTTTTTTTTCAAATAAAAGAAATACTGCCAATAAAACTAATAATATTCTGTTTGTGCATTCCAAAGAAACTTAAATCTTATGTGGGAAGTGGTTTACCACAGTAGTCGAATGGCGAATTCGAACTCACGACTTTTTTAAGTTCGTGGGTCGCATCAAAAAAATTAGCCTGCTATTTCTTCATATAACATGAATATGATTATTTTTAACATATTTTAAAAAGAAATGTCTGCAAGGTTGTGGCTTCACAGCAAAGATTACGTTTTTGGGTTGTTAAAGTGAGTACCAAGTCTGTAACATTATTTAACAAGCATTTTTTCTGTGTCATTTTTATGCGTAAATTATTTATTGTCTGTGTTTACTCGTAGACAACAAACATTCGCAAAAGAAATCAATACTTTTCAATCAATGAAGACCGAACGGAGGGGGGTTTGCAACTTCGCAGTGCATAACAAATAGACTGCAGAGTTGCCAGGGTAACTGCGGAGGGATGACCCTTGTACATAAACTGCAGGATCAACCAACGCACGTCGGTCACGTGTCCAGAATGAATCTGCATTCGACCGCATTTGATAATTCTATCGCAACGGACGACGAAATCGCAATTTTCGAGTTTATTGTAAGCTGTATATTACTACTGTGGGAGAATTCTATCCCTCTGATGCATTAATAATTGCACGTATATAATAAATTAATTTACTTGCCAGTATTTCCTTTTTATGATTTATTATCTCTAGTCTTTATTATTTCCGTTATTATAGTACCGTTTGTTGTAATTTTAATTTGTTTCATTGGTCTAATCTCCGGTTATATTTATTGGTACGTTATTACGGAGAAATTATAAGAACATAACGAGTTATTAAGTAGAGTAAATGTTATCGTTATAAATTATTATTGCAGGACAGTAAGTTTTTATTACAGCGTTCAACTACAGTAAAAATGAACAAAATAATATTGTAGGCACAGCGAGAATAATTAACATTTCCCTGTGCCCGATATATTCAGATAGAAATCAATTTCTCTCTTAGCAATAGCTTTCGAATTATTATATCTAAGAAAGTAACCGTTTAGTGACGACTTTAAAGAATCCACTAACCGATATCATCCTGCAGGTTTCGTAAAAGATGACAGAGGGAAATAAAACAGGCCAACTACATCTTCAAGATAATTAAAAAAACTGCGGTTTCAACTAACCTGCGAAGCGTGGCAAATGAGCTTCTTTTCTTTTGAGGTAATCTAAGGAGGAGACTTTCTTCAGCAGTGAACTTTTTATACTCTGTAATAAACGATGAAGAAAGATTTCGTCTTCTATTAAACTGACACAATGTTATGTTTAGTTTGTTATTAAAAAGTAACGTAAACATATTCGTGCAGTAAAGTAAAAGAATAGCCTACATTCTCTGGTGGAGACAGGTCTAATTACTGAAAGTGTTATGGGGCAGGAAAAAGTCCGTCAACCGCGCTTTTCCAATGTATCTTGGTGACTTTCATAACATATCCGCGATTTTTTTTGATAACTTGTTTCACACAGAAAGATAAGGTTATCTTTTAGTTTCACTTACTAAAACAAGGAAAGACTCAGCGTCTGTATACTTCATCTGTAGTGAGATCATCTGCGACAAACAACTCGATTTGTTGATTAATTTCATCAGGCCATTGTGTTTAGGCACCAAGCGTGTCACACCGTTGACCGATTGTTCCGCGCAACTCTTTGTTATAATGAATAGAAGTGAAAAAAAAAACTCCCGAATATTGCTGTGCGCATGCGTTTACCTCGCTTTGTTCAGTTTGAGGCGGAGATTAAAGCACACCCTCTGTGTACGCCCCCTGGATTGTCTGAAGCTACGTAACGGTGAAAAATAATCTAGATTCTAGATAATGGATTTTTTTAATTATGTGCATTTTGTTTTCGCAATGGAATTGTTTTTATAGAATAAGGCTGAAAAACGAGTACAACATCTACATAATGATAAGTAGATGCTGTGGCCCATAGACACCTGCATCTATCCTCGATTGAGAATCAAAATGTCGATGTGAGCGCACCCCTGACGACTGAAATGAAATGTTTTTCCAGCAAAAAAGATCTGGTTCTACATACTCACCTTACGAAACAGCTCAGGCTGGAATTCTGTGAGAGCGATATCCTCCTCCGGTCGAGCCGACTCACTCGTGCTGCAACAATAATACAGCTGCAACGTATGAAAACGAGGTAACGGTTCACATAATGATAAGTAGGGAGTGAAGTCCATAGACACTTGCTAGAGTTGCAGTTAAAAGCTTCTCCAGTTGTCTTTACTCATCATACGAAACCTGGTCGGGCGAGACGGTGGCGTACGCGCTACCTGCACGCATGCATTGCTGCTATTCTATTGAGAGCATATACATGCATATTCAATCCTCATCGTATATTTCTATAGACATAGATCCAATTGCGACATTTTTATTTATAATTATTCTGTTAAATATGAACATATCGTTTTTACGGAAAATATATTGATTAAAGTATTTCGTGGATATTTTGAATCCCGCCAATACACTTTGGAGCTGTACGGCAGAAACTTCAATACTCTTTCCTCAAAAAAAAACCTTTGTAAACAATTAAATTTGATTAGTTTCGAAGGTCTGTGTATTAATAATTTTTTTATAGGATAGGGTGACAAACGAGCACACGGACCACCTGATGGTAAGTGATTGCTGCGGCCCATAGACATCTACATCTATCCTCGATTTCGAATCAAAATGCAGATACGTTGTCACCCGTGAGGACTAAAATGGAATGCCTCGATTCCAGTAAAAAGGGTCTCCGGTTCCCTACACTCACCATACGAAACACAGCAACATTAAGTTACTATTTTACGCTGGTATTCTGTGAGAGCGTGGTCCCATTCGTACTAAAACTATTACTATTCGTACTACTACTAAGATAACTGCAGCATAGCTCTAGCACGTATAAAAATAATACTGGAAATGCACAATTTTCTGTAAAAAATTGCCGGTTCAATCTGTGTCGGCATAAGGTTATTCAAAATATCGTCCGTGCTATCCTTAGCGCATGGCTTTGTAAGGTTCCTTTGTTAAGACGAATCCAGTAATTTGTTAGTTTCTGCCTGCCCTAATATGCCACAACAACATAACTTCTGGAGAATTTGATAAAAATAGATACAGTTAAGGAGTATATTTCTAGAGACCTTTGACGAAGTTCCTAAGAAAACATTTTAATTTTTAATATAGGTAAATTAGGTGTGCAAATTTTTTTTTAATTGGATATAAGTGGAATATGAAGATGGAGGTAGCTATGAGGTTAAGCCATTTAGTTAACTAAACCACTTTCAGATTATATTTAACTTTAAAATTGAAATTAATACCGTAGCATTTAAAGTTATTAAAATTACGACTGGCGAACGGCCAGGACATCCCCTGGATGAGTGGGGATCTATTACTGTGGTGGCATTAAGGTTTTTTTTAAATAATCAACATTATTATTTAAATAATCAACTTATTTATTTTGTCAATTTTCCTAATTCACAAGACAATTCTCCAAGTTTTTTTTTTAATATAGCTTAGTTATTTATTGTCATTCTTGACATTGCTCTATCTGTTCGTTAAGTTTCATCGTATTTGGTTCAGCTACTCCGAAGCTTGGTCTGGACAGACAAACATTTTTTTTTCAAATTCTTCATTAATAGATTACTCATGTCTTAAAGGCATGCACTACTTCAATCCCCCTGAGCTCGATAAAAGGCAGTTATTCGATATTACACTTCAATTTGAACTATGAATGAAGTGCACGACATACTTGGCCATTTTTTATGTCATTATTGGCATGAAGTGTACAGCGTTACATTTTTTAATCTAACTTGCTCGACTTCACGTTTCAATGCGCATTATTTTTTCGATTGAGTTGATTTCCTCCACTAGTTGGCTTGACAGTTTCCTTTTCGTATATATTAAAGTATTAACGTTTTTTACATAATAATAATATACAATATCTATATTAAGTAGGTACCTGGTAGGCTGAGTTTTGCTCGACGTTACAAAAAAATATCTCGGGAAAAAACCTATATAGTGGCACAAAATTGCTTCGGATAACATCGTCTAAAGAATCATGAAGAAACAAGCAATTTTCATACACAAGAGTATAATATTAACAACCAAACCAAAACCAAACCAAATTGTTAAATCTTTGTGAATTTCTTTTATTTTAATACATAATATATACATTATAGTTATTTAAAGCATGATTTAAAATCTAGTTCCTCTTCTAATTTTATGTGAATATTATTACAGTATCCTATTGTCACGTACTGTGGATGTTAATAAAAAATAAATAAACCTAACAATATAACTACACAGTTACCTATTTCCTGTTGTTGATTGCGTTTTGCGTCCTGGGTTAGTTATTGATACAGTTTTTTCTATTGCGATCGGTCATCCCGATTCGCATAAATACTAAATACTCCGTTAAACACTTAATATATATATATATATATATATATATATATATATATATATATATATATATATATATATATATATATATATATATATCTTTCTGATAATTACAATAATTATAAACAATGTCAAATTTGTATGCATGTATTTGACATTCATTTGTATGTATTGGCTACGTTATTATCTTTTATTTTTTGCTCACATTGTCGTTTACGGAAACACTTTAGTCAATATGTTCCGACTAAACTTCCTATAATATGTTCCGTCTAAACTTCCTATACTCTTATTACCCTAAATTTTTCTTATGTTCGTACATGTTACCATCTATTTTCAACAATAATGCCGTCTCTGATTTTCGTATTAAGTGATTAAAATTTTTGTACAAATAAGATTAACAGTTTTTCATTAGGAATTTTATTAGATATAGACATACGAGTAGATTGTATTAATTTTACATAAATAATACAGAAGTCACAAACAGAACACAGGTTTAAAAAAAGTAAAAGCCGAATTCAAAGAAGTAAAAAGATAAAGCGTTCTGCATTCGGAGCTTTAATACCTCTATACACAATTATTTGATTCTTTGAAGTAGGTTTGTACCTTTTTTGTTAATAGTTAATTTTTACTCTTTTCTAATGAATATTATAATCCAAATGTCTTCTATATAACTTTATTTCCTACTCCGCCACCTGCAGGGGTTGAAGCTTTTCGGGAAATTTATATGTGTCCACCATTGAAGTACAACTATTTAATGAAAGAAGAATCATCAAAATCAGTTCATAATTGGCAATGGTATCGCGCACCACACATACAAACGTACATACAATTTAAAAATAATGTACGCGTGAATTGTGAAGCCCCTCCTTCTTTCTTAAGTTGCCTAAAATATAAATACTTAGCAGTGATACAAAACTAATAGAGTTAGATGAAGCTGTAAAATAGAAATGGAATCCCCTCAGCTTTTATACAGCGGATAAACCGCAGCGTTGGCTTTCCTGTGGATCTATTTATTCGAGATACCAATCAAGCACAGGCGTGTCTGAAGCGGAGGAAAATCAGTAAAAACAATAATAAGAAAGGATGTAATAAAACATAAATAAACCTATACAAATAATATGTATACGGTATTACTTTGTAGTGCCTTCTACTCGTATTTTATTTTTTCCGTTCACTGCGACCCAGTTCCCTTGTGCCAGAGGACACAGTTGAGCGCACACCCCACATACGCGGCGAGTGCTGGAATGCCAGGATCCGCATGATGTGGCCGTTGCAGTGCTCACCGTCCGTGACTGCACATGCTGATGCGTCACCTGCTTTGCTCCCTTTGTTCCCACGGACGAGCGACTTTAAATATTTCGAGGGTCTTCAGTTGTTGTATCACAATCCTTTATATGAAATACATATTCTGAGTTTTCTACTGCTCTTGCATGTAGCTTGGCAATCGCAGAACCAAATTTGACCCTGCTCCCAGCCGCCGCGCCGGGCTGGGTATTTTTGGTCTGGCGAAAATAGTTATACCGCTATCTATCAGAAGCCGGTAAATCTTTCCATCGCCTCATACAACTTTTTAAAATTGCTATAACTGGTGCACTAACAAATTTAAGTATTCTTTATTTGAGTTTTAAATTACTTTTATTAATTGGAAGGTTACGAAGCAATAAAACACAGTTCTTAAAGTTCCTTTACTATGGCGTCTAAAATATAACATATTGTGTAAGTTTCGTAACTTACTAGCAGTCTTGACTGGAGAAACGATGTAACATTAATAAAGTTGGACCAAGTACATGTATATCAATAAACTCGGCCCCTAGACAGACAACAATCCTAATAAAATATTGTTGTTGTATCGAAAAAGTAAAGTTATTGACCGGTACATAAGTTCTGTATCTGTTTCCTTCTACTTTAGTTTTTGACGTATTTTTATTAAATATATTTGAACAACGTTTTTATTCTATTCGGGTCGAATTTAGTAATTGATTTTAAACTAACTTTTCCAATGACCTTGAGGCTTAAAATTTTAAGAATGGCTTAGGATCGGATGAAATATAAGAATGTGCTATAGTAAATGTTGTTATTAAATAATTTTAAAAACTTGTTTATATTAAATACCTTGCGATAATATTTTATTTAAACTCTCTTTGCAGGGTATAAGATTTGTTATTATTTTCGCTATTAACTCACCGAGTTGAAGAGTCAACACGAAAGAGCTAATAACTTCATCGCCATTACAAATCAGTCAGAGATCACGACCGCTGATCGCTCCTGCAATTCCAATTACTGCAATTCCCACGATTTACTCGGTTTGATTCCGCTAGTCCATCATCTCAAGAAACTACGAGTATCTACTTATTTCGCGCAAATCTCTATTATGATTACTGTTTAATTGAAATTCTCTTATAACTATAAGTGTATGTAGGTTTAACAGTTTCTAGACAGGTTAATAACGGTTATGTAATCAGTGTTTATTTTTAAATATTAGAGTGACAAAAGCCAACAGTAAATTTGCTGCTACTCCAGTCCACCTACCATCCAATACAAACTAATACGAGGGTAAGTTCTTAGAAAATCAAAAACTGAACAAACTAGCATGTTATTAGTTTTATGATATCTTTTCGAAATAGTGTCTATCTACATCAATACACCGCTGCATCCGATGGAACCACAGAGAAAAGCACTTAGCCCACTCGTCCTTAGGGGTCTCTTCGAAGGCATTTTGTAACGCAGCCACTGCTTCCTCGGCGTCTATAAAACGTTTTCCTCGAAGTTTTACTTTTATTTTCGGAAATAAATAAAATTCGCAAGGTACGGGGCCATAGCGCGGGTGACCCACTAATTCCACAAACTTGCAAAAAAGAGTGGTACATTAATAACTGTTGGCATACAGTTATTAATGTACTACTCCGTAGTAACTGTTTTTCGATCCTCTAAAACAATTGTTGTATAATGACCTGTCCTTCCGAAGGACGAGCCACCATCTTTTTACCCACGCTACGACCTCTCTTCACTTTAGTTGGCAATTTCTCGGAAGGAAACACCCAGACAGCAGACTGTCTCTTAGTTTCAGGAGCATAACAATAAATCCTTTAGCTTTCGTCACCCGTAAGTATGTCGAACACAGAATTTGAGTCACCTCCGTTAAATCTTTGAACCATTTCACGATACCAATCAAAACGACGGAATTTTTGGGCCTCTGTCAAATTGTGTGGTATACACCGGGAACAAAGCTTCCTGACCGCTACATGTTCATGGAGGATTTTGTGCATATGACTCATACCGATGCCTAAGCTTGTCCAATCTGCTGACAAGTCACTATTTTGTTAGTCTCTGCCGCACAACACTGATGTTATCTTCAGTCTTCGCCGAAGAAGACCCTCACGCAGATCATTGGTGAGATTAGTGCAACCACGTTTAAACTTATTAAACCAGTTGTAAACAGTGGCACGAGATAGCGCTTCATCGTGAAAGACCAATCGGAGTATATCTCTAACCTATAATTTTCTATTTGCCGCCAAATTGTAAACAAATGACAAATTAATGGGTGCGTTTGGCAGAAAAAAGCGCTAGCAAGCGCTTATAAGGAAAATGGCGATCGTAAGCGGTAAACGCTGTCAAATCGTAAGTAGCTATTTTCCTCCAGGACACGATGTTAGTTTTAACCGAGGAACCTAACCTAATTTAAATATATGTTTGTAAAGTATTCATATTAAAAACTTACCAATCATGAATTTTTAATAACATGTATATGTTTATTCACGTTATTATATTACTTAAAACTAATATTGCACAAAACAACTTATAAACTCTATTTCAAAACAAACAAATAATAAGCAAAATGGCGGATTGTGTCAGCGCTACTGAAGTAGTAATCGTGTCCTGGCCGAAAACTATTTCAGCGCTTGTAAGCGCTTGCTAGCGCTTTTTTCTGCCAAACGCACCCAATAAAATACATAAACAATAATATTGGGAAAGAGTTCCATTTTCAAAATTTGAACTGATTATTTTATTATATCGTTTACAAGTGGCCAGTTCTAAAAACTTTCAGTGTCGCCCCCGTATGTGTATAAATATACGTCGAATAATTGATTAATTATTATGGGTATGTGGTTGTGGCGGTTAGTCCAGTCACCTGTGCATAATAAGTGTTCATTGAATAACATATTTTTATGATTTTAGATTTAATTTCTGTATTGTTGCCTTGAGTGGATAATAAACAATTCCTGAAAATCAATTTGATTTGTAATGGGTTCCTAATTAGCAAAAGTTTATAGGTATTCTGACAAAGAAACTGAAACAGATTGTCATTTTCATATCTATATACAAATTTTCAAATTCTAACTTCAAATATTTGCAAAGTTATTAAAATCAGGCATCTTGTTTTTTCATAAACATAAAATTTTATGTCTGCGTTCCTGCTGAGATTTTAAAAATATTATGATTTCACAGTTTCTGCACTGCCTCACAGCGCATTTCGAATTTCTCTTGGCACAGCGTAAATTTATTGTCTGGGACTTTCTTTAATCCATTGCGAACGCCAGACGTCTTGACAATAAATAGGAGTTTCATGAAAATGTCCATCCGTCGCATTAGTTTTAAGTTTTAATTCTTCTTACCACAATGTATTTTTGCACCAACTTCAAAATGTTATTTTATTGTTTTATTTATTTAAGAGAGAAGTCCGAACTTATATATCTTCATTTAAGGACTTACCATTACGTCCGATTTTACTGGTTTGAGCGTTGAAATTGGTTACATTAAGCATTAAAATTTTATTAGTTGATAAATTGATTTAATTTGACTCCAGGCTTTTCTCCTGACATTTTTGTTGTAATTAAGACTAATCACGTCGATTACCGTACTCGACCGCGTTACTCGAAGCTATTGATATCATGTCCTAAGGAAACTTCGATATCGTTGTATAAAATATAGGCAAACGTTGCTCGTAGTACCATTATGTAAATTAGATGAGAGTGGATAGGGACGTAAATCTATTGCAATTAACATGTTTTATTGCCGTGAGTTGAATAGAACGTGACTCACGATCGACTTCTCGTCGCACTTCAGCATTTTGTTTTATAGTAGTCCAGTTGGTAACGTCCAAATTTATGAAATATTTTCGTAAGGAAGTTTAAGCCCTAAATACAATTATTATTGTCGATGATCAAGTCATATTTGCGTCATCGGCGGCTGAGTTGCAAATGATGGTTACATTAATGAACTGGGAATTAAAAGAAAGGGGAATGAAAGTGAACGCAAGTAAGACGAAAGTGATGGTTTTTGAAAGAGAAGAAAGCAAAACGGTGTGTGAAATAAGAATAGAAGGAGAGTTAATTGAGCAAGTGGATGAGTTTGTGTATTTGGGATGTGTATTTAGCAGGGATGGTAGATATGATATGGATATAGAACGACGAGTAAATGCAGGGAATAGAGTGAATGGGGCACTACACTCTATTATGAAGAACCAGAATGTGTCAAAAAAGGCACGTATGGTAATACGTATGGTATACGTATGGTAATTTATAATGCTGTGTTAGTCCCTACTTTAATGTATGGTAGTGAAAGCTGGGTGTGGCAGAAGAAGCACGAAAGTAGAATAAATGCTGTAGAAATGCGGTCTTTAAGGAGTATGCTAGGGTTGAATCTGAATGACAGGGTGAGAAATTGCATGATAAAGAATAAATGTGGTATGCAAGATGATGTTGTGACCAGGATTAAGAAAGGAATGCTTCGGTGGTTTGGTCATGTAGAAAGAATGAATGAGGAAAGAGTGACAAAGCAAATTTATATGGCAGATGTGAACGGCCGAGTCGGGAAGGGACGCCCTAGAAAAAAGTTTATCGACCAAATTGGCGATATTTTGAAAAGGGGCCACGTTAGAAGTACCCTTAACCGACGAGCATGTATGCGTAGATATATGGATGTAAAGGAGGCGAAAGAGGTATGTCAGGATCGTGCCAAATGGAAGTCCGTAGTCTCTGCCTACCTCTCTGGGTGACAGGCGTGAGTGTTTATGTATGTATGTATGTACAATTATTATTTATTCGTCTCAAAAAAACAGAAACAGGTAACAATTATGTTCTTCTGTTTCTTAGGACGAATTATTATCCTTATCAAGCTACTTTAACTATGTGTTAAATATATATAACAATGAAACATAAACTTAAACAAAGATATAATATTGTTTATAAAAGCAGACGATGCCGCAATGTTCCAAAAAATTGGTAAACAAAGTCATCATCACCAAAACGGTCTTAAGCCTGAGCTACTTCCAATCATTGGAATTGAACCGTCAGTTCTTAAAGCTGTACGGCCGGCTAATAATTCATTTTATTCTTAACGAACAATATCAATAGAACAACCTAACGGACTAACTACTACGATAGGAAGCTCGTCCTATTTTTGTGCTGTGCCATTGACGTCATATTAAGTAATAATAATTCACATTTTGAATAATCCGGTTACGCTATTTTCCTCTACACGTAGCCTACAATCACGTATTTTGCAGACAGCGGGCGTATTTATTTATTTAACTGCATGTTTGCATTTCTCGTCTGCGCGGCTGTATTTTTCTCGAGCTTGCTGTCAATTCGTATAAACGAAACGATACGCAGAGTAGCAGGTTCGCTTCCGGCATTAAGCGTGACGTCAAACTGGTATTTCGTCGAATTGCGACGCAGCAATTTTTGGTTCATCGGTTAAACGAAGCGTCTTTGATTTCTGTCCTGTCGCATTAGGATAACGTAACAAAGCGCTTATTTTAGTCTCGATCAATATTTTGTATTATTTGTTATCATTACCTCATCAACCATCAAATTAAACAGAACTGAGGTGAACCTCTAAAACCCTCGAACTGATCGGTAAGCAATCAGTTCGAGGGTTTTAGAGAATCAGCATTTTAA
Source organism: Parnassius apollo (assembly GCA_907164705.1). NCBI lineage: Eukaryota > Metazoa > Arthropoda > Insecta > Lepidoptera > Papilionidae > Parnassius > Parnassius apollo. The sequence goes on from CAJQZP010001037.1 coordinate 9,799,141, forward strand.
TACTACCTCCTCGTACAACCTCTTTGTGGAATTGCTTCCCAACGGCGACTTTTCCGGACCGATACGACTTAGGGATCTTTAAGAAAAGAGCTTACTCCGTTCTAAAAGGCCGGCAACGCACCTGTAATTCCCATAGTGTTGCGGTTGTTCATGTGCGGCGGTAGTCACTTACCATCAGGTGAGCCGCATGCTCGTTTACCCCTTCTTATATAAAATATAATAGTAATAAAGATCTTCCTTCATCAGTCAAGGGTCATCGCCACCAATTCAGAGTATACATTACATATTCTATCTTAAATTCCTTATAATATAACTAAAAAAGTGTTTAGTTACACTTCGGTAATGGTAACTCTAAAAGATTATCGTGAGTTTACACAAAGAAAGCAGGCCGTTATTAACTCGATAAGATTTTATGTAAGCATATTTTTTGTTAACCAAGAAAATAGCGAACAGCACCCAAACATCTTGAAAGTCCGATTGTATCGGCGATATTTCGTAATATCGTGCCGTCCAATCGTTCCAAATCGGAACATGTAAATAGCTTATAGCGATTTAGCTAATCTTTTAATTATTACTTTAAATATATAAACGCTAAGTATGTGTTAACCCTTTTAGAAATTGAAATCATTTTTTTATTTTGCTACCCTTAGAAGATATGTTAGTAAAAGTACTATTCATATCAATTCAGTTCAGCTTGCTGTTATGAACACACACACAAACATAACACAGCTGTATAATATTGTAAAACAAACTTGTTTAGTGAATAATAAAAAGCGTGGGCATTGAAACGATGTTATGATTTTGTAATTATGTTCGTTTATTTTTATTATTTTGTTATCTGGTCTCTTACAACTTGTTTATGACGACCTGTACTGGGGTCACACGCTCCATTGTTTACGGTGACTTGCGCCCAGTGTGTGTACTTCTTTAATAGAGCAATTGTGCGCCATAGCAATACAGTGTTACAAGAGGTTTCTTTCATAATCGCATCGCGAGAAGCAGACGTATCGTGTAATTGAAATCTATTTTTAGATGTTTTGGCGTGTGTACCACGCTGACTTTGACTGGGTTAAAACAACTCTTGGCCTAAAGTGATATTTATAAAGTAGTTATAAATGACATAAATTATATGTAAATATTTTGGTAAACTTTAATACTTGTTCTATTTTAGCACTTCCATATTTGTCATATTTTTATTTTATTACTTCCATATATGTCATATTTTGAACGCGTTTAAAGGTTTGCCCACGAACTACTAACGTTTTCCCTCCCATTTTTTTATTTAAGTTTAAATGAGCGCTTAGTGCGCGTTTAGTGGATTCTCTTACACCGTCCCTACACGGCGCTATAAATAATAAAAATAATATTTGTTTTCAGTAAAACAACACCCGTGTCCTGTCCATGCAGGCGCGATCATCATCGATTAATATTGTCATAATTATATCTGAGTCATACGATGGAACCCTATCTGTACTATTTAAGTTTGACACAAATTTCTTTCAAACATGTGTTAATAGTGTTCTGAAATAAGAAATGAACATACACAGCACAATTCAACTACTTTTTTAAACGTGCTCTCTGATTTTATATTTCAAATCTCAAACATCGTTCTGTTTTTTAAAAATAAACATAAAACATTGGCAGCACGTGATATTTTTTATAAATATATATTAACATGCGTACTATCAAATGTTGTCTGTTAAAAGGTTGAAAATAATCTAGTGTTATACAAATATGTAGTTGATAACTGTTGTTATTTGTATTATATATTAACGTTGTATTCTAAATAACCTTTTGCGAAAGGAATTTTTTTTAATCTTCACGCACAATCCCTAACGGGGTAGCCAGAGAGAACAGATCGCCAAGTGTCACGATCCTTACATACCTCTTTCGCTTCTTTCAGGTTCATTAACTTCTTCATACATGCACGTCTAGGTATCCGAGTACTCTTGACCCTCCCCTCTCAATTTGCTCACATGGTCTTCGAAAGTTAGTCTCGGTCTACCTCGACACCTTTTAATATTTACTTTCGATCTATATATTTTTTTCACCATTGGGTCTTCACTCATTCGCTCAACGTGCCCAAACCATTGGAGTACACCCCTATCAATTTTTGTGAAAAGGTCATCTTTCAATCCTGCCATATTGCGAATCTCTTCGTTTCGCTTTCGGTCGGCTATGGTAACGCCACACATTTTACGAAGAGATCGCATCTCCACTGCATTCAACTTGCTTTTATGCTTCTTCTGGCATACCCAGGTTTCGATGCCATATAACAAAGTCGGTACCAACACTGCGTTATGTATTGCAAGGCGTGCACTCTTCACCACGCCTTGCCTTTTGACTAATGCAATTCAGGGCACCATTGACTTTGTTTCCGGCAGCGACACGCCTATCCACATCTAAATCACATCTTCCATCCCGGCTGAAAGCACTCCCCAAGCATACAGTTTCATTTACCTGTTCTGATTTACCCATATTTCGCATTTCGTTTTCTCTTCGTCCTTTTCAAATACCAGAACCTTAGTTTTATTAGCATTCAAACGGAGACCTTTAATTTCATATTCCTCTTTCATACACGTGACTAATGCCTGCAGTTCTGCTTCTGATGGTGCAATAAGCACTGCATCATCAGCATACAGCAGACAATTAACTTTAATGTCACCCAATTTCACACCCAAATAGCTATTTTTCAGTTTCTGTAAACAGCTGTCGAGATACAGTATGAACAGCCAGGAAGACATGATACAACCCTGTTTTACGCCCGCTTGGACGCTAAACATGGGTGACAGGTCAGGCCCTACCCGCACACAGGCTTTACAGTCATAGTAAAGTGACTGCACAGCCCTTAACAATCGACCATCCACACCATATCCCGGCAACAGTTCCCACATTTTCTTCCTTATAACCTTATCAAATGCTTTCTCCAGATCCACAAAAGCACAGAAAATCCTCTGGTTAACACTCAGAAGCTTTTCCGTGATCATGCGGAGAGAAAACATTTGATCCGTGCATCCTTTTCCAGGTCTAAATCCGCATTGTGCCTTCCATAAGAATCTTTCCGATTTCTCTTGCATCCTACGTGTCAAAACCTTCGAGTAAACTTTACTTGCTAAACTGGTCAAGCTGATCGCCCGATAGCACCCGCAGTCAAAATGTGAACCTTTACCTTTATATAAAGGCACAATGACCGCGGATCGCCAATCATCCGGGATATCTCCCGTCCGCCAGCTCAAATTTCACAGCAGATGAAAGCTGTCCCAGACGCGCGGCCCACCGTACTTGACCATTTCAGCAGTAACTCTGTCTAGTTCCGCAGCCTTACCACATTTCAAACTTCGAATCGCACGTTCAATCTCTTTCATGCTGATGACTTCAGTGTCATCGAGGTCCGTGTCTGGCGTGCCAGTCATGGCGTCACCCCCGGATCCTTCACTAAGATCATGACACGCATACATTTCTCTATAAAATTCACTCCATCGCTGCATGACGTCCGATCTTTCTGAAGAGAACGAACGAGGACGTCATTGGTTTTCGAAAGCACTTTGTTCATTCTTAAGGCTGTCGCACCACTCCGGGACCTTCCAACCTCTTTCCAGAAGAGTTTGGAGTTTTCCCTAAAGTTGTGCGACAACCTCTCGTCCGCTTCTATTCTACACCTTTCACGTACTTCCTCAATCAATGTTTTCGCATGAACTTTCTGCAGCTTATATCTTTCTTTCATCTTCTCTCTCATATGCTTATCGTTACTAGAGGCCAAGTAGTCTAACCATGCTTTTTTCTTCTTTTTTACAGCTTCTCTCACTTCATCATTCCACCATGCATCTTTTCTTTTACTACTACCTCTTTTTGTCGTTCCACATACTTCTTCCGCTGCACATACCATTCCATCCCTAAGGTTCTGCCATGTTCTCTCCACACATTCTTTACTGCCATCGATGGTGTCAAGCTTTTCGGCTACCCTCGTGTGATATTTGTCCCTAGTATCCGCTTCCTGAAGCTTCCAGCTTCGGATGCGACAGAACGACTGTGGTTCTGTTACTGCCGTCCGGTAGCACCAACCCGCGAACAAACCCAACCAATCTAGTAATTACTAGATAGTGATCCGTTCCCAGGTCAGCACCCCTGAACACTCGTGTATCCATCACCTGTTTTCGCAGTCGGTCATCCAACAGGAACAAATCAACCATACTTCTCTCATTCTTTCTTTCTCTAGTGTACATATGTATTTTCCTGTGATTAAACATAGTGTTTGTCACACCTTTCCTTGCATACAGCCAGTATAAGCTATTCCTTTCGCAAATAATAATATTTGCGAAAGGAATAGCATAACATTTTTGCTTATTTTATTTCCATCTATATATTTTCCTAATATTTATTTATTTTATAGACAACAAAACAGATATTAACCATTAAACACCTTTAAATTCTGTCCCAGATGGTTATTCTACTTAGGTTGACACATAATTTTTAGAAAGGACAACGCTCTCACTGAATACCAGCAGCGTAAAAAGCAGCTTATTGGTGCTGTGTTTTGTACGATGAGTGTAGAAAACCGGAGACCCTTTTTACTGAAAGTAAGTCATTCCAACTTAATCTTTAGGGGTGACGACAACGCATCTGCATTTTAATTTTTAATCGGCGATAGATGTAGATGTCGATGGGCCATAGCATTTACCTAACATCAGGTTAACTATATTAAGCTCGTTTGTCACAAATATAAAAAAAAACTGATAAAAAAATCTCCACTTGTGAGATGACATTGGCTTATGTCCCTACTGATCAACCTGCTATTCTTTTTTCCTTTTTCACCACAGACCCGAATCCTTAAGTAAAAGTAGAATCTTGAGGTCCTGCCCGTAAGGTTCCACGTCTATACGCTAGGGATAGATCTACGTACTTTTGTTATCGAAAAACAGACTACAGAGAGATAAGAATTCGTACAAGTTTTAACTTGGGATATATATACGATATATAATATATATATATATATATATATATATATATATATATATATATATATACGATACATATCATCGTTTAATATTAAAAGGTTATACATACACGTTATAATCAATATGTATAATTTATGTTTCTGTGAATAGCACGTAGTAATAAGTTGTTAACAGTATAACTGACTGATATTTACCGCACATGATAAAACACTATTTGTTATTTTTTATCGGGGGTCCCCCCCCCCCCGCCCCAGGGGAAACGAAAAAAAAAAAAAAAAAAAAAAAAAAAAAAAAAAAAAAAATGTACGTACTCTTAGTCAATAGTTAAAACGTTGCAGAAACTTTACGAGCCATAGAACTTACTTTATACGCAGTGACCTTAATAACCATTAAGTAAAAAATTAATAATTCCGGCCAAGTATTTATTTGGAATGACGAAACATGCTGCAAAGAACCGTCATAGAACCAAAAGTGTTATATTAATTAGTCTCAGGTTTACAATCAACAAGTCCCACGGAAAATATGCGAACTAAAAGGTAAAATGTGGACGAGTACTACTGCTTCTACTGCCACCACCTATCGGAAGCTAACTGCTGAACATAGGCCTTAATTTGCCAGCAAATGTAAAATTTTGCGAACACTGGCGACGCGACTATGGATTTTCTTTCGTGACCAAAACTTTTTAAGCCCGAGACTATCTATAAACGGTGTTTTATAATATGTAATATTAAGACCAATGCTGTTTAAGTTAATGGCATATTTTTTCTCATAGTCATAGAATAACAATAGAAACGGAAAAAAAATCGGTTATGTTATTTAAAGAATTTATGTCTTTATGTTTGTTGGAGGTTAATAGATTTCGACACAACTTTCATGGTAATAGTTTGACCTATCACCATAAAAGTTTATTTTTTTTTATGAAGAAAACACTTATTTTTTATGAAGAAGTTTTTATGCTACTTTATTGCCACTCACACTCGCCACACTCGCCACTGAATGGCGCGACAGGACATTAACTTCGTTCGTCATAAAAATTGGTATACGCAGGCTGGACGACGCTTGCCGAGTTTTATTATTTTATATATTTGTGTCCTATATTTTCAGTTTTTATTTGGCAAGAAAATAAATTTAACCTGAGTTTGATCGTCACATCACTACAGCCTGTCTCAAGTCCACTGCTAAAATTAGGCCGTATACATAGATTTCGTCTAATTTATAGATATTTAAATTTATACTGCTTTGGTTAAGAAAATAATTTGACATGACCACAAAAGTGAAGTTGCTTATTAGCTTATAACAACACTCTCTTAAACTGCCACCAAACATTTCTCGCACATGATTGACTGCGGCGACAAGTAAACAACATTTAGCGGTCACTGTGCGGTTGCAGCACGCTACATGAGAATGCACAAAGCACAGTGTAATACTAACAATTTGAATTTCGCTTTTCAATGTGTTGACATGTGTACGTTAAGTCCGTTAGTATGTCGTGATTGTTGAATTTTTTACACAGAAATAGTAATAATAAGACAATAAAAATGAATTAGCACTCGATTACTTCCAAAACCGATGTCGCCACATCTTACCGTATTATAAACATGCGCAATGCACAATGATATCTAATGTTTCACATTACATTGCTTGGCGAGTTTGTCAACGTCGGGTGTGTCGCGTATTATGGTAGAACAGTAGTAAAAAGCAGCAATGGTGATTGTACAACACGAAAGTAAAAAATGAAACTTTACAAATGTCATAGTAAAGTATTCATCTAGATGTAAATTAGTTACAACAGTGATAATTAGTATATAATCAACTTACCAATGAAATGTTATGCCTATTAGTTGAATTACACGTTCTTGATGAGTTTTTACAACTGATTATGCTGCAATTCACCATAACAGAGAAGTATCCCACTTTCCATACATATCGACCTGTTACTTGATTCGTTTTACACGTCGCGTCTACAACTACTGTTGCATTAATTCAGTTATTGTTTATAATAACATAATAACTTATCACCTTTTCATTTAGAGGTCAGGGATAATGCTATAAAGTAAATAAGTTTTTCAGGTTATAACCTGTCAATTGTACACTATGGTATATATAGTGTGGAAAGAAAAATAACTTACACAATGGTATATTTGGTGTGGAAAGAAAAATTACTTTCCATAGCGTAGTATAAAACCACAAAAAATCATATCTAATCGTAAAATAATAAGATAAGTAACAAAAACAATTAGTCATTTTGAACATTCATAAACAACATGACAAATTACTAAGATTTTTCGTAGTCTGTGAATGGTCTATGAAACGAAATGTGTAAAACGCGTTCCGTCTCCAAAAGTCTATTGAGAATGATAAATATAGTAATATTACTTCTTTTCCTGGCTTTATTGGAAAATTCAATTATGCGATACGAAATAAGCAAAATAAAAGCCATTTTATAAGGTATTTTATATCACTAGACGCGTTAGAAAATTTTCGGGTCAAAATTGGACATGATTCTTTATAATAACATAATTTCACGTACGACGTTCCCCGCGCAACTAAATCACAAAATGGTGAATGATGTTCGTCAACACATCGTAGCGGCGACAAGGTCACGCGTCTATGCCACTTCTATTGTCTTATTATGACGATTTTTGTAATAATAAGACAATAGAAGAACAGTGCCAGCTACCAGGTGCAATTATAATTTTAAACCATTCAGAGATCCACTCAAACGCACACAAAAAAAATCAAAATCGTTGAAGCTGTTTTCGAGTTTTAGCAAGACTAACGGATAGCAATTGATTTTTATATATAGAGGTTAAATCTTTTTGAAGCCGTGTAGTATCGTTGTGACATAAGATAATCCAACTTCTCATTTCGTCCCTTGATTATCAGAAGGGACAATTTTTGAAGATAGCGGTGTGACTATCTTGTTAACGGCACATGTAATAAGAACAGGGCTGGAAATTAGGAGCACTGGTGAAGATGCAAGACGGCTGGATCGGTGATCGTCAATCCGTCTGTCACGCGTGACGATTAAAACAAATTTTTCGTACGTCGGGAGAAGCCAATATCCAGCTGCGAATTTCTACGAGCGAGTAAATAGGGAAGCAAGAGGAATCAATCGCTTTTAAATTCACAATTACACACGCAGTAAGATAAAATAACTATAATTACAGATCATCACAACGATCGTTCCTACTAGAATCAATATGTGATAAAATGAGAATTGCAAGTTTGATAGCGTAAAACTTATTCGTATCGGCAATTTCCTGACTATTACCCCTTTGATGCAATTTGCGCATACATCGATAAATTGTTTATAAAATTACATCATATCGCAATGAGTTTTAATTAAGATTGAGACGGATAGGTTAATACCTAACAATGATTTTGTTTGTTATCAATGGTAGCAATATAATTATATAAATATATTTTACAAAGACACAATGATTTAAAATACACGTCTCCTTCGAATTCGATGACCCTATAATTATCATTCAGTGTAATGCGGAAAACCAAGTAAACTGTAATATTTTGCACGTTGTCTTAGCAAACAAAGGAAAAAAATATTTTATTTTATTTAATACCCTTAAAAACACACACAACGTCGTGATTTTAACATCATATGTATTTTGGTCAGGTTATTAACACAATAAAAAGTCAAAATAGAATTTAAGAACTAAACTGAATAAAATAATTTTACATTCTGAAGTCGGAGAATGATTACAAAAAAATACCAAAGATTTTACTTTTTATTAAAAGTTAATTTTTTACCTGTTTAAGTGGACCAAGGGATTACCTCTGTTCTAATGTCGTCTAAATAGTTACATTAAAATAAAAATAAAAATGTTAAAAATGTTTTATTTTTCAGGCATCGTAGGCCCATAGCATGTTAGTAATACAAGCTAAACTAGAATTAATGTTAGTAGACGAAACAATTAAATAAAACGCAATAGAAATAAAACGAAATAAAAATTCACAAAATTAAGACTTTCCCCAATATTGCTAACCTTAAGAAGGAATTTTTCTCCAAATTCATTTGGGACCACCCTTGACCACTTACTTATTAAAAAGCAGTCTAGATGCGACCCGAGAGGTCCACACGATTAAAATCCATAAGTTATCCATAAGTAGGTATCCGTAAGTATCCGTAAGTAGTCCATAAGATAAAAAAATGTCATATGTTTTAATATTTTATACAATTTTTCATTCGGAACAAAAAACGACTAGACCGATTTTGCTCAAAATTTTATGAGGTCTAAGTTACATAATTATGCGTTAAATGAAACTGGTACCATGTCAATATCACTCTTTGTTCTCGAGATAGACGAGGCAAAAATTGAATCCGAACATACATACATACATACGTATATGTGCACACACGGACATCCTCTTAAAAACCATACTATTCGACTCTAAAGACCTTGAAACGTGGAGATATGTTAAAATTTGCAATTTGCAAAATCGGACCCATTAGAATAACTTCCCACTGGGAAGTTAAATAAAGAATCTTCAAAATCCGGTTTCAGTTGGCGAAGATATTGCGTAAAATATACATTTAAAATAAAACAAACATTCGAATTGTGATCCTTCCTCTTGTTTGAAGTCGGCTAAAAACTGTAGGTATATTAAAATGTTACAATGAAAGAGGCCCGTGTACGGCATTGGACTTTTACGCCCTGACGAGGAAGAAGTAAAAGTGTGTTACAGAGCACTATTTAAGATTTACTTATTTTCTTCTTTTTTTAATACGCAATAATATTAATTTTTGTTTAATTTTTACAGGTATGTCACCATAGCAGTTAAGGCATGCAGTCATTGCCACTCACTGAAAATCTGGGTAATGTTAATTACCTTATTTCGTTACATATTGTAGTTGCATAACTAATGGTATAATATGTGAAATGTTTTGAATGATTTTTTTACGTGGTAGAGCCATACTGCGGCTATATTAATAGTATGGTTGTAGCACGAATGGGTTGGCTCAACTGGGGAAGAACCATGCTCTCACAGAATACCAGCGTAAAATAGCAGCTTGACGCTGCTTTGTTTCGTATTTTGAGTGTAGAGAACCGGAGACCCTTTTTACTGGTCCACCTTAGTCCTCACGAGTGACGACGCATTTGCATTTTGAATGGTAATCGAGGATAGATGTAAATGTCTATCGGCCACAGCAATCACTTACCATCAGGTGGACTATGTGCTCGTTTGACACCCTTCTCCTAAAAAAAATGTTAAGATATTGTTTTGTTATATCCTTTTAGAGATATGATAAAGATGGAAAATTCGACATATTTTTGTCGCCTATAATTTAACTTTACTTTTTCTTAAATTACATAGTGTAAACATGTTTAGACCATGCAGGCAAAGCTGAAAAAGCATGATATATATCAATGATAAACAATATTATTTATTCTCGTAAAGACAAGGCATCTTAACGTTTTCATATCAATCAGTGACTTGATTCGAAACAAAAAGATTAGATAATATTCACATGGCTTTTCAATCTGACTGAGTTTTAACGCAATTTAAAAGACTAAAGAATAGCAATATATTAGTCATTATAGGCATTCTTAGTCGGTTCAAATGTGATTTTAATAAGACAGCAAAGTGACAGTTAATTTTCTTTGAGGCGGTGGTCTCCTATTAACGCCATCGGCCGCTTACAGCGTCACGCCGTACGCCGCGTCACGATGCTTACTATAGAAATGTACTGTTGTGGTCTCTTACACAAGCTGTTGTCGGCGTATGGACGTCGTAGGCGGCGTTAAGACGCTTTGCACTGCGTCTCTAGTTATTTCGAACCATTGCAGCGTGAAGGTCGTGTCCAGCGTCAGTACAAAATGACAAAATTTAATAAAGAAAAAGACGAGTTATTGATTTATGTTTCAGTTGTTGTATTATGTTTCAGTTGTTCTTGATTGATACGAAAATATTCAGTAAATTTAGAATTGCTATCTTTTAAGTGTTTCGTTATCAATAGCTTGAAATATCCTTCTTCATTTCTCTTCATAAATAATCGGTGCCTTGTGGCCTTTATTTGTCTTTGTATACGGTCGTCTTGTCAAAAGTATTGAATTTATATCCATTTTATGTACAAATATCACACACAACCACACGTGAGACGTCGTCTGTTGCTAAAGATATGTTGACCGCTGACGCTGTGCCTGGCGTTCAGACGCCGATCGGAACGTTTGCGCTGAAGTCGGACGTCGCGTATAGCATTTAATAGGAGACCGTAGCCTTAAATTTTTAAAATTTCTTCTCATACCGGACAAATTACTCAGTTCGGCCATCTCTATTATATTCATAAATCTTCTCAAGAGATAAATCATTTTCAAAGATATAAATGTTCAGAAGACATTTTAATTTATAAATGTAACGCAATTAAAAATTCTTTGGTTTACTTAATCTTTAGATTAAAGTAAGATTTTGTATATTTTAATTTCGTATATCTTTGGTTTTATTCAATTACTTGTCTTGTTTGTTTTATATTATCATTCAACAAGAGCAAAAATCTGTTACAAGTGCTGAATCAGTGCCCAAATTAGACAGCTAGTTTGCTCGTCATTCACTTCGAAAATAACTATACTACGTAAGTTTGGCAATACTTTTTCGACGCAATGAGTCATTTTTATCGCCGGCTTTGTATAAGTCCATTTGTATTCCGCAAAGGAGCCACGCGAGTGATGAATCAGATCGTAGGAATCGCGTCGACAACGATCTAAGAAATATATGTGAGGCGCTTTGTCTCTACTTGCTTTCTATTATGTTAATCTGCTTACTAGTGATTGAGGTCAAATTATCAAACCTATTACACATTTCCATATGACATGTGTCGATATCTAAATCGTCTCTATACTTGGTAGAGCCACGCCACAGCTATATTTTTACTGTCGCACAAATGGGTCAGATCAATAAGGAAATGACCGTGCTTTCACAGGATACCAGCGTCATCAATATAAGCACTATGCTGCTGTATTCAACAGCTAAGAAATATAGCTAGAGTGCAAGAGTTCTCTTCCCCTACTCCGGTCACAAATTGAAATGAAAACCCTTTTACTGATAACGAGGCATTCCTTCGGAGTAACAACGCGTTTGCATATTGATTTTAATCGTACATATATTATGTAGATGTTTATGGAATACTCAATTCACTATCAGGTGGGCTGTGCTTAACACTCCCTACTAATATAAAAAAATGTTTCATTTTACTACTTTTATTTAACTGGAGGTGTCCAGATTCTCTTATAATCGTCATGAGTTACAGTCTTTCTTTCGAGCTTTTGTAAAATGTAAGTGTTATGATGTAGCCTACTTAAAGTCGATAGAAAAAACTAAGATTGCACTGATTTTCTATTTCACTTACGAATCGATTTTGTTTAAAATCCTTCGCCCATAGAGTACTATAATACACAATAGAATGGCTGTCAACCTTATTTTGTGAGGGTTGGCGTTGCCGAGAGCACACATACAAGCAATTACGTTGTATTATCAGTTAATCACTACTACAAACCCGATTCGCTGTGTTGACAGACGGATTTTAATATATATTTATTTGTAAATAGGGTACAATTTGACATTTTCTAAAGAATTTGCATGCGAAATTTTGAAACGATTGTAACGTCAAAACACATCTCGTGTTGACAGTTATACGTGTGAATTGACGTGTTAGTGGCGTTTTAGTGGCTACACGGGCTCCGCCCACTCCCCCGTTCTATTATCTATGTATTATAGTATACTTTGCCTTCGCCCATATTTTTTTTATTTCGGCCACAAACAGAAGTGAATTCACAGTTGTTTCCCGATTTGTGGGCAAGGAGACCCAGAATACATAAAGACTGAGATACATCGGATGACAATGCGCTTCTTGTTGAAAGTTAGTTGCAGGTGTCCATAGGCTACAGCTACAATTTACCGTAAGTTTAAGCTCGTCTCCTCAGTCTTATATTAAAAAAAAAATATTTTCTTTTTTGCTATTGAAGGGAAACAACGAAAAAGTACGATAAATAATAACATTTTAAAACGTATATTCAAAATCCTAAAACTGATAAAGTTTCTACAGATACCTGATACCTAGTAAAAGCTTGCCACCACAATATGTTGTATAAAAATTTAGATTAAGAATATAAAAATGTGTAAGAAAAAAATAACTGAATGGTATTTTATAATTAATTTGTTATTAATATGTACTGACTTTTGAATGCTTTGATGCATATGCATTAGATGATTAGAGTGGTTGTTGCAATCATTTCCTGTTAGGGTGTAACAGATGTCACGTATTAGGGGCATGAAGGTATTTGAATATAAATATCGGTTGAATCGTATCCGTACTATCTATGGGTTACGTACGATACGCATGCGTATGTTCAACGGTGAAATAGGTTGTTAAATGTCATTTGCATGCGTATTGATTGAGCAGTTTTCGACCGTAACGTGTTTTTATGGTAACGTTACCTATCATCTTTCATTTTCTGTATTTTTGTTCTGAATTTGAATTTCATACGTACAACCTCGAAATTTTGTTATAAATGTCACCAAGCGAATCTGAGCGATTTATATACTGATATATTTTTTATAAATATATAATCCGTTAAAATTAAAAGTAATGTAATCTTTTATTGACAGCTTAATATAATGCATTACTATATTTCGTCTAGTAGGTGTCCTCAAGAAGCAAGTAAGAGGAATGTCTGAATATATTCGAGGCTTGAACTGGCCAGAAGGGGATCGGCTCTGGCCACTATAGGGCCGGAACCTATAATACCAATTCCCCTTGGCTACGTTCTTTCACTGATACGTAGATACTCTAATAATTTACACGCTAAGCTTTGGAAAAAATTAGTAGACTGTAGACAAGCTAGGAAGGCCCTGCCTGAAATAAACAGTCGTCTAACCAAGGTTCTAATGAGACTGAACAAGCCACAGATCAAGATAGTAACAAGTGCTATCACAGGACGTGGCTCTTTTAACAAACATTTGTTTACCATTGGTGTTACTGTGCAGGGCATGCATGGGAGAGGTAGAAATGCCGGCTCACGCGTTGGTGACATTTCCAGCAGTCGCTTCATACAGGGCTAAACATCTCGGCACGCCGGGATCGCTCCCCGAAGTTGCTTGCAACGTCAAAGGACTGTTGAACTTCTTTTGGGAGATATCATGGCTCGAATTTTATTCCTGCCCACACACAAAATACGCGCATAGGGTTCTATCAGACAGGAAGCGGTCACGCGTTCAAGCGTTCCTCGTTCGCGTTTTGCGTTCGAGCTTTCAGTTGCTCACGAATCACGAACGCCTATGTTCTGGTTGACCGACGCGGTCAGAATGCCTGCTGTCTGGGTATGTTTATGTAACGTAACAACACAATGAAACTTGAACGCGATCGCGGAACGCTTGAACGCCTGAACGCCTTCTGTCTGATAGGTCCCCTAGACGTAGAGTTGCGGAAAACAGCCCGTCGTAAACTAAACTATATTCAAGGCTTTCGATAGATATAACCATCCCATTTACGCCTGACGTAAAATAACAAGGCTATTATGATGAACTTTCTTTCACTTTCCTTCCTTTTCTGTCTAACCACAATTCCCGGTGTAAAAGTTCTCGGTTTTTATAAGACAAAACATTAAGTATAACCTATCAGTTCCTATTCCACGCCATCAGCAAACGCAATCACCTTTAAATTTTACCACAAAAACGTTTTTGCACGATTCAATACGAAACTCATGATTTATTATAAACTCTAGCAGTGAAAGTGTCTCGATGTTGCTAAGCTGAATGCCTCTTGCAACGGTCGTCCTATGATTGATGAAGCACATTCAATTGTGCACACTTTTCATTCTTTTCATATTTTTCCGTCGTTTTCGTCGTCTTTGACTCGACTGAATAGACTTATACGAACTGTGCGTGTTTGATGATGATGAATTAACACCGAGGTCAGGGAACTGAGACTTCACATTCGTTTGATTTTTCATTCACGCAAATGGGTATGTTTAGGTAATGAACTTATTCGGAGTTACTTGTTGAGAGATGTAATAAATAATTGAAAAAATATCCGTGGCTGTATAAGATCGTCACACTTATAATTTTACTTATGATAACATATGATTAATATTCCTGAGAAACAAATATGTAAAGAAAACATAACTAAAACAAGTTTTTCTAACCATGCATGTTCTAGTGCACACTTTGTGTACAAACGTTCTTAATTGGTGCCTTTGAATAAAAATAATAGTAAAAGGTACAAGTCAGGCCATTTTAAGAGTATGATTACTGTTGGGTTTTTTTTTAAACAAGTTTGATGGACATTTGAAATATGTACCCATCATATTACATAAATCATATATAGTTTATTAATAATTGATTAACCTTATAATAACTTTAATCTTAAGATTCTTTGATGTATATTTTCCGTCGTCATCAAATTTATTAAGCGGCTGTTTGTACGGGACGCAAGATTAGTATTCTTGTTGGGAGCCCTCGGCGTCGAATTAACGAGCAATTAAGAATTCAAACACACTCGTTGTGCAACCGGTGTTACGCGGAGTCGTTGCACTTGAGATCGCTGCGGTGGCGTGACTGAGCACTTTCTTGCTAGCGTAACATCATAACAACACTTTTTAGAGTTCCGCAATGAAATATACGTCCCAAACCTGAAAGTAGAGAATTATGTTGTATATTATTCATTATTGTAAAGTTATTTAACGTTATTAATTTCACATGGTGAAGCCAGTTTGCAGCTGTATTTGTTGGTTTTAATGAAAAACATTCTCATTGAATACCAGCGTAAAATAACAGCATAATGCTGCTGTTATTCGTGTAGTGCGTCACAACCACCGAAGATACTTTTGACTGGGAACGAGGCATTCTATCTTAGTCCTCAGATTTATAACGCACTTAATTTTAATTCTCTATTCATGATAAAAAATACTTTATGTAACGAAAAGGAACGACTTTTGGCATCCTTAGATATATTTATACTGATATCATATATTTGGGAGATTATGAAGATGTTTTTATTATTCGATCACGCATAAACACCAATTAAGATATATATTTGATTGAGACTTGGATCAAATCTGGAGCACATACACCATGTTGTGGATAAGCACATAGAACGAGACGTATTGATACGGGAATAAGTTGTCATGGAAACATTCAAATGACGGCGTTTTTATTTTCACGCGGGCATAGTCTTTCCTAAAAGCTAGTTTGTGTTAGTCGACTGCGCCTACGCCTGCTTCTCTAGATTAGGTATAATAAATTTATAATTTACTTGTAAAACTGTATAATTTTTAAATTTTATCTGTAACTGTATAATTTTTAATTTTAAAAAGTGGTGCTGGGATTAGTGGTGACGGAGTTAGTGCATGCAATTGAGGGAGGGCGGGAGGTGCTCTTCAATCCAGGTAAGACACATCATTGTATTTGTTTGGCGGAAGGTTGCGAAGAAATTTATATTTTTATTTTTTATTATAATGGATTTCCGCAAAGTAACGCCTGATTCTATCAATTATTGTATTTTTTTTTAACAGAAATCAACTTTCCTGACCCATCAATTAGGAAATTTTTATTTGATTAAAACTACTTTTACGGATTTTATCGCGTTAACTTTTATTTACTTTTACCGACGTGGCTCAAAACCCCGCTTCGGAAATTAAAAATAAAAGTAAATAAAAAGTAAAAATAAACGCCACTAGTTTCGCGTAAATATAAGAAATCATTAAATTTTTATTTGTTTAACTAATTTCGCGAATAGGGGATTTTGTACGTTACGGAACCATATTTTCCAAAAATCGGCTCACTCTTGACTATGCTTTTTCGTTCAATAATAGCCAAGCAATCTTGTTATAGCATCTGTTGCGTTTGCGCATGCATATGTATAAAATGATGTTCGAAATCGTATTTTAACCCGCTAGCTCAGAAAGAACAGCAAGCAAGTTAAAGAGCATCTATGTAAAATGGAATGAGACAATATAAAATATTTGAAAATAATTATTTTATTCTAGCATAAGAAGTCACTCTGCCACGAACTTTTATAAAGTTGTTTTTACTTTCTAAAAAGTCAATACAGTCCCAATATAATTTGAATATATTAAATCCATATTGGTATTTCAAGTATTGATTGCATGAAATTATTTTTATAAATTATTATTTAATCAAGTATTTCGTCAAAACAACTACAGTTATCAATGCGCATCAGTTAACCATCAGTATTACTAAAACATAACAAAACATAAAGTCTTACGCCTGCAACCCAGAGGGGTAGCCGGAGACTACGGACTTTTGGCACGATCGTGATCTCGCTTCTCTACCATCTGTCTACGCTTACATGCTCGTCGGATAAGGTTACTTTTAACTGGCCCATGTAAAAAAAACCCTCCCCCCCCCCCCATCCCCCCCCCACCCCCCCCCTTAAGAAAAAAATAACTCTTTCCCCTTTAACAACCAACAAAAAACACCCCAAAACCCCCCCCCCCCCCCCCCCCAACCCACCCCCCCCCCCCCCCCCCACCCAACCCCCCCAACACCTCCCCCTCCCCCCCCTCAATATACATTAATACTAAAAAATAAAATTATACATAAATTCAATAGTGCCGTTTATTTGTTACTCTATTGTTCATTTGTACGAAAGTGGATGTAATTTTGTGAGTTTCGGTGTTTCGTACTTTTTTTGCTACTTTTATGGATGCTTTGATTTTGATGCAATTGTCGATCGAATTGGTACTAAAACCGGGAGAATTAAAAAAAATATAATTTACGTGTGTTTGTACCGTATAATGAGTGTCTCATCAGAGAGTAGTATTATTTACCTCATAGGCGGATTCGTTGTCATTGATTGAGGGCTGTTTGAACTGTTCGATTTTGTATATTTATATCGTAATATAAAAATAGAAACGAATTTATAAAATGTGTTTTTAACATGACATAAAAGATTAAAAAGGGATTTAATGTCATTTTTATGGTTTTTTATCGAGCCAATTCAGTCCGTATGTTTAATTTTTATAAAATGATTTTGCGCATTAATTACGTTGAAGTAAATTCACAAGTGATTAAAGAAGTTAAAAAGTACTGCTACGTCGTCTTAAAACTATAAATTAAAAAAAAAATATGTTAACCCTCATTAGAAGGTACGGAAATCAAATTCTTCACTATTTAAATGTATGATGAAACATTTAGGCACTATTTTACTTTGTTTCATGTTTATATGTTTATGTTACGCTTTCGGATTGTTGCATTCAAACGTCTACAGAACTAATAAAATGTTATGTTATATATGTTCGGCGATTTAGTTTCATACAAACAATTTAATTTACGTAATTCTCAGTTATAAATATTTTATTATGCAGCTAAACTGCTTATGGAAATAAAAATTTAGATCTTTTTTAATTTGTTTGCAGTAAGTGCAACTTTAAGCTTAAAACTAAATACGAATCCATATTAAATGTAATGAAGTAAAGAGCAGCCATTACTGGGACCTTTTTGCTCGGGATAGTACAGATTGTTTTACAAATATAGTTGCATACGTTGGTTGAGTTTGATATTTGGCGCTTAAAGCGGACTGCAAAATAAAACCAAAATTCAATCCCTATGGACACCTTTTTTCATAGAAGAAGGATCAATTGAGAATGCAGCTCACCTGATGGTAAGTGTCGACCGACGCCCGTGAACAACTGCAACACCAGGGAATCGCAGGTGCGTTGCTTTGGCTTTTTAAAAAGGAATAAACTCGTTTCTCGAAGGTCCTTAAGTCGTATCGTATGGCTATTGCCATTACTCATTTTCTTAGCACTAGGGCAAAATCCGGAAACAAACTATACAATAATATATGTTCTAATTTTACATAGTTAGTTACATTAAGTACACAGTCAGTTATAGCTTTGA
Source organism: Parnassius apollo (assembly GCA_907164705.1). Classification (NCBI taxonomy): domain Eukaryota; kingdom Metazoa; phylum Arthropoda; class Insecta; order Lepidoptera; family Papilionidae; genus Parnassius; species Parnassius apollo. The sequence goes on from CAJQZP010001037.1 coordinate 9,817,971, forward strand.
AGTTTGTTGCTAATAATTATGTATGAAAAATAATTATATTAAAAATTTCACATTTACGTTTTGAATGTCTAGTTTAAATGTCGTTTTAAATTTTACTAAATAAAAAGCTATATACATATTGTACTGAATGAAAAACTGATTTGTCCATAGCGTTATCTTCTGATAGTTATACAGAGCGAAATGGTTAATCGAATTAGCATAGAAATAGTGAAAATGACCAACTTCCGCGACGTTCCGTTCGGCTCTGTTTGACGCGCAGTTAATTGTTGCGCAGGCTGGCCGTTCGGTTTGAAATTACCTGTTTATGTACATTCCTCACTGTAAAACGGTTGTGAAGTACCGATTAATGCGTTCGCATGCAACGTTGATTCGCGTAATAAAATAATGTTTTTACATTCATTCCTCACATCATCTAAACGCCCTATCTGCCTAGCTTGTCCCTCAAGCGTAACGACTAAGACAAATTATCTTTAGTACTGGTACCACCATATCTAGCACTACACTTTAAGCCCTGATTATGAATGACATAACATTGAGTAAGGCCTTTTTATTTATAACCCTTGACCAATGTCAAGTGTCGGACTAGGAGGAGACAAAGGAACAAAACCTCAAAATCATACATATCAATCCACCCACAAATCTTCATCCTCATTACATTTTGCAAACATACAAGGAAGTCTTCAAAAGTAGTTCTAAGTACCTACATAACTATTGTTATTTATTTGCCTCTTCTTTATAGCATTCACTTTATCATAAATGGTTGACTTAATTAGACCTTTAGGTAATTTTAACAGTCATAATATCATGGAAATATAAAAATTTGAAGTGCAACAATACATGAAACAATATTGTCGCTGTATGTATTAAACTAATATTCATATTATGTGCATAATATGTGTGTATTAACGTTAATATTAGGTACAAATATACATTTTATGTTTACATACCTATGTAAATTTTTCTGAAACAGTTTCATTTGCATATTTAACTTTTTTACTCGATTTGTTTATATTTGCTAACGACATACTCGAGTATATGGTTATAAAAGTGTATTTAGTTAACGGTTTTGTGAGTGGTAATGAAAAAGACACTCGTAGGTGTTTTATAGCAAACGTCTTTCCTGATGTATTATGTACTTTGTGATCAAAGCGTGCACACCGATTGGCACCACATTACCACGTTACACTTCAACATAAGGCAGCAATTGTTGTTTGTATCTAAAAAAGTAAAATAACTATGACTTATGTCCCTTATTTAAGACAAGGCAACGGAGAATCCCCATTTACCTAACGGGTGTAGTTTTCTAGATAGATACAATTTTTTTATAACATTAAGTGATAAACGAGCATACAGTCCATCTGATGGTAAGTGGATGCTGTGGCTCATAGACATCCACATTTATCCTCAACTATGAATCAAAATGCAAATCCGTTGTCACCCCTGAGGACTAAGCTGGAATGCCTCGATTCCAGTAAAAGGGGCCTCCGGTTCTCTACAATCACCATACGAAACACAGCAGCATTATGCTACTATTTTACGCTGGTATTCTGTAAGAGCGTGGTCCCGCCCCGGTCGAGCCCATCAATACGTGCTACAACTATAATATAGCTGCAGCGTGGCTCTACCTCGTAAGAATTTTGTTATGACTTATGATCGAATAATTTTCCTGCCTACTCGTACTCGTTTTATGAAGTTGTGAGTCTTAATTATTATTATTTATACTTACTTTAATATTTTCTAAACTATAACGTTTAAAGGGAATTGTCTGCTATTATTTAAAATTAGTTTAAAACTGAAACAGGAAATGGCCAACCGCATCTTTCTGATAACAACTAAAAATAATAAAAAAATCTGCTGTTGCCATCCCGCCCAACAAGTGCTACAAATATAGCAAAATTAATACTTTTGCCACCACGTGGTGAGCACACACGTGTCGGTGACGTAGCTACAAAACTACCAAACGGATGTTCAACTGATGCGGCTATCGTTGTTACATAAAGTCGTACGGTCAGGAATGCTTGCACAACAACATACTAATTTGGACACGTTTATTTGACGTTGACGAAGATTTTTACCCGAGCGATTCTTTCTCATTACATTTTTTTTCTTTAAAAATACTAGCAATTCTGTTAACATTACTAATATTCTCTTTTAACCAGTAACATTGCTATGGAAGCAAGGGAATAAATGTGTTTTTTTTTTTGAATATTCCCCTATACCTTACTCTTACACCTTTCCGGTTGGAAAGGAAGATGAACCATTTTATTTACGGTTTGTGGCACATTTCATCACAGTCCCTAAGAGTTGAAAAAACATAATTATGTAACCCTTTTTGATTGAAGTTAGTAAGGTTGCCCGCAGTAGCCATTTACCATATTTTTTTATAGGATGCTTATATACCTAATTACCATTTGGCAGACTCTAGCTGTTTAATATTTCATTGTATTGTCATTAATTGGATTAAAGTTTTTCACAAATTGTATTAATATTTTTTGTAGTTGTTTTCTAAGTTCATATCTTCCAGCACTCATTATTTATTGTTTATTTGAAAGTTTTTCAACGCATACGAAAGAGTTCTTTATCTAAAGCTACGAGTATGCTTGTACGTGCGATGACTGATGTGCCGAGAAAGATCGCATTAAAAAACCTCGCCCAGGCTAGTGGTGAGCAAAAACGCAATGCTCGAATATTAATAGGTTACAAGTCCCGCGCTTTTATCATAACGTGTTGATGTTGCGGCTTATGGGTAAAATGGATGTTTATACACGCTTATAATAAAAAAATTATATATCGGATTTTCTTAAAGTTAGGGATATAAATGAGACACCGTTTACGTTTTCTGATTCTGTTTCTGCGTTTGTTACACTTGGTAACTGAGATGGTATATATCGATGTAAATACAAAGATGTTCGAGTGTCATCACTGGCGTCATAAGTTAAACAGTCGTATTCTTTCTGCTATTTGACCATGAAATCATGTGTGAGCGTGGTTTTCCTTTTTGGTCAAGCCTATCCGATCATACTTCAGCCATAACACTATGTTGAGGCGTAGAAAAACACACCCAACTTTAAGGATTCCCACTTTCTCTGACCAATAATAAGTAACACGTGGCATTTAAACTCAGTTCGCCGTAGCTGTTTCTTGTGCACCACAATGTAAAACTAATTTTACAATAATCAATATCTTAAAGCGTATTGTTAACAGTTGTTTCATACTTTAACTTTCATGTAACTGCCAACTTTACAAAGCGTACATTAGTTAGCGGTTGATAAATTACAGGAAACTAGTGAGCCTCGCGAACCCGACAAAATTCATTCGGCCGATAAATTATTTACGCACAACCAAGCTTCATAATCTATGCATGGAATAAGGCGCCTACTTGATAATCTTAGGGTTGTCACAATGTCGTATTTATTTTACACATTTTTTGAGCATAAGATAGATGTAAATTCTCATGTATAATGTTATCTTCATATGTTTTTCACTCCAACTTGTAAAAAACCTCTAAAAATAATAAGAAGCATGTGTGCGGTTGGGTGATGTATTAAGCTTGTTATTTTATTTTTGTACTTTTTGTATACTTACACACTTTATAAAATCCAAATTAATTCACAAATAATAAATTACTTGCGATCTTCACCTGGTCATCACTCAGACTCATCGGTAATATGTCACATAGTAATGCGTTTAATAGTAGTAAGTTACAAATCAGTCAATGCAAAAATTAACCAAATCCAAACCAACCAAAAAAATGGCTAATTCAAAACTTAGTTGCGTTTATTTAAACTATTTTAATTTTGCATTTATCATCATCCAATACAGTTACAGGTAGACCTTGGTTCACGACTTACTTATAATCAACATCGTAGAGGGATTTATTGCTATATGGATTTATTATAAAATTTATTACGTCTGAAGATTTCCCTTTCGTATTTTTTTTTTAATTTAAAGCCGTATACCAAAACGTTGTTTTGAAATATGAAAAATTATTTAATTCTTATTTTAAACTGATTTCTAGAAATCACAGTGAATGCATTAGACTAACAAGTAATACCGGGACTTACTTAAGATGTGTCAGATTGTTAGTTAATATGCGGTGTAATTACCATTTCACATTTTCTCTTTGACAACCCTAGATAAATGCGTGTCTAGACATAAGACGCAATATTACGGCCTTAGAATTGGCTGCGACGTATAAATTTTCATCACCGAATACATTAATTTATTTGTAATTTGAACGCATGCGGTTTTTCTACTACGGATTACGTTACGGTGCTTGGATATAATTTTACTTTCAATGGTCTCGCTGCGACGATCTCAAACTTTGCTTTTTTATGACTCTTTTTTTAACAGTTTACTTGACGAATTTTAGAAATATAAATTTATTTTTTAATTTATTTCTTAGCTTTTTCTCACACAATACCATCGTAAAACAGCAGCATAATTGTGTCTCATTAAGACGAGAATGGTAGACTTTTGACTGGTAACTATTCGTTTTTGTACTTTGATATTTTGTACTTTGATTCTTAATAGAGTATGGATATTAGTGGCCACAATATCTCGCCAACAGGAGGAACGTATGCTTGTTCGAAATATTTTCGTTTATTAAAAAAATAATTTTATTTTATCGTCTCGATGCCGAATCATGTGACTAAATTTTGTCATTACATCGTTGTGTAAAGGATTATCTATCTATATTAAAAGTTTGATGAATGAGATTAGTGAGTTACTCAGTGAGACATTCCGTGTACGTGGTTTTTATTTAAATCAATCCATTGGCCGTTCTTTTAATTTGCGGTAATTTTCCGTAGCAAATAAGTTGTACTGATATTTTTTTTGATAAATTCAAAACGTATCTTAATCTAATAATGTTTGTGGTTTCTTTTGTGATATTTGATATAGTGATTAATCCAAGCCTTGCGGCCATGCTTTACTGTGTTGGTTGGTAAAAAACAGAAGTGATAAATCTGTCTAACTCGTATCGTCTGTTGATTATTTTCTGAAAAAGTCAAATATGATTAATACATATTTTTTTAATATCTGTTAAAATCTGTTTTATTGGATTGCAATTATAGAAAAGTTATTCCACACACATTTACCTGTTGAATTGTTGTAGTGTAGTTGTATGTGCCGATAGTGCTCATAATCCTTCTATAATTGTTAAAATGACTATCATTTCAACCCGTGACTGATGTCTGTTTCATGATTCTTTTTATTACGTTTGTATAGTTTTATGATCGAGTAATGTTCTATGCTTTCTATTCTTAATTCCACGCCTTTTCCACGCCACGCAGACCTTTACCACGCCACCAAACCATTAAAATTTCGGTCTTATTCTTCCCGGAACGGTATTTCTAAAAACATGGTTTCCCCTCTCGTTAAATATAGTTGTACTTACATGTAAATTTTTATAAATATTGTCTGTTATACATTAAAGACTAGTTTTATACTTCCCTGAACGTGATAATCCACGTTTGTTCCACCTTGTACGTTGTTTTGATTTTTAAATTCTTCCTTAGCTATTTAACGATGTAATTTTCATATCTCTACGGCTTAAAAATGTTACTCCTTTGTTGTGTGTCTAGTTGTTATACTTATGACATTAAACATATACCAACAATTTTGGCAAATTCGGCCACAGAAATATCCCCGAGTATACGATGATTTGTGTGAAGCGTCCGACAATAAAACGTAATTCTTATATCAGCACAAGGACAACGAGGACGACGGGACGTGCCACGAATTGTAAAGAGCTCTTTAAATAGGATGAAACCAGAGACGACACAGATAAGCGACAATATCATAATATAATAACTCACAGAGTTTATTGCGCGGGAATAAAAGTGATAAGTAATCACAAACATTTAGTCTAAAAACTTTGTTTTGTTTAAAAACAGACATTAGTTTTGTTGCATGCCTTTTTTCTCTTTTAGGGCTGATTTTACAATCATCAGATAAAAGTTTTTTTGTAAGATAAAATACAATATAATCACATTAAAAATTATTGTTACCTGAATTAAAATAGTTCGATTGGTTTTTCTTTTGGATTCAGTGAGGTTATAATTTTTCAAATAATTTAAATTGAAATAATTAAGCCAAAATATAATATAATTGAGGACCATATAATTGACATATAATTGAGTTTTATAATTGAGGACATATAATTGAGGTGTTGAAATTGTTGCCACATTACCTATGATATTTTACAAACATCTGAGGACAAAAAATACAGAATACTTTCGTGAAGAAACAATCAATATACTAAGGCCCGTGTGTCACGACTCTTATGTTGAAATGTAGGAACTGGTAAATAATTAAAGACTAACTTGAGCACACGGGATTTTGCAAATTTGATCAATACCTGAGAAACCTCTGGAACTGTCTTTTTTTTTCAAATAAAACGTTATAACATTAAAATTTTCTCTTATATCGTGGAGGCAGTTTACAAAAATAAATTACAAAAGGCCAAATATCCAGACCCGTAACAATTATTTGTAGGCCATACAAATACTTGTTCCATCATTCAAACCCGCTGCCCCCAGCGCTGCAACTCATTGCTAAGCCACTGCGCCACGGAGTAGTCAATATGATTAAGAACTACGGAAAACAGTAGTATTATGAATCGCTTTTCACTGTAACGCTACGATACTCTACATATCTAATATCGCTCCAAGCATTTTGTACACATCACAATGCGAACACTCCTTCGGCTTGTAATCGTACAAGTAAAAACGCTTTTCTCTTGGACGAAAATTATATATATTCAAAAGTTTTTTGCTGAAACTTTTTAAATTAATTTGCATTTTAAGCGATAAGTTTATGACGTGTCAAATTTTTTGTAAATAGATTTCACCATGGACTGTTCATCTTGTAAACTACTATTAGTAGCTAGAGTGTGTAACTTAAATCTTTGGTGATGTTCGATATTTATAATCAAAGCTGGCTGATATGTGGTTGCAATCTTGTGAATTAAACAAAGTTTTACGAATTTAACTTTTACAGCGGTGTTTTAAGTACTTATACTTAGTTTGCTCCCAAGCGACCCGAACGTAATAAATTTTTAAAAGTTTTTAAATATTACACGTATTCGCAGTAACATAAAAAATACTTAGTGTCTACTTTATAAATTAGATATCTTCCATAGATGGATGGATAGACATATTTGCAATAGTTGCCCCACTGGGCTGGCGGTTTGGTAACCGCAGTTTTGATTATTTTAAATTTTTATCGAAGATTCTACTGTTCATCGCCTATTTCAGTTTTTATGGCACCCACGGGATCGTATAGGGTGGAGTAATCTTTTACTTCGCCATTTGCTATTAGAAATTAAAAGTAAATGGCTTTTATTACTCATAAGTGAAAAGTAAAGGCGTAAATCCTTCATCGCGTTTGGTGGATGTGGTAAAATGTCAGCTGAGAGAATGTTATAAAATCTAATCGAAAAAATCCCTCTGTTAAATATCCAGATCGTCGAAGGCAAGTTCAGTTCAACTTTGGATGTAGAGAAGTTACTTTCGAAATTCGTTTGAAAATTGTGTTTATTTCTCTTGTTAAACTATCTGTTTACAAATAATTCTCGATCTCTGACTTTTTGCTTATTGTACCACTATAAATTGCGACCACGTTGGCGATGATATTGTCTAAAGTATATAAACAATATTAACCTGTAAGACAAGTACCGAGAGACATTTGAATGTTCAAACAGTCTCGTTTTGTAACAAAAAGGCTGGCTCACGATATATGGACTATTCATTGGCTATTTTTAACTGAACCGGCATTCCGCGACATGCTTTTTGCCTATTTGTTCCATCAACTCGTTAAATACAATAAATGCAGTAACATTATTCACGCTCTATGTACGATATGGATTTTTTTTCATACCAAATGACATTTTCTTTGTTCATTTAAAAAATGCATTCCAGAATACCTCCGGTTATTTTTTATCAAAATTATTATGTATATCATTACTTAATTATTCTGACCACAGCGCTAAATTTATTAGACGTCTGGTACTGTAATTTGCCAAATCGCATACTAAGTAGTAATTGGGTATTTCAATTAAATGTTTTCCGAATGTAAAGAAAAGTGCCATATTATTTGAATTAATTCCCGTTCACAGTAATCATAATTTTATCTCGGCCAAATTGCGAATAATTTGAAAACCCGTCAGAAACATATTCGTGTCAGTAGTGTATGCGGAGGTTTAGTAACATTTTCGGTTTGCGAAATCGACACAATCCTATGCATTTGCGAGATCGAAATAGCTATCCGATGGCTTTCTAGGAATGTTGCAGTCTTCCCTAGTTAGTCTCGGTCATTGACACCGATGCCGTTTCCTGCTGTTGAAACATAAAACTATATTTTGAATATGAAACTGTAACATTAGTGTCATAAATTATTCAACCTTTCTGCGACACTTGTGACATATTAATTAATAATATTGATGACAAATCCTTTAATATTTTTTCAAAATGTACTATAATCTTAAAAATAATGCTTTTATTAATAATTTTGTTAATTAAATACAATAAAATTAGGTCACTCCTATTTTTAAGATTTATTCATTAATTACGGTCTATTTTTTGTGTTGTGTTGTGTTGAACGTTCATTTGCAATCTTGGTAGAGGGTATATTGATAAAATTTTCAAGTGTGTGTCAAATGTCATTAATCAGTTTTTTAGGTTCCCACACTTTTATTCTTTTATGTTTAATGTTGTCGCTAGGATGCTCTTTAAAACTAATCATTAAATTCGTATTACTGATTTAAGTTCTGTACGCTCCACTTCCTCTTCACTGATAAATATGGATCTATGCGAAGCACAAATTATTCGAACCGTAACGTTGTTACAAACTGGAATGAGCTAGCGAAATGTCGCTCGACAATGTGAAGTAAGTCGTTCAACGGCTCAATATGACTAAAAAAGGTCTGTCTGTCTGGTCTGTCTGAAAATCTGGAGACCGGTGGCTACATCAGAAGACCTGGATCAGGTAGAAGAAGAAAGAAATCTGAATGGGATGATCGATTTGTAGTGTCAGCAAGCCTCAGAAATCGTCATCGTTCTGGAGTAGAATTGCAGCACCTGCTCAGAGATGTCGGAGGTGTCGCTGTAAGTGATAGGACAATAAGAAGACGCCTTAAAGACCGTGGTTTAAAACCATACAGACCCGCAACAGGTTCTAAACTTACCACAGCTTATAAGGTAGGAAGGTTAAATTAGGCATGGGGGCAAGAACTCTTTTCTGATGAGACCCGTATGTGGTACTTATAGTCGCAACAGAGTATATCGCAGACCGGTAGAACGATATGCACAATGTGCTATATCTGAAAGTCTAAGCTTTGGAGGTGGTTCAGTTTTTTTTCTGGAGAATTTAAGCTTAAAAGCCCATACAGAGCTAGTTATCGTAGATAGAGGAACTGTGTCTAGAGATTCGTACACCACTGACATTCTTAAAAGAGCATATAGTGCCATACTCAGGCTTTATCGGTCAAGAATTTAAATTAATGCACGATAATGCCCCCCCCCCCCACTGCGATGGACGTTAGAGATTACTTGAAAGAAGTGGGGATACAGGTTATGGACTGGCCAGCACGAAGTCCGGACCTTAATCCCATAAAACATTTATGGGACGAGCTAAAACGACCAGTAACACAGCAAGATCTAGCTCCGGAGAACATGCAACAGCTAAAACCGGCTTTATTGGAGGAATGGGAAAACTTACCCAAATCAACCATAAAAAAGTTGATACAATCCATGAACAAAAGGACGGTATGTGTTATCAAAGCCAGAGTAAGCAATCTTACTTAAGTCTTACTAAAGAAAGATCGACATCTGCGAAACCATTTTTTTTTATCATTGTGAAGTCGTTGTAATTTTTACTTCATTTTCGATTTTTCTTGTGTATTGCTAAAAAAATAAAGTTGGTTAATTTAAAAATATGTTATTTAATTTAAGAGTGTCACACAATCAATAACAAAATATGCAAAACACACCAAAAATATATATTGCTATGAAATAATTGGTATCTTTATTCATATTGATAATTTATAACAGTATTTATGAATTAAGTATTCATATGTTTTTACCTACATTTGAACTAGATTCTGTTAATAGGTGATAAGTTCGTAGTGATGAGCGCGTTAGCCTATAATATGCCTATTCACTCTTAGCTGGCAAATTCTTAAATTTTAATAGTTAAAGAAGACAGACGCAGTTAAAGAATACCAATCCCTCACTATACTTACTGAAAACGATGAAGCGGAACGCTTGTACGGATACGAGGCATGTTAACATCGTATGGATAAAATCCAATCATACCTCGAGTCGTTATAAGGCAAAATGGTGATAGAAGAACTAAATGTTACACAGCTCTTATATACATTTTCCAAAATGTACCTGTAGCACAACGACAGCCTGCCAAATCTGTGACTATTAAAGACTGCAATATGAATTTTTAACTGTATAAGCCAATACGTTACCTACTATCATTTGCTGTGTACATTAAAAATGACGAAGGAAACCGTTTTGTTCGAATGCGTGGTAGTCGACAACAATCCATATAAGTGTTCTGTGGTCGACAACAAGGGAGTGAAGGCCAATTCTGAGGCCGAGTAGAGCGTCTGGTTGTCCGGTAGGGTAGAGGAAATTTTGTCACATGGTACTGTCATATTAGATAGAAGGAACTATTTTTTGCTTAGGAATTCGTCTGTCTGTTCATCGGAGCACTGCCGTGTTCCGCTCTAAAGTTATAAAGATCCTGTATAATTACGACGCGACGTAAATTCACTTGTCACTTCAGTTTAAAATTAAAAAAAAAAACATTATGTAATAAAATTGTATAAAATGTAACCTTAAAACTACTTATAACTTAAATACACATCATTTTATTTTTCACGTGGATCTTAGCTAAATAATTTTTAACATTTTTAACAAAATAATTTTCGCATAGTAACCACACCTATAATTAATAATAAAAAACTCAGCGTTTAAATTATTACTAGGTTTTATTTTAGCTTTGCTATGTTACATAACATTCTGCAGCTGCGATTTTGACTAAACTAAATTTATCGGCTTTCACCAAAAATAATTTTGATATAAATAATTCAAAAGCAGGCTCTGTGAAATTGCGCAGTTGTTTGTGAAACTTCCGTTTCGATGGGGCTTGTCATGTGTACTGTGTAATTAATGCGTATTTTCGTTTCGAATATATCCTTAAAACTTACCCGTTGTTTGCTCAAATGTTTTATGCAATTATTTAAAATTGAATCTATATCAGACACATATGTTGCAGTACGTATGTACATTATGTAACATGTATTTGTTTTAATAATATGTATACAATTGAATTTTGTTAAGTATTTATTGAAATTCTTAATTGTTATTTTAAGTGCTGATTTACGTGCTCAGTGTTGAAGAAAAACAATAGAGAGACTATACATGTTTAAAAAATTCTAAATATTACCAAAACGCGTCGAACTTCTTCATCTCTAAAAATGCTCTCTGAGATCTGAATCGCTGTGGATATTTTTTTAGTAATAATCTAAAAATAACGATATAATGAATATATAAATACTTGTTAACAAGTCACTATTATTTTTTTTACTTTTTAATTACTGAAGTTAATTATTTCATATGGCATCGTTACTTATAAAAAAGTATAAACATTAACAATGACCTCACCAATTATTAAATCGTGACTCGACGTATCGTGTGAATCGCAGTCCATCGTGCTGCGGGCGACGCGACTTATTTGTCAGGGCTGGCATTTAAGCTTGCTCTATAATACCTTTTGATGTCTTAATTTAATTTAGGTCGTAGTCTATATGTGTATAGTTATTTCCTCAATATCTGTGGCAAATAGCAAAAAAAAAGTCTATTAATTGATTAAATTTTTAAAAATATTATGTTTTTTCTTGCAATGGTTTTTGTTGATTGTTATATAGCGTACCTATTGAATAAAGTGTGGACACAGGATTTCTGTGTGTATAATTTTACGAAAAGTACTATATATACCATACAATTTACCTTAAAATGTGTTTTTGTACCACGGTCACGTTGGTCGTAAGTTGTAACGTACTATTAACGTAATACACTTGTAAATAGCTACTATATAAACGTGCCGACTACTCGTATACCATGCTACACGCTGCTACTGCTGTTACTGCTGGATATAGTCTCTCCAATACCCGGCTTAATGCTGGATGAATTAAGCCCCGGGTATTGAAGAGATTGCTGCCAGTCACCTTTCACAGATCGTCGCTCGATCTAAAAATGGTCCAAACTGTTCCCTAACATTTTTGTGACAGATGTGACCAAACATCCGAAAGTCTACAGAACATCCCGCAGTTCTTATCTTGCGTTCCATTAATTATAACTAGCTGTTACCCGCGACTTCGCCCGCGTTGGATAAATTACGTTTTAATTTCAAGGGTATACATTTTTTAGCCCCTAATACTTTTTCTAAAATAAAAGTAGGCTAAGTTACTCTTTATCTTTAACATCAGGTATTTGTCAGTGAAAGTTTCGTCAAAATCGGCCCCGCCGTTTCGATGATACAGATATAATACAGATAGAACGAATAGACAGGCGGATAAACATTTTAAAAATTGTTTTTTGTTATGAGTACCGTATATACTTTAATATGCATTTAGTAAAACGCCGTTATTTTGACGTTACAAACAGACTTCAATTTTATTTATTTATATAAATAACAAACAACGATTAACAATAAAGAAAATAACATTCCTTTGAGTTACCTTTGACGCGAATACCATTTACATCTGTAAACAACATCTGTAAATCTATTTAAACGTCGTCGTCTTCTGTTTTAAAGTTAAAACTTTATGCGTACTGCAGCTTATTATAAAATTTTGTCTGTGAAACATTTTATAGCGTTTGTATGAGATTTTAACCAATGAGCGTTATAGTCTTCTTAGGGTATATACGAGAATTACGTACTTATAGATTTTTGTGAATAAGATTGTTATTATTTAACATAAACGTGTTTCGCGCATGCGTGGATGGATACCCTGCTATGTCAGGGATGCCAGATGGTTGCCCTGTGGCATCAGAGGAACTGACTGTTAAACTATCCGCGCTTGTTTCATATAACTGTTACGCTACGCATTAAGGCATAATATTAATAACGTCGTCCGAGAACTTTATTAAACATTTGATATTTTCGCCAATTTTAACTACGTTTTTCAATATCACTGTATGGGACATTATCGCTTTAGACCATTCTGAAGAAAAGACATAATCTATACGAATGTTGAAAGGTAAGTTATAAATGATAGGATAGACATAGAAATTTAAATCTAATCAATTAAATATTGTATATTTTATTCAAACATTTATTATACATATTTAAATTACAACACTCACGCCAATACAACTTTTATTCAACGATTATATTTAAACCATTACGCGACAGATCATTCTGATAAATCACCTCGCAAGTAATATCAAGCATTATGTGAGAGAGTATCAATAATATTATATACATGAATAGTTGTGATTGCCTATTGTCGTAGACTTTATGTTTTTTTTTTTTTGGAGTAGTTTTCGTATAAAACATAAAAGTTTTGTAGCTCTTTAAAATCCAATAAACAAAAGGACTCTAAGATCTGTAGTTTCTGAACAATACTCGTATCTAGGGGATCGCCCCAATCTTCGTATCACCAGTGAACTTTTGATAGACAGTATGACTAAATGGAAATAAAATCTTTATGGATTTAGATTCACGTGAATGTTAAATCTAAGTCGCAGCGTTTGATTTATTTTAATTCTAAAATTGAAAATACTAGCAGTATTGCTATCTTAATAACTAATATTTCATCTAACCACTTCTATTAGGCTTAAAACGCTTGTGTAAGTAGTCGAATGGTGGATTCGAATCCACAACTATTTTAAGTTTGCGATCCGCACCTAACATTAGACTACTGTCGCTTCTAAAATATTAATAATGTACTTGAACTACAACCAGCAGACTGCGCCGTGAACACTATTTTAATGTTACCGTTATAATGTCGCTCACGACATTGTCCACAGAATTATGATCGGATCTTTACTGCTTTATTAATGTAATTTTTTATACATTTCTCCAATGTTTTTTATCCATCATATCCTACTGTTTGATAACAATGCGACTTTCGAAAATCCATCGTCTCGAGGACAAGTATGTAAGCAGCTCAAAGAATACTATGTATGTCGTCGTTACTGCCAACTACATAGAACACAAAAATTTTTGCTCTGAAGCTATTTGAGCAATAGTTCTCAATCTCGAGTCGTTATTTACAGCCAAATACTTACATAACCACTATATACAACCGTTATATTCTCCATGTATATAACTAACGAAGCAGTCGACTTCTACTACTTTTGAATATTTCTGCAACATATTGAGGAAGACGCACAATATTGCTGCTTTTGTCTAGCATATCGAGTGACGTATAGTTCCACAGTCACTTGGAAGGAAAAGCCAAAGTTTCCTCGAATAAGTAAGTAAGTAGAGCGGGACAGTATTACATGCGGGCACACCGCTTGCAATTTTATATGTCGTAAGTTCAGCCCCATAGACTTCTGTTCTACATTTCCTGGTCTGGGTATCCAAAACCAATTTCTTCCTTTTGACCGCATCCAGAGAACTGCCTGAATCGTCAGACGACTGAGTTTTTTCCAATCGGTTGACTCATTGTCTCTGCTAAGATTTGTTGCATCCCTTTGCATATTCTATCACATCTACCAGAGGAATACTCAGAATCCAGCGGCCAAATTTCAACAACTACCATTGCGACAAAATTCGCGTTATCCTCATTTTGGACGCCTGGCTGTCCACTACTGATTGATATTCCAGAAATTATTTTTCCTAAAAAAAAAGGAAAAAATTAAATGTCGAGACACTTTTCGGTATTGGGAGAAGTCAATCGACAGCTTGAGTAGTTAATCTATGCCTTCGTAACTGCTTGACAGCACGACGGAATTTTATTGAGCTGATGACCTCTGCTGGCTGATGTCGTGACTGCTTTCATAGTCTCGTGTATGTCAATGTATGGAAGGATATGCTGTCGCGCTTTAAGATTTCTTGCGTAATTCTTTTACCAGACTTTTAATCAAGTATCTACATATATTTACAACTCAAAATACATTTATAATTTTTTTCTTTTTTATTTTAAAATCTGACATAATAAATTTTATTTGCACATATTTCCTACCGTATTCCTCAAAAATCCTTTAGGTGTTTTCCTTGCGTTTTTTGAACATTGTCTGTCGATTGTTATTTAATTGTGGTGCAAACATCTTGATATGTCTGTGAGTCACAGTAAATGACTAGACTAGTTCATGTTTTATTGACTAGCGCACACTGTACGTAGTATTTATTTACGTACTCTTTCATCATTATCATCAACTGCCTTATAATTATATCTTTTTCCAAGGAAGCATAACTTGTAAAGAATTTTGTTATGGACATTATGGACATACGTGTGTAAGCTATATTTTTTATGATTTATAATCAAGTACCTGGATGACCGAGCTTTGCTCGGATTTTTTCGAAATTACATTTAGATACAAATTACATACTGATAAAACATTAATAATAGTTTTTGATCTTATTGACATAATAGAAAAAACTGAACTGGTTATTTGAATAAAAAATCATGAGTGCAATTAGTTTAATTAAATTTTTGGTATTTTTAAAAAATGCTAAAAAATGTTTCGAAATAATAGATTTTCTCACAAAAGAAGGGAACTTGATAAAAAAAATTGAAAAAAAAATGGGACCGAAGATAGGACGCGTACCAAGGCATTACGATTTCGCGACCGCTCGATATCCATTTGAGCTATTACGTTCATTAACACAATGTCAAAATTTACCTTCTTATATTGTAGCAGTTTTTCATTGCTTGAAAACACGGACAAAAACATTTTATAAAAATAAATCCTAGCTAGATCGATTTATTACCCCCGTAACTCCCTGGACACAAAATTTTATGAAAATTTTTGGAGCCGTTTCCGAGATTCCGAATATATATATATATATATCGAACGGACACTTCAGAAACTCGGTCGGCAAACATTTTAAAGAGTGGTTGTATCAAGATTTAATTTTCGATATCATTATCACTCCAGTAAAGTTTAAATAACGTGTTAATGAGTGGTTTGTGGTGGTAGTCGAATGGCGGATTCGAGGCCATGACTTTCTGAGTTCGCGGTCCGAACCCTAGTAATTTTCGATTAAATTTTTTTTTCTACAATCACTAATTTTCGTTACTAACAATATATTATAGTTATACATAAGCATTATTATTAAACAATTAACGTATTAAAATATGTCACTTGTACACTTATAGCAAAATGTTATAATATTTAATTAATACCTTTTTAACGATATTGAATGGGCTAACAAGCGAATAAGGCATGATTATCGTAATTGATGATATAATCTTAATTACATACAATCTAGAAACCCGAATTTATTTTGTAAAATGGGCGTCACTCATATTTTATTTCTGTCAAGAGTATTCATGGTATATAAAGTTATTCGATTAGGCTGTTTATTCTTAGGCGAAAATGTATGTCAGCAGAACAATATTATTTCTTTACTACTTACTGTTGAACTAAAGTTTATTTTTAGGTTATGGCTTGAACGGCATTTTATTTAGAATTCTTTGCCTGACAGTAGGAATTGAGTTTTAAAGGTGCTTAATAGAAAAACAATGAACCCATATATGTAGTTAAAAACTAGCAAAGAATGTAAAATGCAGCGCCGACATTTTGTACATTTCAATGCAGGCGCGTGCCCACCTCTCCTCCCCTTTTAAGGTTCAGCAACCAAAATAGAATAGACCATTTACAGAAAATTCACGCGCTGATACCAAATACACAAGCGGTGTAGAGAAATTTCCCTTACTTTGCTTTTGTTACTCAACCTGCCTTAGTACAACACAGCATTACAGGCATTGCTGACAGCCCGTGCCGCCTAAAGAGAGGTTTGTAAAACAACTATATACATTCAAAATATATTTATCTCTATCCTAAATTATAGGTACATACAGACAGTTCTCAAAGATACATTTGTACTCTTCGTATCAAACAGATGAGAGTGACAACTTGGTATGAGATGCAGGAACTTACATGCAGGTAGCTCAGAGTCGTGCCTTATGGCATTTCTTGGGACATGCCTTTTTCAGCAGTTCAGTAGTGAACTTCTGATGGGTTATAATGATGATGATGATTGATGATGTAAATATTTTGTTTACGGATATCCGTTATAATTACAGGTTTTGGCATTACATCTTATTCTTTAGAAGTGATAGCACACATATGTAGCCTTCGTTCTTTCATAGAAGTTGGTTGCAAATACAATAGCTTACTAAGTGAACTGTAAATACGGTTGTCACTCTCATTTTAAAAATACTATATACTTGAACAGCGCGTTGCTGAAATGAAATGAAATTTACTTCTTGTAGATAAACTACTATATCATTATATTTTTTCATTGAGCATTTATACACATACAAAGAACTTAGTTTGTGCTGCTTGGACCTGGACATAAGCTGTCTTCCCAGCTTATGTCCAGGCCCAGTTTTCTTCTTGAAGCGTCGTGTTGTTTCCAGCTGCCTCATTCACATTATCGTCATTATATTAAAAAAATAATAACTAAAAGAAATTTATATTGGGTAATTTTTTTAGAAGTGCTTTATAATATGCATTGATGTATATTATGTTTGAAATTAACTTCCGCCGCTTAAAACTGTTTTGTTTGAGCGTGCTGCTGAGCGGTTCGTTCGGTGCGCATGACAAACAGAGCTCTATATGCTCAAGTGTCCTACGACTGCGCGATCGCCGCCACTTTGCATGCTCTTCAGGCTTTGCCTATGTAATAACAACGTTTTTTTTATTTAACATATTAGTCTTATTAGTTTTGAGTTACATACATTTACAATTGCTTCACTGCCAATTCTTTATTTATTAAAGGATTGCCGCGTTAGTCTTACAGTATTTTTAGTGTATATTAGTTGCAAGAACAATAAAAATATATCCAAGAATTAAGTTCAAAAATTTAATTTTTTATACACTTGTATGGCACAGGGAACTTTATGGTTTCTTCGCGTAACAACAATAAAAGTATAAATTGTAAATCAATATGAACTTACAATTTACTGCGCCGCGACGCAGACTAATTTTTCCAAGGCCGTAGACGATCCATTATTATTTATTACCGTATAAAATAATTTTATTGCTTGTACTAGAGACGAAACTCAACTTTAAGTTTATAGGGCGATGGTCTTATTCATATTCAAGTTTTAAACTTAAATACTATTTAGACCGTTTACTATTACGCCTACCCAGTAATGTGAATTACTGCACATCTAAAAATAGTTCATATGAATTTATTGTCCTCCGTAAAGAAGTACAATTTTTCTGTAAAAGTTAAATATATTGCTCTAATCTTATGCCTTGAAATTTACTTCGTTTGTTAAATGTTATTTAGTAGATTCTGTATAACGGACGTGTAAGAAAATTAATCTTCACATGCGGCACTTAATGCATCTACTACTGCTCGACCACTCGATCTACTACTAGACCAAAAAAATCCAGAAAAAAAGATTCATCAGTTGCTACTGCTTCATAGATAGGTAAAAGTCATCTATTGGAAATGAGAGAAACGGTCGCAGCACAAAAATCATTAAGTAGACATTTCTAAATTACTACCATCTGCTTTGGATCTTGTAATTAATAAAATTAAAACCAAACCCGTGTCTTGATGTTTGCAATGGTATGCATTCACTTCAAAACATCAAGACACGGTAAATTCGGAGCAATAGTAATAATTAAAAAGCTGAAAGTACTCTGGGTTAACTTTGGCATCAAAGCAAAAAAGCATCAGCCGAAACATCGGGAATTAAAAAAATATTCGTATTCGGCGAATACTAATCACGAATATTTAAAAACTAATATTTTTGTACACAACACAAATTAAAACATTTTTCACTGAAACCATGTACATTGTACTTGGAAAACAGACTCTCCAGACTTACAAAAGAAATCGCCTGAAACCAGAAAATCTACAAAATTTATGTTTTTTAAATAAAAATTTACCTGTAGTCAATTTTAACTACTAGTACAATAGAACATCATCAAATAAATTAGTTTTTCAGTACAATGGCGAGATATTCGTATTCGTATAAGTAATAGTACCTGGTTGACCGGTATTTTGCGCTCGGTTTTTTTTTTAATTCGTCTGTTTTGGAAATTATATTTAGATACAAATTACGTACTGATGAAATACGAATAATATTTTTTGATCTTAGCGACATAATAGAAAAAACTGAACTGGTTACTTGAATAAAAAATCATGAGTGCAATTAGTTTAATTTAAATTTTCGTGTTTTAAAAAAATACTAAAAAAGGGGCTCGAAAAAATAGATTTTCTCCAAAAAAAAGAAAGGAACTTGAAAAAATTTTTTTAAAAAGTCGGTGGGTCGGTCTGGTCTCTGGTATAGGATTCGTTACATCACTAAATATATATATATTGCAAAACTGGAATGAATTTCGGTAAGTTCATTCAGTTCAGTTCTACTTCCCGCTCTCTTACGTTTGTTCCTGTTACAGCATCTCTCTGTTTTATGATCTCCGTGTTGATCGTTTGTTTACGACTTGGGTTTATTTTAGACGGAGTACGTACGCCACCCGCTTGTTCTCCTGCCGTTTGTCCATCAGCGCCCGTAGAGCTTGTCGAATCGCGGGCATTAATAAATAAACAGTGTTAACGTAATCGAATCTATAGCATCGTTAATGTCGCCTAAGTTTTACGCCGCAAGACTTTGATCTTTTGTATTTAGTTGTATTGCGGTAACAGCAACTAAGGGTCGTTTATACACTATTGTTGCAAATTTCATTTGAAACATCTTTATAATTTAACCACCAGATAATGAACCTACCTGATACTAGATCTATGGATTGTATTTAAATTTTGTTAATAATAAATGAAAATGGTAAAATGAAGCAACTATAGATTAAAGAACTATAAACCAAATTAATATCCGGAAAGTCTTTATTTGTTGACTTAAAGCTTTTTGTAATTATATTCTTAATTTTATATTAAGTTCTAATAAAGAAACTGCAGTAGATAAGTCTGAATTTCGCTGTCCCATTTAGTGAAATCCGGCGTATGCACTTTTTCATCAGTATTATTATGCTTGAGGGCCTGTAGCGCTCACTGCAGACACTTATGCCTCCCTGATAAAAAAGTAAAGGGTCGTCATGAGATCGTTGTCGCTGGAGCACAGGACACTCGACAACAAAGCGCCCAGGCCTTGTGAATTACTCATGCTGTGAGCAATACTCTTTGTACGAGATCCCATATGCATAGTTAGAGGGTTTTGAATTGAAACGGTCGGCATGAACAATTTTGATATAATGAAGTCCTAAATAATGCAGAGGGTGTCGATACTAGGGTTCAAATGTGTGATCTCAAATGCAATTTTTTGTTTGCGTTATAGGGTTAATCAGTAAAACTTTAACTTAAAAAGAGACTTACTTATGAAACAAAAATAATTTTACTAACTATAATGTAATACATATTTGTAACAAAAAGCATTAGTTTTTAAAATTTACAATTTTTGAGACACTAAAATATAGTGACCAGTTTTATTATTAATCCAATGCCGGTTTTTGTTCGTTTTTATTAGCCTTTATTTTTATGAAATAGGCTGTACTTTGGGGGTGGTATTATTTAAATTTGGGCAAAATTTTCCAAACCTTATGGCGGAAAAATACGGAATGAAGTTGTTGACGTAACTATTTAGACGATATCTAAGCTTGTGATATTCCTTAGTTCACTCATGAGTCAAAAATTTGACGTATAAGATGTAATAGCCGACTTAAAGTCTAATTTGTTTGGCAATATGCCTATAACCGTCTAACGATGGCGTATGAATACCCTTTACTACCCTACATCGTTCGATAAGTGTCGTAAGAGGCGCCAGGGGTACCAACCCAGGAGATGAGCAGCGGTTTCCTAATAACAACTAGAAAATGAAAACTGGCTAAGATTGACAACTATGGAAAATATGCCCATTATGAGGCAATCATATGGCATCGTTTGTTCAGAAGTGTAATTTAATAAGGATTTATTAAAGAATGGATAAAAAAATATGTTTAATGTTTACAGGATAACGTTTCTATATATTATCATAAATCTTGTTCTTTCATTTCCAAGTTAGTTCGCTGATCTGAAAACGAACTAAAAAAACGGCATACATACTAAACGTTATACCTACGCAGCCAGGCTGTCACACAGCACACAGTAATATTTTCTCACTAACTGGCTCCCGGCCGCGCTCCGCTCCTATTATTCCTCTTTTTACTTTTTTGTTCACTCCACCTGCTGGGCTTTTGTGAATAATAGCCGTATTACTTGTCCGGGCATTGTTCGAATTAGCAGGGTATGCGCGGCATCACCTAGTCGCAATTCAAATTTGTTTTGTGTGCATTGCGTCCAACGATTAATTTCTATCCATATAAAAGACTTTTGTATCCAAGTGACTGAGAATTATTGTGACAACTTTTAATTATTTGATTTGTACATTTGTTTCTTCACATTGTGAGACAATAAATTAATATTGAACTTTTTCACCACCAGAGCTTTTCATGTAAGCTACGCCGCCTGACAGTAATTATTAATGTCTTAAAGTTGTTCAACGTTTGTATTGCTATAATTTTTTATCTCGTTGTTTATTTATATGTATAATAAATTTAAAAAAACAGTTTTACACTAGAAACGCTTTTTATTAATCCTATATGAGTTTTTAACACAGAATCTGTCAAATTATATGTGCCGTCATCACTTATAACATAGGTGTATTGAGCACGGTCTTTAGAGACACCTTGCATCTTCATATTTAAGAATTAACATATTATAATACCATACCTGTGAAAACAATTATGATTTTCGCTCTTTTTATGATCCCATAAAACTGTGTCCATTAAAATTTTATACGTCGTTAGAGCCAATCTGCATCTATATTATGGGTGAAGCACGTATGGGTCGCATCGACCGGGAAAGAACCACTCTGTCGTAGAAAATAGCAACTTAATGATACTGTTTGTTCGTATGGTAAATGTTTGAGAACCGTTTTGCTAAAAATGAGGCGTTACATAGGTCTTCAGGAGTGACAGACTCATGGCATGATAAAGTTTTTGGATTTGATTCGCCGTCACCACACGGCGACATAATGTAATATGTATACGAGTACTTTGCACTATATACTTGTGGTGAGTAGAAGCCGAAATAAAGGTTTCATAAAATTTTTATGATGACTATACAGTCACGGACTGTAACTCATGCGGTAGTCCATAAAACTTGACGCGTCTGGCTTTCTATTTCATTCATGTCTATACAGATACCGTCGCTTTTCCGTATTTTATTGATATTAGTTTCTATATAAAAGACACGTTTGTGTATGTAATAACTTAGAATACTAGCAAGTTTCTACCGGAGAAGAATAAAGTATACGTAACCGCATGATTTGTTTTTACAATATCTACCTGACTTTCAGACCGGACGAGGATTAGAATTTGAATCGCGGATTTGAGTGAAAACACTTGTTGTTTTTCGAGTATCGTTGTAATGTAATTGCCCAATGCCTTCGAAATTGTATCTTAACTCCTTTACGATCGTATCAAAAACTGTACCATCAAGATACGGGTGATATGGGCAAGTCAGGACGGGCGAATGCTTCTGTCACCGGGTACATTTGCGCTTGAGACACTTAGGGCTATATTTCACCGAGACACCACGGCGGCGCAACCCGTCGCCACACCTTCGTGTCCATAAGTTACCAAACTATACACCATACAGGCACCAGAGTCGCCACAAAAAACTGAGAAAGTATGAAAATGAACTGAAAGAGATAGCACTACTGCTGTATGTACGCAGGAAAAGAGATTTCAAAAGAAAAAAGAAACAGTGGTGGGTAAGAAAAGACAATTCGTCAACATATACGACGATCTAAGAGATATACGGATAAGTTTTTTAGCTATGTGAGAATGTAAGAAATCTACGATTATGATGGCACCTTCCTCCTAACATTTTTTTTTCAAATCTCTATCGGAATAATCTGATGAGGAATTATTCCAAATTCATGGTCTACTCATAGTACTAGTATTTCTATAATAAATCTTTCTTAATCGAAATTATCCATTGTATACTGGCGGCCGAAATAGCGGCCGAGTGAGTGAGACACCATACAGCGCTATAGTAATTAGTGGTGGCGCGACCAGTAGTAACATTCTGTGCACGCGTCCGAGCTCGTCACCCCACCAAATTGGTTGTGCAACGAAACGAACACCAGGTGAGTAACTCTGTATAGAGCTGTATACATTTTGTTGGCAGCGGCGACAGGTTGCACCACCATGGTGTCCCGGTGAAATATAGCCCTTAAAGCCCTCTTGCAGGTATGAAACTTGTGTGTAGGTATCAAAACGATATCTCACATCGCGCTGTCCTAAAGCAGACAGTAGCAGCAGTTTCTTTAAAAAAAACAACGTACTTGTACATACATCCAACAAAGATGTGTCCAAATTTGTTTTTTTTTTCATTAAATAAAAATGGATTTGGTAAATGCACTATTAACTACTAGGTACTAGGTAACTCTCCACATTTCCTGAGAATAATAAGGCTTCCTGAGAATAATTTCTTTTAAGTTTCAAATTAAATAAAATTTTTTCAAATAGAATTATGTCATAATCTCAATGAACGGATTAGACGTAAGCCAAGTTTCCATATGTGTTTTTACATTGGGCCCCCTTATTTCTTAGCTATAGCTGTCACAAAGTAGCAGTGCCTCCACTGTTAGGTTCCGGTTTTTGGAGGGTAAAAGAGCCAGTATGATTACGACTGCAAGGCATTGCTTTATAGTCTTCAGGTGTGACAACACTTCAGTATCCATTTTGCTTAATGCAGGGTCTCCGTTGGCTGGACTTGACTGGACTGATATGTTGTACCACTATACCGGACTAGATCCTGTTTTATTTTTTATACTTTGTCATCTGATATTTACAAACATTTATAAATCCTTCAGAGTAATTTTTTTGTATTTTGGGAAATAAAGGCGAAATAGGAAATAATACTAACGAGTACACATTCTACCTAATGTGGTCCTCTTACATCGATCCTCGATAAAGAATCAAAATCAGAATCAACTAAAACATAGACAATCAATTAAAACAAAATTCATTTAATTTTATACATGTGCTTGCTGACTTTTTCTCTCCGAAGTGTTAATTTTACGAGTGATTGAGTTCTATTGATAAATACTCTCTCGTTGGTCGTTGTGTCGGTGAAATTAAAACACGAACCCTAAAGTAATGACTGATAAGATGCTTATTTTTTTTACAAACATTATAAAACTTTATGTCAACTTTTTATTAATGGTATTTCTCAATTATGTTATATGTATATAAGACGTTTTATGGGCGCTTTGACATTTTACATATCATCTAGCAGAGGAGTTTTGATATGCTTTGTTTGTGTTAACAACTCTAGTAAAGCGATTTTTAACATTTATTGTATGCAACAAGGGTTTATAAAATTTAGATAATTTTATTCTACATAATATGAAATGATGACGTTTTATTGTCAAGTTACGTTGGTAAAATATTTTTCCCGACCTGCCTCAATCAAGCGGTCATTCACCCAAGCCCGTTTCAACTTGTCGATCTCCGTCACATCCCCATAGCTGACGTCGCAGGCTGCATTCAAGTGCCTCCACCGCCGAGATAAAGCGCTCACAAAGCCTCCTCGAGCGCTCTCAGTCTGGCGCACACTGCTCTATTTTTAAATAAGAGATGAATTTTTCCCATTTCCACTTTTGATGCTCTCGGAACGTCAGCGCATAATCTGCCTGCCTTACTTCAGTGTAAAACATCGTACGATAAATTGTGAAACGCTGGAATTTTATTCCTGTTGCTTGGTAGTAGAGTTGATATTCAGACAATACTATATATGCTAAGCTCGTTTATTTATAAGAATGCAAATATTTGTAACAAGTCGACATCGTTAGGCGGTGCATTTTAAAAAAGTCTGGCTTCTCATTTATTATCTGTGTAACAAAGAAAGCATAATAAGTGGTGAAATATTTTAATTTATTTTTCACCTATTTCCGGACCTGTGAATTATCTCAAAAATTCGTTGACGTATTAAGAACCGACTACAATTTAATGATTTCATGTCTATAGTCTATATTCTTGCTACGATTATCACATCATTGCGTGTTGTTTTAGTTTTTTAAACACTTGGTTAATTGCCATATTATATTCATATTTTAGAGTTTAATACACACTAGCATTATTTATAAAATATTATAAAGCCTGCACCGCTCTTGTTGTATAAAAAATGAATATCATGTATACTTACAGTTTCAAATTACTCAAACCGTGGCGAAGAAAACCAGCTCAACAGCTAAGCGAGTCGCTTGTCACATTGAATTATGTACAAAGCTTCCGTTCCATTTACACACATAGTCGACTGGCCGATAATGAATTCACGGTATTCATCCAAGATCTTAAGATATGCGCGTCCATGCCTTCTGCGACAAATTATCAAGGATTTGCGAGTGAGAATATATATATTTTGTACACTGTTTATTTCATTTTAAAATATAGCTAGCTTTTAAAAAAGTCCCGCTGGGTTTGTTGCTGGTTCTTCCCAGGACGAAGGTTTATTTTTAGAGATTTCGCACACATAAAACGCGAAGCGGAGGTGTAGTGTTCTGTCACCAAATCGAAAAAATCGTGATCCATTCAGTAAGATTATTTATTTCGATTATTATAAAAAAGTTTAATTGAAAATAATTTTATTTGGACGTCAGTTCGTCGACGTAGATGTGAACAAGAGATCTTTCGAAAAACTGAACTTATCGCTTTGATATTTTTTTGGTTAGTTTTAGATTTTAAATTTAATTTTTGAATTTTACTATTGTAAACCGTCCCGTTCATTTTGATAACTTTTGTCGGTAACAAAATACGAATCACCGGAATCAAGCAGTCAAAAAAATTCGTGTTATTTAAAAAGAAGCAATTTTTGTCGCTTTTAACGAAGTACATGTTTCGGTAACTAATAAAAGTAAATTGATTTTTCAAAACAATACATGAGCGTTAGATGAGATTTTGAGGCAGGTGCAATTATTTACATAAACGCATACATAATAGGACATATATATATACATATATATATATATATATATATATATATATATATATATATATATATATATATATATATATGTATTATATACAAAATCTATACCTATATTGTATATTAATAAATATTAAAACATGCATGATATAATATACAACTCAATACATAGATATAATATATAAGTTAAATATAATAATATATTAAAATTGCAAATAATAAAACATTTAAATATTTCAAAATATATCATCATCGCTTCTAACATCCAACATCGCTTTGTGTAGGTACTAACTTTTTAAAATAGACCTTAATTGGTGCTCTTCTTACGTCTTCTGGCGAGGAGTTTCAGAGAAGTGCTGCCTGAAGGAATTGTTGGTGAACCCAGTGAAATGAGATGGAATGCTCGTCTTAAGATTAAATGAGAAGCGAAGAGCCTTATTATGAGTTGAAAAGAGATATTGGAATGCATCCTTTAGATATGTAGGAAATGTTGGATTATTCAAAATTGAGAAAAGAACAAGCAGAATTCAGGACTTGCCGGATAGTGAGTCATTTTAGGTGATTACGATGATGAGAGATATGATCATATTTTTGGAGAAATATATACCTATCTAATACAATCATTGAGAAGACGCTTTAGTTTGTTAACAATATTTTGGTTCAAACCTGGTTAGCAAACGTCTGCATAATCAATAATAAAAAATATTCTATTCTACCGTTTTTGTTCATAGAATTAATTATTACATTAAAAATAGAGAGTTGTTAAAATTTTACGGTGATTGAAAACATACCTTCGCAACTTATATATGTCACTGGAAATTAAATTGTACAACTAATTGACTTCGGTTGATAATAAAATGAAAATCACCAACAGGTAAATAACTTGCATTGAATGCTTTAAGTGCTACAGCAGGGAACGTTTATGACGATGCAATTAATTTAAAATGTACCTACGACCACTGCAGAGCGATTAATCGCTCCCTAGATAAATAATACTAAATACACTTGAGCTTAGATACTATCATACTTTAGCCTAGACACTTGATTGTGCATGCGTTATCAGAACCTGACAACACCAGATTACAAGCTTTTCGAAATATTCAATATATGTATGTGAAATATTTAGTAAATAAAATATTTTACTGGTGGAGGTACCTTACCTACTCGATTATTTTGATAAGCGGTTTTAATTTCTTCTATGTGCCAAGGAGCTTTAATTTAAATGCAATAAAACCAGTGCAATGTATGTCACGTCCTAAGGGCTTCCGCTGCGCCGGCGCCGGGCCGCTACTGACACTGACCCTTTCCCACGGCGCCACAGGAAATACCTATATCCAGTGCACTATTTTAATATCTACCACTAAATGCGTGTGTAGAACTTAGCACCTTGTACTTATAGATTTCTATCTGTGTTTATGTATAAAACTAAAAAAAAAATTTTTTGGAATCTTTTTATTTAACAAAACTTTACATTCCAGAAATGTTGTGAAAAAATTTATGTAATTCATCATATTACGCACCAATTATCAATTGTTACATCTTCTTTAAAATAAAAGTACACAGAGGGTATTTTATTCTGAAATTAAGCTTGTATTATTTCTATTTGAGCGGAGTTATATAATTAATCTAGTAGTGGCGTATTAAAAATATCCACTACTCCATATCGTCCCGTGGGTTGACGTTAGGTACGACTGTAGCGGCGCTGTCGTCGCGCCACAAGCGAAATACACCGAAGCCTAAATCACGCTATCAACATTCCGAATCATAAACAGTATATATAGAACATCTCCGAACTATCACATGGAGTGTTGGCCGCTACCCGGGCAGAACACCTTGCCCGGCGGGAGATTTCCCCTTTTCCTACCACGGCCACAGTGGTGACCCCGACGAGATTTTGAACACACAACCAACAAACTTCGGAAACATCAAGCTTCATCATCATCATAGAATACCCCACCCATTCGCTGCCGAGCAGATATTGTCCGCAGTCTTCACACCCTGCAAGCCATTTTAGCTTCACAAGGTTCATCGCAGCACTGTAATAATAATGCTTCCTGTTCCTTCAAGCTAGTCTCTGCGCCATACAGTGTTCGGCACGGCTCTGAGCCTTACTGCTCGCCTCTGCTTCACGGCACTCTCGCAGATTACTTGCCTTCTTCTCGACTCACCGCAGACTACAAGGCAATCTCCTGGCACTTGCACATTTGTCGACAACGAGACTGCACTATCGACCTCCGGTCTGAGCAGGGGGTGATGTAGCGGCGCTGTCGTCGCGCCACAAGCGAAATACACCGAAGCCTAAATCACGCTATCAACATTCCGAATCATAAACAGTATATATAGAACATCTCCGAACTATCACATGGAGTGTTGGCCGCTACCCGGGCAGAACACCTTGCCCGGCGGGGAGATTTCCCCTTTTCCTACCACGGCCACACGACAAACAAAAACAGGAGATGGGCAGCATCAACTTCCTGGCAACAACTTAAAATTATAAAAAATTGCGTTCGAGCAACCGGCCGCTAAGTGTGGTAACTATGGCAGAATCCTCAATATGAAGCAATCTATGGGAAAGGTTGTTCACCAATGTACTTTTATAGGTCTTATGTGTGAATGAATGGATGACTTAATTCTAAAGAATACCAGAGGGTACGAGAGTACGAGAATACGAAAGCTTGTATGAAGCTTTCGCACGATTGATAAATCTGGATATAGCATGAATGGGTCGACTCGACCGGGGAAGCACCACGCTCTCACAGAAAACCAGCGTGAAGTAGCAGCTGAATGCTACTGTGTTTCGTGTGGTGAGTGCAGAGAACCGGAGACACGTTTTACTGGGATCGAGGCATTCCATCTTAGTCCTCAGGGGTAACAACGTATCTGCATTTTGATTCATAATCGAGGACATATGTAGATGTCTATGGGCCACAGCAACCTCTTACCATCAGGTGGACTGTGTGCTCGTTTGTTACCCTATCGTATAAAAAAGACATCATTATATCAGTATGTGTTAAACTTTGGACGTCACAATTGACAGCAAGTATCTTCCTCGCTGCACAATATATCGTTTTATAACCTACAACATAACATCATTGATTACTCCCACGTTTGTAAGTCCACTAAGCTACTTAGGTCATGTTATTTACTATGGCTTCGTCTGGCTTCACGTGCGACTCACGCGTGAGTACCGTTCCGCTCGCAGTTTGTCTGCTTTGTACATATTCAAATGGGATTAATATGAATTGTTTCCTTGTTTCCAGGTAATGCGAGTTGATTCTATGCACGTTCAAGTTTACACGTGGTAAGGGCCTTTAATTGTTTTGTGTTTATTGGTGTTTTGTTTACGGTAAATATCAAGCGTTTTATGGATTTATTTATATCGATCAGGTTTATGTTCTCTAACTTATTTAATAGAATCAGGCGTTACTTTGCGGAAATCCATTATATTAAAGATATTAAAAAGTATGCTAATTAACTCTTATTTAATTAACTAGTTTGAACAGCAACCCTAGCCCTCATTCAGGAGGTGCTCTTCAACTAATTTATAAAATCTTTAGTCTGTAGTATAACTGTATAAGAATACATTAGAAATATAAAAGCAATTTGGTTCAGCATAATAACGAATATTAATAACATCACTACAACCGTTTTTAGTCATAACCTCACAAACTCACCACCCTGAGCAGTAGGGATAGTAAGCAAAAACCCGATACTAGCACCAGTAATCTCTTGTCTATGAAAATAATGTTCAATATTTCTAGATTATCTCAGATATCAGCCTGTAGTCAGTCAATCAGCAGTAGTGCAGTGCGGCAGTGCGCCTTGTGTCGTAACTGAGGTTGACTTTCGGTGAAAAAGTTGGCGTATTTAACCTTACATCTCATTCTCTCATACAGTATAATTTATAAACATTTAAAGAGAGATTAATTTTCGTCGAGACAAAATAATATGCTACGAGCGATGTAGTAAAAAACCTCTTTGAACATTTGTAATAGTCTTACATCTTACATTTGCCAAATTCACATTTTTACTAAAAGGATTTTGAGCACGGAACCATCTGTTCTGTCACTGATTGTGTCTTCTTTACCACATTTAGTCATCTTTAATTTAAAATTCCAGTTTCTAACGGTTCTTGACAGAAACGTTCAACAAAAAAAACATATCGCCTCAGACAACTTAAAATAATATTTCGTGTTCATTGACATAAACATTTGCAAGCATGCCGCGATCCGCTCGCCGCTGCGTCTAACCAACTTCCTAAATATATCCTTCCAAGGGTTTTCTGTTAAAGTTTTAATTTATATATGTATTTTACATTGTTTATACACTTATGCACGTCACACGGGCTAGGGCGATGAACTCCACTGCTGACACTTTTAATAGTTTTATTCTTTCTTTCTTATTGCATTTAGCAAGGGACAACAACATCTGGAAATCTTTTATGATTTTTATTTTGGTGGTGTATTCTACTTCACAAAATAGGTGTTTTATTTTTAATACCAATTAGCAGAGTGCCGAAAAAAATGAAACTATCGTTTTTGGAACTGTTTCGTCACATTTAACTATTGTTAAATGTTAAATTGTAATTTCAGTAATTTGCCCTTATTCTAAAAATCTGTAAACCAGTGTTATAACATAATTGATTCTTGAATTTATTGACCAAGTGCTATAAATATTGATGTGGCCAGTTCCAAAGTGAATTGATTTATAATCAAGAGAAAATGGCTCTAGCTATCTAACCGTTAATAATTAATTACAACTTACGATACGGGGTGCTCGAACGGTGGGGTATCGTTTCTTTGCGTCGAGTTGGATTAACGGGAATGGCCGTAGACTTATTAGGAGCAGACCAGCCAACGGTTCAACGTCGTGCCGTCGCAATCTGAATGAAGCTAAATAACAAGGGAATCTTATTCGTCTTACTCGTTGACGATTTCTTCGTATGAGTTTCTTTTACTGGAAACGAGGCGTTACATCTTAATCCTCAAGTGATATTTTTTGTGTTTCGAGGATATTTGTAGATGTCTATGGGCCATAGCATTTACTTATTATCAGATGGACTGTGCGTTTTTCATCCTTACTTGTATCATTTGTATGGGTGGTGAAAGATTTTTTACTAAGAATTGACTAAAAGAAAATTTAGTTTATTTGAACATCCAACAGTTTCGTATTTTCTCTTAACGTTTCGATGAAGAATATAATAAGGACGCATCTTGTATCGGCTTTAATAAATCCAACCCTTTATCTTTTGCTTAGATTTTGTAAGAGACGACAATGTAAAACAGCATAAAGATAGCATAGTCTCTGAAAGACTAGCAGAATAACTATCTTCTATACTATCGACATTGCACCTGAGTGCAGAGTTAAAGGTACAAGACGTCCGAAGTTGCGATCTCCAATCAGCTTTTCTAGCTTAGCCATCTTACTAAACCATCGTTATTAATTTAATTTAAACCTAACGTAACTTAACCTATTTAATATACAATAGCAAACCCAACTTATGAAGTTCTTCTCTGAGTTGTAGTTAGTAATAAAAGATTTTTTATAAATGTCATTGTGAAATGTGGGCAACCCGTATAGGTTGTGTTGATAGATTGAGTTGTGACTGCTATAGCCTTAAATTTAACAAAGAAATGTAGCAGTTGATATGGTACATTTTCTTTTGAATGTCTTGATATGAAGCAAAGCACCTAGGAATCGTAAAAAAATTAAAAGGCGAACGTTAAGGAAAGTGCAGTTATTATAGTCAGCTAAACCATAATTTCTTACAATGTAAGTAGAACTTACGTCGTTCAGACGGTTAAGTTTTGAAATCCGAAAATGATACATCTAGCAACACCTTGCGAGCTTAAATGTTCGCTTTCCCTTTCGATTTTATCGAGAAAGTAATTGGTGTTCATGGTGAACCTCAACAAGAAATTTTAATCTGGTAAACCCTATTCGCTGTGTTCATATTTTTCTAAAAGATTTTTACATAAGAAATTGTGTAATAAGAGAAGAGTGTGGTTTGCAAGATGATGTTGTGACCAGGATTAAGAAAGGAATGCTTCGGTGGTTTGGTCATGTGGAAAGAATTAATGAGGAAAGAGTGACAAAGAAAATTTATGGTGCAGAAGTGAATGGCAGAGTCGGAAAGGGACGTCCTAGGCGAAAATTTATCGACCAAATTGGCGATTTATTGAAAACGGGCCAAATTAGGAGTACCCTTAACCGACGAGCATGTATGCGTAGGTGTATGGATGTGAAGGAGGCAAGAGAGGTGTGTCAGGATCGTGCCAAATGGAAGTCTGTAGTCTCTGCCTACCCCTCTGGGTGACAGGCGTGAGTGTTTATATTATATATATGTTATTTTTACATTAAGTTTTTAACAGCACAAATTTTAAATGTCTTTAATTGATCTCTATCTTCTATCTATTGATTATTGTAATATTAAAGTGATTTATTTATTTGTTACCTAACTATTATGGTAATGTTCAATGACATCATGATTACACATAATGCACTTGCATACCAGATGATGCCCGTGAGAATGTTAATAAGACGAATTCTAAATTCACTCGCACGCTATTTCACGCGGCGCGATATTGCGTCACGCCGCGCCAGCCCCGTGTCACGCTCATTATCTTATACTTCTCAATTGTCGTCCGTCACTCGCACAACAAACGAAATTGCTTCGGCCGTAATTACCCAGCGTCCAATTCCAATACTCACTCTGTGGTCTACATAATTATCTTACACACAATAATAACTAAATTCGGTGCAGTATTGACGCAATAGACCTTTGAGTGCAGTGTCAAAGAAGATATTCCTTCTTTATTTTTTGTTATTTTCCAACAAACGTATCTAGCCTGTTTAATCGTGAACGGTGCAGCCCCATGAGCAACAGCACGACGAAATTACGAAGCATTTCTGTTATTTATAAATAATAATCATTACTACTAACATCATCGAATGAGCGTCATTAGTTTTTCATCCTTCGATCAACAATACTCACTGGTTGGTATTGTTGATCGAAGTTTTCATGATACTATAATACTAGCGACCCGCTCCGTCTTCTCACTGGTGAAATGTAGTACTAATGTGGTGTCAGTGTGAAGCTATTAATAATAATATGCATGTATTATACATATAAATCTTCCTCTTGAATCATTCTGTCTATTTATGAAAACCGCAACAAAATCCGTTGCATAGTTTAAAAGATCTAAGCGTACTGACAGCGGAAAGCGACTTTTTTATACTATGTAGAGATATGTAATACTATTAATACGTTGGTTATATGATGAAAATCAGCATATATTTTAGGCACAGTCTCTCCTTTCTTTTTTGAGAAGGAATTGAATTTTAGTTTTAGAGCAAGACAATGCCTGCCTTGCTGCCCCAATGCGTGTTAGCAGACTTCACATGTCTACGAAATATTTTTTGAATTTCTTAGACATGGAAGTTTACTCGCGATGTTATCCTTCACCGCTGAGCACATAGTAAATCAGCACTTAAATTAACGGCATTGGTACCGCCGGGGGTAGAATCCGGGGGTTTGCTCACGTTTAGTGAAATTTAAGGAAAGCGTTTATATTCCGAGCTACCACGGGTATTTTATGTGTATTATATTAAATATACGTATTACATATTACAATATATATTACGTCGGGAATAATAATACGAACACAACATCAAAGCGTGTTAACGTCGCGTATGTGCTTTATCGCTCCCATTGTGTCTCGAGACAATACGTGATGTGTTCGCGATTTCAGATAATTGGATATCGCAAATTCGCAAACAGTATTATATGCTAACGTATTAATTGTATCACCATTGTGATATTATGCTATCTTGTTTTTTTTATACATACATTATGCTTTTCTAGCGTATCTTTATTTTCATTATAGATCGATTTATTATTTACTACATTATTTACTAACTCGATTTCGGCGGATCCCAAAAGACGGTTGATATTTTTGTATGTTTTGTACATATGTCCGTTTCTATGTCCGTTCATAACTCCTGAATTAGTCATTATGGCGGACACGAACTTTCAAAAACCTTTGATCTATCCACATTGTACATCATAATCATGACTACAACCCATCGCAAGTTCACTGCTGAACATCCAACCCTCCCAAGGAATACCACAAAGCACGTTTCTGAGTCAGCTGCATTTATCGACTTTCTGTATCTCTTATAACCAGATAAGATTGCCACGTCAGCTAGTGGAGGAGGCCTTACAAGGTGGAAGGAGTGAATTTCTACCTAGGAGTCCGGTTAGGTACTTACCACACAGTTACCTATTTTTGTCGCAAAATAGCAGTGCTTACACTGATATGCTGCTGGTCGTGAGGCATTCCATCTTTGTCCTCAGTGTTGACATTACATCTGTAGCCTTCTGTGTTTGCATTTGACTGCAGGTATCTATGCGTTGGTTTATCCCTTAAGTTTTATTAAAAAAAGGATCGTACACTTACTTACCGGTACTAGGCTTCCACTCGAGAACGTTTCTTCCCAATCAGTTGTAAAACATACCTACGTTATTTATACTTATAGTAACTTAATATTTTATGTGCAATGTGCAATGAAAAGTGAGGAACATCGTAATAAAATTGCTATGTACGCAGTACAGTTAGCGAAATGGAATAACGGAAAGTGAATAAGATGAGGTGAATTGTTAGGATATTTAGCATTTTAGCGGCTCGGTCACGTTATTTATCGACATACTATTTAGTCTCCTTGCCGGCAAGCCGAATCGCTTCTGGCTGCAGGGCTGCGGGTCGCGGTATCAAATTCCGCACAGAAGTCTTTATATGGCCTACAGATAATTATTTCGGTGTTTGTGTAATTTATGTAGAAAAAGGAGGAAGAAATTCTTACTATGAGGGTAACTGTTAAAGATTTAAAAAGCCATTGTTTCCATGGAACACTCAAGTTCTAACTCGAGTTATAGTCGGAAACGTTAAAAGTGTGGGTATATAAACGACAAGAAGCCTTGTGGTTTTCTGTAAGTCTTAACTAAGTAAAATTTTACATAATCCATAATAAGAGCTTTTTCCTTACTTCTGAACATAGACTTTTTCAAGAATGCACGAATTGGAACTTTAAACTAGTGATGCACCTTAACAAAGAAAACAATGTTAAATGTGTCGAACTTTTCTATATGTAATGAATTTTTGCCCTCGGAAACAATTTATTTTAAAAAAAATAGATATCTTATCTGATCGTACATCATTTGTCAATAACATTAACCAAGTGGTTGCTGCTAAAACACTTAACTGGTAAAAAACGTGATTGATTAGTTTTTGTCGTAATGTTTTCAATTCGATAATAAATGTAATAATAGAGTTACTGTGAATCACGGTGTCAGTGAACTCCGTACAATAGATTTTTTTACGATGGAATGGAAGATGCCTCATTGAGATTTCTGTGGAGGTTTGCTTAGAACATTACGGCAGAGATCTTATATATGCGATAGTGCCGCTGCGTTGATTCGGATAATTACAAACGATAAATTGTTAAAATAAAGAAACTATGAACCTAATATAATAGTTATTATTATTATTATCATTTTGGATTTATAATCAGTGGACGTCCCAGTCTATAAAGATGTAGCATTAAAAGTTTTTTTTGCTATTAATTGTCAAATTACTTGTATTATTTTCTACGAAATGGGCAGTAACGTCTTTCTGCTAAGAACTAGATAAATACTGCAGTTGCGAAGGGTGGCCACTATGTCAAATATCTCTCTTAAGAGGTAATCTATGGAGAGGTCTATTTGAAGCAGTTTAACTTTGATAAATTTATGTAGATAGGTCGTATTTCCAGGTGATGGAAAGCAGCGTCAACAGAGTCCCAGTACAATTTTTAAATATTATAACGATTCACTACCGTACTGGCGGTGTGTGGTGGTGGATGGTGGTGTAAGGGAATCTATGGGGCGACTATGGGAATTGCTAGGAAAATAAAATGGCTTCCGTTAGATCGACACTCATTTGACATCACCATCTCGTTGAAGGGGGTGACACTGAAAGTTCTTAGAAAATCAAAAACTGAACAAACTAGCAATTTATTAGTTTTATTATAGCTTTTCAAAATAGTGTTCATCTACTATATCAATAACATCGCTGCGTCCGATGGAACCACTGAGAAAAGCTTTGCCCTCTCGTCCTTAGGGGTCTCTTTGACGGCATTTTGAAACGCAGCCACTGCTACCTCGTTAAAACGTTTTCCTCGAAGTTTTTCTTTTATTTTCGGAAATAAATAAAAAGCGCAAGGTGCGATGTCACTATAGTGTGACCCGGATCTGACGTCTCCAAGTAGTCGATTGTTTGCTTGGCGGTGTGCGACGAGGCGTTATCGTAGTGAAGGAAGATCCTATTGCAAGGTCGTTTCTCCCGAACTTTTTCCAAGACAAGTCCAGGGTAAGCAATTGTTAGTGTACCCCTCCGCAGTAACTGTTTTTCGATCCTCTAAAACAATTGTTGCGTAATGACCTGTCCTTCTCCGAAGAACGGGGCCACCATCTTTTTCCCACGCTTCGACCTCTCTTCACTTTAGTTTTTTTTAGTTTAGCATTTGAGTCACCTCCGTTAAATCTTTGAACCATTTCACGACACCAATCAACACGATGGAGTTTTTGGACCTCTGTCAACATATGACAAAGCACAAAGCAAAAGTACAAAGTTTCCCGACCGCTAAATGTACATGCAGGAGTTTGTGCACTTGACTCATAACAATGCCTAAGCTTGTCCAAATCTGCTGATAAGTCACTCTTTTGTCAGTCTCTATCGTACGCTGCGCAACACTTATGTTATCTTCAGTCGTCGCCGTAGAAGGCCGTCCCTCACGCAGATCATCGGTGAGATTAGTACGACCACGTTTAAACTCATTAAACCAGTTGTAAACAGTTGCACGAGATGGGGCTTCATCGTGAAAGGCCAATCGAAGTCTATCATAACTTTCTTGTTGATTTAAATTACATCGAAAGTCATAAAAAAATATTGTACGAAAATTTTCTCGCGTTAAATTCATGCTGACGTGACACAGACAATTTTCAATTTGCCGCCAAATCGTAAACAAATGACAAATTAATAAAATACATACACAATGGGTGCGTTTGGCAGAAAAAAGCGCTAGCAAGCGCTTGTAAGCAAAATGGCGATCGTAAGCGGTAAGCGCTGTCAAATCGTAAGTAGCTATTTTCCTCTAGGACACGATGTTAGTTTTAACCGGGGAACCTAACCTAATTTAAATATATTTTTGTGAAGTATTCATATTAAAAACTTACCAATCATGAATTTTTAATAACATGTATATGTCTATTCATGTCATTATATTACTTAAAACTAATATTGCAAAAAAACAACTTATAAACTCTACTTCAAAACAAACAAATTAAATAAGCAAAGTGGCGGATTGTGTCAGCGCTACTGAAGTAGCAATCGTGTCCTGGCCGAAAACTATTTTAACGCTAGTAAGCGCTTGCTAGCGCTTTTTTCTGCTAAACGCACCCAATAATATTGGCAAAAAGTTCCATTTTCAAAATTTGAACTTTTTTTTTAATTATATCGTTTACAAGTGGCCAGTTCTAAAAACTTTCACTGTCGCCCTCGTACGTCATTAATGTGCGAGACATCTGGTACTGCGATCGCTAACCCTGTAGACAAACGTGGCGTGCAACAAATCCTTCCTGAAATTAGGAAGGCCCATGACGATGGCTGTAATGGGCTGATGTAGATGTTGATATAGTAAGATTGGGACATCTCAAAAAAATTACGGCATTACTGATGAATACTTACTTACTTACTTATCTTCACGCACAATCCCTAACGGGGTAGTCAGAGAGAACAGATCGCCAAGTGTCACGATCCTTACATACCTCTTTCGCTTCTTTCAGGTTCAAATAGA
The DNA here is from genome assembly GCA_907164705.1 of Parnassius apollo. Classification (NCBI taxonomy): domain Eukaryota; kingdom Metazoa; phylum Arthropoda; class Insecta; order Lepidoptera; family Papilionidae; genus Parnassius; species Parnassius apollo. The sequence continues at coordinate 9,856,062 of CAJQZP010001037.1, forward strand.
TGTTGATGATGATGATGTCCTTCTTCATACATGCACGTCTAGGTATCCGAGTACTCTTGACCTTCCCCTCTTCGAGCAATTTGCTCACATGGTCTTCGAAAGTTAGTATCGGTCTACCTCGACACCTTTTAATATTTACTTTCGCTCTATATATTTTCTTCACCATTCGGTCTTCACTCATTCGCTCAACGTGCCCAAACCATTGGAGTACGCCCCTATCAATTTTTGTGTTAAGGTCATCTTTCAATCCTGCCATATTGCGAATCTCTTCGTTTCGCTTTCGATCGGCTATGGTAACGCCACACATTTTACGAAGAGATTGCATTGCATTCAACTTACTTTTATGCTTCTTCTGGCATACCCAGGTTTCGCTGCCATATAACAAAGTCGGTACCAACACTGCGTTATGTATTGCAAGGCGTGCACTCTTCACCACGCCTTGCCTTTTGACTAATGCATTCAGGGCACCATTGACTTTGTTTCCGGCAGCGACACGCCTATCCACATCTAAATCACATCTACCATCCCGGCTGAAAGCACTCCCCAAGTATACAATTTCATTTACCTGTTCTAGACATTACTGATGAATCGTTGATTATTACTCAAATTAAGTATTAATTATCTCTATGTATGTCGTAATGACGTCGATTTTTGTCTAAGACTTAATGTTAGGTAGTACCTATTATGAAATTATAGAACGAAAGCTCTTATGCTAATAATGTTATACAGTGCAGTTAAATTTAATTGCTAAGTGTTAGCCTAAGTCAATTAAACAAGTTTTATCGTATTTAATTATGTTTGAACTAATTTCTTATTCCCAACGTTTCAAGTACTTTATTGTATCAATAATCAGTATTACGTGTAGATAAACACAAATAATAAAAGTCATAAAATTAATTTAGTTTATGTTATTTGTGTAAAAATAAGAAATATTTATTGCTTAGTGTAATTGATTTGAAAGTGATCACCATCGATAATAATCGATGGCTTGTTATTAACTTGGTTATAAGGTGTCGACACTGAATTTATGGCACTCTGGTATTTATTGGTAATTGATATGAATTAAGTCGCTTATGATGTAGCAATTTATATAATTGGATTCTGCTTCGCTACACATAAAGCGAGCACGATTGCGAGCACCAGCATCGAATACGTTATCGATTACCGACCGACGATCGGAAAATATCGTTCTTCATAAATACCAACTCAGACCGCAAGTAACCAACTGAACTTATTATAAAGCTCAATGCAGCTTTATCATAAAAGTAATCGAATAACACCCTATTTCCAAACCGAATAAGCACGAGCGCTTTGTCCAATTAGCAATTGCTAAATACATTACAGTTTAAATACCAATTGGCTATAAATTCATATCTTTATTTTAAATCGCAGTTCATTTCCTCTTTACGATAAACGGTCGCGCAACACCTAATTGAAGTCATTACGGCGAATTGCCGACATCTGTAAAAATATACCGTCAAGGTTTATTTAAATACTGGCAACCCGTCCTGGCTTGCATGTAAATAACCCTCCCTCAGCTCAATTAAAGGCAGTTTTTTCAATATTGATACCATACGCTTCAATTTTATTTATATGTACATATAGATTAAATTCGACAATTATTAGGAGTTTAAATCTGCTATTTTCTAAGCTATAAACCTTTTATCGAGCAAAGTATGTAAACAATGCAGTATTAAAGATTTATAGTTTGTTACATTTGCAGCTATGCGTGCAATCTAAGTGTTCCGTTGCGGAGCCGTGAAATCGTAAGTTATCCAAGTTTGCGACGGGCATTCCGCGTGCATTCGCACATTCGCCGTATCACAAATCATCGGTTATTGCATTAAACTACGGCTGACTATGATGTGCAACGGCCTTAATGTAAGAGCAGCAATGCCCGAGTCGTATGTGACGCCAGGTAGAGCTTACCATGGCGCGATTCCTTATCTCAAATTGCTTGTTAAAGAAGATTTTTTTATATAATTGAAATAACCAACGAACGAACTTATGTTAAAACTAGAGTTTATTATAATTACAGCAATGAAGGTGCATATAGCTGCCAAAGTAGAAACGATGGTTTTTTTCTTATAAAACTGAAGTAAAAAAGTAAAGAGAACTTTGGTAAGTGGCTACTGCGCTGTGGACATCTGCAACCAACTTAAAATAAAGATAGCCACAGATTCGTTGTCCCATCTAAGAACTAGACGGAATGCTTCTAAGCCTTTAAATATACTGGCTCTCTTATACAATTCGGGCCGAAACGCGACAGTGTACGCATTGCCCTTCGGGCTGAAACGCAGCATTGCACGCATTGCTTCGACAACAGAAATAGTAAAAAGGTTTGTATCTACCTAGACTCCTAGGCATAAATGCAGTTTTGCTAACTAGTAGATTTTTGTGTAAATACAGGATGATTGGTAGAGAGAATGCCTAATTGTATCCAGTTCGCCCTTTGTATTCTTTTATAATAGCGTATGCAACAAAATATACAGAAGTAAATAGTTAAAAAGCTGTAATAAGAGTCGAAATGTGCAAGATTTGGTCAAAGAATAAAAATAATGTATGTTATGATTTCTTATATTTACGCGAACACTACACATTGAAATAATACTAGTTTTTACGGAATTTATCACGTATATTTAACTTTTTAAATACCCGACGTTTCGAACGCTTTACAGCACTCATGGTCACGGGCGGGACTGAGATGTTCAACGTCCATATGACATAGTTAACCGCGGTTACCATAGATTAAAATTTAACTTTTGTTCCGATCTATAAATTAAAATAAGTTAAATTTTAATCTATGGTAACCGCGTATACTAACATATGACTAACACTCGTCCGATCTAAATAAAATAAGTTAAATTTTAATCTATGGTAACCGCGTATAACTATGACATATGAACGTTGAACATCTCAGTCCCGCCCCTGACCATGAGTGCTGTAAAGCGTTCGAAACGTCGGGTATTTAAAAAGTTAAATATACGCGATAAATTCTGTAAAAACTAGTATTATTTCAATAATGTATGTTGTTCATAATATTCATCATAAATATAAAAGTGTAGTATTATTAAGACAGACTTATATTCTTCTTCTTCACCAGCCCCTAGCATAGTTGTCAACTATTGAAGACGTGTTTCTTCTATTGATGTTGAGTGATTTACTGTAATCGTTTCACTTGAGAGATGGATTTATAATCGCAGACCAAACTTCTCGCAACTTTGACGCCGCTCTTAAATGTCGGTCTGGTAATTTAAACTTACATTATGACTCTCATTATATAAGTACATCAGATATAATTAAAGTAGAAGAATGTGTTTTGTGCGGCTGGTTGACTAGAATTTAACCTACTGTACTACAATTCGTTGTAATTGCATTCCAGAATTTATGTCGAGAAACGAGGACGACCCGGGCATGACCGTTTTACCACCTGCCAAGTGGTAAGCTTAGTATTTCTCAGGCGTAGTTATTAAATATCAATCACATATTTTTCTCATAAATAGAAACTAAAACACGCTGCCATTATGGATCGGAAATTGTCGCGCCTTGTAGGGTACAAGGCACGACATCGGACGCGCTTATCCGACCCACTTTCCAACGGTGCAAGTGAAAAACCATGTAACAGCTGGTACAGCGCTGCATGGATGGATCATACACGTATAAGTATATTTTTTATCTTAATTATCTTGTCAAATAGTGAACAGTTTTCTTTACGAGTTTCTTTCCATCACTGTCACGCCGATAACTGATATTATTAGTACTTATAACTTCAATCACTTTCTGTATATTTTAAAGTATCATTCTTCATATTATAAAAATACTAGTTACTTCGCAACCTTCCGCTAACTAAATACAATGATGTGTATTACCTGGATTGAGGAGCACCTCCCACCCTTCTTCACTTGCATGCACTAAATCCGCCACCACTAGTCCCAGCACCACTACTCCCAACACCACTACTCCCAACACCATTACTCCCAGCACTACTACTTCCAACACCACTAAAGGTGCTCTTCAATCCAGGTAAGACACATCATTGTATTTAGTTAGCGGAAGGTTGCGAAGTAACTAGTATTTTTATAATGATTTCTTAAATTTACGCGAACACTACTAGTATTTTTATTATAATGGATTTCCGCAAAGTAACGCCTGATTCTATCAATTATTCTTCATATTAATTTTTAAGCCCGACCTAAGTCCACAATGTATTATTATTTATTATATTCTTATTTCTATCCCTCCCAATTCCATAGCTGAGCATTGGCCTCCCCCAATCAAGGAATTCCTCAAAACACGGTCCTGAGCCACCCATTTCAATTGACCTATTTTTATATCTTACCAGATCGCCATTAGTGTGTGCCGTCCAACCTTGCCTTGTGCGAAGTGCACAAGGCTAACTTCCACTCCAGAACTTATCGGTCCATTGCCACTACAGCTTGTCTAGCTAGCTATCTCTAGTTATGTCGTTTACTCTGATCCTACTGCTGATGTCTACTTTACGAATTCTCCGAAGCAAAAGAAACTCCGAGCAATAGCCTTCTGTATTATATTACCGATAGCGATTAACATTCCAATTTTCTACTACATGTATTTTCCTTATATGGATTTTACAGTTGACGTAGTTGTTTGCTAGATGTCAATTTAATACCAAGAAACATATTCTGACATGTTTTGTCTAGTTAGTTGCAGAAATTTTAATTTTAAATATGCTGTACATTGTACAGTTTCACATGTATACTATAACACAAAATTAAAATTGTAGATAAAATTTTAAAATTATGTAACTATTGCAATCTCAACTCATCAATTTTTACTTATTGTTAAATTTTACAACGTAATGTTATGCGAGTACACAAAGTTACAGTTAAAAGCCAGTATTACTAGAAACGTTCTAAATCACATGTTTCGCTACTGTCACTTATCTATCAATCAGACGTAAAATGAAGTTGCCACTGGATTAGCTATAATAGGCAACCGAGCCACTCTATTGACACTGCAATGTGTTTTTATCATTTTATGCAATTTTGCATTCTGCCTCAACGACGTAGATGCGACATTTGATTGCGTTATTTCGACAGATGGCCCTATAACTCTTGTTGGTGGCAGCACAAATCACGATTAACACGTGACAACGAATGGAGATCTCACCTTATAACTGGCGGTTTTATTCGATCGAGAGTATAAATGAAGACGTAGAGCGTTCTTGTAATTTGAATTAAGATAAAAATCATGATCATACTTTTGTTTACTCAATTAAACTTGATAAAGGACATATTCACGTTTCCAGTATATTTCAAAATAATAACGATTTCACCAAAATATTTTTTTAAATATCGTTGTTTCGATAATACCCCACCTGGATAAACCATTTTGGATCCATCGTTATCCGGACAAGATGGTTATATTGCCTTTTGTTAAAAAAACCTCTTTATACTGTTAAGTGGTAACAAAGCAATTCATCTTAGTTCTCATGGTTGACAACGCTTACGCATTTTTATTTTTTATCGATAATGGATTTATATATATATATAAATATATCATGTCATATTTATGAGCCAGAGCATCTACTTACAATCAGGTTGATTGTAATTGTATGCTTTTTCGTCACCCTAATACCACAAATATTCCAAAAATAAGAAAAGTTATTAATTACTAGGCCATTAGGCCATTGATCGTCATCGTAATCAACCCTAAACTACGGATATCTTAGAAGTCGTCTTATGGTCTTTACTAAGCAATAAATAGCCGTTTATCCCGTGGGTGTTGTAACGAGTCGACAGAGGAAAGTTAAACAGAAGTTGGTGAGCTGCATGCCCATGTGTCGATCTATGTGCAGTAGAGGACTTTGATAAGGTGTAATTAATGAATTATTGAATGAAAGCAATAAATATGTGTAGATATCCCATTAATAATTAGTAAATAACACGATTACTAAATAGTATTTCATAAAAAAAGCTCTAATCAGGTCACGTCACACACGCACTACACAATATTAGAGGTAGAAATTCGTAAATCAACGTTTTCGGACCTCGAAGAACTTTGATTGCAACAGTTTATTTTATGTAACACTTTCACAGTCGTCCATATATGTTAGTTAGTCCAAGTGCGGTCGCCTATTGCAAGTACAATAATTGACGTTATCCGCAGGCCATCTTTAATAGTTCCTCGGGTTCGTAGACACACTTACGTAATAACCTATTTATGTAATGAATATTCAACCGACGATTACTAATTAAACCGTCAAAATAAGACGAAACAGAGTTTCACACAGACCTCTTCCAAGAATTAAATTATTTCGATTCTCCTATTAGTAGAATTAGTTGAACTTATCATGGACCTTAATTATTATTCTATAATATTGAATTATAGTTTCTTCTTTGATAATACCGTTCAATTAATATTTTGTTTTTATTATTAACTAGGGATCTGCTCCGGCTTCGCACGAGTGATATCTGGATTCTACAACTGCGCCACCTACCGGATTCAACTATGCCTATAACCTTTAACCGAAAGTTCAAGCAATATGTTGACAAAGTCTTATTATAATCTGATGAACGGTATGGCGCATAAAACACGAACAAACAAATATTAAATTTTATATAATAGATTTTTATTAGTTTTACCGTTAGGCCAGCTTTATTTGTTTTATGCTAGTGTCATATAATTAATTACTTTTCCCGCGCATTATGACAAATCGATTCGGATACATTGCTTAATATCCGACGACTAATATTAAGGAGTTATGGGCGGACATAATAATGCAAACATATAAACATACTGGATGACTTTTTTACCGTCTGGAAAAAAATAAGGGGTAACGTGTGAACGGAATAGAAGCCTATGGCACTAATACTTTACAAAAACTAAAAGCAAAAATTTTGAATTTCATAAATAAATCTATTGAAATTCAAATCATATCTGATTTTACGAACGACAATAAAATAATAAATTTAGTAGGCATCTTTGACCTCGTCACTTCCCAGGGTCACAGGCTAGACTGGTTTATCTATTTATTTAATTCAAAATTTTTGTTTTTATTTTTTATAAAATATCAGTGCCGTAGGCTTCTACTCCGTTCACATGTTACACCCTACTTTAGACGGTAAAAAAGGTCATTCAGTATACTAACCAAAAATGTAAATCATCATCATTACAGCCTTCACAAGACCACTGCTGAACATAGGCATCAACCGTAATACCATAAAGCACAGTCCTGAGCAACCTATATGCATCGACTTCCTGCAATACGACGTAGTATTCCAACATTTTTTCTGAGTATTGAAGTCTATTCGACGTTCATCATTTTCTTAATTTATAATTTCAAGTAGTTTGACGTTTTGTTAGTGCAGTGGCCAAGCACGTAGCTGCGGCAGTGCTAACCGTGGGTTCGACTCACGTATAAAGTAATAATTCTTATGACCTAGAAGAAATTGTTCCAGGATTTTGTATTAACCATTGCTTAATTAATGTATACAAAATGCATCTACGATACAGAAGATATTCGTTGTGTAATGGGCTAGGTTACTTTTTGAAAAGAAAAAAGAAATTTCAATTTGGTTCTTAGTGATGATAACCCTATATTATTAATTGGTGCGTGCAAAAAACAAAAGAGCCAAAGTTCCCAAACTTTTTAAACGGAAACCATAATTATCATATTAATTAAATATGAATTTAATGTATCTTCATTATAAAAACAACACAACACAAAAAATAAATAACAAACCAGTGCAATCGTGTCGCGAAAACAAGCGCAAGCGACTTTCGCAAACCCATTGCGTATCAAAATGCATACTCGTAGGTGCATTAAGTACTTACGCTCATATGCATTTGCCTAAGGTCGAAGTTCGACGAACTCTCACTACTAAATACCGAACTCGCTAATATCCCAGACAAGCGCCTACGCGTGTGCACATGCACATGTTAATGTGACTATGCTTCATGTTATCCTACGAGCGCAGTTAACAAGTCGATGCATTGGTATCGATTGTGTCGGCATTGTACTAGGACCGCCCGTGGTCGCGTGGGTACACCTCCTGCAACTTTTTGACGGGCGTTGGTCGCAATCAACTTGAGTTATGACCTTATGATTATTACGAGGAAACGTAATTGAATATACCTATTATGATTTCGTAAGGTTTCATAAAGTTCTAGAAATAATTTTTTACGTATACGTCTCATTTATGTTTGAGAAAAACCCTGGCAATAAGCGATCCTTTATTTTAAAATTTTGCATACAGATCTTAGCAAGTCAACTTTAGTAGGTACATCTATTTCTTGACATGATTGTTTTCTATCTTGATTAAAAAGGTTGCTTCAACATTAAGATTTTCTCCTGTATCGTAAAGAAAGATACATACATAAATTGCATAAGGACAAACATGATGTCGCATTACAATTATTTGTAGTTTGTAGATTCTGTGTAAATTTAGTTTCAATAAGTTTAAGTCGTGTCATAATTTTGTATCAGGTTCACGAATTGCGACTTTTTGTCTAATGAATAACTAAACGTCGTTTATTTACAATAAACAGTATACCGTTTATTTTCCTTACCAAAATAAATTTTAAAACGACGCCGAATAAAATTACGTAATTAAACTTTATAAATTTACAATGAAAACGCCTTTTTAGATGCCGGGAAGTGAAAGTTTAATGTTTAAGCAAAAATTTTATTGAAAGCTGATTACGGATACATCTACTTACGACACTATTAACCTGATTTGATGAGTATTATTTATATATTTTATATTTGTACGTATTATAATATGTAGGTAAACAAAAAATAATAAAAGAAAAAGAAAAGATCGTCTAGTATATTTCTTCAAATGTTTAAATTTTATTATACGCAATAACAAGGAGTCGACACAACTTAGTGAATTAATTTCGGGTAGGGACTAGGAATATAAGTCAATGTTGTTTACTCAAGCCGAAGCCTTTGAAATTTTATTTTAGTACCGTAGCCCGAGCTTCTGGATAGTAAACAAGGACGTTAGGAACCGAGGCTGGCTCGCTACTGAGATGTGGATACATCAGTTTAATAGTAGGCATAAACCGTATTTTGATTCTCTAAAGATTCGTTTTCTAAATTTGAACAGCCTATAAATACAACAGTATTATTATTTTATACATAGCGAGTCTCACCGCCTAAGGAAACTTCACAATATTTTTTTTAAACTGAAGTACCAACGAACTCACAACCCACCTGCTGGTAAGTGGCTGCTGCGGCTCGTGGACAATGCAACCAATTTCAAGTAACTCAGGCTACAGATGCGTGGTCACCGCTGAGAACTCAGTTGGAATTCCCACAGACTGTGATTATATCGACTCTCTAAATCCCTTCAGACCGAAACACAACACTGCAAAGACTACTATTTGGAAATATCTACCTAATTAAAGTCTTGCCATTTCATTGTACTTACGTGTACATTTACCAATTAGTAGTTAGCATACTTCTTGCAGTTATTCACCGCTATATATACAAGACGACCTTGACAATTCGTTCCATTTGCATGTTTGGCGCATTAATCAAGGTATATAATATATTTCTACAGAAGTGTGAAAAAAAATCTGGCCTGTATCGCCGGGTGCAGGTCGATTTTATTGGTCAGTACAATAATAATCCTATTTTATTTCTACGCCATTTTAAGGCTACACAGCGACACCATTTCTTATTTACTTATAATGTTTAAAAAAATGAAAAGTGTTTCTGTTTACTTTAAGAAGTTCAGTTGTTTTTTTTTTTCATAAAACAAGTAACGTCAGTGGCTACTGTCATCCATGAAGACATGCAGCTTGCTTAAAAACAAAAAGGCTACAGATGCGTTTTTACTCTGTGGACTGAGATGGAATACCTCACAATCGTAATTATACTGGCTCTCTACTACGCCTCAGAACACAGCAGTAAAATCACTACCATTTGGTATCAGAAAGATAGAGGTAGTACCTACGCAGTCCGACTCAAAGCACAGAATTAATTATCACCACCTAGACAATAACTATATCGAGTATCTATTGCTGTAAATAATTTTTTATCACTCTCTTCGCAATTATCATTCATGATTCATTTAAAAAAAAGTTATTAAGTCATTTTTCGCGTTTAATTTTATGATTTAAAATCCCTGACATTTCTTTGCAGTTTCACGGCATCCGTGGTCAAATTAAATTAATATTTTAAAGCTGATGGTAGCCCAGTAACTATAAAATCAAGACGTTCAACCACTCAGTTCTTCACTGCCGCCTCTCTCTTTCGTGACCACAGGTGCTGCAGAGTACTTGAAACCTTAAGAATAAAAAATATAAAAATCACTTACCTAATGAATAGCGATAAAATCCGTAAAAAAATCGTCCAACGTGTAATTTTCGCGTGAACAAGAAATCATTTTTTTTTCTTCCGTCTTCTACGTTAATCGGATCGTCTATTTGTTTTGACGTATCTGCTTAATTTAACCAAAGCATTTCCCAGATGGTATAACATCTTGCGTAATGCTATGACGCGTCGTAGTCGATCCGCCAAAATCGTGTAGATTTTATCTCGATTACGTCGCTCGAACTAATAAAGGCACTCGCTTTCGTTTTTCTAAAAATACAGAAGTGGTCGCGGGAGAAAGCAAATTGTTTTGACGTAAAAATTTTGATCACGACCGTCCGGCGCCACACCAACATATATACATTTCTTTTAGTTGAAACTATAATAAAAATTATTTTTGATAATATAAATTACTTTTATGTATCTACTGAGGATCGCGTCACATCGAATAAAGCTAAGCCTTTTCGTCTGTCTTTTCGAGCCTTTAAAGATAATCGTTTTTTAATCCTAGTTTATCGCTTTACTTTGGATACGCGAAGGAAAGCGAGTGGGAATTTATATTGGCAAATACTTACGCCAGCTTTTTAATATCGCTTTCACTTCCTTATAATCAAAACTAAATTTTGCATAAATATATGTTTGTGAATTTACTATGGTAGTTTTTTTACTATCCAGAATTATTTTACTACGCTATATGTTAGACAAACTTAAAAAAATATTATATGATACAAAAATTCTTTTGGAAGTTTCATGCAATAATAACTGCCCGAAAATTCTAGTGTCAGAAGGGTGAGCACACCTCGGGGGAAGCGAGTTAACCAAGCTGGCCAAACAAAGTTGGTTCCTCTCAGCACATCCTAAGCGCGACGCTGCACTCTGATACTAGTGTCAGAAGACTGTATTAACGCCAATTTTATTTTTTTATGTATAAAAAGCAATTTTGTTAACATAACGATAATATTTCATGAGTCAGAATGGCTCATAAAAGTTGTTTGGCGCCGGCTTACGCCTTTCGATGTTACGTGTATTGGCTCGTCTTTATGCTTATCTCAGCTTTTTACCCGCGGCCTCGTCCGTGAGAATTTAAACAAAATAACTGCAGATCTACAATAGAATCTTTGAGCAAGTAGTTTTTTTTTTGCTAAGGCTTGAAGCTTTTTTTATATAGGATAGGGTGACAAACTAGCACACAGTCCACCTGATGGTAAGTGGTTGCTGCGGCCCATAGACATCTATATCTATCCTCGATTACAAATCAAAATGCAGATGCGTTATCACCAGTGAGGACTAAGATGTAATGCCCCGTTTCCAGTAAAAAGGGTCACCGGTTCTCTACATTCACCATACGAAACACAGCATCATTAAGCTACTATTTGACGCTGGTATTCTGTGAGAGCGTGGTTCTTCCCCGGTCGAGCCGACCCATTCGTGCTACAACTATGCTACTAATATAACTGCAGCATGGCTCTACCACGTACAACAAGAAGCTTAAAGATCTATTAATTTTGCGTAAAAAAGTCTTATTACATTTACATTCATAGTTTTGAGTTTGAGTTTGTTGACGTTCAAGACTTTTTGTGTGAAATTGCAAAGCAAAAAGCTTTTTTTAAATATTTCTATTAGTTTATGAGATAATGTTTCAGTCATCATTTATTTTAACAGTTTTTCGATTTTACAAAGAACACATGTATGTTTCATGGATAAATTGCCTTAGATTAGTCCTAGCATTGCCCGAATCCCAAACTAAAGTTAAGTGAAGTCATCATAACCGGTTCAGCCATTCCGAATATACACACCCGGGTAGATAGAGACATAGAGGCGAATTAAAAAAAATGGTTATTCATGTTTTAGTAGCATGCAAATAACCTTCTAAGTAATAAACGGAAGTTTAGACATTGCAGACAAACACTACGATTGTGTTTATATGTATATAGATATTGAAATAGTTTTTATTTATTTATGTATGTCTGAGTATTCAACCAACTACTTAAAGATGTATGTACACACAAGATACAGTCACAACCATATAGTGAGTTCGTACAAAGGTTCCACTTATTCCGTAATTTGCTGAAATATCTTCCTAGTGGAACCTACCTACCCATAAAGAATAATATGATAAAATGGCAAACTTAGTGCATACAATTACTACTACTAATTAATAAATAATATAGTATAGTTGTTAATAAATTTAGATAAGTAAAAGTTAAGCTTTCCCTAAGACGAAATTTTTGATGTATAAATAAACAGCGGCCTTCTTCCATAGATTGCAATCGCGTTTACAACCGCAGTTTTTAATTTTATTCAGCTGTTATAAGGTAGACTAAGCTGTCCATCTCTTGGTTCAGTACAGTACAGTACAGAGGGAATCTGTCGCCTCTTAGAACACCCAAGTGATGATAAGGGCTACCCCATAGGTTGCCTCGCTTAGCAACCGCAGTTTTATTTTTATTTTGAGTTGTTATCAGGAAGATGCTGCGCATCTTCTATTTAAGTTTTAATCTGTCACCTCTTACGAGACCCGCGGTATGCAAAAAAGAAATGTTATACCTCTTCAGATCATTCAATGTAGGTACACTGTGGAATGGAACACTTAAGGGGAAATATAACCTCAAATGGCTTAGCAAGTACCTCCGTTATGCCGAAAATATTGCAGTATTAATTTTGAAATAAATATAGGGTAAAGTTGAAGATTAATGTTAAGGACTATGTTAGACGAAAACACGATTCCGTAAAATTTTCTCGATAGAAAAATAATCCAAAGTTACCTCCAAAATAAACAATAAACCGTTGTTATTCATAAAATACTTAAAATAAGATCATGAAACTTTGCATACTAACCGAACTAACTATAAAGCATTGCTTATGTTATTTACTTTTTTTTAAATAGTAAATACCACTATTTTCACTGTAAAAAGAAATTACCTAAACTATCGGCATCTTGAAGCTTGTTTCCTGCCGCCCGGTCAGTTTCGCTTCGGCCTTTGAAGGGGGAGGTTGTGTCGCTTACGATCAGAATACACATTACGCAACAGGACGACGTAAAATTAAAATGGGAAATAACCGTAATAAAAATAAGAAGCGACTGGCTTGGCGTTAAGAAACAGGCATAAATATGATAAACCTAATGAAATAAGTGTCTAATGACCTATCTACTTACAGTATTAGTGATTACAAACATGTCGGTACATAGCATACGACGCGCGGGGAAGTGGGGGCCAAATTAGAATTTGAGCTGACTTACTATATCCTCTTAAAGTGTGAAAGAAACCAGACAAATATTTCAATCCATAAGAAGGATCCTTCACAAAAGAAGTGCGTTAGCAACTATTTTGACTGGAAAAAATATTAAAATACTCAATTCTTTCCCCGAATGCTATTTTCACATTGACAACCAACAATACATTGGGAAACGTAGAATGAATCAACGTTCGGCTGATGTTTGCTTTGGATCGCGGCCAATGTGAGGAAACATGAGAAAATATAATCATTTTTTCTCACGTTTCGTTGACCTTGGTTTCCATTTTCAAGAATTGATGAACGTTTATCCCACGGTCAGAAACATATTGGCTAACTAGCGTCCGCCGTGGCTTTGTCGTAGGATTTGTTGACGTGGCGTTATTTAAATTTAAGATTAAGATTATAGACTGGTTGTCGAAAGATAAGATTATAGACTGGTTGTATAATAATTTTAGTTTTTCAAAATAATTCTAATTTTTTAGATGAAATATGGCCTAGATCAATTCTCACATTGTTCTTAATCAGTTCGTGAAGTTCCATTACAACCAATTCAGCCATTCCACTGATTAGTCAGGCAAACGTACAAAAATTTTAAGAAGGGTTATTTATGTTTCAACTGAAGAATATCTGTAAATATAATATGATATTATTTATATGTAAGAAATGATGATTTAATTTTAATCAAAACAAGAGGTTTCGCAACTCAAAAAAATCATAATCGGTAACAACCAGAACACTGACGACTCATTTTGTTACACAATACACACAGGCTATAAGATACGGCGCATATTGACGCTACTTTTTCTGATGGTCTAAGTACGTAAATTTTATTATGTTTCACCCTTTCTTGTATTCGAATCTACGTCAAAATATATGGAAAGGAATATTGGATGTCTTCTTTTGGACCTTGACTTGATTCGTTATTTTAGATGCGACTAATGTAAGCGTAAGAGAATTCATTACTTCAATTTGTGCTTTGGGTGTCGTAACAGGCGTCTCGTACTGCGATCATAAATCCGCATAGCAAGAGATTTTTATAACAATTTTTCCGTACCCATATCTTTTGCGGACGAAAAATGAATGATTTAACTATAAAATAAATACTACTTCTGATTTTAGTGAAACATACAAACTTGTCCAATGAGCAATGTGTGATTGCGCAAATTTCATCTATTAGTCGATCTACATTGTGTAGTAAATACAGGTACTATTTCTATTGATAAAAACAATGACGAATCGAGCCGTCAGCCGCCACTAGTAATTGTTTCACTGTACGCAAAGACCTGATTAGGTTGCGCTAAGAGTTCAGTGAACTCACGTAAACAGTTTTGTCATTTAGCCACGATCTACGAAGCATTGCTTCACATTCGTGTTTCGGTCAAGTAATAAAAAATGTTTATTACCTCTGCCAATATTCGTAGCAGCTGTCGGCTCCTGCGTCGTCTGCTTTTCCCATCAAATTATTAATAAATTTCTTAACGAATATATGTATGGTACATTTTTCTGTACAGTGTTTTTATCACCGTTTGTGTACCAAACATTTGTTCCTAGCTATTAGTGTATTTTTATAGAATTAATAGCAACAAATGTATACAAATCACCTGTGGCCTATTTGACATCCACAATGCCGCTAGAATGATAGGAACCTTTGCGCTGAGATTCAGGGTGCCTAGTGGTGTGTATTAATTAATAAATCTTAATAGAAACGAATTATAAAGGGGGCTTACATTTGTACGGTTAATAAACAAGCGTCAATTAAAAGCAAGCAAATAAAGCGATCGAAATTACCAAATTTAGCGCCGATATGATCTTTATACTAAGGTCACAGCCATATTGCCTTAACTTCATACAAGCGACATTGACCGCAAGAAAGTTCGAGTTGCGTCATATATCGGTTTGCGTAACTCAGACTGATGACGCCATTTGTTACTATTTTTATTACTAACGTACCGCGTAATCCCAAAAAATCGTCACATTATGCGTGTCGGGCGGTGTAAAAAGGCCGTCCAGCTTGTATTATAATACCCTTACACATGTCTGGTTTATAAAATATTATGTGGCGATAACGTGAATTAATTATGCTAGGCGAAGGATGAAAATGTCATTACTTTAAAATTAATAGACCGTGTAATGTTTCGTGTTCCCTTTGATCTTTTTTGTTTTTTTCTTTTTTATCTCAAAAATAAAATGTTCCGGTTTGACTGATATATTGAGTGTTATATGTGTTCATAATCATTGCCATTTCTTTTTTTTAATTTTGTAATTTTTACCCACTTTTTATTCAAGAATTTAGGCCAGTACTTGACTAATATCTCAAGAAATGGTAAACACTGATGTAGCCAAACACGTGCGCTTAGTTTTTTTTAACGTGGGGAAATCCTCCTGGATACCTTTCGCTAAGGAGCCAACGAGAAGATTATGCCGTTCTACCGTCCGAACCCCACGGTGGTTATCATTAGCGTAGAAGATGGGTCCCGGGATCTCCGTTCGGAGCGCAACTGGGACCGATCTTTCGCTTAGCTCGATTAGAAGAAGCACGTCCCGATGGCAGTTCTTACTACCGTCAAAATCCTCGCAGTGCTATCACGATGACTCGCGACCACCTTCAAGTCATCTTACTCCTTGGGGGTTATATTACTAGGAGCCCGAAGCTCCACCCCGAGTACCCGCAATCCTAGAGGCCCCGCTTAACGAAACAAAAGCCTGTGCATTTCCTATGCGTCCTTACTGCAGATGCATTGTCACTCACGAGAACTAAGATGGAATGCCTCACCGACACAGCAGTGAATGCATTCATGCTAGGCGACAAAAAACCTGCACAAACGGACTTTTTGGCAGAAGAGTCCTACTTCTTAATCCTGCCGCTTTTCACATAGTCGCCTCCCACTATACTAAATAAAGTGATTAATTCTCTTAATTTTCTCCTCCTTGTGAGTTTCCAACTATTACTATATTAAAATCGAGAAGCGGACAAAACGCAAATGTTCGCGCCATACTAAAACTAGAACAGCATAGTCTTCTAAGTGGAAAATGTCAATTGGCCCAAGTCATTCCGCATTCCAACCGTGGACGGACTATTTGACATTAATGTAGGAACATTCATTCATTAAGACGGCTGCGAACGTGTTAAGGAAGAGTATCCATATCTGGCGAGATGAGATGAGTCCGTTCGAATCGTAGGTGGACGCTTCCTCTACACTGTTTCAAAGTTTGTCGCGAAAGTGTTTGTTTAAAAATATATAAGCATTCTTACACAGTAAATTTATAACAACATTTCGCTGCAATTAGTATTATTACTTCATAATTTCCTCGTTGTTATTTTGCTCTTGAATGATATCATATAGTCTTACTTTTTTGTTATTATTACTTGAATTATTTAGAACGTGAAGTGGTATAAATAATAAAAATACTGCGGTTGCCAACCATATCACGCCTGTCAAGCGAGCCAACTACTCTGTGAGGATAAACTGATAAGCTTAGTGACGCAATTAATGGGGGAGGCCTACGTTCAGCTATAGACTTTTGATTGGCTATAATAGTAATGGATCTAGTCTTAAAATTTCCAAAAGTCGTGAAATAGTTCCAGTATACTAAAGCAGATGAATTATTTTTGAAACATGAAACGGGTCGTAAAATAATTGAAAACCCTACAAATAGTGTTATTTAATGTAATGAGATATTTGCGTAACTAGGGATATATGTGTAATTTATATATCGATTTTTTAATTAGAGTTGAATAAAACAACATTTTGCCCACAGTGCTCTCCGTTGTACCAACATCCAACAACAACACTATTCTGCCAACCTCCACTTTGAACCAAGAATGATTCTCATTTTTATCATATTTGAACATAGCCCGGGGAGTAGATAGGGAAAGAATAGGATTGAGTTAGGTATGTCAATTCTCATGTCACTATCTCCAGACACGTTTTTTATTTTAGTGAATATTAAAACATTTAAATACGATAGAGAATAGTGATGAATTGATCACACCCACACTACATATTGAACGAAATTAGTATTTTTACCGATTTTATCGCGTTTAACTAGTTTATTTTTATATCATGGTGTTAAGAGTACTTTGCAACACCGATGTTAGCTGGGGTGTTTAACGTCTTAATAGCATACTTAACAACGGCTATCTTCAGCTTATAATTATTAAGGTCCGAGCTACGCAGAAAAAACTTCTAGTAGTACTTGCTTTGGTATGCTTAGGTAAGGATTTAACTCACACCCAGAGTTGAACATCGCAGTACACTCGTGACTATGGGTGGCTACAAAGTACTCGAAACATCGGGAATATAGAAATAAAAAAGTTAATTTCAACAATATTGTTCTATTTCTAATTACTAACAACGATACAACAACCTTACTAAATTGTATTTATTATTTTCTAAATTTTATGTATTAAAACCTAATATTAGACGTTGGAGACATTGCAATGATACTTCTAATTGCTCTATTAATAAGATCCCGCTAACTGCGTACTGACAATTATGTAGCGTTCTCTGTCGCAAAGCTCTCCTCAGCTTTCTATGTTTTGCTTCATTACGTTATTAAATACGCATTTATTGTTAATATCACTTTTGCATCTTTCACCTGTCACTTCTCTTATTCGTCGATATTTAACAAAAAAATTTTGAACGAAAATATTATTTATCTTTATTTTGAACTAGCTAGTTGTACAATCTTCGTCTTCTTCTTATCTTCTTATATCTTCTTCTTTATATCTTATGTATAAAAATCAATTGTTGTGCGTTAGTCTTGCTATCACTCGAAAATGGCTCGAACGATTTTGATGTTTTTTTTTGTGTATTTGAGTAGGTGGCGCTGTTGTCGAGATCGAGAAATCACTCGTACGAAGCCGTGGCGGATAGCTAGTAAAATAGAAAAAATAAGAAACAGCATGATTTTTCGCAATCAATGCCCAGGGTTTGTTATCAATCATATTTGTAGACACGCTGCAGCTATATTATGATTGTAGCACGAATGGGGCAGGACCACGCACTCGCAGAATACCAGCGTAAAATAACAGCTTAATACCGCTGTGTTGTGTATGGTGAATGTATGGTGAGAACCGGATACCCTTTTTATTGGGAACGAATCGTATCTTAGTCCTCAGGGGTTGCAACGCATTTTTATTTTTCATCGAGTATAAATGTAGATGTCTATGGGCCATAGCGTATACTTATCATAAGGACTGTGCGCTCGGTTGTCACCCTTATGCTATAAAAAATGTATTTTCAATAGTATAATAACTCTAAGAGTCGAGTAACTGATCTTTCTAGCTTGTGCTTGTTCTTAGTATAGATGGAATGGTCATCACTATTTTCATATAAGTGCTTCTTTATGTATGTATACACTTAAATTTTTTATAAATATACTGAGAGGACAAAGTTAATATATTTATTCCTTTAATTTTTTAATAGCTATAAATTGCATCTCTTCTGAAAAAAATTAGTTTAATGTCAGTTGTCTTACAGTTACAACACATGCTTCTAGTCTATTTTACAGCATATATTGTAGTACGAAGAACTAGCTAGTTGAAATATGAAAAGTTTGTACATTAAAATGTGAAATAAAATAACTCTATCAACTCTCGGGATTACAAAATCTACGAACAGTTTAGGCGACAAATTAAATCCAGCACTCTTAATTAGCAATACGGTCGAACATGTCTCGGGTCGCCCTTTTAGTCAATTGAACCACGCCCTTACTGTGAATATCCACAAGAGCGAGACCATATCTTTACAGCTAATTGACTCCTTCGACCTTTATTTCGTCTAATAATATTATTGTACTGAAACTTACTGTATTGCAGAATTATATTTTAATTATATATTTTGTTTCGCAAATTCACTTATGGAGAATGTTTTTAAAACCTTTTTCCTGCATTATTGCATCATTAAGTAACAGCGAGCTTGTCACGTTCCTCTACGTGATCGTTAAAGCATATAAATATCGATTGTGTGTATATAAAGACATATTTTATCTACGCTATCTGACATTGAAAATATAATATCATTAAAAACGCTTGATCAAATGACATTTTTAGATAATGTTTATCGAAGTGTTACCCACATAAAAGTATTAATTTCTAAGATAAGGTAGGGAAAGAGTAGAGAGAGAAAGAGTTTTTTTTATAGATAAAGGAGCAAACGAGCATGCAGCTCACCTGATAGTGAGTAACTACCAGGTGCGTTGCTGACCTTTTAGAAGGGAGTAAGCTCTTAAGAGAATGGTAGAGAATGCATGAAGGCATTAAGTATGCCCTTTGTATTATTTTGTTTTAGGGAATGCATTAAATAAATAAATAAAATATACTGTAATTTTTTCTTATAAATTGTTTGCTAATAATGGTGTTTCATTATTGTTTCAGGTATGTGATATTTAACAACTATTAAAAAACAACGATTTTTGATACTACTCAAGTTAAATAAGGTAACACAAAGACTCGTTAATCTAAAAATTAAACAGTAGCCTATGTAATACTGTCTTACTGCTAAGGAGCACAGGTCTTCTTTATTTTATTCCTCAAAACTAAGCGGCAAAATTCCTTTTATGCCTGTGATTCCGTCGAGGTATGTATATCCCACCCTCTTACTAATTAAATAAAATAGCACTGCTGTTCTGTCTGATGGGTATAGAGAGCCAGTTCAAATACAAGATATTGGCAACGCATCTGTAGCTTTTTTGTTTTAAGTTGCTTGCTGTTGCAACTGGTTTTCCATGGACTTTAGTAGTCCCTTACCATCGGGTGGTTATAACTTCGTTTGACACTTCGATTAAAAAAAAGAAATAGTAAGAGATTTTTTGGAATTGAGAAAAGTCCCGCAAACTGTCACAATATGAGTTGGCGGGCATCACATCATGTCATCGAAATCTGAATTATTAATATAAATAAAATAAAAACGTAAATAAACCAACAGTCTACCTATAAATCAACAATATTAACAGCTGTAACTCAATACTATGCCGCGCTAAAATGCAGTCAAACAGCCATGCTGCGGCTATATTATGATAATAGCACGAATAGGTACGGTTCGACCGGGGAACGACCACGCTCTCATAGTAGCCCAAGTTACCCAGCGTAAAACAGCAGCTTAATGCTACTGTGTTTAGTATGATAAGAATAAAGAACTGGGGATCCTTCGGGGATCGTAGTTCTTAAGGTTGACAAGGCATCTGCATTTTGATTGTTAATTGAACACAGATATAGATTTCTATGGGCCACATTTATTTAACATTAGGTAGACTATGTGTTCGTTTGTCACACATATTCTATTTAAAGTCAACTCCTAGACTCGGGCCTCACCCATTATAAGAAGTGCTTGCCATAATCTTTACGCTCAACAGGCATACTGGTAATCATAGTACACAATGTTTCTCACCCTTGATGTTGCTATCATATAAGTGATGGTATACCACCATGTATCGACTACGAGGTGTTTGTGGACACCTATAAACACACTTAAAACGGAGCCATAGATTTTTGGCGATGCTAAGAATGCGAATAATTGAAGAATGACAATATTTATTTTCAAAACCATTGCTATTCTTATAACATAATAATATATACATAACAATATATTACATAATATACATATAATTAATAAACAGGCTAATATTAGCCTTGTTATTAATTATTTTACGTAGTACTATTCTATAATGACTTCTTATGTTTACACGAATACTAGAACATATAAATATAAATAAATATTGCCACTTTAAAAAAACATGTTTACATAGAAACTAATTACTTAACCTTAATTAAAATTAGGCAAACGGAGCTGACTCAGCTTTTGTTTACATGCAACTAAGATCCCATGAAGCGCTGGTTTTCAGGCCCTCCTACCTCCCTGAGATGTTACATGGGATGGAAATTGAATAAAACTCATTTGACGGATTTTATCGCCCTTAATTTAACTTATTTTTACTTTACTTTAACATTTTACTTTGTAATATTTTATGTTTGTTTGTAAGTACACAGATTAGCACACACAGACAGTGGTTAGATAACGTAGTACTACAATAGAAAATAGAGCTGAAGACCTTGAATATAGTAGCACTTTAGCTATTCAACCCAAGCGGCGGACATAAAGACGCGCGTCACGCGGGAATTCGATCTAGACGCTGCCTCTAGTCGTCGTGCTCGGGATATTTACGACCAGGCTAATATTATTTATGTGTGTCAAACGGATCTATTTCAGAAATCGGCGCATTGGATGCGCTAGCGCAGCGACCACGCATTCCCCACCCGCGGTGTATGATTCATCAGTACAGAGACATTCTTATTAATAATCTTAGGAAAGTTTTGCACGGACGATAATTCGAATGGCAATTTAATGGTCTGTTTTTAAGAAAATATGTTTTCCTCAGCATTGATGTAAGAAAATGTAAACATGCTTTTTCTTTCCAATACCAACGTTACCTGGTGTATCCGGCCAAAACTAGGTATTCAAATTCGCAGTTTCAAATACTTTCTATTAAAGATGTAATAAAACATTTATTAAAACCTAAATAGACCATAATCGGTAAGGTTCTGGTTCTTGTTTAGATGAGGAATCGGTTTTTTGTAGCGATCACAAATTACTGGGACAGTTTTAGATTCCAAATCCGGCAGTTGTATATATAAATATACAACTTGACGTTTCGGGTGCTTTCCAGCACCCGTGGTCACGAAGGACTGAGGTGACTGACGTCTCGATATCAATGTTAACCTGGAGTACCTTCAGCTTTTTAATTATTATTTATAATCCGATCTATGCACAATGAATTCACTGTATCTTATAGTCTTGCAGGACCTTGTGGCTAATAAAATTAAAACTAAATCCAAGCATACCACTGCAAGACTTCAACGAATTCAAGTATTAAAATTCATTTTAAAATTAAACGCGATGAAATACATAAAAGTAGTTTTAATCAATGTGTAGTGTTCGCATAAATATAAGAAATCATTATGATGTATTTTTATCCAATTTTATGACTCTCAATGTTCAGGTTCTCTATTATTAGAATTCAGATTGGCTGAATACTGATCCCTTATCGATATTTTAAGAACATTTTTAATTCGTACCTAAAACTGATAAACCACGTTCTAGGGACTGATTGATGTCAAAAAATTGATAAAAATGTTTCAGATAAGAATTTTTGGGCAATGCGCCTTCTGAGCACTGTTAGTAATAATAAATCCATTCCCAGTATTGAATTGAAAGACTAATGATGACGATTTCCCTTCTGACTAGCTTGTTGTTTTCTCGCTATCTAATCATTATCACAGCCCATTAAAAGTCCAGTACTGAACATAGGCCTCCCCCATAGAATTCCTCATAGTGGGCATATTTGCCATAATTGCCACGGTTGACAAGCGGGTTGACCACCGCAGTTTTTTTATTTTTACTCAGCTGCTATCATAATGATGCTTTTGCCTATCTTCTGATTCAGTTTTTCTCAAGTCATCAATAAAACATAGTAACACACTTTAACCATGAAGGCCACGGGTATAGAAAATACTAAAACGAAAAAAAAACCCTTTGCGTATATAATCATTGCACTACTGTAACTGCGGATGCACCTACGCTGTGTAAATTAGCGCAATGTAACATGGCCGATAGTATTTCACGGATGCGTCGCGTTATTCGCTAATTCATCATTTTAGTTAGACTTCGCGTTGGTGGAGCACCTTGGCTCTTGACGTGAAAAATATTACACTGGCGCGGACGGAAGATATAATATTTTGTACTATAGTACATAATCTATATTATTATTCATTCATTCATTAAAACTTATTAAAATCCACTGCTGAACGTATGCTTCCTCTGTTTTATTTATAGAATAAGGTGACAAACGAGCACACAATCCACCTCATGGTAAGTGGTTGCTGTGGCCTATAAACATTTACATCTATCCTCGATTACGCTTTGTCACCCGTGAAGGCTAAGATGAAATGCGTTGGTTCCAGTAAAAAGGGTCACCGGTTCTCTACATTCACCATACGAAATAGCAGCATTTAGCTGCTATTTTACGTTGGTATTTTGTGAGAGCCGATCCTTCCCCGGTCGAGCCGACCCATTCGTGTTACAAATGTACTACTAATATAACTGCAGCATGGTCCTACCACGTACACTGTAGATTGCTTTATTGGGTGGGAGGATATTCGCCATAGTTGCTAGGTGGGTCGGCAGTCGCAGTGTGATAATATTTTGAGCTGTTATTAAGAAATCCTGATCCCCATGTACTGTATCAGTTTCCATCAGTCGCCTCTTGCGATATCTACGGAATGATATTATAAGGTAGTTGATTTTC
The DNA here is from genome assembly GCA_907164705.1 of Parnassius apollo. Classification (NCBI taxonomy): domain Eukaryota; kingdom Metazoa; phylum Arthropoda; class Insecta; order Lepidoptera; family Papilionidae; genus Parnassius; species Parnassius apollo. The sequence continues at coordinate 9,879,907 of CAJQZP010001037.1, forward strand.
TCATGCCTCCGTGTATGGCGAATACATTAACCAAATCAACACAAAGGTATTATTAATTTCTGTGTAGCGAGAACAAATTAAAGAGAGAAAAGGCGATGGACCGGTCTATTTTAAACACTTAACAAAGGTCAATTTTTTGTACGTTAAAATCTTTCTCCCCTTTAAAGGATCTTTTATGATCTAGTTTTTATCATTATGGTGGCCACCAGTGTGAAGTATTTTCAAAAGAATTTTGTAGCGTGCGTCGAAGGGCAACTGCAGAGCTCCACACATGGCCAATAATTTTCCTTGTTTTTATCACAGCAATAAAAAGAGACTCACCACAATTTATTAAACATAATTGTAATGGTTTAAAATTGCTGCAAGTATCGAAAATTATCGCAACACAAGAACTGCTTTGTTTGTGTGCGCCCTAGGGATGTTTAATGATCATCGATGTTAAAAATTAAAACATGACAAACATCGAAACATAGATGTCAATGAACCCATAATCGATTATTTGAAGATTATTTTCAAAAGGTGGCTCAATTCTTTATCAACACAGAAACAGATTTGAAGGTACTTTTTTGCCAAAATTACTATGTCTTTAATCTCTTATAGCAAACTGTATAACAAATGAACTAGATATTTGTTAACTTCGTACAATTTTTTTAATAACTGTTTTAAACTAAGTACAGACATTTTTTTATTAATTTCATTTATTTCATTAATAATAAACCATTAACAACATGTCTATTTTTTATTTACTTATCTAATTCTAACTTATTAAATACATGTGTAAAAACATCGATAATATTAAACATCGAGTTTTGAGTAGGATAAACATCGAACATCGATGTAGAGCTATCGATACCAACATGGATGTCATCATCGATGTTTCTGCAACATCGATCATCCCTAGTGCGCCATGACGCGACTCGCGGTAACCTTAAGGCCGTCTTGTAGGATGGTTTGTGTAGGTATTAAAACTTAAAGCATTAGCAGTACTTAATTTTAACCTTTTAAATTTTTTAAAACTCTGTAAGGCTTAAAAGTTAAAACAACTGTAACATACCTTTACTTACTTACGAATTTTTAATGAATATGAAATGTTTTTTTTTATAAAATAAAGATGACAAATAAGCACACAGTCCAGCTAATGGTAAGTGGATGCTGTGGCCCAAACACACCTACATCTATCAATTAAGAATCAAAATGGAGATGCGTTGTCGCCCCTGAGAAATAAGATAGAATATCTCGTTGCCAGTAATAAGGATCTGTAATTACTGGTGTATTCCTGCCTTTAATTAACGATTAAAAGCCGACGAAAAGAAACAGTGAAACTCCTCAGATCCTCAGTGAATCTCCTTTTTTGTCATTTTTAAAAAAGTTAATATTATATTATTTCATAATCATAAATTGAAAATTACACAACAAAACAAAAAAAAATTAAAATTTGAATCTTACTAATGTGTTGTAAATCCGATCAGACCAGTCCCTGTTACAAGCAGCACCTGTTACCAAGAATGACGCATGTAATCAGCCATCGCCATTAAAAAGTACACGGTCCAGCAAAGAACTAATTTCTTGCATAGTTCACCGGCTGCCAGAGGTTCTTTATGGCCTTCCACATTCATTTCTCTTAAGGGACACCAACAGGATGGCATAGCGGAACTCTATTACGCTGCTTACAAGACGGCTTTCGAAACTAATCATAACAAGAAATTATTATTCAGAAAACGTCAGTATAATAAACAGATTTGTTTATGTCATCATTTCCGGTCCTAATTTACCTTAACGGAAACCGCGTAGAGAATTAGAAATGATTCATACGAGTACCTTACGTAAGAAAGGCGACAGCTAGTAACATTGACACGCAAGCTTCTCTCTTACGTACCTACGAGTATATATATCGTCTTTGGACTGATCAGTTGCGAGACTTGCGAGGCGCGCTTTCGTGTCCGCATCCCTCATAAATCACCATGACAGACATTGACGAAACCTAACTAGTCCTGTCCTCGTTGATTTCTAGCCGGCCTTATTATCGTAATTGGCATCTGTACATGACACTTTGTTTTTTTAGTGTATGGATCGTTGTATATTTGTCATTTACGTGTTGTAATGTCGGTTTAAATTACAATACGTATTACGTATTAGTATTTGTAATCTTACATCTGGTCTTGCTACTGAAACTAAGCTTTTATTTTTCAAATTGGGTGAATATAAAATTTTTAGATTCTGCTTTTAGATAGTATTTCTCAGCTTTATGTTAGGTTTTCTATCGTTTCATATTTTAAAGCGATTTTATATAGATATATTTGGTATTGGTAGGTATATAGATGTTTGATAATGAGAAATAATTCATGAGAATTTTAACTAGTATTGCCTATGTTCGACATTCTTTTAATTGTATTTGTAAAGTTACAAAATTAAACTTGTTTACTTTCAACGTTTGTTCAATATATTGAAATTTATATGAAATTGAAAAAAGTGGAAAAGGGCAAAGCTCCTGATTTAATTTACTCAATGAACATGCTTACTGTATGGGAAAATTACCGACAACAATGTATTTAACATAAAATACTTTGTGTGATAACTGATAATTCAATTAGAAATGGAAGCAACGCTAAGTATTTGTTTGCATTATGCCTTCCTTATCTTACGTAATGGTTTCCTGTGCGAGAAAGTCAAAGCAAAGGGACCTTAGCGTATATTATATTATTGGTAATGTTCATATAATTGGTTAAAGCGTTTTGTATGGAAAAATCCAATTCGTATGTCCACGTTATGTCAGCCTTAGCAGCAAAATACGCAACATGATTTTCTTGTTTGTGCACATCTATGGCATAGTGCTTTTCGAATGATAAAAGTTTCATTGCCTTATATACATAAGAGCTAAAAAAGGTAGGTACTTAAATTTCCAATCTTTAATATAGCGGGTCATTCCCAACACGAGTATCCTCTGATTACGCACTAAGAAGTCTCAGCAATATGTTGTAAACAAGATTACCAAAATGAACGCATCACTTTATTGATTCGTCACACGTCATCAACGCTTCGTCAAAACGAATGTAGCATGTAAAGCCACTATTCACTGAGTTACTAAACATTTCATCCAATTACTCGCAGAAAAGTAAAAATGGGCATTATTTTGTCACTGAACCGCTGTAATGAGCGATTCTGTAATCTCCCGTCCCATTCCATTAGTCAATCAGCGGCACGGCGCGGCGTAGCCGACGGTCAAAACCAAGCAGTAATGAGACGTAGTCACACCAGTAGCGCATTAGGCTATCTATATATTGTTTTGTATTGGGAAAACTTACGAATCTTTTACATTCAACAATGTGCTAATTAGCATCAAAGCCCTTAGTTTTTTTGAACTGAATATAGTCGTATAATATCTAATGTTTTGTTTTACCAGTGCCATTCCTAAAATGGCAGTATAGTGGCGGTGTAAAAAGATCCATTATTCCATACCTTTGTCATCCCAAGGGCGTCGTTACAGGTGTCAGAGGGAAACTGAAACAGGAGATAGGCAGCAGCATCATCATGATAACAACACAAAATTGCAAGATACTGCGCTTGCCTACTCGCTAGCCGAGCATGGCATCTATGGCAAATATCCTGCCTAAGAGGCAATCTGTGGGAGAGTTCTAGGTTCAGCAGTGAAGTTTTGATGGTCTGTACTGAATGGATGGATGGATTCTGTATTAGTTTTTATTCAGTGCAGACTGTGTTTGATTGCTTTTTTTTTTTGGGCTCAATTCCCCTATTGAACAAGTACTTGTAGGGTCTACAAAAAATACTTTTTAACCTGGTGTTTGTCAATGTGCCTTCAAATTTCAGGAGAAAATCATATTGTAACATCTTATACATAAAAAAGAAGAAGCAAATAACACGCTTATCTCTTGGACCATTAGTAAAACGTGTAAAGAAAAAGTAAGTCTACTTGCCTGACGACTTGCGCTGATACACAATATTTGCGCCGTCAATAATTAACTTACGTTTATACTATATACTGTATCACTACAACATGTTTAAACATAATATTATGTATCTGGATATATTTATCCGTGATTTAATTCAGACAGAGGCAATTTTGCATGAAGCTCGAACCGGTTTAAGTCTTTAATGATGGTGAACAGGACGCCATTTAGGAACGTTTGGACCTCACTTGAGTCAGAAGAATACCATTGTTTAAGTCGAGGACTTTTGTTTTTTCAAACTCGTTAGTTGGACAATGTTATTTTATATTAAAAGCGGCTTACTGGCACTGATCATAAGTATCTATGTATTTTAAATCCTACTGAAGGTATTAAGGATGATTCCTTATAACTGGAAAAATTTCGTAACAGTTGACTAATAGTATTGTTAGGAAGGAACTCTGACAAATAAGAATCTCATATTCTAGTCCAACGAGCCGGACATAAAGTCCTAAAAACCGGCAAACGATCGGGAAGAAAGTTTCTCGAGGGAACTCGTAACGATCCACTGTTGAGCGCGGCCCCCTTCCCTTCCCAGGCAAAGAGACCTGCTAAAGCATGTAAGTTACCGAGGACCTATCCTTGTGGCAGCCCTTAATTATCGCAGCGATGATCATGACCAGTCCTAAACTCCTAGTGTTTAAGTTGCGAAACTACAGTGTAACCGTATTATTGACGAGCGTATGATTGCGACATACGATGCTATCTGCCTCGCCTGAAGGTATTCCTGAAAGCTAGTATGTGTACAGGCTGTGAGTAATTTTATCTTAGTTCTCAAAGATGACAACGCCTTGCCTTCTTTGTTTGATGTTAGTTGCTGCGAAGGAATGTTGCATACCTTTGCATTTTTTTTTGCACTGGGAGTGCTTTGAGTAATTGTTCGGATCCCAGCCGCCAAATTTCATTAACGCACATCGCGGTAAGACTCCCGATACCATCCGCACCATCATGATACTTGACGGTCCACCACTGTACGTTTCCCTTGAAGTTTTCTTCCGCGTACGACCTCTCTGTGGAATAGTTTACCACCGGCGATTTTTCTGGACTGATACCCTTTAGGGACTTTCAAGAAAAGCGCTTACTCCTTTCTAAAAGGCCGGCAACGCACCTGCAATTCCCCAAGTTGTTGCAGTTACTCATGGGCGGCGGTAGTCACTTACCATCAGGTGAGCCGCATGCTCGTTTGCTCCCTCTCATATAAAAGGTGACTATGGAATGCAGTAGCCACTTACCTTCAGGTGGACTTTAAGTTCGATTGTTACTTCGGTTTTATAAAAACAAAAAAATAGATTGTAGGGGCTGTTCCGCTCGAGTTTTCAGTATATTTCAGTACGATTTCTGTGCGTGTAAGCTTTAATTTTATATAATTTTTAATTTTTGTTTAATTTCATTTGAACCTGCATCCTTAAAATTCAAGTTTATAAATCATAATAAGCGCTTATCAAGTGCTTCCATTTACAGCGCTTTTAAAACTTCTGCAATTAAATTACCACCGGACGGGCGGAGCTTCGAGAGCTCTACACTTCTATGAACTTTCATATCCAAGGGAGCCGAGTCGCGTTAGCATAAAACCTTGAAGAACTTAATTAATGGGTATATTATGCTACCATTATTATTTATTTTCTCCCAGCATTGCTCCCAGCAAACACCCGTGACGTGCGTGCGTCAAAACGTTTATATTAAGGACGCGTTTACAAATCAACCAAAATTAGGGTGTTTTTCGGGAGATTTTGTGACAAAACTAAACCAAATCAAATATAAGTAAAAACTACCATGTATAGATTGGTTCTTCATCTGCAAACGTCTGTAACTCTTTTGTTGAAAATAGTAGTTTTTTATATTGTAAAAACGAACTTTCGTTGTCATTTTCTACAAAATTAACGATACCGGCTTGTGTTTCGGTACATGTTTTGGTCTATTATCAACATATTTAAAAAATTTAAAAAATACTATAAGATAACAGACATATTCCATTAAAAAACCCTGTGTTTATTTTTATCAAAATGTCACAAATTGTCGTAGAAAAAATAAAAACTGATGCACATTTTGTCACATATTTTGCTAATACGGATAAATCATAATCTATTGCAATAAGGGCTATTTTATTGTTGGTGCCTGCTTTGATTTATTGTACAAAGATTTCGATGAAACCACAGTCCGCGCTTGGCCGCCGTCGTGAGTGGACACTGTATCGCCTGTATGCAGCGGCTCATTCTGAAAAGATCGCTGTATATACACAAAATATTAGAAAAAAACAAATTGGAAACATAAGTACTTGATAAGTGATAAAATTATTATTTTTATACTCACAGTTTTTTATTTAGCTAAAAATAAGTAGGATATATAAACTTACATACTACTGCAACTCCTAGACGAGCGGAACTAGGTGTGCTGAGTTTGGGCTCGTTTTGTTGGTTATGATGAGACCTTACCTCCGGACTTGATGGCGTGACCTGAAGGTGTACTTTCGTGACCGCTATTTGAACTTCTTGCAGAGTAAAACTAGGGGTGGTGAATTTGGGCTCCGTTTTGTTAGTTATGACGAGTCCATACCTCCGGACTTGATGGAGTGACCTGAAGGTGTAAATCGGTGATTGCAAATGGAACTCCTAGACTGGTAGAACTAGGTGTGCCGAGTTTGGGTTCGTTTTGTAGGTTATGATGAGACTTTACCACCGGACTTGATGGAGTGACCTGAAGGTGTAGTTCGGTGATTACAAGTGGAACTCCTAGACTTGTAGGACTAGGTGTGCCGAGTTTGGGTTCGTTTTGTTAGTTATGATGAGACCTTACCACCAGACTTGATGGAGTGACCTGAAGGGGTAATTCAGTAACTACTGCTGGAATTTCTGAACGAGTAGAACTAGGTGTGCCGAATTTGGGCTTCGTTTTGTTAGTTATGACGAGTCCATACCTCCGGACTTGATGGAGTGACCTGAAGGTGTAAATCGGTGATTGCAACTGGAACTCCTAGACTGGTAGAATTAGGTGTGCCGAGTTTGGGTTCGTTTTGTAGGTTATGATGAGACCTTACCACCGGACTTGATGGAGTGACCTGAAGGTGTAGTTCAGTGATTACAAGTGGAACTCCTAGACTTGTAGAACTAGGTGTGCCGAGTTTGGGTTCATTTTGTTAGTTACGATGAGACCTTACCACCGGACTTGATTGAGTGACCTGAAGGTGTAATCAGGTGGTTACAAATGGAACTCCTAGACTAGTAGAACTAGGTGTGACGAGTTTGGTTTCGTTTTGTTAGTTACGATAAGACCTTACCACCGGACTTGATGGAGTGAAATTCGGCACACCTAGTTCTACTGGTTCAGAAATACCAGCAGTAGTTACTGAATTACCCCTTCAGGTCACTCCATCAAGTCTGTTGGTAAGGTCTCATCATAACTAACAAAACGAACCCAAACTCGGCACACCTAGTCCTACAAGTCTAGGAGTTCCACTTGTAATCACCGAACTACACCTTCAGGTCACTCCATCAAGTCCGGTGGTAAGGTCTCATCATAACCTACAAAACGAACCCAAACTCGGCACACCTAGTTCTACCAGTCTAGGAGTTCCAGTTGCCATCACCGATTTACACCTTCAGGTCACTCCATCAAGTCCGGAGGTATGGACTCGTCGTAACTAACAAAACGGAGCCCAAATTCGGCACACCTAATTCTACTCGTTCAGAAATTCCAGCAATAGTTACTGAATTACCCCTTCAGGTCACTCCATCAAGTCTGGTGGTAAGGTCTCATCATAACTAACAAAACGAACCCAAACTCGGCACACCTAGTTCTACCAGTCTAGGAGTTCCAGTTGCAATCACCGCTTTACACCTTCAGGTCACTCCATCAAGTCCGGAGGTATGGACTCGTCATAACTAACAAAACGGAGCCCAAATTCGGCACACCTAGTTCTACTCGTTCAGAAATTCCAGCAGTAGTTACTGAATTACCCCTTCAGGTCACTCCATCAAGTCCGGTGGTAAGGTCTCATCATAACCAACAAAACGAACCCAAACTCGGCACACCTAGTTCCACTAGTCTAGGAGTTCCTGTTGTAATCACCAAATTACACCTTCAGGTCACTCCATCAAGTCCGCAGGTAGGTAAGGTCTTATTATAACTGACAAAACCAGTTCAAAGTCCAGAGCTAACATCTCACTACCAGTAGAGGGCTTCCAGTGCCAAGCAGTCTCTGGAGCAGGTATTCGTATTTCGTATCGAAGTATATTTCTGAGGTAGGTATAAGAAATGAAAAACAAATTCAATCTTTCAAATTATCAAAATAATTTCATTTGACTACGATTCCCACAGCCAACCGTGCGTACACTAGTGTGTGTGTGACTATTGTCAATGTAGTAGTGCGATTCTATACCTATCAATTTTGTAAACGCGTCCTTAATGAGTAGCAGCGGCGTTACGAATAATTTGCGCATCCAGCGAAAATGCGGTTTCGCCGTTGTCTCAAGTGCGTGTTTACACGTGCGTGTTTATAGAATAATTATTCATATTTAACATTTCTTTTGCTGACTGTTTTATAGATGTTTCTTTTTATCCGGTAAACGTTTACTTCATTTAAATAGTAACGCGAATGTAAGCTTTCGCAATGACTTCGTGTTCGTGGTTATGATACTATATAATATTTGTGATTTTGAGTTCAATGAAATATTTGTGGAATTATTTCTAATCAAGTCACAGTTCAAGGTTTATTGGGTTATACAGGGAGTGTTATTTTTTAACGTAATTAATATTAATATTTTATATTTTAAGTGTATTTACCACGTTATGTTGGCTGCTACATTGACTTAGATTATGTTAAGTACTAAGGCGAAAACTTGACTGATGAATGTGCTTACTTTTGTTAATTTGACAGTGAACAACACCAGATATTTGCTAATATCCAACGCATTCAGTGGGTAAATCTATAAAAAGAAGTCTTTGTGAACAAACAGAATTTATCTTCTTCATAGCCCTTAAAAGTCCACTTGGCGGTGTTATAGGCGTGCCCTTGGCGCGCGGATATACGATCGCAATACATTTCTAGCACCTTTGAAGCTGGTTGATATGCTATACCTTTAAACGAGCAATTCTTGTATATATATATATATAATCGGAACCTCGGAAACGGCTCCAACGATTTTCATAAAATTTTGTGTGCAGGGAGTTTCGGGGGCAATAAATCGATCTGGCTAGGATTTATTTTTAGAAAATGTCTTTTTGTCCGTGTTTTTAGGCAATGAAAAACTGCTACAATATCGTTAGAATAAGAAGGTAAATTTTGACAACTTACTAATAATTACAAATAGCTTAATTGGTATATTGGGCGGTCACAAAATCGCAATACCATGGTTCGAGCCCAGACTGACCGACCTTTTTTAATTTTTTTTTCAAGTTCCTTTCTTTTTTGAGAATATCTATTTTTTCGTGTCCTTTTTTTAGTATTTTTTAAAAACACGAAAATTTAAATTAAACAAATTGCATGATTTTTTATTCAAATAACCAGTTCAGTTTTTTCTATTATATCGCTACGGTCAAAAAATATTATTCGTATTTCATGAGTATGTAATTTGTATCTAAATATAATTTCCAAAACACACGAATTAAAAAAAACAACCGTAAGCGTAAAAGAATATGTTGATGGGCTGAAGACAAAAACGTGGTTAAACAGAATCAAAATATGCAACAAAAAATTCTGACGTTTCACCTACCCACGAGACCTGCGGTATAAAATGGGACACTGGACTCTTAGCCGTCACCACACAACATCGGCATGGTAGTTTAGCGTTATAATATTAATAAACATTCTGAGCCCGATATAAATATTTTGCCATAATATCTTTGGTTTGTGTATAATCATACGTTTTACAATTTATGTATCTCCTAAATACACGAATAAATCTAGATACAGTTTCTTCGACTATGACTGTCCAATAAAAAAGACAAACAGTTCCTGGTTACGTTTGCTCGAACAGCAATTAAATTGGAGCAATTTAATTGCTTTAAATTAGACAGAGAGGATAATAAATATATCAAATAAATCTAACAAACTAATTTCAGTACATTGGCTACTTTGAGACAGTGCAATTATAACCTTACACCACGCAATCAGTAATTACGTAATCACAATTATTGTATTTGCAATTTGTTTATAAGGTATAATTACTTCGCCACGAGCGCCCAGTCCCGGTACGGTAGCACTCGGCGGTGAATAAAAATGTGCGGAAACCTGAATATCTGGGAAATAATAAATATTTCGAGGAAACTGGGTAATGTCTACAGGCGATATGGCTGCACGGCGGACTGTTCCCAGCCCCACGTAGTAAATCAGTACTTTGAATTTCAGCTAATTAATGATTTGATTTCAGCCGGCAGGTATTGAATTATGTTTGCTCGCGCACTAGTGCTGTTAATTTTAGTGCGCTTATCCCTTAAACTACCATTGTTCTTATAATGCTTTGAATAATAACATTGAATATAGATAATTATCTCAACTTAAAGAGGCTTACATATTCGTTTGAATATTAAGTAGAGAACCTAACGTTAGATTCTCGTTTGCATTTTGTTTATTATATCCTTACTAAGAACTTGCGCAGGCTAAGGTTTACCAGACATTAAACTGATATAAAGATCTTTTTAGTCGGCCATGCACATCACGCACACTTTGAGAATATTATATTGCATTATCTTATTACATACTTACGAGGGCGGCACTGAAAATTTCGGTAATCAAGGAAGTGACACAACATTACTATTTAAAAATGTATTTATTGCTTTTCGAAGTAATCTCCGCGAAATTTGACACATTTTTCTATTGGAACCAATCATTGAAGCAACCGTTCCATTCGGAAGTTGGGGTCTCCAAAATGGCCGTTTTGTAGGCGTCCACAGCTTCTTCAGGTGATGAAAATCTCTGTCCACGCAATTTATTATTTATTTTAGGGAAAGTATAGAAATCATTAGGGCTTAGGTCGGGGCTGTACGACGGATGGTCTAATAATTCTATGTTTTCTTGCTCTAAAAACTCTTTTGTTCTGTGTGCGGTGTGAGAACTCGCATTGTCGTGATAGGGTGATGCGGCAGTTTCAGTTCTCTTTACGGAGTTCAGAAACGACCTGTGGCAAACAAATGCTAGCATATTATTCTGCATTAACCGTTCTTTGTCCCTCAAGAGGAATAGTCGTAACATGGCCGGTTTTGGAGACAAACGTGGCCACCATTTTTTTGCAACACTCCGTGAACGAAAAATTTTTGTTGGCTTTAACTCATTTTCGAACACCCAAACTCGTGACTGGTTTTTTGTTTCGGGTTCGTACGCGTATATCCAGGATTCGTCACCTGATACGATGTTGTATACAGCATTTGAGGATCCTTCGTCGAATCTTTCAGAGTTTGACGCACCAAGTAACGCGAGCCGATTTTTGCTCTTTACAGAGCGAATGCGGTATCCAACGGGAAAACAACTTTTTTACACCTAATTGTTCATGCAAGATTATTTGTATTTGACGCATGCCAATGTCTAAAGTTGTCTGAATTTCGCGGTATGTCACATGTCGATCTTCCTCAATCGGCTTAAGCACAGCATCAACGTTTTCTTGGGTGACTGCAGTTTTTGGACGATATTGACGGGGATCATCACTGAGCTTGACACGTCCACGTTGAAATTCAGCAAACCAGCGATAAATTGTGGTTTTGGATGGGGCTTCATCACCAAATGCAGAAATCCTCCGGTCAACACACTGTTTTTGTGTTAAACCACTTCGAAAGTCATAATAAATCATTGCTCTTGAATTTTCTCGAGTCAATTCCATTTTCTCAACGACTATACAAGTTTGACAAAACCTTGTGACAAGACCGAGAATCTTTTTTAAATAAATAAATGGTGTTCGATTTTTAAAACCAATGAGTTTTCAATTAAAAAGATTTTAATATGACAGGAACAGTGGAAATATTCCATTGCCGATACTTTTAGTACAGCCTAGTACAGTTTTAGAACTAATTTTGTTTCAATTTTTATTATTTTAAATTGATAGTAAATGTCTCTTTCTATCTTACCTTCTAATCGCCACGCTTCTGTCGGATCTGCGATCACAGTAGCTTTATATTTTTAAATTATTTTTCCGATGAGCAATTAATTTTTCGAAGTATTTCTTTAGTCATGCGTTAAGGAAGATGCACTGATAGCAGTATTCTTTAGTGTCACAATCCATTCGAACTTTGTACACGCAGAAGAACTTGAGTATCGTAAACATAATATTTAAGTAGCTAACAGTATTATAGGGAAAGAACAAAACACAACTCCTCAAAACCAACACAATGCCGCCCGTTACCCTTTGTGGTAGACAGCGTGCTTTCGTTATTCGCTTTACGACAGTAATGACCTTGGATCGTGGCTCATAACGTCGGTGTTCATGGCTTAATATGCGGCTAAATTTAAAATATAACATTTCCTAGTACCTGCTCTATGATAAGTGACATTATTGACCTTGTTTCCAACTTGTTTCGCGTGATATGTAAGCGTTTCTTTCATAATTTGTTTACACATGCTTCTTTTGAGTTGTGAATTAGGTAAATATTTTATGTTTGAATACATACAAATTACGTCGTGTTTATACACTTTCAATTTTTATCGTTATTTTGATTTATTTAACACTAGAGCTCCGCCCTGGCTTCGCACGGGTGATTTCTGGATCTTGACAACAAAGCCACTTACCGGGTCTAATGGTAAATCTAAACCAACCAGGTACCAACTGAAACTTCTCTACGGGGTAGAGCCATGCTGCAGCTATATTAATTGTATAGTTTTAGCACGAATGGATCGATTCGACCGAGGAAGGACCACGCTCTCACAGAATACCAGCGTCAAATAGAAGCTTAATTCTACTGTTTCGTATGGCGAGTGTAGAGAACCGGAGACCCTTTTTACTGGAAAAGAGGCATTTCATCTTAGTCCTCAAGGCTGACAACGCATCTGCATTTTAATTCGCAAACGAGGATAGATGTAGATGTCTATGGGCCGCAGCAACCACTTACCATCAGGTGGACTGTGTGCTCGTTTGTCATCATTTTCCTATAAAAGAAAAAAAACACAAAAAATTTCATCAAAATCGTTCAAACCATTTTCGAGTTTTAGCGAGACCAACGGACAGCAGTTGATTTTTACTTAGAGATAGCGAAAGGTTTTCTTGTAAATCCAAATGTCCGCAATAATAGCAATGCCTAATAATTTCATTATGAAAATAATAATGCTTTATATGTTATACGTACATACATACATATGTATAGTGTGGACTTATTTCGATTAAAAAAGTAAAGTAAAGTTACAGCCTATATACGTCTTACTGCTGGGCACAGGTCTCCCCTCATTTCTGACAGGGTTTTAGGACAAGGAAGTGTCCGTCGCGCTGCCCCAATGCGTGTTGGTGGACTTCACATGTCTTCGAAATATTTTTTTCTTATTCCTCAGACATGCAGGTTTCCTCACGATGTTTTCCTTCACCGCTGAGCACGTGGTAAATCAGCACTTAAAATTGCAATTAATAATTTCATTGGTGCCGGCGGGTATCGAACCCGGGTTACTCGCGTTCTGTTATATTTACAACGAGCGTTAACTATCTGAGCTACCACAGCTCGACTACGTACACATTTTGTAGATTAAAGGCAAGCAACGGCTTTAAAATATAAGTAGTGATAATTTAGTACATGTTTAAATATAACCGTTTTTTACATATAAACGCGATTTTATATAAGAAGAAAAGCAAAACAATAGCGACTGCGCACTTTCATAATTTACCACTGTTCCGTAGATGTTTAATCTTTAGCTATAATAATCATAAACAACCTAACCAAAACCTTACACTATTGAGCCTTTCGAGAATATTGTGTTTACTCACCATCACCATACATCCTGATTCCCGACATACTGGTCAATTAAAGACTATTCGAAAACGGCTTATAGACTGAGATATTTCATCTTAATCCTCAGAAGTAAAAACGCAACTGTGGGCATCTACATATGTTTGAAGTGCAATAAGGTACATCTAATCTAACAAAGAGTCGTATCCTAATAAAACAAAAACATAATTACGACTGTACATTATTATACCTTGTTATCACCGCCCTAAATGTCATGGCACTTATGACGTAAGCTTACCCATAGAAAGGTGATAGTCCCGACGTGAATTACCAAGGTTAGTGTGTTGAGTCATGTATAAAATAAAAACATTACAGAATATTCGATAAATCAATGTTTTAAGAAAATAAATTTAAATATGCATTTCATTTATCCGGAGGGTACATGTAATATACAATATCATCATTTTACTGCTTCATAATTATTGTTAATTTCTTCATCGTAGCAATAAAAATATATCGATAAATCTAGTATAATAAAATGATGGGAATCGTTTTGCCAATTTGTTTTGTATCCAAATGAAGTATAGTTAGGGCCGGCACTCGCGCAGTATCTACGATATAAAATTTATTGTTACAATCTGTAGTAGTTGTAATAGTATATATACATTGTACAACGAAAAAGAAAAACATAGATTTGTTTGGTTTGAAAATATTTAACTCATTCATTAATTGCAATCTATCAAAACTTTACTGCTGAACAGAGGCTTCCCTTAGAGATTGTCACACGGAGAGCATGGATGCCGCGCTTGGCAGGTTGGCAACCGTAGTTTTTTTATTACTCCGAGTTGATATCAGGAAGATCATCATCATCATCATCATCACAGCCCTTCACAAGTCCACTGCTGAACATAGGCCTCCCCCAAGTAATGCCACAAAGCACGGTCCTGAGCCACCTGCATCCATCGACTTCCTGCATATCTTACCAGGTCGTCACTCCATCTAGTGGGGGGTCGCCCTACACTACGCCTACCGGTGCGAGGCTGCCACTCGAGAACCTTTCTTCCCCATCGGTTATCGGTTCTTCGAGCTATATGGCCGGCCCATTGCCACTTCAGCTTACTAATCCGTTGGGCTATGTCGGTCAATCTGGTTTTACTGCGGATATCCTCATTTCTGAGTCTATCACGCAGAGAAACTCCGAGCATAGCCCTCTCCATAGCTCGCTGAGCGACCTTGAGCGTCCTCATACGGCCAGCAGTGAAGGACCACGTCTCTGATCCGTAAGTCATCACTGGCAACACGCACTGGTTGTACACTTTAGTTTTCAGAGATTGAGGTATACCTGACGAGAAGATATGTCGTAATTTCCCGAACGCTGCCCAGCCGAGTTGAATCCGTCGATTGACCTCTCGGTCGAAGTTGGACTTACCTAGTCGGACTATTTGTCCCAGGTAAACGTACTCGTCAACAACTTCGAGCATAGTGCTCCCAACAACTACCGGCATAGGTGTGACATGGACATTAAACATAATCTTTGTTTTGTCCATGTTCATCTTAAGACCTATCCGTTGGGAGGCACTATTGAGGTCATTGAGCATAGTGCTTAAGTCCTCCAGCGATTCTGCCATAAGGACTATATCGTCGGCAAATCGAAGGTGAGTGATGTACTCGCCATTGATGTTAATACCGTATCCTTTCCAGTCCAGTAGCTTGAAAACGTCTTCCAAAGCAGCGGTGAAGAGTTTCGGGGATATAACGTCACCCTGTCTTACACCTCTCTGCAGTTGGATAGGTTTCGAGCTCTGGTTCTGTACTCGGATAGCCATCGTAGCCCTACTGTACAAACACTTCAGCACTTCAATATACCGACAGTCAACTTGGCACCGCTGAAGGGACTGCAGCACCGCCCAAATTTCGACGGAATCAAAGGCTTTCTCATAGTCCACATACGCCAGGCAAAGTGGCAAATTGTACTCTTCAGTCTTCTGTACAATCTGCCGCAGGGTATGTATGTGGTCTATGGTACTGAAGCCTTTTCGGAAACCGGCTTGTTCGGGAGGCTGGAAGTCGTCGAGTCTGCGTGCGAGACGATTCGTAATGACTCTCGAAAACAGCACGTAGACGCGGCTCAGAAGGGAAATCGGTCTGTAGTTCTTCAAGAGAGCGTTGTCGCCTTTCTTAAAGAACAAGACCACCGCACTTCTGCTCCACGCCTCTGGAGTAGTGCCACCATGGAGGACGGAATTGAAGAGCTTCTGAAGGACTTCAAGTACCGGTGTTCCACCCGCTTTCAGAAGCTCCGCTGTAATTCCATCCTCGCCTGGGGCCCTGCCGTTTTTAAGGTGCTGGAGAGCCATTCTAATCTCGCTTAGACTGACGTCCGGGATATCATCGGAATAGTGTCGGATAAGACTTGCTCTTGGATCGTTACTCACACTTGCGTGTGGCTCCAACGATGATGTGTACAGCTGCCCATAGAACCTCTCAATCGCACTCAAAATCTCAGGTGTCCCGGAAACGATGCTGCCACACTCAGTCTTCAGCCTTGACAGTTGGCTCTTTCTGGCAGATAGATCTCTGGCAAAGACTTTGGAGCCCTGGTTCCGCTCGATCGCTTCTTTAATACGAGCAGTATTAAAGTTGCGTAAGTCTCGCCGCATGCATTTGGAGATCTGTCTGTTCAGTTGCCTGTATGCTGTCAAATCTGTTGACGATTGCAGCCTCATCTCCCGTCTAACAGCCATGAGATTAAGAGTGTGATCGGAGAGTTTTTGTGTTCTTCTGCGGCGGGTCTTGCAGAACTTAGCTCCGACCGCATGGACAGTTTCCACGAGCTTGTCATTC
This sequence comes from Parnassius apollo, assembly GCA_907164705.1. Taxonomy (NCBI): domain Eukaryota; kingdom Metazoa; phylum Arthropoda; class Insecta; order Lepidoptera; family Papilionidae; genus Parnassius; species Parnassius apollo. The sequence continues at coordinate 9,896,565 of CAJQZP010001037.1, forward strand.
ATATCGTCCACTGCATTGCAATCTTGTAGGCACTGAAAGCGGTTGTGTAACTCGAGCTGAAAGTTTTCGGGATTTTGGATCAGAGCACGAGGGGGACGGAGCGTTGACTTCATTAGACGAGACCTCTCCAACTTAACGTTTAGGTTCAGTGTGCCTCTAACCATTCGGTGATCGCTGCCAGTTTTCACCCTTGCGATCACTGAGACATCACTGAACAGTTGGCGTCTGGTCGTCATAGTGAAGTCAATCTCATTTTTTGTCGAACCGTCGGGGCTCGATCAGGTCCACTTCCTGTGGGGCCGCTTCTGGAAGAAAGAGTTCATCATAAAGAGTCCCTCTTTCTCCATAAAGTCGGCCAGCTGCTGGCCCCTTCGGTTCCGTTGCCCTACTCCAAATTTCCCTAACTTCAGCTCACCGCTTTCTCTTGTGTCTAGTTTTGCGTTGAAGTCTCCCATCAACACCGTGTAGTGGGTTTTGGAGGAATGTATGGCTTTGGAAATATCCTCATACATTTCCTCCACCTCCTCATCGGAATGTGCCGACGTTGGTGCGTAAACCTGTATGACCTTCAGCGAATACCGTTTGGTGATTCTGAGTATCAGGTACGCGACCCTCGTCGACACACTCTCAATCTGTACAACGTTGTTGACGAGAGACTTGTGGACGATAAATCCGACACCTCCTTGGGACAGATGGTCGCCCTCCCGGTGATAGAACAAGTTGCCGGATTCGAGAATCACCGTGTCCTCCCCCTCTCTTCGGACCTCGGATAATCCTATAATACTCCAGCGCAACTTGTCTATCTCTTCTTCCAGCTCCAGGATCTTCTCGTCAGTCCTCAGTGTGCGTGCGTTAAATGTTGCCAGGTCGAGTCGTCGTAGGTGGCAACCGAACCTCCACCGGAGATTCTTAGCACCCCCCTGCCCCGCCGTTACCATGGTCGCCACCGTAGCCAGGAATAGCGGGGCCGCCGGGGACGGGGGGCCGGCTATTTGTGTAATTGTTCATGGGGGGGTATATTGCCATAGTTGCCACGCTTGGCGAGCGGGTTGGCAACCGCAGTTTTTTTTTTTTTTTGTCGTACAGTTGCTGTTATCAGGAAGATGCTGCTGCCCATCTCCTGCCTGTCTCCCTCTGTCGCCTCTTACGACACCCACGGGAAGATATGGGGTAGTGGATATTCTTAACCGCCACTACACGGCAATATCAATATCAGGAAGATGCTGCTGACTTATCTTCTATTTCATTTCCCTCTGTCACAGGCTTTTAAATAAAGAGGAAATAAAACGGCCTTTGATCTTAAATTCACGTGAACTTGGTTTAATATCTGCTAGGTATTCTGTACATATTTAATTGAGTGTTTAATATTAAATTCCACTTTTTTTCTATGCTATAAGTTATTAGGAATTTAATAGTACAATTTATTGGGATATAATGTAGGCAAACATCCAAACATTGTCTATAACGTGCTCCATAACGTTAAGTTCCTATTTTATAACCATAGAAACGTCGTGATTGTAGATTTTGTTTCATTTATGTTCACTCAGCCCGAAGCGGAAACTCCATTCCGTTTTAAAAATAGCATTTGGATTATTTTAAGCATATAAAGCCAATACAGTTCAGCGAATCGTAATATCTTATATTTCGTCCGTGCAATGTTCGAGGAAAAATTAATTGGCAGGTCGTTTTATTTTTAAAAAAAAAAAAAAAACATTAATCGCGAATGACAAACACTGAATGAACACCGATTCCTACCAAGGATGATACGCGAAGCTATTGAAATTAAAAACATCCTAATTTCAATAGAGAAGATGGATGGGTGCTGCCATCTGCTTGGGATCCGATAATTAACAAAATTAAATCCAAAACTAAGCATACAACTGCAAGACTTCAAGATACTGTAAGCTCGTTCTGCGTAGATTGGAGCGAAAATTAATGTTAAAAATCTGAAGGTAGCCGGGGTAAGTATGACATTGGGACGTCAAACATCTTAGTACCCCCCGTGACCATGGGTGCTGTAAAGCACCCATGGTCACGGGGGTACTACGATGTTAAGGTATTCTGTGAGAGCGTGGTCCTTCCCTGGTCAAGCCGACCCATTCATTCTACAACCATAATAGCTGCAGTGTGTCTCTACCACGTGAAAAATATAGGCTAGTATAGATATATATATAGGCTAGTATAGTATAGGTATAAAATAGAACAATGTAGACAAAGTCGAAACAGAAAATTTTACCGATGCTCGAATAATGCCTTGAATATTAATAACCAAGTAACTTATAGCAACATATTTCCTTGTTACCTACTAAAGTGTAGTGCCTCGTTACCATTAATAAAGGATTCCGGTTATCTTCAATAACAATACCAAACACTGCAGTATTATGCTGCCTTTTCACATTGGAATTCTGTGTGAGTGTCGACCCATTCAAACTGCAGCCACAATATTCTGGATCGTCGTTCTACCATCATTTAAAAATATTTTATACTGGTTAATTATGAGATCTATCAGATGGTTCAGGATCATGTTTTGTGGGCGTTCTATGTAATGATGATTTTGTTGTAAGTAAAAAGTAAGGCCTCATAGATAAAAGGAAATGTATTTTCTTCCGAAACATGTAAATTAGGCCTACTTACTCTCTCAAGACAATACTGTTCGTCTGCGTTGTAGCTAGCTTTTGGCTCAGCACTGTGGGTATTGAAATCGAACCTCAGACTCAACAACCACCTATATATCTTACTGTATAGCCTTACCGGATAATTTCGCAGTGCTGAGAAGAGTAATATCAATACAGAAGTGAAACCTTCAAATGAAATGAAATATAAAATAGAAATACTTTGTGGCAAATGATTTATTTATTTATTTATTTATTTATTCAGCCAAACTTATCACTAACATTACAGGATCTAATAACCTAATGCGCTAGTGAAATCAGTAAACATTTTAATTATTATAACATATTATAAATAATGCAGCCCTTGTGAATTCACTCATAGAACATACAAATATGTCAACTTCCTCATGGATAAGGTTAAGTAGTCTGGTGGCGCGAGTGCGCGGCGCCTCCCGCAGCAAGTTGGTGCGAGCGCGTGGCACAGCCAGCAGCCGCGGCCGTCGCCTTCGCCACACGTATTTCTCCGGCACATTCAAATATATACCCTCCAAGAAATAAGGATTGTCTATCTTTCCTCTTATTACTTGGAGAATATATGATACTAATGCGAGGTTCCGCCTAACACGGAGTTCATTATATCCCACCATACCTAAAACGAATAAGGTTGGATATTTTAGTGGATAAAAAGGATATACGCCATAATATTTAAAATATAGAAATCTAACAAATTTGTTTTGAATTCTCTCCAGCATGAGACTATATTTAGATTCATGTGGAGCCCAGATAACCGCGTTGTACTCAAGCTGGCTCCTAACTAAGGCGTTATACAGTGCTACAATGGCTTTAATGTTAGTGAAACAACGAGCCCTGCGCAGTATAAAACCCAAGTTGCGATACGCTTTCTTGCAGATGTCCGCTATATGATTTTGGAAATTAAGTACTGAGGTGAAACGAACACCCAAATCCTTAACCTCGTTCACTCGTGGCATAGCTACTCCATCCAGTGCATACGTATAGCGCACGGGATTGCGTGCACGAGTAAAAGTTAGCGTTACACACTTAGATGAATTAAACTGCAATTTATTATCCTCACATCACGCTACCACCCTGTCAATGTCGCGTTGTAACCTCTCACAGTCCTCCGGTTCCCTGATCGGTAGATACAGCTTGAGGTCGTCAGCGAACAGCAAACATTTAGCGTCAATCACAACACTCGGCAGATCGTTTATCATTAATGTAAACTCGAGAGGACCGAGATTGCTGCCTTGACTCACACCAGATCGAGTGTAATATGGTTTCGATACGAAACCAGCGTATTCCACATATTGTTGCCTGTCCCTCATGTAACTGGCAAACAATTGTAGTAAGTGTGGAGTAAAACCAACGATTGCTAACTTTTTAAGTAATACGTCGTTATCGACCAAGTCGAAAGCTTTTCTAAAATCAAAGTAAGCAACGTCCACTTGTACTCCACTGTCCACTACCGGTACGATATCAGCCATGTAGTTCAGAAGGTTGCTTGCGGTACTCCGTGCTGGTCGAAAGCCATGCTGAGCATCTGTCAGCTGGGTGTTTACCTGCGAGAGTACATTCTTATGTATAGCAGACTCCAACACTTTCGCCGGTGTTGACAGGACGGCTACAGGTCTATATCCTTCTACTTTAGTTGATATACCTTTCTTGGGCACCGGCACGACTCGTGTTATTTTCCACCTCTCGGGAAACACCGCCGACTCAATGCAAAGGTTATATATGTGAACTAGAGGTTCAGCCAACACTTCCCTACAGTCCCTAAATACGTAGGGAGGTATGCCGTCCGGTCCTACGGCAGACTTAGGCTTTAACCGCTGTAGCGCATCTCTAACTTCTTCTAGTTTTAAGCGGTCTAGATGCATGCGCGCACCACCATTACCTCCACCAGCATTAATGATACACGCGTTCACGTCTAAGTCTGCTTGTTTCGTGCTATACACCGAGTGGAAATACCTCGCGAATTCTTCAACACTTTGTTGACCCGTTAACGCCTCCCCATCCTGTAATATTGACCGTGAGTGTCTACTACCCCTTTGAGATTTAATGTAGTTCCAAAATGCCTTTGGTTCTTTATGTAGGTGATTTTGGACGCGGTGCTGATAAAGTGTCTTCTCAATACCTATCATCTTTTTTACTCTCGCTCTACACTGCGAGTATTTACCGTAATCTTCCGCTAACCCACTCGATTTATACCTTTTGTGCAGAATCGCTTTTAATTTTATGTTGCGAATTATTTCAGGTGTGAACCAATCGGGGTAATGATACCTCGAGCTCACAACGTTTCGCTTTTTCTTTGGAACACAGTCATCTATAACTGAATAAATAATGTCATAAAAATAATTTAAACTCATTTCTAAGTTAAGACCCCACATAGGACCCCAATCTACAGCTGCTATGGACGAATATAGTCTTAACAGATCTGCTTTTTTAAAATTCCATCGCTCCGGTACGTAATATTTGTTATTGTTCGGAAAGGTATCACCAGCGGCGGCCAAGTCTGGCGTCAGCGAGCATGAGGGCGTCGGTGCGGGACACCGGACCGATACCGCGAGCGCGGGATGGTAAGGGTCGAGAGATAAGCGGAGGCGTCGCACTCACGCACACACCATCCCATGTACTTAACACTAAATCTAAGCAACGACCAATACAGTTCTCTACGCTGTTGCTCTGAGTGAATCCACAATAAGCCTGAAAATATACATAATAATCATTAACAGATGACGGACAGGAATGTATTTATTTAATATTATAATTTAAACTACAAGTTCGGCGTAGGTATATATAAGAAAATTTAATTTAATAGTAATACGAGGGGTTACGAAGCAGAGCACAAAGAGAACCACGAACATAAGAAACACTGTATAATGTTTCCTATCTCATTTTGTCCTACGTTAAATCTTATGTCTTTATGTGTCTGTCTCTTTTCACTGTCGCTTTTTCGTTATAAAGACTTTCAAATCACAACGATGCTAATGAAGTTTTCCCTTCAATAAAAGCTGTCTTTGATAATAGGACGCCTTCCCAGCCCAGAAGTTCGTCTGGACAGGTACCACTCTCTTACCTATATTTCTACTGCCAAACAACACAGTACCTGCTCTGCTGTTTCGGAATTACAGACTGTGAGGCATTCCAGAGATCGCAGACAACATATCTATTGCCTTCTTTGTTTGAAATTGGCTGCAGGTGTCCAACGATTGCAGTAGCCGCTCACCAGCAGGTAGGCTCTAAACTATTTTGTAACTTCAGTTTTATAAAAAAATAACTATTTAGAAAAATATATCTGAAAATAAAAGTTTATAGGTACTGTGTGAACAAGAGTTACGGCATTTTTCACCCGTTGATAAGAATTATAACGCTTTCTTTATTTTACAAGTATTCTTATCTTTTAAAAATATTAAAGCACATTATACGTGGTAGATAGAGCCACGCAGCATCTATATTATAGTTGTAGCACGAATGGGTCGGCTCGACCGGGGCAGGACCACGCTATCACAGAATACCAGCATATTGCTATTTTAGCTGCGTAGCAGCATTACGTTGCTTTGTATGGTGCTGCTGGTATTTCGTATGGTGAGTGTAGAGAACCGGAGACCATTTTTACTGGAATCGAGGCATTCCATATTAGTCCTCAATGGTGACAGCGCATTTGCATTTTGATTTTTAATTAAGGATAAATCCACTTACCACCAGGTAAACTTTGTGCTCGTTTGTCACCCAATGCTATAAAAAACATTAGTTTAAAAACCTCAGTAACGTAAAAAAAACAACAACAAGACCAGTCTAAGCTCCAAGGCAGTTAATTAAATTGATGTAGTTTAGTAACGTATTTGTTTTCGGGGATGATACAATGTTGGGCGCAGACAACTGAATTACCCTGATCTCTATTGAAATCACGTACAGACTACATATTATTGGACAACAAAATGAAAAAAATATAACCATTTATATTCTGTCCAGGATGTTCTAAGATAGAGTTTAAGGTAGGATTTTTACATGATTAGTGTTAACTTATTTTTCAGTTCGTTTTCATTTGTCAATCAGTCGTACCTAGTGTAATGACTTTTTTTGTCATACTAGGACGAAACTTTAAAACGTCCTCCAAAAAGCGCCCTTAAATCCAATCTTTGCCTTCACGCGTCTATTTGAAACAAAAGATGCGTAAAGAATAGTCTTGCGTGGGTCATCGCTTCATTTGCTTAGACTGTTTTGAAAATTAATCAAAATCAATCAATCATTGTGGTTTAATTTGACCTCTTTATTTAAAAATAACGATACCAGTTTATACTGATAAAACTATTATGAATATGCCATTTAGTTTGAATATCTTGATTTCCATTATCGATAAACCTTTTAAAGTGTTGGGTGAACTAACATTAAAACAAATATATGGATCTATGCAGGTATCTACATTTCAACTATTCCATCGGTAGCTTGCATTTAGCGCGGCTATTATTGAGATATCAGCTATCAGTTGTTTCATTTAAGTGGCGTCGTTTGTGGGTACTTAGTACTTGTTTGCATTAATGCATCGGTCGCCGGGCATAATAGTTGCCGGTGGCTCGCGCTGGCTCACATCTCGAATCGTGTTTTACATAATTATTGTAAATTCATGTAGAAAGGAGCCCTTAAACGATCAAATCGTAGAAGCAAAATTATGTATACCTCGTATAATTTTCATATATCAACGTTAATGGTCGGTTGTTATTTGTATCTATTTCGTTTATAATTTTGTCAAATATAGCACGTGTTTATTGTCGTAATGGTGATTTTGATGATCCTGATTATTTTCTTGATAGTTATCCACAGTAATTATTGCAAAATATAATAACTTTTTTTTAATAAAGAATAAGCGTGACAAACGAGCACACAGTCAACCTCATAGTAAGTGGATTCTGTGGCCCATAGACATCTATATTTATTATCGATTCAGAATTAAAATACAGATGCGTTGTCACCCCTGTGGACTAATATGAAATGCCCCGTTTTCAAAAAAGGGGTCTCTGGTTATCTACAGTCACAAGTTTCTTATGGTGAAAATCCTTAAACTGCTATTTCACGCTGGAATTCTGTGAGAGCGTGGTCCTTCCCTGGCCCAGCCGACCCATTCGTGCTGCAACCATAATATAGCTGCAGCTTGGCTCTACGTACGTAAACTTTTAATAAAAAGTAAAAAATGACTTCAAAGAACTAAACAGAATAAAATAATTTCACATTCTGAAGTCGGGGATAAGACATGATGTATAGCGAGGTTAATTCTCTACTATTTGTCTGAACATTTTTTTACTTTTTAGAGTAGACTAAGAAATATCACAATCTTCTTGTATCATCAGAACTTTCCTATATCCATCCAATAACATAGGCCTCCCCAATAAATTGCCTAATCGTGGGATTTTGCTATAGTTGTCATACATGGCTGGCGGGTCGGACACCGCATTTTTTATAATTTTAGTTTGTTATCAAGGAGATGCTATTGTTTATTTCCTGTTTCATTTCCCTGGTGTCCTCTCACGACGTCCACGGGACGATATAAGGTAGTGGAAATTCTTACACTGCAACTATACGGTTACTTTAAAATTTCATCTTAAATTTTTCCCCTTATTTTATCACCTATTTTGGTGGAATTTTCAACTAAAGAAGATATTGCGTAACATACATACTAAACAGAAACAGAAACTTTTTATTTAATATAGATTAAAAACTATACTTATTGCTATTCACTTTTTTTATTTACCACTGATTCGGATAAAACCTCTGTCCTGGGAAGAACCAGCTAGAAACGCAGCGGGACTTAAAAAAAAACAACTTACAATCATGTATGTTATACATACATGATTGTAAGTTGAATTACTGACTCGGTGGAGACGAACAACTGGTACCACTAGCTTGTGTCTGTTCCTAGTATCATAGCACGAATATTACTTATTTTTGTAAAATTACTTTTATTTTTATGTACGTACATTAAATATATTAAGAGACCAAAGTTAATATATTAATTTCTTTAAATTTTTGTCTGAGCTACTCTTCACGTTTTAAATCATAAATTGCTCTAATAGCTCTCTTCTGTAAAACAAATATAATTTCAGTGTCAGTCGCGTGTCCCTATAGCAAAATACCATGCGAAATTATGCTATGGAAATAGCTTAAGTAAACTAGTCTAAATGTTTCAACACTGGTAACTCTTCTAATCTTTTTACAAAACAAGATTCAGCTCCTCCCTATTTAAAATTACATTACCCCTATTTAAAATTACATTACCCTATTTCAAAATTACATTAGTACTAACATGTTTGACATTCTGAATGTATGAGTTTTATATATTTAATTTTAATGCCATATAAATGCCAATTATCTACTTCGTAATTTAGTAACTGCGGTTTTAATTTGAATACTGATGTGTCATCAGCAAATAATACTATATCATGGTTATCCCCATAAACATATAGTTCAATTGTAAACCTTTCCCTTTTTTTGAAGTCTGCTAAAAGTAATCTTTAAGTTTTATGCTGCTCCGTTGGAGTCTAAAGAGAGCAATATTTTTGGCTGGCGTGTACTGTGTACGTACATCCGTTTCGAAAACTGCCCACAACTTCTGAACTATTTGTTTGTTTTTGACAAATTGTGTGTGTAAAGCAGAGTATAGCGTAACCATAAAATAAATTATGCTTTTATAAATTCACAATCTAAAAAACAATAATTATGATTGTGGAAACAGTTCTTTAAGTCAATATATTTTTAATGAGTCGAAAGTATCCGAATTTTGCATTTTTAAAACATTTAGAAATTCATAACTCCGAAAATATTAACTTTATCGTAAAAGTCATAGCACTTTTTTATTTGTACATAATCATATAATATAGAAAGAGGGGTTCATTGTCTTTAAAAAATAATTTACTGGTTAATTCGACCAATATATTCGCAAATTTTCATTTTCACCATCCCAAGTTGTTTATAACTCATGGTAACCTACATCCTCGTGACCGACAACCGTGGAAGGTTAAGACACGACGGGGCAAGGGGCCCATAGATTTATTATGAACTTAATTTAATTACAGAATAATACATTATTAGACGCTGAAATAAAGCTGTTAGTTACTGCTAAGTGTGTTATTAAGTAGTTAATTTATTTAAATAAGTAAATTAAGTTAGCAGTATCATATACTTGGAGCTTGACTACTGAAGGTGTACGCTAGTTTATATTTTAATAGTATCACTGTGTAATTTATTACGATATTTGTAGCTGTTCAAGTATAACTTGCTGCCATAAAACAGTCCTTTGAGAAACTAATAGCTTAATCCAACGTAATATACTCTCAAGTATCGGTTTGTCTGAATGTGGCTGTCTCTAATAACTTCAGAGCATTTAAATTGTTTTGGCTTTAATGAGCTTAAATATAATTGAAGGAGAGAATTGTATGTCTGATGGAGCAAATTTGAAAATACCCATCCGGCTGTTAGCTTTTAGTTGATTGTAGATTCTAGTTGACGACTAATAATTAAAGTTAGGTAAATCCATTAGAATTTAATTTTATAAAAATCATAAGAGTTTCTTATGCTGAGTCGTGACGGGGCGTACGTTGATTCTCCACATTCGTCTCACTGGTATCGTTGGAGAGGTGTCTACACCAAATGTAAAAACAAAGTTGCGATTAGTGCGAGATGTCTGGTAACTACTGCCGGCAATCCTCTGCGTAGCGTAGCGACTATAGTGAAAGCTCCTAAGCTCGAGCGACCCACGTTCAGTCGTGGACATTTGGGTGTTGGTTAAGGGGAAGCATATAATATATCGTTAGTAGAAATAGTATAAATTGTTAACATGAATATACAAATTTCATAACCACAGTACAATATCAATCAAATGTATTACTTTCTCCTTCCTTGCAAAGGCATTTATAATTAAATCGTACAATAATAATAACCTAATATGTCTGTATCTCTAATCTACCTCATAATTGTCGTCAGTGAATAGTTTAATCAGCAGAGAAACTCGAAAGTGCGTGCCCGTTGCTTGCAATTACAGCAAAGTGCACCCAGCCCACGTACAGCGCGCTTCGCAGCTTTCGTCGTCGTGTCGAGGTGATAAATGGGCAATTTAGCGTCCTCGTGAGATCCTTTGTGGTCCGCTAACACCATGATTGGGCGAGGAGAACACCATCTCGTGACTGTTTAATCGCTTTATTAATGGAGATGAAGTTGTGTTTATTTATCAGTCCATTCCTAAATACTTCGCAGTTTTCATTAAATTTGCGAAACAGATTAAAAATTTCTTTTACACTACACTTATATAATTTATGCACTGTGGAAATCATATTTTACTTAATGACATAATTGCTTATTGCTGACTTACTATCTGCTGAACCACTGAGTGAACTCGTACTACTTACACATTTACATACATAATATATGTTGAATAATTATAAAGTAATAAGGATATATAATAACTTATGGGCCATAGTGATTATTCAACATTATAGAGTAATAAATGTGTTATTCGGCGCCCTTCAGTAGAATAAAAAAAATTATCACCACAATCGCAGTTTTTATAATGGAATAAAATTTAAGAACGTTACACACGTAAACGCTTAACGTTATAATTTGATCGTATGTTTCTTAATACGCAGACGTGTAACCTTACAAAAGCGGAAGAAAGGGAACGCGAACGACAAGCTTAAATCTCACCTGACGCAAGATTAGGGGTGGGTTCTTGTCACTTGATACGTTTGTAGACTTTTGTGTAGTAGGGCTTCCTCAATGCTCAACGCAGGGATCATATAAGGTGACATGTGTTGCTTTTGTTGGTTTACAAAATATTTATTTCTTTTTTATGTTTCTTGTCCCCTTTATCGATTATTCTGAATGTAGTATTACTTTGTTAGGTTTGTGGTTTGTTGCGTTTTAAATTTAAATACGTTATCACGTCACTATAATTGTCAAGGCAAGCAGATAGAACTGATCATTCTAGGTGTTTTATTTAGTTAACTAAGTTGTAACGTAAATAGTTTTCTACCCTAGGCTAGTTTTGATTGTTTGATATGACAGCAAACAACATATTATGCTCGCCAAAAGAGTCAATATCGAGCGCATATCTATCACTTCCTTATTATTTGATGCGACGCGGCAGCGATACGACGCGTCCGCCTTGCAACAGAAAATTTATGTCGCGTGCTCGTTTACCAAAGGGTATCTCTCAAAAATCAAAATATTCTCTTGCAGCTTGTATTACCAACCGGTTGTTTATAAAGATTTTTTTATGTATGGGCTGCCTTTAGTATGACACACTTGACGAAGATATAGTTACAAATAATGAGAATAAAGTTTTGCGTGATAATTTGATTTAAATAATGTCAGGCAACCGATCAGGAAACAGCCGTAAAATCGAATTTTTGTGTCGCTAGTTGGCTTTAAAATGTAGCATCAAATCATACGCATCAAAAAATGCATAAATATTTAAACACTGCCACAACCCAGCCGTGGTTAAATTCTCCAGTTGTATCGACAAAGAAAAGAAGGTTCATGAAGAAGAAAAAATTATTTATTATTTTGTACGTAAATATTAATGATTAATATGACCTTTTGGTTTTCTGAATAAAATAAATTTCAAAATATCAAAGCACGTGTTTATATAAGTGATAGATGTTGTTCGTGAAATTTTCAGACTTGGCTCTTTTGACAGCGACAATCAGAAAAAAGGCCGGTGACAGAGCGTGGGTTGCAGTCGTGCATGCGTAACGATATATAAGCTGATGATTGACCACGTATTTTTGACCAGTGAGATAAACTGCCCATCCCATAGATATAGTTTTAGCTATAATATGTTCTTTCTTCTCGTAGTCTTTGACATCTCGGTCAGTGAATAATTTCTAAAATAACAATTTCATACAGTTATTCGTAACTAAATTCAAAACTTAAAATTCTAAAACGCTTTAATCACATGTACGTATTATTCATTATATCTTTAATATGAAGAATAGTGTTGACGGTGAAAATATATGATACGCAACAAATGAACTTTAAATGTATCTTAACATATTGGTCCTCGGTTGGACGTTATTACAATAATTGTACTTCAGAACTCCGCAGCTGTAAATGTTACTAATGTCTCTACTTTTTTGTTGTTTTTCTAGCTATCTAGCTACGATAAAATAAAAAATTTAATAAAATATATAGATTAAATTAAATTAAATGTACGATAGAAGTCTTTGGAAAGTATTCGTTCGTGTGTTAAAAGTTACCTTACGGGGATATCTCCAATACATCCGGCAGTTTGCTAGAAACGCCGAGATAAGAAAATAAGTTTTTATGTTACCTAATAAGAATTAATTCTTCAATTAGGTTTCAACAAATGTACTGATAAAGGGAATGCAATAAAACAGATGCCCTTTTCCGACAACTTAATAATTTCTCCGTCATTGGAATGAACGAGCTCGAAGATACTTTAACGCGATAGCTCTGACCACGCTCTACCTTTCGACTTAATGCACTATTTAAGGTGGTTCGATATTCAATAACTGCCCATAAACAAAAACTGTTATTTTTCACTACCTCTCCACGCCCACTGCTTACAGATTTTCTTTTTAAGGTGATTTATTTTTAGAATGTGAACTCATAAGCATGTTGCATGTTTTATTTGTCGTTGTCATTTTCAAACTTTTTAACATATAATTAACAATAAATTACATGTCGAGTATCCCGTTCGTGTCACATTTTGTTATGTTTATGAGCCATGTTCGCACAATGGTTATGACGTTCAGACATGTCGTTTAATGAAGAGTTGTCGCGTGGCTCACAATTCTGGTTTCGCCCTGCAGATTGTTTCTGCTTCTGTGGGTGTTGTGTCGGAAGATTATCTAAAGAGACTTATGTATCCGCTCGTCGTGCCCATCGATATGGTGAAATGAATTGCTTGTCGTGGGTACACCGTACACACGATGATTGCTACGTCAGTGCGGAGCTGAGAGCGAATTTATTATTATCGTCTCTTTGTCAGATAACGTTCGTATTTATCTTATGAGTAATCGTTATTTGTGTGATAGCTGGTGATATCTGGCGGGTCTTTTAGTGATCGTATAACTTCTGAAGGTCTTGAACTTATTATATTCACACCAATTTTTTTTTGTCGAGACGATGGTTTATAGATATGTTTGAATTCTATAAGCGGCTGTAGTAATAAATATTTTGGTTTAACGCCTAAAAAGAAAATCATAGAATTCATGACACGATAGGTAGCGCTATGGTCGGGTTATGAATCAATTTTATATTGTTACTGTAAAAAGTCAGGAGTGACTTCGGAGTGAAACTCATCGCACCACCTACCGAAAATGCAGAACAACATCGGCCAGTGCAGCTAGCATGTTTATTCGTCTGCTATAGGTATTTGAAGGTTAATACTACTATAATCGTAGTATTAGTATCAAATATTATATTAGTAGAAAAGTTTTTTTTTCGCATAAACTAATGAGGAACTTAGCGAATGATTATTACGGCTATGATCCTTATTCTGTTTGCAGTCACGCAAACGTGAGTGCGTGGCAAGAATTTGTGTGTGAATATTTGTGGAAGAAATGAATGCAGCGTTCCATATTTGATCCTACTATGTGTATGTTATAGTTTCATTTCCTAACAAATTATGTTTTCATCTTACGTAGCCTCATCCGGTGAGCCAGGGTCCGCTGGCGCTGCCGCCACCGACGTCCGCGCCCGCTCCGAATTCCGCGCCGTGCGCCGCGCCGCGCACCATCGTCATCCAGCGCCCCGACGCGCGCCACGGATTCGGATTCACTTTGCGCCACCTTGTCGTCTATCCCCCGGAGTCACTGCAGGTGAGAGCAGCAATATATCTTTTGGAAGTCGTTTTCAGTGATTGTTAATATGACAACAGGAATTTATGATCAATCTTCTAAACTCAGAAGAGGTCGTATTCAGGAATAGATTGTTAATAGCTTCTATAACTACGGGTTGTCTTGTCAATTTCTCGAATCGAGTTTAAAATACAAATATATTGTAATTTTTTATTATTAACTTATGTTTTGATCACATATTTTGAATTCTCATTAAAATAATAACCTTAATATGGTGGCGCATCATGAAAGTTTAGAAAATTGAGTTTTCAGTAGACTCCGGCCTAATTTTATTTATCATATTGCTCTGGTTTTGCGCTTGCGCTTGGCAAGTGGGTTGGAACTGCAGTTTTCATTAATTTGTTATCAGGAAGATTTTACTATCCAGCTCCTGTTTCATTTGCCTCTAACGACCTCTACTAGATGATTGGGCAGGTGGATTCCTTTACGCTGTCACTGGACGGCTCCCTGAATACGAGCGTGAATAGCAACACTATACTGCCTTATTTGTATGATTAATGGCGGGAACCGAAGACGTTTTACTGGTATTGTGCGAACACGCATCGTGCTTTTTGATTGCTAATAGATATTTATACGTCGTAGAGCCATGCTGCAGTTATATTAGTAGTATAGTTGTAGCACGAATGGGTCGACTCGACCGTGGAAGGACCACGCTTTCACAAAATACCAGCGTAAATTAGCAGCTTAATGCTGCTGTGTTTCATATAGTGAGTGTAGAGAACCGGAGACCCTTTTTACTAGAAACGAGGCATTCCATCTTAGTCCTCACGGGTGACAACGCATCTGCATTTTGATTCATAATCGAGGATTGATTACGAATCAAATTGATATCTATGGTCCACAGTCACCACTTACCATGGGGTGGACTGTGTGTTCGTTTGTCAGCCTAACCTTAAAAAAATCTACTTCCAATGAGGTGGATTGTGAGCCTTACTCATCCTTATTTGTAGAAAGTTAGAAACAACCAAACGTGCTATGAATTATCTTAACTCGTGACAAGCTTGGTTTTTAGATTTAACTTTCAACCTTTCTCTAGTTTTACACTTATTCCTATACCGAGTGTTTGTAAATTCCGCAGCTGAAATATTTCACATGTTTAACGGACAGGTATTAACGATCCTTTTCCGGTGCTCTATTGAGAACACTTTGGCAATCAAGACTTCCTTTCCAACCCACATCGTATAAACAATGAATTGTTTAAAAATGCGCAAGCTGTAAATTTGAGAGCGCTGTTATTGCTTGTGCACTTCGGATATTAGTTTTATATATATGGCTGGATATTTCGTCAGAAGCAGAGTCGACTTTAAAGTAGGTTTCAAAATAGTTGTTCGGTAGAGTTTCTTTAAATCTTTCAACGAAAACGTATTCTATATATCAAAGTGCAATAGTTAGACTCCTTCTTTCTCCATAACCCTCTCAGAAGTGAGAAAAGGCCGGTGCCCAAGAGTTCAATGCATGTAGACTTCTTCTTCTTTACCAGCTCCTAGTTATTCATTGCTGAATATAAGATAGAGGTATCATATACAAGCTACTTATGGCTATATATGGCATACAAGAAATTATATATAAAACTTTAACAGCGAGTTCTGTGTGCAGGTATTTTTTATTGGTATTTTTTAAACCGTTCGTAACCCTTTTATTGGAATTTTCTTCTATATCGTGGTTCGTTTTACACATTTATGTGTGTAATACGAACCGAATCAGTCACGGAATAACTGTTAGTATATCATATATACACTGGAGTAGTATTTGTATGGCATACTAACGTCAAATGCTTTACCAACCCACCGCGTTACCGAGCGAAGAACTGCCATACAAGATATCGCGTAAGTAAAAGAGAGAGAGAGAAAGAGAGAGAGAGAGAGACAGAGAGAGACAGAGACAGAGAGTGTGTGAGAGATAGAGTTCTTATACTTATACCGATAATTTTTGGTGTGAGTCAGGAGCTGTACGAGGATGCGCGGCACCTGGCCGTGGGCGCGGTGGGCGCGCCAATGGACACGATCTTCGTGAGGTCCGTGCGGCCGGGCGGGCCGGCGGCGGCAGCCGGGTTGCGGGCCGGCGACCGCGTGCTGGCCGTCAACGGCGAGCCAGTGGCGTGCGGCCGCTCGCGCGCGCCCTACGCTCGCGTCGTGCAGCTGGCGCAGCGCGAGCCGCGCACCTTGCGACTCACTGTCGTGCCGCGCGACCACGACCTGTTGCAGAGGGTAAGTACCACTGCCTCAACATCACTTTGAGAGATACTAAACTCAGATTCACATTGCGTTGAACACTTCCTTGCACGTGCGTCCTACGCTCGCGAACCGCCTACATTACGCCTCACCGTCGAGCCGCGCGACCACGACTTACTGCAGAGGGTGAGTGCCATTCCCTTAAAGGCACTTCCAGGGATTCTTAGCGAGGATACACATTGCGTTGAATACTTCTAGCGCATGCGAGCTACGCTCTCGTCGTTCAGCTAGCGTAACGCAAGCCGTACATCTTGCGCCTCACCGTCGTACGGCGCAACCACGACTTTGCTGCAGACGGTTTGTACTTTCTCAAAGGCACTTTCAGAAATTCTTGACGTAGGTTCACGTTGGGTTGAATACTCCCTTGCCTCCAAAAAATGATAGATACTATGATTTCTTCGTTGCGTCTTGAATTTTATATTTAAATGTGATCTACCACATTGTATTTGTGTTATGACTGCACTATGAATGGGTTGGTTCGATCGGGGAAGACCACACTCTCACAGAATAGCAGCGTAAAATAGCAGAATATAAATATTTTACGCATCGTGTTTCCTTAGATGAGAATAAAGACTGAAACAGTCTCACCCTTTTTATTGGTGACATTTTGCGCTGCATCTTTTTATCCTCAAAGTTTGCAACGCATCTGTGTTTTAAGTCTTAATGAAGAATCACACACAGCATTTACTTATTATCAGGTGAACTATGTCTACCTTTGTCCCATTTAATTCTATCCAAAAAAATTATTCCATGGCCAATGAATACTTCTTTGACTTTTTCTGTCACCTTAACGTCGCCATTTTGGAATAAGGTGAAATATTTGACAGATATGAAAGAGATTATTTGAATTGTTTGGAATATATATTTTATATTTAAACACTGCAATAAAGACGAATTATGGCGTTTAAAAACGCATCTGTGTAAGTAAACAATACATTCCTAAAAATTAAAACAAGTAAAACAACAGATTATTTGAATTGTTTGAACAAAATGTGCAAAAAAATTTGAAGCATTGTTTATGTATGTATATAGAACACTAAAACTGTAAAGACCGGTAAATTTTTATTTGAAACAAGTTTTTACTGATGGTGACAATATGTAACAATAATAACTTCACCTCAGCTCCGACTAATGACATCTGGTAAGCGAAAAAATTATTATTTTGAAATGTAAAAGTGTAACGGTGCCATTGACTTATATATTACTTTTTGAAATCATTGAACGGTGCCCTTTTCCTCCAGTACTTCAGCGAAGCCGCGTACAACCCAGAAACGAACCAGCGTCCGGACATGCCGGCGCCGGCGAGCGAGGCGGAGCCGCAGCGGCGGCCGCGCGCGTCGTTGCCCGCGCCCGCGCTCGCGCGCCGCGACGACCCGGAGTACGCGAGCGTCGCTTCACTGGCGCCCTCGCGGTACCTGGCCAACGCGCCACACTTCATGCTGCACGATGGGTGAGTCCTTTTACAATGGGTTATTTTTTTAGGCAACTTCAAAAAAGGAGAAGACTTACAATTCAACTGTATGTTTTTTTTGTGCTGTTGGCGATGTCTGTGTCACCTGTGACCCGATTTTGCTGATTTCTTTTAAGTATTATAAGCCATATAACATTTAGTAATTAACTATTATAAGATTGTTTTTGCGTGATAGACCCTCGATTGGGGAAGGACAACGCTCTCACATCACCAGCGTGTCACCAGCGTGAAATAGCAGTTTAATGCTACTGAGTTCCGTATAGTAAGTGCAGGGAACTGGAGAAACTTTTTACTGGAAACGAGACATTCGATCTAAGTCCTCAGACCATTTGCATTTTGATTCTTAATGGAGAATAAATGTAGACTAGAGACTATAGGCCCCAGTATTCACTTATTATCAGGTGGATTGTGTGGTCAGTCAATCTTATTCTATAAAAAAACCCAGTGCTTGACAACTATCCCAACTGATGGTAAGTCGTGATGTAGCCGAAGTTGGTAAAGCGCACTGACTTAGCTTAATAAAATCTTATTCACTTTTCATTGAAACCACTCTCATTGTAATCGGATGGAAAGTCAGATGCTCGCAAGTTATTCCACATAGACATTCCCACAACAAAAGGTTATACTGAAACCCTGCCTACCACTTTCAACTTCACAGTTAAAACTCCTTGTAATATACAATTCTACTACAAGATATGATAATTCTACTCGGTACAAAATAACGCCTATTACGTAATTTCGGTTCCCCTATCATATTGTAATGCCTGTTTATATATGTTCAGCTGTAAGCACAGATAACCCCCTAAGTTATAGAAAATATACTTTATGAAATTCACGATATCAGAGAGCTCTTGTTAATATCCTTGACTTTTCTGTAGGGGCATCTTCTATACAATATGTTAACGTACACAAGAAATATCACGATCATTTTTCTTCAACAAGTACCACTGTATATGTCGTATGTTAAATGTAACCTTTCGAATATTCGTTTCAAATTTCAGCAGGAGGGAATCCGACACCTCACTGCCGTCGTCCGCGGCCGAGAGCAAAGACAGCCTCGGTTCCTTCGACTCTAATTCGACCCTAACCGGCCGCGAGATTGACGACTCGATTATCCTGTCCCGAATACGAAAGAGTCTCGAGCAGAAGGAGGCATTCTTAAGACGTCCCAGCCAACCCACCGGTTGGGTCACGCCGGACACCCCGCAACCGATCAAGCAAAAGGAATTCTATGCGCGACCGCAAAAGTTACAGAAGCCAGCATGGCCCCCACCGCCTTCGTCACCGCCGCTTGCCGCCTCTCCACCCCCGTCACTTATCACACAAACGCAGAGTCAAGAACAGACCTCAAAAAAGGAAGAATGTTCCGCGAGCGTGGATAGCGGAACGTATAGTGGCTACGGCGAAGTAAACGGAACAACTGACAAAACTAAACCGAAACAGGATAAGAGTCAGTTTGTAACGACCTTGTCGAAAATACAAGAAACGGCACCGAGTATTCAGAGCACCCATGTCGGAACAGTACTTAATGGTGCTGCTTCTGAGACCACGAGCGAAAATAAAGAAGAGAGCGCGACATCAAATAACCAGGAGAGCAGCAGGTTTGTTTATTATGTTGGTTTATTCTAGTGAAATTCAACATTAAATTTAAATCGTCATCATCATCATCATTACAGCTCTTCACAAGTCCACTGCTGAACATAGACCTTCCCCAAGGTATGCCACAAAGCACGGTCCTTAGCCACCTGCATCCATCGACTTCCTGCATGTCTTACCAGGTCGTCACTCTATCTAGTGGGGGATCGCCCCACACTTCGCCTACCGGTACGAGGCTGCCACTCGAGAACCTTTTTTTCCCAACGGTTGTCGGTTCTTCGAGCTATATGGCCGGCCCATTGTCACTTCAGCTTACTAATCCGTTGGGCTATGTCGGTCACTCTGGTTCTATTGCGGATATCCTCATTTCTAAGTTTATCACGCAGAGAAACTCCGAGCATAGCCCTCTCCATAGCTCGCTGAGCGACTTTGAGCGTCCTCATACGGCCAGCAGTGAAGGACCACGTCTCGGTTCCGTAGGTCATCACTGGCAACACGCGCTGGTTGTACAACTTAGTTTTCAGGTTTTGAGGTATACCTGACGAGAAGATGCGTCGTAATTTCCCGAACGCTGCCCAGCCGAGTTGAATCCGTCGATTGACCTCTCGGTCGAAGTTGGACTTACCTAGTCGAACTATTTGTCCCAGGTAAACGTACTCGTTAACAACTTCGAGCATAGTGCTCCCAACAACTACCGGCGTAGGTGTGACATGGACATTAAACATGATCTTTGTTTTGTCCATGTTCATCTTAAGATCTATCCGTTGGGAGGCACTATTATATATTGAGCATAGTGGTTAAGTCCTCCAGCGATTCAGCCATAAGGACTATATCGTTGGCAAATCGAAGGTGAGTGATGTACTCGCCATTGATGTTAATACCGTATCCTTTCCGGTCCAGTAGCTTAAAAACGTCTTCCAATGCAGCGGTGAAGAGTTTCGGTGAAATAACGTCACCCTGTCTACACCTCTCTGCAGTTGGATAGGTTTCGTACTCTGGTTCTGTACTCGGATAGCCATCGTAGCCCTACTGTACAAACACTTCAGCACTTCGATATACCGACAGTCAACTTGACACCGCTGAAGAGACTGTAGCACGGCCTAAATTTCGACGGAATCAAAGGCTTTCTCATAGTCCACATACGCCAGGCAAAGTGGCAGATTGTACTCTTCGGACTTCTGTTACAATTTGCCGAAGGGTATGTATGTGGTCTATGGTACTAAATCCTTTTAGGAAACCGGCTTGTTTGTTTTTTGTATTGTCTGCGTGCGAGACGATTCGTAATGACTCTCAAAAACAGCACGTATACGCGGCTCAGAAGGAATATCGGTCTGTAGTTCTTCAAGAGGGCGTTGTCACCTTTCTTGCAGAACAAGACCACCGCACTTCTGCTCCACGCCTCCGGAGTAGTGCCACCATGGATGGTGGAATTAAAGAGCTTCTGAAGGACTTCAAGTGCCGGTTTTCCACCCGCTTTCAGATGCTCCGCTGTAATTCCAATCATGCCTGGGACCTTGCCGTTTTTAAGGTGTTGGAGAGCTATTCTAATCTCGCTCAGACTGACGTCCGGGATATCATCGGAATAGTGTCGGATAAGACTTGCTATGGATCGTTACTCACACTTGCGTGTGGCTCCAACGATGATGTGTACAGCTGCCCATAGAACCTCTCAATCTCACTCAGTATCTCAGGTGTCCCGGAAACGACGCTCGATCGCTTCTTCAATACGAGCAGTATTAAAGTTGCGTAAGTCTCGCCGCATGCATTTGAAGATCTGTCTGTTCATTTACCTGTATGCTGTCAAATCTGTTGACGATTGCAGCCTCATCTCCCGTCTAGCAGCCGTGAGATTAAGAGTGTGATCGGAGAGTTTTTGTGTTCTTCTGCGGCGGGTCTTGCAGAACTTAGCCCCGACCGCATGGACAGTTTCCACGAGCTTGTCATTCATATCGTCCACTGCATTGCAATATTCTAGGCACTGAAAGCGGTTATGTAACTTGAGCTGAAAAGTTTCGGGATTCTGGATCAGAGCACGAGGAGGACGGAGCGTTGACTTCATTAGACGAGGCCCCTCCAACTTAACGTTCAGGTTCAGTGTGCCTCTAACCATTCGATGATCGTTGCCAGTTTTCACCCTTGCGATCACTGAGACATCACTGAACAGTTGGCGTCTGGTCGTTATAATGGGGTCAATCTCATTTTTTGTCGAACCGTCGGGGCTCGACCAGGTCCACTTTCTGTGAGGCCGCTTCTGGAAGAAAGAGTTCATCATAAAGAGTCCCTCTTTCTCCATAAAATCGGCCAGCTCCTGGCCCCTACGGTTCCGTTGCCCTACTCCAAATTTCCCTAACTTCAGCTCAATGCTTTCTCTTGTGACTAGTTTTGCGTTGAAGTCTCCCATCAACACCGTGTAGTGGGTTTTGGAGGAATGCATGGCTCTGGAAATATCCTCATACATTTCCTCCACCTCCTCATCGGAATGTGCCGAGGTTGGTGTGTAAACTTGAATGACCTTCAGCGAATACCGTTTGGTGATTCTGAGTATCAGGTACGCGACCCTCGTCGACACACTCCTAATCTTTACAATGTTGTTGACGAGAGACTTGAAGACGATAAATCCGACACCTCCTTGGGACAGATGGTCGCCCTTCCGGTGATAGAACAAGTTGCCGGTCTCGAGGATTACCGTGTCCTCCCCCTCTCTTCGGACCTCCGATAATCCAATAATATACCAGCGCAACTTGTCTACCTCTTCTTCCAGCTCCAGTATATTCTCGTCAGTCTTCAGGGTGCGTGCGTTATATGTTGCCAGGTCGAGTCGTCGTAGGTGGCAACCGAACCTCCACCGGAGATTCTTAGCACCCCCTGCCCCGCCGTTACCATGGTCGCCACCGTAGTCAGGAATAGCGGGGACGCCGGGGACTGGGGGCCGTTTGTTTGCGTCGTTCCTCATGGGGGGATATTTGCCGTAGTTGCCACGCTTGGCGAGCGGGTTGGCAACCGCAATTTTTTATTATACTATTGTTGTTATTAGGAAGATGCTGCTGCCCATCTCCTGCCTGTCTCCCTCTGTCGCCTCTTACGACACCCACGGAAAGATATGGGGTAGTGGATATTCTCTACCGCCACTACACGGCATAAATTTAAATATTTGCATTTAAACATTTCCTTAGAAAGGGCTCCAGTTTTTAAAATAATGAATATGACAGAACTTCAGAGTTACTTAAGCTATTACTTCTTAACTCAAACACCACATTGCCAAAATTTGAGTCTTGACCATATAATATTAAGTTACAAATATGAACGGCATGAAGCTGGATATCGATCTTACACTCTTTTAAATAAAACAGTTTTTACTTATTTTATCGCGTATATTAACTTATTTTATATGTCCGACGTTTCGAGTTCTTTACAGCACCCATGGTCACGGAGAGGGGGGGGGGGGGGAGAGATAAAATCTGTAAAAACTGGTTGTATTTAAATATTTAGTGTTCGAGTAAATATAAGAAATGATTACGTCTTACACTCGTCGTATTACGATTAAGATATAATTTTGGTCCTCTGATCACTGGATTAATAGAATCGGTATTAGTTAACGGTATGGGGGGAAACTAATAGATTGCCAGTAGATTTCAAACATTATTTAAGGTTATTCACATTTCTTCTACCAGGCGGTGCCTCTTAAGAATGAGGTAAAATATGTGACACATTTCATAAATATAGATGGACAATTTGTTAGATAAATGTAGAGGTTAATAGTTATTTTTGAAATATTACTTATATTTTACATTAACTAGATTAGAAATGGATAAACCAAACTCGTCCGTTGGATACAAGCTTACGCACAAACCTCGCCTCATCCCAATGAGGAGGTGGAGGAAATGTATAAGTAATCTCTAGCCATGCATTTCTCCAAAACTCACTATACGGTATTAATGGGGGACTTGAACGCAAAATTAGGCACAAAAGAGTGAGCTGAAGGTTGGCAATTTTGGGATAGGGCAATGGAACCCAAGGGGCTAAGGAACTCTTTATGATGAACTCTTTCTTTCAGAAGTAACCACACAGAAAGTGGACCTGGTCGAACCTCGACAATTCGATAAAAAAATGAGATTAACTTCATTATGATGACTAGACGGCAACAGTTCAGCGATGTCTCAGGGATCGCGAGGGTGAAAACTGGCAACGATCACCGAAAAGTGAGACACAACGTCAGCGACCCGTCACCCTCTTGCTCTAATTGAAAGCCCCAAGTAATTTTAGATCTATACAAAACCGTGTTTAGTGGCTAGAAGACGGCAATACAGTGGACTATATGAATGACAGTCTGGTGGAAACTGTCTATTCGGTCGGTGCTAAGTTCTGAAGATCTGTCGCAAAAAAACCTAAAACCACTCCAATCACACTCTTAATCTCATGGTTGTTAGACGGGAAATGATACGGCAGTCTTCAGCAGATGTGACAGCTTACAGGCAACTAAACAGACAGATCTCCAAATGCATGTGGCAGGACTTACGCAACTTCAATACAGCTCGTATTAAAGAAGAAATTAAGGAGGACAAAGGCTCCGAATTCTTTGCCAGAGATCTGTCTGCCAGAAAGAGCTAGCTGTCAAAGCTGAAGACCGAATGTGCCTGTAGTATCGTTTCCGCGAAATCTGAGATTTTCAGTGGGATTGAGGTGTCTTATGGACATCGAGATTGAAGCCACATGCAAAGTAATGATCCATGAGTAAGTCTTATCCGACACTATTCCGATGAAATCCCGAATGTCAGTCTGAGCGAAATTAAAATGACTTTTTAGCACCTTTAAAACAACAAAGTCTTGATAAAGCGTATGTAAAACCAATACTTGAAGTCGTTCGGAGGCTTATTCATTCCGTCCTCCACGGTGACACTACTCCGTTATAGACGTGCACTGGTATTGTTCTATAAAAAAGCGGCAACGTTCTGTTGAAGAACTACGCACCGATCTCTTCTGAGCCGCGTCTACATGCCGTTTTCAAGAGTAATTACTCGACTGACTCTGACTGACGACTGACTGACGACTCGGTGACTTCCAGCCTTCCGGTTTCCGAAAAGGCTTTAGTATCATAGACCTCACACATCCCATTCGGCAAATTGTACAGAAGACCGAAGAGTACCATCTGCCACTTTGCCTTGCGTATGTTGACTACGAGAAAGCCTTTGATTTTGTCGATGTTTTGGCGGTGCT
Source organism: Parnassius apollo (assembly GCA_907164705.1). NCBI lineage: Eukaryota > Metazoa > Arthropoda > Insecta > Lepidoptera > Papilionidae > Parnassius > Parnassius apollo. The sequence continues at coordinate 9,921,577 of CAJQZP010001037.1, forward strand.
ACAGTCCCTTCAGCAGTGCCAATTCGACTATCGAAGTGCTGAAGGTTTTGTACGGTATGGCTACGACGGCTATCTGAGTACAACAGAATCAGAGTATGAAACCCAATCAAATGCAGAGAGGTGCAAGACAGGGTGACGTTATATTCCCACCTCATTGGAAGGCGTTTTCAAGCTACTGGACTGGAAAGGATATGGTATTAATATCAAAGGCGAGTACATCACTCACCTTCGATATGTCGACGATATTGTGGCGGCGCTGTCGTCGCATGGCAAGCGAAACACGCCGAAGCCTAAATCACGCTATCAAAATTCCGAATCATAAACAGTATATATGAAAACACCCGGCCCGACCACCCCCACCCCCCCCGTATCCTTCTCAACCCCACCACCCCCCAAACCCCCCGCCCCCCCCCCAAAAAAAAAAACCCTCTCCCCCCACTCCCCCCTCACACCGCGCACCCCCCCCCCCCCCCCCCCCCCCCCTCCTCCAGAACATCTCTGAACTATCACACGGAGTGTTGGCCGCTCCCCGGGCAGAACACTTTGCTCGGCGGGAGATCTCCCCTTTTCCTTCCACAGCCACAATATATTCCTTATGGTAGAAGCGCTGCAGGACCTAATGACTTCAATAGTGCCTCCCAACAGATAGGTCTTAAGATGAACATGGACAAAACAAAGATCATATGTAGCGTCTGTGTCACACCTATCTCGGTAGTTTTTGGAAGCACTAACGTCGAAGTTGTTGACGAGTTTGTTTACCTGGGACAAAAATTCCGACTAGGTAAGTCCAACTTCGACCAAAAAGTTAATTGACGTATTCAACTCGGCTAGGCAGCGTTCGGGAAATGACGACACATCTACTCGTTAGGTGTACCACAAAATTTTAAAACGAGATTATACAACCAGTGGGTTTTGGCAGTGTTTATTTATTGATCTGAAACGTGGTTCTTTACTGAAGCTTATTAAGAAGCGCTTTATGCCAAACCCGATCGAAGGCCTTCGCTATGTCCAAACTAACGGCCAACGCCTCCCCCTTGGACTCTACTGCCTCCGCCCATTTATGAGTTAGGTAACCCAGAGAATCACCAGCCGAGCGACCGCGACGGAAACCGTACTGGCGGTCACTAATCAGCTGGTGATCTTCATAGTACAGCATGAGCTGGCTGTTAATAATTGATTCCATTATTTTAGAGAACAAGGAGGTGATGGCGATAGGCCTATAGTTGGTCGGATCAGAGCGGTTGCCTTTTTTAGGGATCGGGTGCACGAGGGTTGTCTTACATGATTTCAGGACTACGCCGAGGAAGTAGGAGCACCAGAAAAGTCGCGTTAAAATTGGTGCCGGAGCACTCGTCTTCATCACAATAGGAGGGACATCATCCGGCCCACTCGACTTGTTGACGTCTAGCGAGAGGAGTGCTCTACGCACTGAGTGAGTGCGAGTAAACAGGAAATCCTGCATGGAGCACCGACTCCGCGGGATGTTCGGCGGTATGTTGCCCCCGTCGTAAAGAGTCGAGTTCGACACAAAGAGAGAGCCCATCAGATCGGCTTTGTCCTTTACGGCATGGGCCAGTGAGTCGTCCCCCCTGTGCAGAGATGGCTGAAGTTCCCTTGGACAGCCTTGGCGAGAGACCAGAATGCACGTGTCCCCGAAGGAAGACGAACTAGTTTCTTGCCAATATTCTGCCGTTGTGTTCTGAATTTGCCTTCACAATGACACTTTTGAAGGACCTGGAGGCAGAATTGTACTTCTTTTTAAGAGCGCTGGTATTTGCATCCCGAGACATCGATGCGCGAGCCCAGGCCTGGTAGTACTCCTGCTTATGATGTAGTGCAATTTTGCAGGAGCGACCAAACCAAGTCTAGGTTCTGCCTCCGATAGGTACCGCAGATGATGGAGTAAAAAGTTCCATTTCATGTAGCACGACATCAGCGACAGAATCGGCAACAACGCTGGGTCATCCGGCGAGAAGCAAACCTGCCTCCAAGGATAGAATGCAAAAAAGAATCTGCTGACCTATAATGTCAAACACGGCGGCAACCTGCAGTACGCAACCGCGATGAGAGCCTGAGCACCGTACTCTGGATCAGACAATGGTCCGAGGAGCCTAGAGGGACATCGACGGAGACCTGATATCTGTCCGGATGACAGGTGAAGTGGGAGTGGCAGGTTAATGCCGGCAGACGAAGTGTTTGGCGGTCTACAGCTAGATGGAGTAACGACCTGATAGGACATGCATGCAGTCGATGGTTGCAAGTGGAATCGGAATTAAGGCATTGTTTTGTAATATTGGCTTATACACTGGAAATCGTAAAATATATTTTATTAAATCGCAACATTTCAATAATGATGAGACTGTGTGACTCAGTCTCAACTAGCGACATGAGACGTGACGTTGTGTGCAGGTACCGCGGCGCGGAGCTACAGCTGGTGACGGCGCGCACGCGGCAGCTGGAGGAGGCGCGCGGCGGCGAACGCCGCACAGAGGTGGCGCGCAGCGAGCTGGCGCGCCTTTCCAGCGCGCGCCTCGAGCCCAGCGTGGCGCTGCGCCGACGCGACTTTGAGAGCCGCGCCGCGCGCCGCACCGCGCGCTCGCTCGATGTCCACCCGCACACAGGTTACGTTTTTTTTTTATAGAAGAGGGTGCAAACGAGCATGCGGCTCACCTGATGTTAAGTGACTACCGCCGCCCATGATCAACCGCAACACCAGGGGAATTGCAGGTGCGTTGCCGGCCCTTTAGAAAGGGGTGAGCTCTCTTCTTGAAGGTCCCCAGGTCGTATCGGTCCAGAAAAATCGCCGGTGGTAAACTATTCCACAGAGAGCTCGTACTTGGAAGAAAACTCCTTGTGAAACGTAGAGTGGTGGACCGCCAAACATCCAGATGGTGTGGTGGTATCGCGACGTTTGCCGCGTAGTGCGTTCACGAAATTTGGCGGCTGGGATTAATCCGAACAATTCCTCAGAGTACTACTCCCCATGGTATATGCGAAATACGTGACGCGCTCTACACACAATTGCACTAGCTGCACCAACGTTTCTTTGGGTTCCTCTGGTTCATCACACCAATATACAATTTTTATTTTCGGACTCTATTATTGCTTACGATATATCCTTTTTAAAATTCATATTTTTAACTAAATACCTCTCTTTTCACAGAATTAGAACATGAAACTATAACCCTCGGTAGCAGTCTGTCAGGAAACCAGTTGATGATCACAGGAAGCAAACACCTGCATTGCCCTCCTCCAGAAGAATATGTGCCCGGTAAGCACTATATTATTTGTAGGGAGATTTTAGTTAGATCATACTACATTTATATATCATTTTTATTATAGCTTTACCTTTTTTAATTTATTTTTTTATTTTTACAGAAACAGAAAAAGTTCAGATGCGAACTAGGTCAAATAGCACCGGAAGCGAAGGATTACCCATTAGAAGACATCATGCCACAGGTAAAATAATATAACTTTATTTTGTTTCTTTTAAATTATTTATGTATGTATTATTGCGTTTTTATATATTTATCTATTTTGTGGTTTGCGTTATACGTATATTTTATTAAAATGCCTAGGTAAGTTATTATTGGATCCTGATAAAATCATATTTGACACGTGCTTTGCTGCATTTTCACAATTTTACAAAAGGAAACGAATATTTTTATACAACATTAGTTTAAGAAACGCTTATGGTGCCAAAAATATTTAGGTACAGTTTACTGACAGATTACGTTTTTAATGATATTTTTGACTGTGATACGACTGCAAATAGTTATTGCTTTTATTTATGCACCAGTCGTTTTATTTTCATTGTTATCATGCAGTTCTGGTAATCTCTAGTTTATTTTTAGCAAAGCAATTTTTTTGTCAAACAAATATTTTATTTCTATAATACTGGCTCTCACAATGAACCTTAGAGTGCTCCCAGACTGTTGTTGTAAAGTTATAACTCTTGAACTGTTATTCTTACATCGTCTATACATCTAAAATACGCTTGATACGAGTAAGATATGTGTCAATTCACGTAATTTGTCTTAAGAAAACAATTATTAAATAACTGTAAATTAGTTATCACCACTGATTTGATTCGGGTCTACTGTCGGTTTTTTCGCGATAAAACGTAATCTATTGGTGATAAGTCTAGCACGAAGCTCGCTTCACGGCTACGTTCTTAGCCGTTGAAGATGTAACAAATGCTACTGACGCAGCCGCTTATCTAACGGCACTGTTACGCCCCCCCAAAGATGGCAGTCACGCGAAGCGACGTATGGGGCTGAACAGGGAGCAAATGGAAGAGATGAACCGCGTGTCGCTGGGCGGCGCGGGGGCGGGCGGGGCGGCGCGCCCCACGCACTTGAGCCTGGCGCCGCGCTCCGACTCCACGTCGGCTGCCACCTCGCCCTCGCCGACGCCCAGCACGCCCCACGACTCAGGTCCCACGCGATGGCCCATTTTTGTACGCTCCCAGTCCCGGCAACTCCCTCCTGCCTAACTCCGTTGTCCCTATTAGTTATTTTATTATTTACCCTAATAACCCCTATTTGTTTACCTTTATCCCCTTTGACGCAAATCGAGCTGTTGCTTTTTTAACTTTTAAAACGAATCCATTAACTAATAACGTATCGGCTTACATTATATTACTCTGTTTTCATCTGTTTACACAATAAATGTAACATATTCGAAATTACATTCAGAATTAATGTCATCAAATATTCGTACAATGCGATTCAAATAAGAATAGGAACGTCAGTGACCTCGAATGACCGCGATCTGTCAAGTGTCACTCGAAATGTACGGCTTGCAAAGAAATTGAATTTTCACTTTTATATTTATTTAACTGAGTCTTAGTATTACCAAATCCATCTGAGCCATAATTAGTTTTAAAAATAATTTGACGTTGTTTCAATTTCTATTTTCATATTTGACAACATTTTGCCAAAAAGTCAATTAATAAATTAAATAGATTAATTACATAAAAAATAAAAAAGATATTTAATAAATTAAATTAATTATATAAGTTCTAGATTCCGTTTAAAACGTTCTCTTTCATAGTTCTTTTGTATTTATTTGTAAATAAATATTATTTCAAAAATATCTTTATTATCAAAAATATCTTTTTTGCTCACCCTTCTAACTAGTTTGGAGAAACATCCATGACGTCACAATATGGTGCCAGATCGTTCCAATTCTTATTCGAATCGCATTGTACTTAAACATTTAATTTTCACTGTTAACAGTACTACTAACGTTCATAAAAAATTACATGTACAAAATCTGCTTTCATAATACCGTAATTAACTCGATTTGCATCAACACTTCAAATGAACTCCTTCGTAACACTTGTGATCCTACCTCTGGAGCGTTATGACATGAACTATCTTTCGCTAATCTCGGCCATATTAACGGAATGCATTTTGTGTGCTTCTAGGTGTGCTACTAATTACAACTAACCTTGCGTGTATATTCGGTGTTAATTGTATTAACAACTTATTATTACTACCAATCTCTGTTAGGAAGCTTTAACAAACGATTCTTCGACAGGTTTTGCTGACGATCTGGTAACAAGAAGACAGAAGAAGGATGCTCAACTGGGCGGTCAGTACAACGTCTTTGTTATTATTATTGTGAAGTATTAATAGTGTTCTTATCTGGTTAAGTTGTGTAAATATATAAAACTAAATAATAAATATACAAAAATATTCATTAACTATAGTAAAATAAATAAATAAATACTCGTATCGTATGATTTATTAACTTATTGTTTATTACATTCAATGAACAACGATATGTATTTATTTAAATAGAAGAAGAACGTGCCATGCGAAGGGTGTCGTACCTGAAAGCTACATGGGGAGACAGGCTGCACTTAGACAGCGATGTGGAACAAGACTCTGAACATCTCTCTCAAAGAAGGTATAAAACCGAATCTATTGTTACATGAAGCATCGACACCTGTTTCTTTCAACCACTGGTCTTTTATATATTCCACTTTCGATCAATCTGAACGCACTATTGCGCGGCAATATTTAGACAAACATTTTTGATTAAGTTATACAGTGGTAGAAACAAACAGATATTTGAGATTTCTATTTATACTTGTAAAGTAGATTTGTTAGTTAACTTTGAAATTTATAATATAAATTTAACATTGTTAGCATCTGTATGCAGATTAAAATAAGCATATGACTTTCCCCAACTACTATCCTTATTTTATATTTTATGTGTTGTAGATAGACTCCAAAATACATTTGTTTAGTTAGTATGTAACCTTACATTTATGTCTACATCTAACATTTGTTTTGTTCACATCAAACGTTTCCTATCTCGTAAAAATATTAAAATTTAATGGACACATGAAATTGGACTTGATATTGTTATGGTTTGTAACAAACGCAGTGCATATCGCAAGTGGCGCCCTCCTCGTTTCACGGACGACATAACGCCGCTGCTGCGAATATTCGACCCCAATGCAACACTCCCCGCCCGGTATGTTGCATGGCGTCGCTGCTAGATGGCGCTTAAGGGTGTGCAATAAAATTTTACTGCATAACAGATGGAGCTATTAACGATTAAGCGTAGAAAAAACCGAGCAAAAATTTTAATGACAAATTTTTATAATTTAATCCTAAAGAGCCTTGTAAACTTGTGAATTATATGCTCTTTGGAGTCTTGTATTGCATTTGCCTTCATTGTACCCCTTTTAACATCACAAATTCATATATGCAAAATATTGTTACTGGAACAGAATTTCTGCTTATTTTAAATAAAGTTTAAAATTCCATCACAATTTTTTAAATAAGACTGAAGATTTTTGTGTATTAATTTTTGTAAATTGCATGCAATAATGATTTATGAGCATTTTTGCATTAAGTGTGTCATGATATGCTCTAGGCTCTAGCGTACGTTTGTGGCATGTTTGTTGTTTGTTGTCTGTTGTATTCATTAAGATAAATATTTTGGTTCTGCTAATAATTTTAGAAATGTAATGCTGTTTTATAAGAATATACATTAGCTAGCTGCAGTAAGTATCCTATTTTAAGAATTATAAATGTATTTATCTTTTTTTAAAGGTTGAATTATAGGTAAGGTATGTAGAATAATTCTTTACGCGTGATTATTCTAATATTTTTATTATATTTCAATGCTTGTTATTTATCAACAAGTTTCGTAAAGAATTAGGACACCGTATAGAAAAATGAGATGTTTAGTGGCGATGTAAAAGAATCGACCACCGCATGTCGCATAAGTGTGTCGTGAGTGGTAACGGAGGGAAATGAAACAGGGGATCGGCTGCAATATCTTCCTGATAGCAACTCAAAATATCCTATGCATAATTAATAAAATTGCTGTTGCCAACCTACTTGCCAAGCGTCGTAACTATGCCTATTATCCTCACTATCAGACAATTTCTAGGAGGTTTATGTTCAGCAGTATGAATGATAGAAAATCAGTCAAGATAGTGAAATCAGTGACAATACTATCGCACTTGCACTGGTATTGTGTGTGCACTTGCACTACTTATGTAACAACAGTATACTATATTTTGGGTTGGAAATATTTGAATGAATTATGTTATGTTATCACTGATTGAAATGTAGGGAAAATTACAAACATACATCTAAGGCACTCGCTGAAGGTTTTCCGTGCTTGCCACTAGCGTCACTTCGATCGATGCGTGACGTCATATATATATACATACATTTTTTCATTATTCATTACAATTGCTAATAGGCTTAGTAATTGAAACTGTCATAATATAATGAATATTGCTATGGTCATTGTTTTGACGTTACAACAAAGATGTCCCCAAGATTAACTGAGTGCATCATACTAAGGCGATATTTTATGCTATAGTGCGGAGAAGCAGGGAGAGGACGGTGCGGAGGAGGGCGCGAGCGAAGCCGAGCCCGATGTGCAGGGACACGTGCAGGTCAAGATGGTGGTCAGCAACGGAAAGGTACGTGTTTTCTTAATTGCATTTTACTAGTAAGATACCAATATTTTTACTTAAACCAAAACCTTTGAAAAGTACTAACTTAATGATCTACGTGGTTTTAATTTTTGTTTGATCTTATCTTAGTAGTTAATATTTTATAGAACGTTGAAAAGAGCGAGTGGCTAGAAGTGGATAAAATGACGGGGTGGATATTTTTTAGTGTAAATTAATATTTAGAGTGATTGTCTAAAACAAGACGTACTGTCCACAGCGCGCCAGCGACAGATCGTGGAAACAAGTGTGGGCGGTTCTGCACGGGACCAAGCTATACCTATATAGGCACCATCCTAGTCAGGTAAGTCGTATTAATTTATTCTTAACTTACCGTACATCGATATCGTTGGGTTACTGCCAAAGACTATTATATTCTCTATGGTTACTGCACATTAAGCTACTTTATACACAGGTACTTACCTATAATCGTTGTTTATCGCTTGCTTAAATTAAGTATTAATTATTTAGATAATTTTTCGTTGTGTATTCAGTGAAAAAAGAGAAAAAGAGCAATATTAAACATTTCTTAAAGGAGACAATAATTTTTGGGTACACTAGAAATTTTAACGTAGTTTAAGCTTTTACACATTAAAAAGATACCAATTTAGTACTATAGTAAATTGGCTAAAGATTTTATGAAAATCTAACCGGAATCATGATAAATATTACAATTAAGAATTAATACATATAACCGCCGTCTGTTTATTCGTGAACTGTTTTCTCCAGAACTACTAAATATATTCTTTTAGTAGTTCCGAAGAATCCACCAAGTAATATTTTAGATTTTGAAGAGCCTACAACTTTATACTTTTTTTTATTGCACAGTGCAACAGTGCACTATTATAAATTATAATATGGAATATAGATAAAAACTACTAGACAGTCGCAAAGATTTTAGGTTATAGTGAAATTACCGTTAATTTATCAGTATTCCTGTTAGATATGGTAAAACTAATGTTACTATTGTAATCTAGTAATTATAAGGAATAAATCGACGTGCTTTTCATTATGTTACGTTACAATTTGTGGGCTCTTTCTCCATACAAAAGCAATTGGTCGCCTTTATGTTGATTTTTATGAGTCTAAATGCCCGACTGCAGTGATGTAACTAATTATTACATGATGTATTTCATTTATAATTATACGGTTTATTTAGAATCTACATAATAATAACTTCTTGAGATATTTAACACGATATACTTGCTTATTTTTTATATGACCTTTCTGCTGGCTTAATGTAATTTACGTTATCTGTGCCCAATGCATGGATAAATGAATTTATGGGGTAAAAACTTTTACAAAGTTTAATTTTAATAGATATAAATTGTGTATGTTTTGTAATTAGTAAAATGCTAGATTTGACCTTTATATCACAGGTACAGTTTTAAACGCTGTACAAAGTAACACATTGAATTATGCTGTAAATGTGGACCTTACTGCTATTGTTATACGGAATGTTGATGATATTTGGTAAAGAGGAAATGTTTGTTTAAAGAATATTTGTATTCGTTGTATTATTACAAAGTGTGTGCAAATATTTTTAACACGGCACTTAGCGCATGATGTAACCGTATTAGTGGAATTCACGAAAAGTTTGTTTTATTTGATTATATTGTTGCTAGGTCTGGTACACAGAAACATTGCTAATATTTGTGTATTACGCCTTTACGGTGTTTCAATATAGGTTATTTGACACATTATTTAATAATACTATTTGCCATACAACGCAAGTTAATACAAATAAATACTAATTTAGCGATCTTATATGCCTAATGAATAACAAATCCCGAACTTGAAGGCTATTCTAAGTGAATATAATTACTGTAGAAATATAATGCCTTAGCGTTAAAATTCATCACGCGTAAACCGAACTATATAGTGTCTTGCGTATCATAGATTTTTAAAATCTCTTTCTAGAATTTTCTTTTTGGTGTTTTATTATAATCCCTCTTGTCTCATCAAAGTGAATTTACATTGGATCGCGCAAAATAAGACTTAGAGTGGATTTCAAAGTACTGTGTATGTCATATACATCCTAAGTTCTAACCAAAGGATCAAACCTCTGAATCTCGACGTATAATCCCGTTGTCATATAAAAACATCATGACTTCTTATATTTACTCGAACTCTACACATTGATTAGAACTACTATTACGAATTATATCGCGTTTAATTTTAAATGATTTTTAATTCCCGAATTTTCGGGTGCTTTCCTGCACCCATTTTTTCACTGGGTACTGAAAAAAAAATCATTTAAAATTAAACTCGATAAAATCCGTAAAAGTAGTTTTAATCAAGGAGTACATCACTATACTTTACACCCTATTTTGACTTTTCATTGAATTACCCACCGAATAACTTACCCACGTTTAAAAATATCAACAGCCAAAATTACCCTCATGCTTAGAAGTTCTAATAGATCCTGTAACAAGATGATAACGAATAACTTTCCGCCCGCACGCTAAAGGCACACCTGGCTTCCTTTGCGCGCTTGATAGTCTCCATGTCTATGCAAAATTAGGGTAACCAATATTAAAAAGAGACAGATATTAAAAGGGATTTGTAAATCTTATTTTGCTATGGCTATATTTTTTCGTATTTTTCTTGATGTCTCAAAAACTGGCACATCGATTCTGTATAATTTGTTCCATTATTCTACTGTCTCGTTAGGCTTTTTTACGTGGTAGAGCCACGCTGCTATATTATGGTTGTAGCATGAATGGGTCGGTTCGACCGGGGAAGGAGACCACGCTCTCACAGTAAACTAGCGTAAAATAGCAGCTTAATGCTGCTGTGTTTCGTATGGTGAGTGTAGAGAACCGGAGACCCTTTTTACTGGCATTGAGGCATTTCATCTTAGTCCTTAGGGGTGACAACGCACCTGCATTTTGATTCTTAATCAAAATGTAGATGTCTATGGGCCACAGCATCCACTTCCCATCAGGTGGACTGTGTGCTCGTTTGTCACCCTTATCGTATAAAAAAGGCTAGCTGATGTTGTGTAATCCCAACTTCTCGGATCAGGCCAAAATCATTTATTAGGTTTTCCTGTGGAAAATTTCTAAGTAGCAGCCGGGAGTCAGAAAGTTGGCGGGGTTTCACTCCCATACCTCGAAAAGAACTTAAAACCGGTGGTCCTGCCCTTATCTCTTGTCAGTCCTTTAAGAGTACAAGAGTAAGGGAATAGGGAGTGTCTCTGTGCATACACTTGTGCACTATAATCCTGTACTGCACAGTCTCCACGGAGACTAGTCGTAATGACCGAAATTCGGCCTGGATGACATTAGTTAACCATTGATTGATTATTATTATAATTTTATAAAATATCAACGTAAGTTTCATCTATTCGATCTTTGAAATTAAAAACTTAAGTCTTATTAAATTACTTCATCGCCTTCATCAGTCCGCAGCAATTACTGCTGGGCATAGGTCTCGTTTAAAGCATGGAGTCCACTTTTCGATTGGACCACTTAAATACCACGCAAATATAATTGGACTTAATTTCAAAGCTTCTTAAAAATTGGTAATTGTTGTCGAGAAATCTAGACGACTATTTTTTTTTTGATGAATGTACATGAGTAACAAAAAATAACTTGAGTATCGTAAAAAAAGCTAAAAAAAAACTTTATATATTATTAAATATATACAGGTTGACAGTCATAATCGTGTAGTTTAGGTTTTAATTTAATTAAAAAAGCAAAAAATTTTGGATAGCATAACAGCAGTAGTTTGGTCAACTGTAAATGTAACGGACTATACCGCGAGCCGCGACATGCGTCAGTGCGAACACCTGGCTATCTCATATTATATATCAAATTTAATACGTTAACTAAGACATTAAAATAAATTGCATAAAAGTTTTTGGATGATATGAAAATTTTAATTTATTCGCATTTGCAACACCTGGTTGTAAAAGTAGCTAAGCGAATGTTGTTTGTTTTAATAATTCGATTAAAATTGATACATTTATACATTTAATCTATAATTACAATTTAAGTTCATTGTCACGTATCAAAGTACTCTTACTGTTAATTCAGACGTTACTTTGGAAGTAGTGATTGATAGAGATGGGACGGGTACCCGGTGTGGATCCGGTACCCGGCGGGTCCGGCAATTTTTCAGGATCCGGCCGGGTATCGGGTAATGGCGCCGGATACCCGGCACTGCCGGGTAATTAGGTCTAAGATGAAATTTAAAAAAAGTTATTTCAAAAACGGACATTTATTTCAATTAAACATGAATCAGTAGAAGAATTAATATTCAAAAGAGATAAATTATGGTGAAGAAATACAAGCTGTTCAGCACGATCGGAGTCAAGTCTGTTGCGCTTTTTCTCATAGATATTACCAACCTCCGAAAAGAGGCGTTCACTATATACGGAGCTGGCGGGAGTCGTTAAATATCTAATTGCGAGATTTTTATAATAGGGTAGTGACCCATATCATCGGCCCACCATTTATAGGGATTTATCTACAATCTCTTGCTGAGTTGAGATACTGATCTAATTCAGCCACGGCTGAGTTTTTGGAGGAGTTCTGGTTAATTTCTGATTCTTCGGCCGCCTCTTCGAAACAGGCCCAAAACCAATTATGTGTTTCAGCATCCAATCTCGACCTCTTTCCTGCTAGTCCTGTCTCGTTGTCTGATTCCTCATCGTCCCTCTCCTTCCTAACTACCGAGCGTCTGCCGGCCGGCAAGAACGCGCGAGGCGTGGACCGCTTGACTTGACCGTCAGTCTCAGTCGCGCCCAAACAGGGAAACGGAATGTACGTCTTTTCATGCCGAGTAATTTTATAAGCTTGCTAATTTTATTTAATAAGCTTGCACCGGGTACTCGGTTGCCGGGTACCTGGCAAAAGTAGGATCCGGTGCATTTCTAGTGATTAGTATCTATTCAATCAAATAAGAGCCGTAGTAGCTCAGATGCTCACAAGCTCAGATGGTTAGCGCTCGCTGTAAATTTCATAGTACGCAGCAAACCGGGTTCGATTCCCGCCGGCACCAATGAAATTTTTAATTGCAATTTTAAATGCTGATTTACCTCGTGCTCGGCGGTGAAGGAAAACATCGTGAGAAAACCTTTATGTCTGAGAAAAAAGAAAAAGATATATATACGAAGACATGTGAATTTTGCCAACACGCATTGGGGCAGCGTGGTGGACAATTCCTTTCCCTAAAATCCTCTCAGAAATGAGCGGAGGCCGATGCCCAGGAGTGGGACGTGTATAGGCTTTAACTAACTAACAATAAAACTAGGCGATGTGAATGTAAAATCTATTTGGCAATTTCGCGTCCAGAGACGCAACACAACATAATATGCTATTGGTCTTAAAGGGATAGTTATGTCATATAATGTTAATAATTGCTGATAAACTTTATAAAAACAATACGTAACAAATTATAGATTATGAAATAAATTTTAGATACCCAAAAATTCCTTAAAGCCCTCTTATGCTAATTTATCAGAGTTCCATTACATTCGAAGGAAGCGTTAAATTGTCATTACACCACACCCACGCATCACTCAAACCGAAAAAACAACGTTACTATGTCAGAAATTGTGGGAGAGACAACTGCCGAAGGTTGTTACGAACGGCGGCAATTTTATATCATGCAAAAACAAAGCGAGAGATAGTTATGCGATTAAATCGTTTATTTGATGCACTTATGCGTCATTTTTCTGTAAATGTTCGCTATAAAATGTAACTAGCAATTCTAGATCTAATTGTTGTAGATTCGGCTCATCCGTGACATGTTCAGCGCACGTAGTTAGTCTACTTTTACTTTCTTAACTTTCTCTGATGTTAGGATATATTAACCAATTAAGTGCTTCTATAGGATTAAAGTAATTGTGTTGCGAGCACAGGTATGCCGAAAAACAAATCAACAAATGCAAGAGTTTCACGCAATAAATTGTGTGATTAGAAGAATTTTGATCCTGAAGTCGAGCAATTTCATAAAACACTTTTATTGTAAATCCTAATTTCACTGTTCTGACCGTCTCTTGCTTTGTCGTGTGCTTGGCAGTGAAGTAATATCGTGAACAAGTACACAGGTAAGTATATGATGTTTTACTAGCCTGTAATACATGGGCCTCTCATCATCTCAGCGAATGGAAAGAGTTTGCTATTGGCCACGCTTAGCGGGTAGATTAATCGTAGTAACCGATGAACGGTGTGTTATACACCGACATCTATCGAAGAACCACTTTCTAGCCTTTCCCATCGCCTCCTTATTACACCCATCTGGCGGCTCCTAGTACAAATTGGGAATGATGGATTATTTATCTTCACACGGAATAAGTACGTTAGATCAAAGTATTCCAGGTCAAAGAAAACCGTGTAGTGGCGGTGTAAGAATATCCGCTAAATATCGTCCCGTGAGCGTTGTGAAAAGCGACAGACGGCACTGAGACAGGAGGTGGGCAGCACCGTCTTCCTGATAACAACTCAAAGTTATTAACGCCGTGGTTGCCAACCCGCCTGTCAAGCGTGACGACTATGGCAAAATCTCCCCCCCCCTCTCTCCATGAAGCAATATTTTTTATAGGATAGGGTGACAAACGAGCACGCAGTCCACCTGATGGTAAGTGGTTGCTGCGGCCCATAGACATCTACATCTATCCTCGATTACAAATCAAAATGCAATGTCACCCGTGAGGACTAAGATGGAATGTCTCGTTTCCAGTAAAAAAGGTTCTCCGGTTCTCTACACTCACCATACGAATACAGCAGCAATAAGCTACTATTTTACGCTGGTGTTCTGTGAGAGCGTAGTCCTTCCCCGATCGAGCCGACCTATTCGTGCTACAACTATACTACTAATATAACTTCAGCATGGCTCTCTCTACCATGTATAAACAACCAACGTACCAATCTATGGGAGCGGCCTATGTTCAGCGTTGGACTTTTATTAGCTGTAGTGGTAATTCCAGGTTTAGTCCTCGCGTCCCCCTAAGCGATGTAATTTTATTAATTTATCATACTTCTTGCCATCATAATAAATAAATAAATAAATAAAAAGTAGTTCTGGTCTTATAAATAAGGATAATATTGCTTGAAACTTGCCCAGAAACTTATTACTTATATAGAAAATTGTTTATCAAAGAACACCGTCAGCGGTTAGTAAGTTTCACAACTATTATAAGTACTTTTAATAAAGTGAAGAGATTCCTAATTTAAAATTTCAACTAGTATTCCCATATTTTTATTAGAACTAAGAAAATTAAAGGGGATTAATGTGAAATTCAATACTTTCATGTTCATAATCAGCCAGTTTATTGTACGGCTGACCTGCTTGCTTGTTGTGAGGTAACGAGTTGGTGGGAGTATCAGTTGAATATTACGATTTTTAATTTCATTTAAATATTCGTCGATAAAACTTTAGTATACATCGTATGAAATGACTCGAAGCACCGCATTGACATTAAGAGAAATAAATGAAAACGTCTTGGTGACTTTTGAATGTAATTTGACTAAAAGTACGTAGTATTATTGTTTATTCTGTGCTAAAAGGCTAGGCATTTAGATGAAATCCAACTTTTAGTAACTTCGTGGCCTCTACTTAACCCTCGGGGCTCATGATGTATGTGTAAAATAATGTCCATAATCTTATGTCTAGAAACACTTGTTGTTGTTGTGTAAAATGAAACCAAATCTAATTTTAAATGTCTTGGTACATAAACAAAACGATTCATTACAATTACCTACTGTTCTCAGAGTTTAACTCAATAATATTGAAATAGATATTGCTTTCTATTTATGGCAAATCTTTGGCTACCACTCAAATGTTTTTTATTATGATAATGCGCGATTCAATTATGATCGGTTGATCGATCAATTCCAATCGATTACCTACTTACCGGACGTTAAAAAAGTGAGCTTCGAGATTGAATGCGATTTAAGTCCATTTTCGATGTGTTTTTTGATGATCGATGATTTGTATATTACCTATATATATAATACCATATACCATACCATAATGGTATAGTATTACCTATATATGAAAAGATATGTAACGTAATTCTATCCTTTTCCTTCATATAGTGATACGTCCCTTGTTACTCTCTTTCAATCTAATATGTGCATCGTAATAAAAATACCGCTTAGTATGTAGATTTTAAAATTTATAACAACTGTTTATTTCGAAGGTACAAAAACTTAATTATTATGAAACAGGTAGACAAGGAAACATTAATATTATTTCAACAATAATTTTACGAGACTATTTAAAATTTGCAGTAATTAATAATATACCTTATAAATTACACATGTCTCTTAATTGACATTTTGGTAGTGATGTTTAAATGGTGATGTCTTAGATATATAAATACGATAATGACCAATAGTGGCAAAATTCAAATCTTTGTTCATTTTTGTATGCTTATTTTAGATAGGTATTTAGAAACTATTATACTAGGACTTATTATAATATCTATCAAAATTAAACCGGATCTAAAATTGCAAATATAACCTACTTGAGAACAGGTCTAATATTAAAATTATTTATATCAATAAACGGAACACGAAGCAAGCATTGTGCTAGGTACATACTTAGGTTACAAATTAACAAAGAATCAGTCGCGCAACTTTTAATTGCGAGACATTATACTTCGATAAATAGTAATTTAATAAATGATTATCAGGTTAGAATTGGATCTAGATTACGTTTTGTAGGACGTGAAGACGTTTCTTAAGGAAGTACGTCTAGTAAATAGCGACAAAGAAAACGTATAATACCCACGCAAGTAATAATAAAATAAAAAGTAATTTAGATCAACACTCAGCAGCTTGTTTAGCAGGATGGTTGTCCGTTAATCGTAGTCATGACAGTTGTGAAAGAAAGTTATGTTCGATAAGTCTGGTCTGGTTGAGTTGTGGTTGTCCTCTCGTGTCTCTATGCTGCCATCGGAGCTCTTCGCCGGTCTCATCGGATTAGCCCTATCACGGTTATCAGAGGTTATGTTTTGTTAGGTTGCATAAACATTATGGAAACGTCTCGTAGAGCGATCTTAACTTATCTTTGTGACAGGCGTCGCTTATCGCCGCAAGCAGAGATTTGTGGTACGAGGCGCGCAGCTGTTGTCAAACGCGAGGCCGTAATACATCATCATCCAGAAAAAATAATAAGCGGGCGACAATTTGTAATGAGTTTAGGTAGGAACCCGGCCTATTAACTGGTCGAACAAATTAGTAGGAGATAGTGAGTATGGTGTATTAGCTCGTAAACTTTTGGCGCCTTTTTGGAGAATCAATCTTTCAATTTCCTCCCGTAGGCACTTTATGAGTGTAAGTACTATGAGATATGCCAAAAAGATCTTATGACTTTCGAAAGATAGCGATATAAGCATTTCGTTTAACCCAGGTTAAAATACCTAGATCACGTCGGTAAGTAAGTCTTAAGTTGCGCAAACGTCTGGTACAATTCACCTGCCAAGCGTGATGATAAAGGCAAATACTCTCTAAAATGGGAGACCCATGTCAGTCAATCAGTGGACTTATAAGTTCTGATCAAGGAGACTATACTTGTTAAACTATTTTATCATATTATGCTCAGATAACAGTGAAGTAAAGGCAAAGTTACATCCTCGTCTTAATTTTATGAGAGTTTTAGGGCAATAAAGTGTCTGCTATGGCAGAAATTGCTAAATTATTTTTTTTAATTTCTCGGACATCCAGATTTTCTCACGACATTTCTCACACCACCGTACATAAATATAAGCATTTAAATCGCAATTAACAAACTCATTGGTACCGGTGGGGATCGAACACGGGTTCGTCGCCTGCTGAGAAATTTACGCCGAGCGCTTAGCCCCTGAACTATGGCACAGTTAACAGTTAAGGAGTTTTATGAAACGGTTTACTGTGTACTGTTAACTGGAAACTTCTTTACGTCCGATTACAATCGGAGCGTCTTCAAGGCAATATAAGCTTTTGTTACTCTTTGATTGTACGATCGACTATCAGGGCTTCATCTCCACTATAATAATGATATACTAGACGACCTTTTTTACTGTCTGGAAAAAATAGGGTGTAACATGTGAACGGAGTAGAAGCCTATGACACAAAAATTTTGAATTAAATAAATAAATTAATTAAAATCTAATGAAATTCAAATCATATCCACCCTACTTTACGAATCTTTGACCTTCTCACTTCACAGTGTAATAGGCTCAAGGGAAAGGGGCAAAGTACACGTTTATTCAAAAAAAAAAATCAAAAGGTTAATTCGT
Source organism: Parnassius apollo (assembly GCA_907164705.1). Taxonomy (NCBI): domain Eukaryota; kingdom Metazoa; phylum Arthropoda; class Insecta; order Lepidoptera; family Papilionidae; genus Parnassius; species Parnassius apollo. The sequence continues at coordinate 9,939,801 of CAJQZP010001037.1, forward strand.
AAATTTTGTTTTTATTTTTTGTAAAATATTAGTGCCGTAGCCTTCTACTCCGTTCACATGTTACACCCTATTTTTTTCCAGTCGGTAAAAAAGGTCATCTAGTATATACTTACCACCGGGATTTGAGATTGTAATATTATTGTTGTATATATTGCACTAACTTATAGTTGGTAAAATAACAATAGATCCTCTGAATCTGTCAACGTGATTATAATCGATAATTGTTGCAATTTGTAAGAATCAATTAATAATAATAATTTAAACGCACAAAAGTTTAAAAATGTTTCCAACTAGGGCTTCATACGGGTGATTTCTGGATCTCGACAACAGCGCCACTTGCCGGGTCCAAATGTGAACATAAACCGTCCAGGTACCCATTCATATACACATAAAAAATGATCAAAATCGGTTAGATGGTTTCAAAGTTTATAACGGACATAGGTAGATACATTTTTTGTGTTTTATATATTCCCAATTAGTGCAATATATCATTGTTTTTTTAAACATCTACGTTTTGTAATATATTATTTAGTAGGGTGTTCCTATATAAGTCTTATAGTATGGTTTCTCGTCGCGTATCATTTGTTCGTTTTGTTTGGAAGCTTTTTAAATATTAAACACGTCAGGCGACAACCATAACGCGGTGGCCCATTGTTCAGCACGTGCCTACGTCAAATCAGTCAGGTGCGGACACGACGTTGATTCACATACGGCCTTGATAAGTGTAAAAGATGCCTCAGTGGGCCATTGTTGTGCACAACGCCAGAAATAAACATGTTGTGTGGTAAATGAAAATATGTTTATTTTGTCACTGGATGAACGCACTTTACGTGCCATGCTGCAGCTATAATATGGTAGTAGCTGGAATCGTTTGGCGCGACTGGTAAAGTAGGTTTGCCAGATCGGTAGACCAAAATATATGGACAAATTTTGAGAAAGTCGGGATTTTGGTGTCGGTGTCGGGCGAAATGGATATAAAAAATAAAGTTTTTTTTTTAAATTAATAAGCTACAAAAAGTACTTTAAACAAAACCAATTTAAGTACAATTAATATTTAGATTGCCACATGTATATATATGGCTTTGGCCTTTACTAGAGTCCACCAATTTAAATCCATTAGTAGTATTCAGAAAATATTTAAAATTCAAACAATTTATTCCAAAGTCCTGTTGAAATACTAACTAGCTTTTATTAATTCAAAGACCATACATTAACTTTCCGAGGAACTGTTTGTCTGGAGATTTTGAATTTTTTCTGTAGTCTGGAGATCATTAAAAATATCGGGAGGATCCAAACGAACCCCGGCCATCTGGCAACCCTAGAAGGACCCCGCTCTCACAGAATACCAGCGTGAAATAGCAGCCTAATGCCGATGAGTATCGTATCATCGTATGGCGAGTGTAGAGAACCGGAGACCCGTTTTACTCGTAACGAGGCATTACATCTTAGTCCTCAGGGGTGACAATGCATCTGCATTCAGATTCTTAATGGAGGCGCAGCACTATCAGGTGGACTGTGTGCTCGTTTGTCACCCCCTATTCTTCTATAAAAATGCATTTTGAATGAGATAAACACGAATCTTAGGGAAAGACGAATCTACAAAGATTGTAAGTCATTGAAGGCGTTAATCGTTAAATTTGGATGAAGTTATTTTTTTTATTTTCTTTTAAAATAGAATATTAACAATGATATAAACATTACTAATATTCCTCTTAACCACTCGTAGTAATCTTAAATTGCTTGTACTTGTATTACGACCGGTTCACGCCAGTAGTCGAATGGTGGATTCGAACCCACGACCCCTTTGAGTTCGCGGTCCGCGCCCTGCCATTAGGCTACTGTCGCTTTTAGTTTTTTAGTTGCAGTGTAACTTTATATTTAATAATGTAGTTCCCAAATTCCACGATCCAAAAATGGAATTAAAAAGTTCATATCTACCCTATATGCTGAATCGTATCCTTGCTGAGTAATTTTATATCGAATTTCGGATTATTCAAACAAACATTATTTCTAAGGATATACGTCAACAGATTTATTAAGATTTCAGGTTATGCGTAGGAATGACCCGATTTTAAATAAGTGCAGGGAACCATACATTTTTAATGGAGGGTTTTTCCACTGCAACGTAAGAAATGTATAGCGGGTGTTTATCTAATGTAGCTCACCGCACTTTGATGTCTAACATAAGCGTAGTGCATTGTTTGTGTGTGTCAATGGATCTGCGTACGCGCTGACCTCAATGGGCTTTCTGGGAAAAATATTACCGCACGCTACAAGCAAATGCGCTGAAATTATAGCGTCTGAAACTTTAGAGTTTAGAGTAGGTATACGTTATGTTTTCGCTGCTATTTTGTTATCTTTTATATAGAGATAATTAAGAGAAAACAAAATAGCAGCCTCTTCTAAAGAATTGTGGTAGCTCAGCTCAGGTTTAGCGCTCGCTGTAAATTTCACAGTACGCAAGCAACCCGGGTTCGATCCCCGCCGGCAGCCATGAAGTTGTTAATTACAGTTTTAAGTGCTGATTTTTACCACATGTTCGGCGGTGTAGGACATCATCGTGAGGAAACCTGCATAAAATAATGTAATAAAATAAAAAATATTCTTCGAAGACATGTGAAATCAGTCAACACGTTTTTTTTTTGGGCAGCGCGGCGGACACTTTCTTGATCTTAAACTCTCTTAAAAGTGAGAGGAGGCCTGTGCCCAACAGTGGGACGTATCTGGCTCACACTATATAACTTTTAATAGTTATATAAAACCTAAAGTGTGTTTTGTTGGCGCACCCAAAGCTATGCAGCTAGTGCTGCAGTAAGAGAGCACCCGACTGTGAAGCATTTCCTTATCAATCCTCAGGAGTCACAATGCAGCTGTAGGCTGCTTCATTTGCAGTCCAAGTGTTCATAGGTGCAGTTGACACTTAACATCGGCCAAAGTTTCAGCTCGTTTACCCTCATCCCTTGCTATTATAAAGAAGTGGAAAACTTAAAAATGCAATATTTTTACTTTTTTTTAAGCCGGTGGCAGTCTTTTTGATGGTAAGAGTGGTAATGTTTAGTGGTGGTATCCGACGATGGTAAAGCGCACGGATTTCGTGTAACAAAAAAACCTTTCTTTTATATATTAATTGATTTAAGATATATTTTGTGCTTTCCAAAAATATATTAGACCTTGATATACGTAGTTCCTTAAAAAGAGAATCGACGAGGCGTAAATAAACCCTTCGCTTCTATTGGGTTCGCTAGTTCGGAATACACTCGACCTTAAACATCTCTTACCATTCGAACGCTTCCCGACAGTGCTCGTACCTTCCACATAAATATTTGTTGAAAAAATGCGGTGTAGGAAATCTTACAAGAGCTTTCTTGTGTCACATAATCTATAATTGTACTGGCCTTCTTACCCTTAAACTGGAGCACAACCGTGGGTGCTCTGCTGTTAAATGAAAACAAGTTATCATAACTTGAAAATTTATTTAATTTTAATTTGAACGAAGAAAATTATCATAACATTAACTAAGTGGTGGTTTTAATATTTTACGTGGTAGGGCCACGCTGCAGCTATAATATGGTTGTAGCACGAATGTGTCGGCTCGACCGGGGTAGGACCAAGCTCTCACAGAATACCAGCGTAAAATAGCAGCTTAATGCTGCTGTGTTTCGTATGGTGAGTATAGAGAACCGGAGACCCTTTTACTGGAAACGAGGCCTTCCATCTTAGTCCTCACGGGTGACAACACGCATCTGCATTCTGATTCGTGATCGAGGACAGATGTAGATGTGTCCATGGGCCACTGCTGTGTTCTGGTCTAATAGAGGACCAGTATAATTGCACTGACTGCTTCGTTGGTCTAGTGGTTGTAGTTGTGCGACTGCTGGTCATGAGGTCCCGGGTTCGAATCCCGGGTTGGGCAAAAAAATCAATTGTTGAGTTTTTCCGTCAAGAAATTCTCAGTAGTTGCCTAGAGTCAGAAAGTTGGCGGTTACTCACCCCCGTGCTTCGGAAAGCAAGTAAATCCGTTGGCCTGATCTCTCTGCGGTCGTGTTGGCTTACAGTGCCATTGGATTATGAGAGTGCACCTGTGCTTACGCATACACTTGGGCACTTGTCAATCCTGTCCCGCGCAGATGGCTGGTCTCCGTTGAGGCTGCCGCCATGGCCGAAATCCGGTCTGGAGGACATTATTACGATGTGGAGTATTCATTCTAAGTCCTCAAAGGTGACAAACCATCCGAGGCCTTCTTTGCTTGAAGCGTTTGCGGATGTCCATGGGCTGCAGTAGCCACTTGCCATCAGGTGGAAAAGTTAATCAGTCACTTCATTAAAAAAATCGGATTTAAAATCAATGATGCAATTTGTTCGCATTGCGTTGGCCTAAAATTGCTTAATTAAGCGTCGGCGCTTAAATTGCTTTATTCGACTGCAACTTAAAGCGCGATTCATGTCGCCGCTAGCATCATTCAACCAGCTCCAACTTCCTGACACCACAATTATTAAAATAAACAATAATCGCTTCCTACGACGTCGAGCAGGTCTTTAAGGGCCAGCGTCGGCGACTTTTTGATTTAAGATCTGTCTTGTTATGCGTAATCGAACAACGTGTGTGGCTCGTTTTACAACCATATTAGGTGAGGTCAGTACTCAACCCATTCCTATCGAAAACACTACCATCGGTAAGTAATCGATTCACTATCGATCGCAATTACACGTTTCAACTTCATTCTTTTATGAGTCAGCAAAACGGTGCACATATAAATAAAATGAGCAGAATTTACATACCTACATTGTTTCTAAGTTTAAGTAAATATAAATACTTATGCCAGAATCTTATAAGACCATAATATAGATTCACTTCACTTTAGTAGTAGTTTTTATTTAACGTGCTTTCCAGCTTTCCATAACTTCCTCCCAGTCCACCTGATAATTTACCTAGTGAATACCGTGGTCCATATACCTACACCTATTATCTACAAATACATAATTAAAATTAAAATCGAAATAACTGCTTTTTATCGAGCTCATGGGATGATTTGAACGCCATCAAGACATAAATAGTTATTTGTAATTTTTTGTTTGCCTGTATCTCTGTCTATGATAATGTTGGGAATGGCTGGACCAATTGTCATAAAACTTCACGAACAGATAAAGGACAATGCCAGTAGTGATCTAGGATATATTATATCCAAAATATTTGTGAGTATTCTTTTTGAAATCGTAAAATTCATAAAACAAATGGTTATCGATGATTCTAAATGATTCCACATTAGTAGATCCAACCCAGGCGAATCCGGGGTGAGTCACTAGTTCATAATAAAAACGCTACTGAACTGAACTGAAACTGAAACGTACTCTGAAAACTAAAATAGAAGGTCTTGTTACTGTTTATGCTTCTCCAATACCAGACTGCTTTTCTAGATCTCGTCACTTGCCATACAAAACACAGTTGTATAATGCCGCTATTTTTCGCTGGTATTTTGTGAGAGGGTGGCCTTTTACCACCTATGTTGTAGCCACTATCATTCTCTGTCAAAAATCATTTATGAATTCTCATTACTTATTACATTTATTCACTAACAAAGCAAAGCAATATATACCTCAATCCAATATATCAAAGCAGCTTCCATCAATCATAAGTTATTGTAATTTTATTTCTAAAAACTTAGTTTTTAAAACGTCAGTAAAAATGTTTTGAATAAAAAGTTGCAATATATGATTTAATATATTCATATTTTTAAAATATATTTGCAAAAGTCGTTGAAGCGATGGAGCGTTACAGCATTAGTTGCAAAATGATGATGATGAATAAAATGATGTGTTGTTTGCCTAATAGCAATCACCTTTACGAAAGCGTTTTAAAACTGTATTATAAATATAGTGATACTATGTTTCTCATAGACAACAATTAATTTATACGATGGAAGTTTTTTTAATCATAAAAATTTGAGGTGGATGTCTTATAACAACTCGATTGTTTACATCTCGCTGATGGCACATGCCCTCAAACATGCTGAAACAAATTGGGTTAAACTCATGAAACTAAATAATAAAGGACGTTTAGTACAACGGATGACATCCGCGTAATACCCGAGCTGCAATAAACAGTTAATTATGTGTTCTTAAAGTAAAAATAAAAGGGAACACAAGAAATTCTCTTAATATACGTAGAAAAATCGGTCTTTCAGATATCGTTAGACCAAGTTACTGCTTCCATCCATCTTATTTTCAAAAGGTTTCTAGTTTTTAAAATAATTAGTTAATGGAAACAAGGAAGAATGCAGTAATAGATATAGATTGTATCTTAAGAAAATATTTCCTCTTGTGTCATTAACCAGGGAGAAGACACAGAAAGCTAAACAATTTGTATGGACTAAACGCCGCACGGAAATCCTAAGGTGTGACCATAACAATGCATTTTAATTTTCGAATCATTTCATCACCTAGGACTCCGCACCGCGATACTAGCAAGTGAAGCATTTATGCTGTATATGGATGCGTTACGGGGATCCCAGTTAACACAAATATTTCTCCCTTTATTGTGTGCATCAGAATGGCGGGTGTTAGTCTGCAAATGGTACTAGTTGTGAACCATGTGCGTAAATTTGAAGTCATGTGCCTTTTAAACAGTTAAAATTAAAAGAAAGTGAGCCGCCAACCTAATATCAGAATGGGTATATAAATTACATACCTATAATTCTATTGGTTGGGTTTCAGTATCTTTGCTTTATCTGATTAAAAAAGTACTTACAAATACACAAAATTCATTAATTTGCTTGTTTGCTATCGATGTTTTATAAATAGGTAAGAAGGTTTTAGGGAAAAAATACTAAGTGCGTGCGATTTGAATAGTAAATACAAGTGAAAATAAAATTATAAATTGACCTTAACACATAAGTAAAGTAACTTACCATCAGAAAAGAAAATACTTAAATACGTACATTACATGGTAATCCTAACTGTAAAAATTTTCAACTATAGGTACTTTTTTTACTCGTCCGTGACCTATGGATAGGGATTTGCTTAGGACACTAAAATTTAAGTGAGTGATACTAGCTTTTATGTTCGAACAGTATGTTTTTTAAATGTATTTTCAACACTTTCTCAAAAAGGACTAACCTGATTTAATTTATTTTTTTCTAAATGGGTTTATACTTCAGGGGTGCTCACATGTAAATTTAAAGAAAAAAATTCCATCCCTAAAGGTAGAAAAATAGGGAATGAAGTTTTTTATGTGTAATGTTGGACTTGTGATATTCCTTGGACCTTGAGAACGGTTAACTTTTAAGTAGTCCAAGGTAATAAACTTATTATAAAAAATGAACCGACTTCAAAAATTCTAAAAATCATGTAATGTTGTATATAATCGGGGCTTTACTTGTAATCCTTTGATACACTTTGTCTTAACACCGACTCCAGAAGCTTTTATGTGGAAATTATTATTTCTTTTATTTTTGATGTCTGTTGTACTTTTTATTAGACGTTTAAATACTACACTTTAGTAAGTAAGTGATTACAGCTGGTGATCTTCTGGTCTACCTAACTCACAGATGGGCGGAGGCAATAGAGTTCAAGGGGGAGGCATTGGCCGTTAGATTAAACTTCATTTGGACATTGCGAAGACCTTCGATCGGGTTTGGCACAAAGCGCTTCTTTCGAAGCTCCCTTCCTATGGGCTTCCCGAGAAATTGTGCGATCGGATCACCAGCTTTCTTGCAGATCGGAGCATCAAGGTCGTTGTAGACGGTGCAGGCTCCAATTTCAAGCCTATTAATGCTGGTGTTCCACAGGGCTGTGTGCTATCGCCAACGCTGTTTCTTCTGCATATCAATGACATGTTGCGTACCCGTAACATTCATCAGCAACAGGGTTCAAACTTGTGTCTGAAGTCGAGTCTCTGCTGGACGGAGTCTCGGATTGGGGGCGACTAAATCTAGTCCAGTTTAACCCCCAGAAGACACAAGTTTGCGCGTTAACCGCTAAAAAGAACCCCTTTGTCGTATCCCCTCAGTTTCAAGGCACTCCCCTTGTTGCCTCAGCCAGTATCGGAATCCTCGGCGTCGACATATCGAGTGACGTGCAGTTTCGTGGTCACTTGGAAGGGAAGGCCAAATTGGCCTCTAAAAAGCTTGGCGTGCTCAGCAGAGCGGGACAGTATTTCACGTCGACACACCGCCTGCAACTTTACAAGGCGCAGGTTCGGCCGCACATGGAATACTGTTCCCATCTCTGGGCTTGGGCTCCCCAGTACCAGCTTCTTCCACTTGACCGCATCCAGCGCAGAGCGGCTCGAATCGTCGACGACCGAGTGCTTTCCGATCGGCTCGATTCACTGGCGCTGCGAAGAGATGTTGCATCTCTTTGCGTATTTTATCGCATCTATCACGGGGGAGTGCTCTGAGGAATTGTTCGGATTAATCCCAGCCGCCAAATTTCGTGAACGCACTACACGTCAAACGTCCCGATACCATCCACACCATCTGGATGCTTGGCGGTCCACCACTGTACGTTTCACAAGGAGTTTTTTTCCACGTACAACCTCTCTGTGGAATAGTTTACCACCGGCGATTTTTCCGGACCGATACGACCTGGGGACCTTCAAGAAAAGAGCTTACTCCTTTCTAAAGGGCCGGCAACGCACCCGCAATTCTCCTGGTGTTGCGGTTGATCATGGGCGGCGGTAGTCACTTAACATCAGGTGAGCCACATGCTCGTTTGCCCCTTCTTCTATAAAAAAAAAAAAATTTTATTTTAGATTATTTTAGATTACGTAAACGCCCTTGAACAACATCTGTATAGATACCTAAACAATTCATTTATGTATGTATGTTGCACTTGAGATCAAGGTTTATTATTTACAGAATTAGGGGAATAGTCATGAAATTAATTAGTTATTTTTTTTAAGCTTTATCAAAGGTTCCCAAAATATTTGTGCATTTGGGTCGTTTATCAAATATACAACAGCCCATCTAGTGGTTATTGTAAGAAAGTTTTTATAATTACAGAGATTTATATAGATTTATTACTTGTTTATTTTGATTATTTTTTGAATATGTTTAATGGTAATCAATTGCGAAGGGCTTACTTCAGTGCAACAGATATCCTTGATTTGCATACACAGAAGTGACTTCCTGCGTTTACCTATTACATATATACATTTATTTATGAACGAACATCGGTAGTAGGCTTGGTGGCATTACCTACATTAATTTGTTGAGATAAGGGTACAAACACATATATGAGTTTTTTTTTCTCATTCCTAGTCAGATATCTAAAGAACCTTTTCCATAGGTCATTTTTAAAATTAAAATAACTGCATGAAAACAACCAGTATGCATGAAAAACAGTAAAGGCCCCAAAATAGAGAGCTGTAATTACGAAAAAAGTATTAGATCTCGAGTAACCTCGAGGGGTTGCTCCAGATACACGAGTGTGCCTAATCGCGTAATCCTCAACGAAATTGGTATGCCGGGGGATATCAGGAAAACATCAGAACTTGTCCTACTTATGCCACGTTGACGCTGCGTAGGTTACGTGAGTTATGTTTCCACGTGTTATGTTTTATTAGCTTTTCCACTAGTAATATGTGTAACACTAAATCATAGTTTTTCTGTGGTATGCTGCAATAGACATTGAGGTGTCTGAATGTAAACAGTCCGTTTATTTTTGTGTGTGTTTGTTGCTCACCTTATATAACTGAGTGTATAACATGTTATTTGTTGAAAAATGGACGTAAGTTAATTTAATTTTAAATGTAGTTAATATTTTCCTTATTTGTTTTTAACTGACTTCAAAAATGGAGGAGGTTCTCAATTCGACTGTATTTTTTATGTCTGTTAGCTTAGAACTTTTTTCTAGATGAACCGATTTTGATGATTCTTCTAAAAGATGATGCTTCTCATGTGGTCCCATATAAATTTTATGAAGATCTGACCATTGGTTTTTGAGTTGTCCTCAATAATGCTTATTTAATTGACTTCGGCTATATTAATGATGTTCTCATTTTGTTTATATTGAAGTTGGTTGTACAAATTTAACCACTTGTTATAATTTACAATAAGAGAAAGATTTTCTTTTAAAATAAAACTAAAGTAATCCTTTTATATTAAATTCTTTTTTAAAGTGGTTCAAAAGTTACATGTTATGTGTGTATATATAAATATATATGTATTCCGAAAACAAAGCTCGATAATTTTGCATGTTTTTCAATACAACGTTTTACACTCACTTATTTTTGGCAACCGTAAAACTAACAGTATTCTTGATTAATAGAGTAAGTTTCAATGAATTTCCTAAGAGGAAAATACTAACGCAAAAGATATTCGAAAATTTTGGTATTTTAAATATTTGGTGGTACGAACTAGTTTTAATCAATTCCATAAGCACGTAATATCACTGTCATATTTCATTATGACAAGGTGGCTTTTTTAATAATTTAGTTGTGGGTAATTGAGATATCTATATATCTTTTGTATTCAACAATTTCATTCTTACGCGTGCGAAAAGACCTTTAACTTTGGCCTAGATTCCACTTCTTGTCTTGACGCCCAATTCTGAAGGCAGTCATTTTAGCTTTCCACAACTCGCGAAAATTTCTCTTAGCGTATAAACGTGCCCGTATCTTTCCAAAACGGATCATTTTTCCGAGCATCGAACTGCAATTGGAGCACATTCTTTCCACGCCAATTCACCGACATTCTCATTAACTTCCTCTTTTTTTAATTCTTTTCTGAATAACAACATATCTCTGCGTCAGCGACGACCCAGTTTTGAACACTTTTCCGAAAATTTTGTAACAGATTATTCAATTTCACCAACGATTAATGATTACTCGGTTATCTAATTCGGGCGTCCGTGTAAGACTAGACATTTGTTTCGATAAAACAACGAAAGAGTAATAATTGCGTAGGCCGTTTACGGTTAATGGTGGTGCCTCGTACATGTGTACTCGTTCAAGAGATAATCATTACTTATTGCTTTTGACAGATTTGGTTAAATAAAAAATAAACAATGGAGAGCTTTCTTTTCCCATAACATGCAAAGTTTTTGGGTATTGATTTTTTATTTTATTTAATTCGAGATACTTTACTAGATTAATGTTTACCGATTACGGACTCCATTAATCAGATTTTAGAAGCTGTAAGACAATGGTAAAAAATAATGGCGATTCAGAACTATGTTTTGTGTTAGTTCTTATGCGGTCTTAATATTTGTCACTTAATTTTAAATTTCACGTTTGCAGTCTATTTTACCATAGCAGTAACAGACGTCCCTAATATTTGAAGTAACTCTCCGTCACTCTTATGTCATTTAAATTCCGATATTTTCCGTAATCGACGAACATTTCTAGGTTTTGCTTTTTAACGTGGATAAACCACTTGTGTTATGGCTGCAGCCCAATGCCTTGACTTAGCTTGCACAAAATATGTATCAGCCTTTCACTGTTATCAATAACAAGGAACATAACATATTAGTGCATATACTTTTAGTTTTTTTATGGGATTTTTTATGGTCCCAACTTTCAGTAAAGAAATTATTAAAAATATATGTGTTATACACTTCCCTTATAAATCAGGTGGTGCAAAATACTTAAATCGACTTTTCGTATTGAATGAAAGACATGAGAAAGGACTTATAAAATAATTTCGTCGTTTGAAAATCCACTTTTATCAATTAAGCTTAGTTTGCAGTCAAACTTTGAAGTAGCCTGCAATATATCATGGTGAGGTCTTCAGTTCACTGCTGGACATTGGCCTCTCGATTACAATCACTACTCTTGACAGGCGAAATAGCGATCATAGTTCCTTCACGCACTTTAGACGTTGCTACCAGTCACCCGTGCGTTTGGTACCGCCATGTGTAGTTTTCACATACGACACCCACGAGACGAAATGGGGTGATAAATTGACACCACTCGGAAACCTTCACTTTTTTGATGAAGCAATTAAAGTCTAAAAAACCTTAAAACTTGTTCTTCCGGGAAACTTCCGGTTCTAATTGTTATTAACTAATTAATTACATACACACACATACAAACACATGGTGACAACCTTTTAATATTCAGGTTTTCATTTCTTTTCACCCTCAGCATACTCTATAGGGAAGGTTATTTTCCGACCCTGTTAGAAAATGTCAAATCTATACTTGGGAAAATTTTCCGACGGCCCCAGTGAGCCGAACCGGTCCGCGTTTGACCTACAACCTGTTTTTGTTTACAAAAACGGCCATCCATAAACGTTGACAGGTTTAACAAATTGATCTTGGATCGTAGAGCAATTACTCGACCCTATTAATCAGGTCGAAGGTCAGTTAAATAAATAGTTCACTTTGTTATAATCTGTGAATTTCAGTGTGAAGTTTTAATGGTTTTGTTAAAAATTGAGTTTACTGCAATATTTTATGTGAGTATCTAATTAAAAGTCTTTTTTCTTGTTCTTGTCATTGAACATAAAAATATTATAAATTATTTGAAAAATATATTGGGAATAGTAATACAAACTTTTATTGGCCAGACGTTTTCCATTGCCTTCTGGAAAATAAAATTCTTGTTTTTTTATAGCAATGGGTGACAAACGAGCACAGTCCACCTGATAGTGCGTGAATGCTGTGGCCCATGGACATCCACATTTATCTTCAACTAAGGATAAAATTGCAAATGTTTTGTCACCCTGTAATGCCTCGATTCCAGTAAAAAGGGTCATCGGTTCTCTACACTCACCATACGAAACACAGCAGCATTACGCAGCTATTTTACGCTGGTTTTCTGTGCGAGCGTGGTCCTTCCCCGGTCGAGCCGAACCATTCGTGCTACAACTATAATATAACTGCAGCGTGGGCTCTACCTCGCAAAAAAACGCTGGTTTACCACAAAAAAGTTTGTTGTGGTCAACGAAACGAATCGTCACCATCCAACGCATCGGTAGCCTTCTTTATATGAAGTTGGCTCCAGGTGTCTGGACTGCGATAGTCGCTCACCATTAGGAGGCCCGCAAGTTCGCTTATCACTTCGGTTTTATAAAAAAAAAACTAGGGCATTTTAATCCAATTCTGCGCTGATTTCCGAAATACGATCGGAAGGATATTTCATATTCTATGAATTATATTATGATTGTTATGTGCGGACATAATGAGCTTCCTTAGACTTTTTTGCTTAAGTAGATATATATATATATATATATATATATTATAATCTTTGGCTAATGGCTTCTTTTCACAAGGTCTTCCGAAACAGGAACTTGTTAAAGCCTTTCCGTTAACGAAAACAAAGAAAATTTAATATAAACTTATTTATGCGATAAAAGTCTATATAACTATTAATATACCGCATAAGCCACACATCAATCTATTTCTAGATAGGAGTAGGACACACACTTAACTCTCAATATAAACTGATGTGTTTACTTAAGAAATTATACTTCCTCGTCAAAGTGTCTTCCCGGAGCAAATGCACCTGTCGCGATAAACTGTCCGCGCATTTTATTTAAAATGTGTCTTAAAATGTATTACATAAGATTAAAACTCAATTAGCTGCGAATTACAATTGGAAAGAGTTGATGAATCGCTCTGAATCTTTGAGTATTAATTAATACTCAAAGCTCTGAATCGACCCAGTGTATCGATGACGGTCTCTTTTGTAGGTATCCAAAAATAAATGCATTGTCTTCATAATCATAACTGGGAAACCGTGTTTGCTTTGACTGTACGCCGTACGGCAACACCGTTGATCTTTTGTTTTATTATACGAAACTGAACTCATCCGACCCATTTCATTTCATGTAGATTAGGCGCCGCTATAATCTTGATTAGGCGCCCCGGTTGCTTCTCCGTAAATAAAGCTCAAACGGTTTAGTAATGTGTTGTTAAAATAATAAACATAACATTGTCTTACACAATATTGTTGTGCATCCAATCATATTTAAGATTAGCTTTAAGATTGATTAAGGAGGTCATTTAATTTTTTCTATATTAAATTATAAATTATACCATCATATTCTGATTTTCCAAGTTTAAACAGTGTATTCTTGTTAAGTAACAAGTGGTAAAATTAATATAAAATTAATAAAAAAAAATTAAAACCGACTTCAATAAACATAAACAAAAAAGTTATGCTTGAATTTATTCGCAAGATTAAATGTACCCCAATAAAAACTTTGACAGAAATGAGGGTGTACCGTGAGGCCCCAGATGCGTACCCCTTTAGAGGGTACAGGATGTTATGTTGTATGATTGCGTAAACAATGGATAGATGCGATAGCAGCAACCGTGGTTGATTTGCTGGCATTTATTGAAGAGTTCCGTCGTCTGTCTCCGAAACTCATCATCAGATCTTTACGAAATTTAATGGGACTATTTCGGCATAAATCTAAATAAATAAAAAAAATTATTTTGCAAATCCGTCTATATATGACGAAGTTACGCCCGAACATACATAAAAAATATAAACATCCGAATTGAGAACCTCCACATTTTTTAAAGACGGCTAAAAATTGTATACTCCTTATTTTACGAAAATAATCCGCACATACCTGTCATGCATAATTTACATAATCATCATAAGCTTGAAATTGAAAGATAGACTTTAAACATAATGTATATCATTATCGCAAATAGAAATTACCGCTATTACGCGAAAGTGAAAAGAGCGAGCTATTTTTAGCGTCGTAAATAAATTTATCGCCACTCAGCTAATTAACACTTCAGGTTGGAATTAACAATGTGCGAGTACATTGCATAAAATAAGCGATAAGCGGATATGTATGTTTTTCTCTCAGTTTCAAGACATAGAATGGTCACGCACAGCCCCAAAAAAAAGGAGGAGGTACTCAATTCGATTGTTTTTTTTTTTGTTTGTTACCTCAGAACTTTTTTTTAGGTGAACCGATTTTCATGATTCTTTTTTTATTTGAAAGCTGTCGTTTCTGGTGTGGGGTTCCATGTAAATTTAATCTCCTGTAAAGATGATGCGTATTTGATTGACTGTGACTACATTGATGATTTTCTCATTTTATTTTATATTGATAATGAAGTCGGTTATACAAAATTTTTAATTTTACCCCTTGTTTTCTTCATGAATAATATAATATAAGTTTCAAGTGCGTTGTCACCTCAGTAGGCGGCTCATTTCCAGTTATTGCACTTATTTCTATGGGTGCATGAGAGGAACCTCCCTGTGTAACGTAGCAAATCGCAATCTTTGTACGGTGTACCTTCGGGAATTTGCAAGTTTTTCTTACGCAGATTGGCTAGTCTTTCCACGACGATGACTAATCTGAGGCATTAGTTTGGCTGTCGACAATCGATACAATTAGAAGTGCGTCGTGCGTTCCGTACACTCACTACCTATACAAAAAGCAGGATCACTAAGATGCTATATAACCATAGGAATAGGAAATATTCTAATGCCGCACAAAGCTACGTACTCTAATATCATCAATCAATTAAGCCTAACCTTGCTTCTTCGGGAAGACACGCCTTGGTTAATATTAGTGTTATTTACTTATACTCGTAAGATCGTATATTTCGTTTTTATTCTCATATCTCAAGTCTTTCGTATTTCTTATATTTTAATTGAATTAATCATTTAAATTATACTAAGTGATAATATTCATTTGCGTTTTCCCATGACACAAAGCAAATTATATTTTTAACAAAAATTGTATACGGCAACAATTCGAAACCACGACCCATTGTGAGGTGTTGCCAGCTACTCTGGTAGCTCTATGCTAAGCCGTCGACCGTATACATGCATGTACATGCAACAATCTATAACATCTTAAAATAATTATTAAAATTGTTTCCATTTTTTGGAACTATTTTTGTATCCTCTTATTTCTCCTCCCTTTTCTCTTTTTCAGCCCATAAAAATTCTACTGCTGGACATGGATCTCTCCCATTGGACGGAGGATTTACCTTAATAGTCACGATTGGCAGGCGAACATCCCAGTATCAGATGTTTCGCACCTTTGACGCTACTTTCCGTCACCAGTCTGGGTACGATACGCCTGGCATTAACGAAATGATTATAACACCATTTATCGGTTGCCATAAGATCCTTTCGGTTTAAACTTACGTGGTAGAGATTTACTGCAGTTATTTAGTCAAGCACAATATAGATGAGTTGTAGCATGAATTTGTCGGCACGTCCGGGGGCGGACCACGCTCTTACAGAATAGAAGCGTAAAATAGGAGCTTAATGCTGCTGCCTTTCGTATGTGTATCGTCCTCAGTCATCGCATCTGCAATTTAAGATTTAATGGAAGATAGATGTAGATGTCTATGGGCCACAACATTCACACATTACCAGGGGAACTGTGAGCTCATTTGTCACCTTAATTCTATAAAAAAAAACATTAGTCGCCTCTCACGACACTCAACTACATTGTTGCCATGCCTGCTACTTGTCTCGAATTGATGTTGGTACAATATGTTTTTCGATGTTGTAATTGTACAACCAGTGCGTGTTGCCAGTGATGACCTATGGAACCGAGACGTGGTCCTTCACTGCTGGCCGTATGAGGACGCTCAAGGTCGCTCAGCGAGCTATGCTCGGGGCTTCTCTGCGTGATAAACTTAGAAATGAGAATATCCGCAGTAGAACCAGAGTGACCGACATAGCCAAACGGATTAGTAAGCTGAAGTCGTATGTCGGCCATATAGCTCGAAGAACCGACAACCGTTGGGGAAAAAAGGTACTCGAGTGGCGGCCTCGTACCGGTAGGCGAAGTGTAGGGTGACCCACCACTAGATGGAGTGACGACCTGGTAAGATATGCAGGAAGTCGATGAATGCAGATGGCTCCAGGACCGTGCTTTGTGGCATACCTTGTGGGAGGCCTATGTTCAGCAGTGGACTTGTGAGGGGTTTTAATGATGATGATGAAATGACTAAAATCTTTTGCTGTTTTTAATTTAATGGGAAACGTTCGCAACAGAAAAAGAAATCAAAAGTGTGTTAAGTTTTATAAATATAAAACTTATTTTTTGAAAAATCGTATTACAAACGTAATATGTTACTTTTGTTTGGTACAAATTAAAGCAAGACGACAATATTATGATGTAATAAGTCGCGATGCGAAAGATCTTTTCGGCGCAATACTTTTTATAAAACAGCCGTTAAATATTTCGTTAAATCTCGTAAATTACTTTCTTAACATGCCCGTGACGAATGTTGACCGAAATTCTTTTCCAATGAATTCGATAAAATAAGAAACAACGGACGAAATGTTTAAACTTACGCTTTTGATTGAATGTTTCTAGAAGGAAATAAATGTTTTAATAGCATTTTTACGCTTTATGAAGATGAAATTTCGAACTTATTATCGGCAGACTTTAATGTTGTCCTTTAAACGATAAATCGGATTTGTTAGAGCTTTTCACAAGAAATTCGATTCAATTAACTATATTCATTTACTTATACACTTGACCTAGTAAAGTTCTACCGTTTGCATACGCTCCGTTTGCTTTGAATTAAGGTTTTCTAAGAAGGACATCCTCATTTTCTTTGGTTATATTTCTACACTTGAGAAGAGTACTTGGAAGTCCAAAGCTTTTAAGCGTACCAAAATATGACGAAGATAAAAGGAAACGAGCTTACAGAAATAAATTTGGCCTGTATAAGTTTTTTTTTTACATAATTTAAATTAGTGACATTTGTACAAATAGAAGGCAAATAATAAAAATATAAAGATTGAAATATGACCATTAATTATTTATTCATACATTATTTAATAAGTTCACTACATGATGTCCATGGGCTAGACAGAAACCCTTCACCAGATGGTGAACTACAAGAGTTTTTTGTTCCTTATTTAAATTTCTGGTATATGGAATGTTTCATAATTTTTGAATATTTTATCATAAAATTTATCCAATGGATGAAAAATCGTTAAATGAATAAGTACAATTGAAGACATTGAGCGAGAGGTATCTATCTACAACAACAATAATTTGCTTATATAGTGGTGGTCACCGGAAATTATTAACTGACGTATTAATTAGTTTAACTTGGTGGTGTAAAATAATTATTTTACTGTAGGTTAGTAAAGCCTATTTGTACCATGCGCTTACGGCTCGCATCTCTTCCTGTATCTTCTCTTCTCTTGCTGTACCGTGAAACGTTTGTATAATGAAATAAAAATAAATGTCATGGAATGAAATATATTTAGGAAAGAACCACCTTGTCCTATCTCTTCAGTTTCGGGGCACTCTCCGTGTTGTCTCAGCCAGTATCGGAATCTTCGGCGTCGACATATCGAGAAAGAAGACCAAATTGGCCTCTAAAAAGCTTGGCGTGCTCAACAGAGCGGGATAGTATTTCATGCCGGCACACTGTCTGCAACTTTACAAGACGCACGTTCGGCCTCACATGGAATACTGTTCCTATCTCTGGGCCGGGGCTCCCCAGTGCCAGCAGCCATTTGATCGCATCCAGCGCAGAGTGATTCTAATCGTCGGAGATCTAACTTTTTCTGATCGGCTCGACTCACCGGCACTGCGAAGAGATAATGCATCTTCTTGCGCATTTTATCGCATCTACCAAGGGGAGTGCTCTGAGAAATTGTATACCATACCATCTGGTTGATTGGCGATCTGTGCAATTTACAAGAAGTTTTGTTCCTCGCACAACTTCCTTGTGAAATCGACTACCACCAGAGATTTTTCCGGGCCGATACGACTTAGGGACCTTCAAGAAAAGAGCCTACTCTTTTTTAAAACGCCGGCTACACACTTGCGATTCCCATGGTGTTGCAGTTATACATGGGCGGTAGGCGACGCTTACCATCAGGTGAGAGCCGCTTGCTCGTTTGCCCCCTCTTCTATAAAGAAAATAATTACATACACATTAATTTATTCGTCTTAATTTTTTTTTTGTCGAATGACTATTTTTAAATCTACCGCCTTTTCGAAATGAGATATTTTAGCTCTGCGTTTATTTAGCATAAAGTTCCTATGTTTCTTTTGAAAAGGAGTGCAGGGATTTTAAAAAAAAACTTGTTTTTGTGCCTATAACTGGATTCGTTGTAAATGTTACATTCACAGAAGAAATAGAAATACTGCCGCTGATTAAAGTAATTATGAAATTTCAGCTTAATACATTCTTGTTTTACCCTGTACATCTAATAAAGGATGTAAACAAAACTCGTAAGGCCACAACAGAAATAACCTAATAAAAACGGGTGGAAGTAGGGTAGGGGATGGAGATAGTGACGTCATTAGCGCGTCGTATGACGCGCAGTCAGCGCTCAGTATCAGTGACATTAATTTCGAACAACCAAAAGATACGCGACCAATCTATACCTTGACACCTGAAAGAATCAAAATAATAATAAGAATAATGCACATAAAGTGATATTTTTAATTTATGTGTATATACTCAAAGATATATATCTATAACACGTTAGATATTAGACTAAAAAAATTTTTACATCTCTTATCTATTTTTTATAAGTTTGCCTTTCCATGAATGCGCCACATGATGCACTTTTGAAAGATTTATACTCATACTCGTTACCCTGGGTGTGTTATTGAACATAGAGCCTAATGCCTTGGTATCGCAGTAAGAAGTTAGTCACTCAGTGGATAAGCTCTAGCTCTAAAAGTTCACATTATACGAACAAACCAATCGATTCTCACCGGCACGAATCATTCGCTCCTCATCTCTCAGAAGACCCACAGTTAAACATATTACGCCTCCTCCATAGATTGCCTCATAGGGGAAATATTTGCCACATTTGTCGCGCCTGGTAGGCGGATTGCCAACCGCAGTTTTATATTATTTTGAGGTGTTGTCGATAAGATGCCGCTGTCCATATTCTTTTTTATTTCCTCTGTCGCCTCTTACGACACCCACAGGATGGATTGGAGGTTACGTAATCTCTTACGCCACGCCACAAGTACACGGCGGCCGGCACGAATGAAATTGTCAATTGCAATTTCCAGTGCTGATTTTCTACCTAGCGGTGAAGAAAAACTTCGCGAGGAAAACGCGAAAGACTAAAAAATTTAATATATTGAAGAAAGTCTACCAATACACGTTGAGTCACAACGGAAGAAGAAAATAATCCTGAGTGAAGAGAATCTTTTACGTTCGTTACTTTATTTGGTAGTTGAATATAGAAAGGGTTTCAGAAACCACTCATCTGCGGGTGAAATACAAGAGGTTTTTTTTCTAATGCTATAAAAATGAATAATACGCATAGTTAGTATATCAGTTAGTTTATCAAATTTTCAATTTTTCATTAATAAAACTATTTTTCCAGTCATTGTAATTTATAAATGATTGACGGAAATCTTTACGGTTTAATTCTTTGATTTTGTACAGTTTATACGTAAGTATCTGACACATATTTTCTCATCATTACGTGATACTTTATATTTATGCAAAATTATATAAGGCGATGGCCAAATCATTCGATTTCTAACAAAACACCGCGTGTCGAAACCCGTTGAGAAAACGCCCGCGGAAACCGCAGTAATAAACGGAAAACCCACTAAATAACGAATTCACAAACTTTGAACATAGACTTCGACAATTTTGACAATGGATATTATTCAGTGAAATTATTTTCTTCGAATCATTGGGTTTATTTTAGTGATCTATTTACCTATTGTTAATGAAGAGTAATCCGTCATACCCCTTATCTGTTCGTTCATTTTTATGGTGAAAAGCTTATGTAAGCTTTTCATCGGATTAAGGAAGTTTGGACGAGATTGTGCCTCTTATTACGAACACTTGCATCACTATACTCCTACTCAGCTGATTAATCAGAATTTGGCGCCACGTCTAAAAATCAACCAAGACGGTATCATCATCGCAGTACTAGAAAATGCTAAAAAAACGAGTTTGCTTATGACCACACGATTGAAGTAAAATTTATTTAGCTCCATCTGTATATACATATATGTATAATATATACATGTATATACATATACATATATTAATTTTATACAAATATTTGAATTTATTGTCGGCTTCCTTCCATAATTTGTTATTATTTACCCGAAAATTCACAAAACATAAATTTTATTCATTTTAAACGTAGAATATAATATATTGAACAAAATAATAATTCATAAAATTTTTCAATAAAAAAATTACGAAAAATAACTGGCTATGAGAGAAAGAGTGAAAGAAAATGTGCGCGCGCACTGCTCTCTCTTGCTTATATCCCTCACTCAACTCCCGTTCGCCTTGCCCGATCACACTTTTCATAACGCTTTCATCACGCGTTCAACAGCTTCCTCACCATGTCAAGCGTGCGTAGGTATAGAATTTTTACTTCAATAAACTTCGTGGATTTCAACAGTTGTTAAAAACTATCTCCGAAGTTTTCCCCCTACCTAACGTAACATACGAACAACGGCAAACAGCAATATTAAAACTGCGATGCGTCTGATACTTGCAGCTGATCCTTTTATCATGAAGAAGTTAATGACAAGTAGTGGACTGTCAACAAGCTGCTAAAAAAGAAAAAAAAATAAGAACGAATTACAAGATTTAAAGATACTAGAAAAAAATATTCTGCCATCTTACCCCGTATGTTTAAAAATAGAAATTTTTGTATATATAATCTAAACAATTTTATAATCCATCCAATTATTTGAAAGTTTTCCTTAAGTTACACTATACAGCCTTTATTTGATACATAGACAGGGTAATAAGACCCTGTCTATGTATCAAATAAAGGCTATAATACAATACACGACTAGAATAGCTAAAGACAATTTTATAAAAATACTTAAAATAGAATTCTCAAAATCGATTGATCAATACTCCAAATTAACGCAAAAGCACACACTTTACAGAAGACTAAGCGGTCTTCTGCTTTGCCTTCTCTGTTGCGACAATCAATATGTTTCTTGCAGTCGACATTGTTAGTATTATTTTGTGTCATGGATCATGGTTGTTGTATTGGAAATTGGATTAGTATTGGCGTACGGTTGCTATTGAGATACTCGTTTCGCGTGTTGAAAAAACACATCATATAGTGTTAGGATTTTGATCTAAACCACTTCGTTTCTCATCTATATTATAATTTTATTTAGATTTGTGTTCATTCACCAAAATCCATCTTAAAAGATACGCTTGATGTGTTTATATACAGTAACAGAAATCAGAAGCGCACGTATGTCTGTCTGTCGCAAACACGGTGCCCGCAGTCTTGTCACTAGGCTCTCCACTAATACCCCGCCGTAGAATCATGTCAGTGTTGACACGCCCTTTTGATACTGCCCGCTCGTAAATCTCGCCGTGAAATGGACGCGATTAAGCCGTCTTCCGACATTTCCGCTGAGACACAACGTTTAATTTATTAAAAGATGAGAAACGCTAACCATCAAAACAATTTTCAATTTTGAGTAAGTTACGACTACGCCTCGGCGAAGTTTCAAAGTCATTGTTAACTTCGTAATATTGTGTGCTCTTCCGCAATAAGGAGTGAGGGCAGCGACCGCATGTTCTTCGCGCACGTGTTGACATTACGTAGAAACAAAGGCGATCTTTTGCGATTACAATCTATTCTAAGATAAATTAAGTACGCTTTGTTTCCAGCAACTTTTCTCGATTCGATCGATTACTTTTCTTCACCAGATTTTTCATCATTCATTGCTTCCTTTTATCTACTTATATCTAAATTTAGTATAAAAATAATAAACTGTTCCAACAATTAAAAACATAATATCGAGTTACTATGTCGCTACTTTATTTTTTTTAAATAGCAAATTCATTTTAATAAAATCGATAATTTAAATCTGTAGTTTTATTATTTTAATCTAATGATTAAATCTAAGCCTAGAGCAATGAAAAATATTATCTACTACTTATCTATTTCGATATCAATTATGCCTACTTTACCTTTCAATATTATATTTTGTGCCTACTTGTCAATGGAGTCAATCTTGTTAGGTTATAGCTATCAATTATTATTTTTGTATACTTTAAAATTTATTGAAATTATTTAAGCATAAATTCTTTATTTTTGCAGTTTGTATTCATAATTATTATTAATTAAGCTTTCTTTTAAAGGACGAATACATACATCTTTTTATTTATTATCTTTTTACATAGATCTTATTTTGTATTATCTGAATTCAATGTAACCAATATTATTGTTGTTATTTCCAAGTCTAAAGTCAACGTAAAATGTTAACAAAAGCAAGTGCAGCAAAAAGCAACAGCACTATCATAATGACAGTGATAAATTTTTTACAAGTAGGTCAGAGTAAAGCAAAGGTAAATTTCATTATTCATCTGTGTAAATAACGTCAGATGGTATTTATTTGGTATAAATTTCAAAGTTTGAAGTTTGTTATGAAAACGACCTAATTTTGTATCGTAATTTTGGATATAATTTCGATTAAATTGAAACACGCTTAAAATTGTGTATCTTAATATCGAAGCAAGACTTCGACGTAATGAAGAACGGAAGACATGACGCGAGCAGCAGTCAACAGGATTATCGGCCGCTCGGGGTCTCTGCTGCTGAATCTAATTACCTCAAAGTTGACGCCTCCTTTTTATCCATGTTTCTGAAGCTGCTTGCATCTCTCGCCTACACGTTATAAACACAATTTTATTTACTTCAACGTTATTATGAAATTAGAATCGTTATAATTGGTCATGAAGAATTATATTGTATTATTATATATGTTACAGTCAAAACTCTTAACCGGTCAAAACCACTTCACTGCAAAAATCAGGCAAAAGTAGTTTTGACTAAGGACGTTAGTCAAGACCACTTTTATCTTCAAAAATACAAAAATATTGGGTAATAGTGATTCTGAACAATTTTATTGGTTAAAAGTGGTTTTAACTAAGAGTGTTAGTCACAACTACTTTTGACTTATACTTTTTGAAATTAAAAAAGGTGAATTCTAAAATTATTTAAACTATATATATATATATATATATATATATATATATATATATATATATATATATATATATATAAACTAATGCTTAAAATATATCCGATTAATATAAAATAAGGATAATTTTAAATCAAAGTTAAGAGTTAAATGCAAATGAAAATTGTCTTTTTATTAGTATTTTTAACATTAGAATAATTTACTTCAACTTCAAGATTTCTCAGTAAAAAGTAATAAACTTCTCCAATTACAGAAACTTAATTTCGTCTTTTATAAAAGTTAAATTAAGCTGATTTAGCTTTTTGATCTAACTTACGCACCTATCCCTCTGTTCAACGACCTTAACGAAATTTTCATATTTATTTTCTACATTAAATGGCTGCTGTGTTTTAATAACTGATATTTGTTTAGGATAAGTCGATAGGTGAACAACCTACGAACTTTTCCTTGTTATAGAGTTATTCGTAAAGCTCATCGAACTCTGCTAATACACTTTCTAAACATTTATAATAAAACACCTGAAGCTAAGATAATTAGATTTTATCCAATCCTGAACCCGAGGGACAGGACAAGCAATTCAATAAAATTCGGAAAATGATTAAAATCAGAGCAAACGTCCGGCTCAGGGAAGCAGAGAGGACTTGTTTCAAGAACTGATTACTTTTATTTTAAATAAGTCAGAGATGTTAAAATTATTTAAATTAGATCCGTGTATTTTTAACAACTTTAATATAATGGATTTCCGTAAGGTAACGCCGGATTTTATTAATTACTGGCTGATACCCGGCGCGTTGCAGCCGCAGAAGAAATAATAGCGCAAATATCATTTTGAATATCGAAGAGTTATATTGTTTAGTAGGGAATGATATAAAATTCATTAAAGTATAATGATATATAACGTCGGAACGATACGCGTGCCACCTGTTGTATCTAGGTACTATGCCTATAACCTTCGCGCAAGTGCAAGTAATAAATTGACTAAGTTTTAGTGCAATCTGATGAACGGTATGCAGCGCATAAAATACGAACAAACAAACATAAATTTTTATATATTAGATATGGCAAGTTATTGTATTACTATAAAACGTCCGCTCTTCTTATATAAATCGGTTTTTATTTACTTTGGGGCAGTCGTTGCAATCTATACAGTGTAGAAACTGTAGGAACTTTACATGTACTGAGAATCCAACGTTATGATTTTTTATTATCGCTAAAGTAAAGTAAAGTTACCATCGACAAATCCTCCCCCCACCCCTTTCCCCTTTTAAATTCCAAACAGGTTATTAAGTCGGTGCATACGTATTACCACTGTGTTTGGTTATAGCGCAGTTACGCTGCCGCGCTGTTCCAATGTACATAATATGTTGACTTCGCGTTCAAAAAAAAAAACCCCCCCCGGCCCCCCTTTTACCCCCCTTTTTTTTCATGTCCTCAACAAATTTTTACGGTTTTTTACTTCACTGACGAGCACTTATTAAATTTGCACTTATAATTGCAATGAACAATTACGCTGAAGCTTGCGGGGCTTAAAAATTGTACTATGTTTGCAACGAGAGCTTAACTCCTGAGCTAATACGGCGGCTGTATCGAATACACTATAATTCTAAATGATTATGTGTTCGCGCAATTATTGACTACACGGTGGACCAGTAATAATATAAGTTAGGTAAGTAAAGCAAGTGATGATTACTGCGAAACAATTAGCCTTATCGCTGGTCTAACGCGTGGTCGGAAGCACTATATTATTTATGTATGGAAGAACGGATATTGCTCGAAGGCTGCGTGATTGTTGCTCGTTGCTTCGCCTACGTTTGGTAGTTCATAAGCATGCACAGATAAAGACTTCATTAATGCCAAATATGCGCTATTGTATAATTTTAAAACTATATAATCGCACAAAATTCAGTAAAACTTGTGATGGCGACGCAAGTCCCGTGGGTGTCGTAAGATGCGACTTTGAAATTCTATAAAAGTCTTATAGCTTCCTATAGATGGCGTTATAAGCATCTAGTTTACGTCAGATTTAAAATACCCTGACCAGCAACGTGCAGCAGCGTCTAGAGGTTAGAGAAGTCTGACGTTGTGATCGTCAATCATGGCGATTAAAGTAAACCCTGCGTGCAACGCGATATACCCGTGACTTTTACGGGTCGATGAAGAAGTGAAATACAATTCATTGCAATACAATCACAATTTTTTTTTCTTCTCTTAAGTTCTTCACTTAAGTTTAGAGGTTCTAAAGTCTGTATTTAAAAAGAACCTCGATTTTCGAGCAGAAACTTAAACTCCATAGTTTCAAGTTTTTCTTTTAAATTAAAAACTTCTTTGTGGTCTTAAGTTTAAGCTTTAGTGTGTTTCAATTCATAGTGTGATTGATTCATTTCATTCAATAGAAGTGCCGTGGAAAATATGGGAATTAAAATGTGTAGTGTGGAATTTGACATCAAATGACAATATTTTGCGGACCCTGTGGCGCTGCTTAGTTTAAAAAGACTCTTCTCAAACCATTGTTTAAACGCGAGACTGCCAATAAACCACATTTTGTAAGCCGGTTATACGGCCTCTTCTCAATTCGTGGAGGGTTTTTTGAAAAAAAAAAAGTGCGCATTTCTGTTTTAATGGCTGTTAACGGATCTACGTATCCTCTATTTTTTCTCAGACTTGAAGTATTCCTCGCTGTTTTGATTTACCGCTGAGTGCGTGGTAAATCAACACTTGAGATAACAATTTCGTTGATGCGGGCTGGGATTGATATCGATTTACGTACATACAAATACAGTGACCTAAGCTCTACTCAGATTTAATTCCAATTGATTTAATAATGTTTCATCATAATTATTAATATGGTAAGCCTATCACAAGTTTATTGCTTAACATGGAACTCCCTCAAGGGTTGCCACAGAACATTTGTCACCTGCTCACATTGTCCCTCTGCATGATTTATCACGTGTTAGCTCCATCTATTGGTGTTTAAAAACTAAATTTAGCTTACTGGCTACTATACGAGAACCTTTATTCCCCATCGCTTCTAGTCTTCGAACTATATGGTCAACTCATTGTCAATTACCTTACTAATCAGTTGGGATACGCCGGCTATACATTTTCTAATGCTGATTCCATCAATTCAGTTCTGATTATTAGTTAATAATTAGAAATTAACTTAATTATTGACTTCATGTGTAATTAACGCAATAACTCAGTGTAATTTATGTA
Source organism: Parnassius apollo (assembly GCA_907164705.1). NCBI lineage: Eukaryota > Metazoa > Arthropoda > Insecta > Lepidoptera > Papilionidae > Parnassius > Parnassius apollo. The sequence goes on from CAJQZP010001037.1 coordinate 9,966,872, forward strand.
AAGATTAAATAGTATTCACAATCTATTCTCGCAAACTTTAACGTACTAAGTAAACAAAGAAATTTAATAGATGCGTAAAAATAATGAGCTTGTACCGTGATACGTAATCCGCGTAACTCGGTTTACGGAACACACCCATAAACCTTTCGTAACCGGCGCCGATCAAAACGAAAATAAGAAGACCGTTAAACCGATCGTTAAGCCGGCCGACCCGCTTCGACGCATTGTTTACTTTTATTTTCGCGTTTATACACTCGTTTTACGCGAAACGCAAACTAGAGAACGGCGAGGCAAATTTAAACGTCTCGCATTGAGTTATTTCGTATTGCTAACCTTGACGGTAATAATACGAGATGTTACGTTACTATTACACCCTATGAAGAATCCACCGCTGAATAGGCTTTACGCTGCTACGCCTGGTTGACAACCGCAGTTTTCTTGTGCCCATCTCATTCTCTTTTTTACATGGTAGAGCCATGCTGCCGCAATATTGTGGTTGCAGCACGAATGGGTCGGCTCGACCGGGGTAGGACCACGCTCTCACAGAATACCAGCGTAAAATAGCAGCTTAACGCTGCTGTGTCTCGTATGGTGAGTGTAGAGAACCGGAGAACCATTTTATTTGAAATGAGGAATTCCATCTGAGTCCTTAGGGCTGGCAGCGCATCTGCATTTTGATTCGTAATTGAAGATAAGCTTAGATGTCTATGAGCCACAGCATCCACTTACCATCAGGTGGGTGGACTTCTTTGAGTATTCATTGGTTTAATACCCAAAGGTGGACTGTGTGTTCGTTTGTCACCCTTATTCTATGAAAAAAAATATCATTTGGTGAACACACCAGGGAAACATCCCTGTTTCGCCTTTTACAACAGCCACAAGACGATATGAGGTAGTGGGTATTCTTCCACAACCACTACACGGTCAACCAACCGACGGGTGACAAAGATATTATATTCGCTCGTTTTTAATAAATACAAACAAAACATTCTAGCGGCAGGACAAGGTCGCGGTTGTTAATAATAACTATAACAGTTGAACAGCATTACATTAATTGAGCAAGGCATTGAAAGTAGTAAAACTAACGGAAGTTAAATATACACACAAAAACTTGAAACTACTTTAAAATATCTTACCAACACGTTTTTCTCAAAACTCGCTTTTTAATCTTATCTTTTTCAGGTCACTTTTCGATTAAATATCATCGTGTGAGATGCATCTATTAATTACGTGAAGTGCTTTTTTTATTTTCAATTCATTTGGGGAATTCCGGGAATTTATACATTCATCAAAGCCCAATAGTCCTCTGCAGGATATAAGCTTCCCCCAAATATTGCCTCGTATGGAGGGTATTTGTTATAGTTGCCACGCTTGGGTTATCCCTGGGGTTGGTAAAGTCATTTTTCGAAAAAAATGCTGCTGCCATCTCATGTTTCAGTCCATCTGTCGTCTCCTACGGCACCTACGGGGTGCTAAGGGGGGGGGGGATATCTTACCCGGCAATAACATGTCAGTCAGCACAGTGGTCTGTCCGGGATTGATTATGTAACAGAAAATGTTATAGTATCCGAATCAAAATATTGACTTGAGATTTTTATTGACCCTCATAACAATAAATTTATTATTTCTAAACATCTTCACTATGAGAAAATACAGTATAATATTAATAAATTATTATTTCGTAATAATGGTTTATTTTATAGTTAAGTATATATAAATTAATATATAAATTGTTTAGTTTAATAAAAAATAACAAATATTTTATTATGTAATTAATGTTTATTTTTATTATTTTTTTATTATCTTAAAATCTTTAATTAACACAAATCCTGCTAAATTTTAAAAATCTTTTGGCAATACATTTAAACGTTATTATAGATAGACTTTTATAAACATTTAAGTAGATGAAATTATTAAAAAGTTTTTTTTGTAGAAGGGAATAGTTTTCATTTGCCAATATGAATGATGGTAATTATCATTAGATGAAATATTGTAGTTGTAGTTTTAATTCTAAACAAGCGTTCCAAAAGTGTAATTACAACGTAAACAAAATCTCCTCGTTCGCTTTGCGCAATATATTTGGCATCAAGTCCACGGATTCTCGAATTAATAAACGAAAGTGAAATTTAAAATGACATTCAAATTCCTAATGCGCAAAATGTAACTGTACGTACTTTTAACGTTCGTAAGTAGCATTGTCGTAAAACAAAAACGTTTTATCAAGAATTATTTACTTTTTTTTTTAAAAATCTGTCTCCATTTCTTAATTTAAATGAAACAGTAATCAAAGAGTAAATTAATGAAATACGTTGAGGAAATGCAGTACTCACATAATTACATATATAATAACGACCTTAGCGTTGCAATGATTTATAGACCACGTGTCTCGCATGGATATAGAACAATCGCGCGTCCTAAATAACCTGTACTTGAGGTGATGCGAAAATCGTTAGCGAATTAATTTCGCTTGCGTCACGAAACTCAACCTGGACTCCAGCGATGGTTGCTTACTTACTGTTTGTGTCTTACGCAGGAACGTTCTGACATAATTCGGCCATGCGTTTCGCAACGATATTATTTTTAACAACTCTTTCTCGGATCGAAATAATCACTTAGTTTTACTCTAGTTACATTTATTTATAGTTCGATGTCTTTAACCGCTAATTAGGTCTCGAATTTCGCGCCGAACACTACTAGAGTTGTTTATGACATTTTCTTGGAATGTTGCGTTTTTACGAAATAGTGTGGCTCGCTTATATCCGTTTTTACATAAAAGCTTGAAATATTAATTCTTGTAATGAATAAGAATATTTTAGCCCCAGTAACATACTTAAAATTCAGCCAAACTAAAAATATAAATATCAAATGGGGTATTCCAAAACATAACTTTATTTGTGGACAATGAACAGTGACATTACGAGTATAAGGAAATACATCGATTCCTGCTTAGGGTTTACTTTTCAACGTATCATACGTTTCAGGTAATATTATGCTGCGCTATTCTGGATTCAGTTCCAAAAAACTACTTATGTTCTTATAGGTAACGTCTACCGAAAAAAAAATATTAAATTCGAAAACCCCTCTAAGTTATAAGTAGTAATTTGGTTTAAACCCTGTTTTTTATGGAATGAAGATGACAAACGAACGCACAGACTACCTGATGGTAAGTGGATGCTGTGGCACATAGACTTCTACATTTATTCTCAATTAAGAATCAAAATGCAGATGCGTTATCACCCCTGAGTACTAATGTGGAACGCTCCATTTCCAGTAAAAAGGGCCTCCGGTTTTCTACACTTACTATACGAAAAACAGCAGTATTAAGCTGCTATTTTACGTTGGTATTCTGTGTATGTGATTACGTCTTGTAACATAATAATTATATAATTAAAATAATATAACATGTCATTTTTCTCTGTATAAACGCATACACTTTCTCTTTTCTAAATAAGTCACAGAAAATGTTTTTTTTTTTGGGAATTGCGTGATAAATTCTTAATTATTCCTCCATTAATGTTTGTTTTTATAGAAATACCTGCCTGGCAGACGGTGCAAGAAGCTCTGAATTAAGCACACTTAAACTAGCTAGCAGACACTCTACGAAGACGCTTAAATATGGCGTCAAAAGCCCAATTAATGTAAGACCATAAAACTAAACCCCAATAGCAGGGATGGAGAACCAATGGTACGCGTGCAATCGATGGCACGCGACAATATTTTGGGCACGCCACTAATCACAAAGTTCACTATGAAGTATTACATTATGAACGAACGCGAGTGGTCCTGGTTACTTACATCGTGGATTAGTATTGCTAATGACGCGAAGTTCGTTTCATTATCATCATCATTACAGCCCTTCACAAGTCCACGCCTCCCCCAAGGAATGCATAGTTCAATTACGCATAGCGTAATAGTCAATTTCGTTGATACAACCAATATAAGTTATCTCATTTAATCTGCAACAACAGATCTTATTTGACTTACGCGTATAACTGAAGCGTATTTTATTATTATACATTGCAACAAACTTTTTATTTATTTTTTGTAGTACTTAAATATAGAGTTTTGATTTAATAGTATTTAGTAGTATAATTTTCCCAATAATCACGAAGTATTTTACGACACGTCTAGTACCTGATAAAACATTTTTAGAAAAATGGCACGTTGATACATAAAGGTTCGCTACCCCTGCCCTATAGAATCTAATTTACAGTTCTAGGAATATGGCTACCGCACAATGTTTAGCACGGACTTTATGATTTCAGGCAATCGTATTCGCCATCCTGCGGTCTCATAGAAATTCTTCTGAAAACCATAAACCTATATATGTTAACCGGTAGATACTAGAGAGTTCTGGAAAATGTTCAGCTTAAACTGGCTAGTTTTTAACTTGCAATTGCAGATACAGTTCAGCCTTAAAAAATTCATATTTTAAACGAGATTTAGAATAAGTATAATATTTTATTTTTTTTCTTTATTAAAACATTTAATTTAAACAACAAGATTGTATAAATAACGTTACACATGTAATATGTAATTACATGGAAACTTTGTGACGAGAATCGCTTTTAACTGGTAACGTGGTTTTACATTTTAGCCCTCAGAGATGAAAACGTATCTACATTTTTATTCTTAGTCGATGATAACGATGGATGTAGCTATCTATGGTTGAAAACATCCACATACCGTAAGCTGGACTGTGTGATCACTTATCGTCCATAATTCTATAAAAAAATACCTTATAATATATAACACAACTTTTGTACGTAAGTCGCCAATTCGAGAGATACTTGCAGTGTCAGGGACAGGAGAACACAACCCAATCAAAATAAAAAACAACTATTTAAGTTTATACACAAAGTCCCCGACTGGGGCTCCACCCTAGGATCCACGGCGTCACTACTATGCCGATAATCTGATAAACTGATTATGAGGCTTTAAAGCTTTAAACGACTTAGTACTACTTGCTACTAGTTACTCTAAGCACTGTCTTACTTACGTCGTCGACCTGGATATTTTAATTATTTATTATTAAATTGCTGAGAATAATTAATTATTAATCTGCCGGGCGAGAGATCTTTTTAAGTGTCAAGCCTCTAAGCTTTTACATGATGTAAAAAATTCACATAATTCTGTCATAACATACCTTGTTATATTTACACAGCATAGATAATACTTAATTCTTTCTCTCATAAGTCCTTCATAGGTAGGTACATTATCCATGGTAACCTATTGAGCGTGAGGGAAAATGCACCAGGAAGAAGGTTTGCATTGTTTTACTTGCTTTAGACAGACATTTTACGGATCGACGTTTATGACGTCTTAGTTGGCGGACCGCGTCGCTCGACGTGAAGTGATCGTAAAGACGCCCTTCGAGCGTTTATTGCACCTTCGTTTCGAGACGTCGCATCTGCCTTTTGTTTTCTCTCAAGAATGAAGACAATTGAAGGAGAGATAACTCTTCCTGATGAAGTTGATTAATTTTTCTCAACTCATTGAAATAACTGATGTTACTGCTTGAAATCTTCAGTCTTAAATGATAATGCTTCTAAATGATGTTCCGTTTTGACCGAAGGGATAACTGCTGATGAAAACCGGTTAACACGGATAAATATTATTACTTTTAGTTAGTTTCTAACTCAAAACTTAATACATATAGTATTATGTAAAAGTAAAATAGCCGCCTATATATACGCCTACAGACGGTTGGACACAGGCCTCCTCTTAAAATATTTTCTATATGCTACACAATAATAGAAGTGAAAACTGAGGTGTTTAGAATTTTTTTTAATTAACTCGTAACTGGAATTATTCTTAGGGAGGACATTTGAGTTTGAAATTACCTTAAGTACGAATATAACCGTCAGTTATAATAATAGCCTCTGAATGGTATTGCACGTACTTTACTAAGCAACATCCATGATATTCGCAAATTAACGACGGGTCGACGACCGATGCTAATTGAGGGTCGTTTATTCAAATCGTGTTTATTAACTATTACCTTGCCCTAAAACCATCTCAGAAATGAGGGGAGGCCTGTACCCAGCAGTGGGACGTATATAAGTTGTAACTTTACTTTTCAATGACTTAACAAATGAAAATATTTACGACTAGGGACCGCTCTACTTTGTGGTAACTTAAACAGTGTAAGAGTAGAATTTCCACTTGCCATATTTTTTCCATATTTATGTGGCTATAGCAGTAATTTTAGAATGTAAATCTTTATAGATACCATTGGGCTTTGCTTCTACGATAGAGATACGCTGCAGTGAGTCGGCCAACAACTGTAGCACGTATGGATCGGGTCGACAGGGGGATAAGTTAGTCTTTAGGAATGACAACACATTTGCATTTCGACTCTAAATAAATTATAGATTATATATCTAAATAATTAAGAACATTAATAATTCGAACCCTTCTATCTATATTAAGGAAATAGCTTTATATATAAACAAAAAAATTCTTCAAAATACAAATTCTACCCTATTCGTTTCGTTTTCATCCGACTCTTCACATGCTCCTTTCCGTAAGTAAAATCGGAACGAACATCGAATGCAAATTAGGGGCACCCACCCGAATACGTCTCACGAAGTTGGAGCTCTTTATTTGCGTTTCGTTGTTTATAAACGCCCGATTTATTGAGCACAGCTCATAGAAATTAACGGTATTAAATTAAATTATCGTAGTTTAAAAACAACGTCATTTATTTTTTTAAATAATGAAATTTTAAACTATTTTACTTTTTAAATTTAAATGGATTATATAAATTAAATAGCTTTTTTTATTTGTTGTGAAGTATGATCTGTGATTTTAATGCCCCGAAAACCAGTCCATTCCCATCGTTATTAATAATTACTCATCTTAGTTGTAGCATATACAAATAAACAAAAACCAAAATATTAAAAAAGCAGAGTAATTGAGGTATTATTAAATGATTTATCATACCCGTCTACATAATATTCACTGGACAACGTATGGTTTAGAAATCAGTTAAAAAAAATAATGGGTCGCACGCACAACTAAAAAGCTCCTAAAGTTCTGACTTCTGAGTATATTATTGTATATAATCAGAATTCTAATATTTTTAATTGTCCCTTTGTTTTGTGCAAAATAAATAATTTTATCCTAATATGTTATTATAAATAAAGGTTTCTCTATGTTATACATTTTATTCAACAGTTATTTCGTGAATTACACAACAAAACATTAGCCTTATAAAATTATCTAACGGGCTGATTTTCATAAACGATTCATAATGAAACGGACAAACTTGGCCTCATTTTCGAAATGTATCGCTCTAATGTGCACCGTTTACACCAAACAGAAATTCTTCCACATCCAAATCGGTCTCGTGCAATTTTATCGTTTGTTTTTTATTGTTCGCGTTTAACCTACATACGCGATGAAAAATAGTGCGACTATTTCACGCATCAGTGATATTATGTTACATATGTTACGAGCTGTTAGATCAGATCAGAGGCGTCTCGTTAACAATACTGAGAAGTGCGGTGGGCGCCAAGTGGGGCGCAACGTCGCTCGCCGCGGCCGCTTAATCACCTACCACGACCATTGTTCGCCTTAGCTGCTCTACAACATTTAAAAGATTCGCCATTGTTGCTATTGTCTCTTAATAGCGAGAATCGAAAACACTCGGTCCGGTATAAAGACGCCGTCATTTAATTGCATAGAATCATTGCAAAATCAGATTCCCCTGCTTAGATTAGTATATCCGAAATTATTTCACCTTATTGATCACCCTAACTGTGAAGGGGAATGGGCCGCAAGGTGGAATATGCCCAGTTTTTCTCTAAATGATACCCTCCTTCAGGGAAGACAACCATAGAATTATATAATACATACATACTAGAACGAGGGAGTGAGCGGAGCCCGTGTAGCCTCTATCATGTCACTAACAGGTCAATTAACACCTATAAGTGTCAACACAATCAATCGTTTTCAATTTTCGTGTCAAATGTCACTGCATGCAAATAATTTAAAATAAATGGCAAAATGGTGCAATAATTACGTGTCGAAAAAACAGTGGAAAGTGGCATTTAAATAAAGGAGACATATCCTGCAACCAGTAAGTCGAAACTATTTATATTTTGCAAATATTAGAAACAAAAATAAAACATATTGATATGTCAAAAACATTAAGTCTGTCAATACAGCGAATCGGGTTTGTAGTGGTAATACAATAATAATAATTATAATGTCCTCCCGACCGAATTTCGGCCACGGCGGCCTACCACAACGGAAGCTAGCCATCGGCGCAGGACAGGATTATAGTGCCCAAGTGTATGCGCAAGCACAGGTGCTCTATATCCTCTCTATTCCCTCACTCTCATAATCCGATGGGACGGTAAACCGACACGACCGGAGAGAGATCAGGCGCAGGACCAACGACTTTACGTGCTTTCCGAGGCACGGGGGTGAGACACCGCCAGCTTCCTGACTCCGGGCAACTACTGAGAATTTCTTAAAGGAAAAACTCAATAATTAATTTTTTGGCCCGACCCGGGATTCGAACCCAGGACCTCATGATCAGCAGTCGCACTACTACAACCACTAGATCAACGAGGCAGTCAATAATAGTAATAATACGACGTAATTGCTTGTATGTGTGCTCCCGACGACACCGATCCTTGTACAAAATAAGGTTGACAGCCATTTTATTGTGTATTATAGTATTCTATGGTGACAACGCATCTGCATATTGACTCTTAATCTTAATTGAGGATAAATGTAGATGTCTATGGGTCACAGCATCCACTTACCATATGGTGGACTATGTGCTCGTTTGTTACCCTTATTCTATAAAAAAGTGATGCACCTCCCGATTAACGAATAAGATTCTGGCGAAAGGCTAATATTGTTATTAATGTGGTATTGCCATGTACTACAATTTAAAAACATTACAGTAATTTACTACAATTCCCAAGTAATAATACCAATGGTCAATAATGTTAACTTTTTAATTTTGGTACCTATGACGTATTTTGCAAACCGTATTGTTAAAAACCACCGGCTTGTCGTGCTTCGAAACAATGCAGTTAAAGTTAATATTATTATTATGCAATAATGATCCGGACGTATGAAAGAAATAATATTGTACCTGTAACCTTATAAAACTTATATCAAAGAATTCGTTGTTCTAGATGGAGACAGTTATGTCCAATTATTTAGTAAAAACATTTCATGTTGTTGATGAAATTATAGCTTTTTGTATGATTTTATGGCCGCTCTTCTAATGAAGTATTAACATTGATTTATTTAAGGACGGGACAAAAAAATTTAAGAACTTTTTTTCTAATTATTATTTTAATATTTGTTTCCTACTGTATTTGATTCACCGGATTTCAACAAACTATACTGAACAACACTTTTTGGATTCAATGTCGTATTCGAATATTAGATGCTCTAATTTTTATGGGTCTCTCTCTTTCTATGGTTAACTACATAGTAGGTATGTATAAAAAAAGGAATGTCATAATTTTTTTATTTATTTAGTAGACAATCGATTTTGTGTAAAAATGTTTTAATCACGAATTTTATAGACCATGCAGGATTAATTTTAATTCTAAGTAGTCACTCGATTTAAACAGAAATTTTGTACTTTTACTACACACGAGTAGTGTTATACATTTTGTTGAACAGGAACATCAAGAAGGGAAGAAGGTTTAAAAAAATGTTTGTTAGTGTAATTCATACTAACTTTTTCTTTAGTTTTTTAATGTTTGTTATAACACTTGTTGTTTTACTATATTATCATTATGAACACAATTCTAATTTTTTATTCGTTGTTCCAGGTAAGCCATTTTGTGACCGTGTCTTTCTATCACGAAATTGTTGATTATCACATAGCATATGTACGTACGTATTTATTATACTACCAACTTTCGTCATTCCACTACTAACGTAAAAAATATTACGTCCGTTCTGTGCTGTTACACTTAAGGACATTGACCTATGACTTTGTTTGTCGCACTGCGATTATAACAAATTGGTATTACGTACGAGTACACATCGTCATCAACGTCACTATCAATGTTTCGCGACGGATACCAAAATTACCAACACAGCGAGGGCGTTGCTTGCATCGCAAATAGACTAATGTTTATTTATAAACCCGTACGTCAAACACCGGCGACTGCAACTCGAACGATTTCGTTCTGTCCTTGCGGTTCCGTGAACGTCACGGAAACATGTTCTGATTGTTGTGGTAACAGGATACGATAAGAGATTGATGAACATGCGTAAAGATCACTTGATAAAATCGTAGGTAAGAAGGCATATTGCTCTGTTTTTATACAACTCATGTCGTAATACAACTTGATGTTTTTTATAATCTTAGATAATTCAATACTGAGTTAGTATTCTGTAACACAATATTTATTGGCCATAATATAACAATCGTTACAGACAAGTCATTGGTTACAAGTTTTTAAATTTTAAGGTTATATTTATTCATATATATTATAAGGTTATATAGCTTAATTTAGTTACTTTGACGCTTTACATTATAGAATTAGGTAAGTTATCTCGTTTGCACTTTACACAAGAATGATGATTCCAATATTTGCATTGATATATATTCGCTTAATTTATAAAATGAGTTATTTAAAAAAAACTTACATTTCCTTTAAAATTTGCTATTGTTAAGGCTAGTTAAAATTTTTGATAATTTATTATGTACATCAATATTTTGGAGTAATGTCCCTGTTTTTTTACTATAATACTTTTTATTTACCGAAGCTGGGTGCATTATTTAAATAATATGACTTTTATTAATGTTCTTAGAAAAGTAATTGGTCTCTACAATAAATTATTCGTGTTTTATTAAGAAGAGATTGATGTTGACTGCTTATAATACCACCCACAGTAAACGTAAGATTATTAATTTTAGATACCTGCTTGCAATAAAACAAATAATCGCCTATTTCTCATGCTCGCTTATATAGGTTATAAACGACTGACTCTACAAATCTTACGTTTTTCTTTATTTCTGTATGAAATTCATTGACCTTCTCTAGTGACTAAGTAGTCTCGGAAATCTCCGATATTATATAACATGAGTTTCATCATTCTTTTTGTATTATTATTTTATTATAACTTTCCACCAGGAAATTCTTTCGAGATATTGGAGAACAAAATATGATATCCTCCAAATATTAATTTCATGATGGATACCAAAATGGGTTTTCTTTAAAATCAAATTTGCAGTTTTTTTTTAATATTAAAAAATATCGACTTACAATTAATTATCATTGTTTTAACAAATGACAGATGTTTGATAGACAGTCATTATTAAATATTTGATAGTACCGGCATACCGAATTGCTTTGTCAAATGATGATTATCTACTCGTATTTGAGTGAAAAATTGGTTCCGAACCCATTATTAACACGCTTTTATCAGTTACACCTGTTTATATTTATGTATGTATGTATTTATGTATGTATAACATTTAATGATTCGATTCATTTCTTATTGATATCACAATAAAAAAAACCATGTAAAACAGACTGGAACGCTGGCTGCATTTCTTAACTGAATGACTATTTTCTAAAGTTTGGGCGTCTTTAAATCTGGAATTTCTTTTAGTTTATTTTAACTTCAATATTATTATTATTATTGCACACGTTACCGTCAACATGATTTTGACGGCTCGGTAGCGCAATGGCTAAGTGATTGGTTGCGCTGCTGTGAGGCCCAGGGTTCGAATCCCGCATGGAAAAATGTTTGTTTCCACCTCTACGACTAAAGAAAATCCTAGTAAACAACCGTAGACTATTATTAAGTAGTTTCTTCAATTAATAATCGAAGTTTATTATAATATTATAAAACAAGGCGTTCCATCTCATCTGGTATATACCAGAAAGAATAATTATCATGTAATCCATCGATCAATCAGAAATCTATCACCGGTCATGCAAAAAAATATTTTGTATCGATTTATAACATTTTCTTTCCAAACCGATGATTATTTTTATCTTCATTTAATATAATATGTCATTATATATGTCACGTCGCCTAGAAACCAAAGTTACATCCGTATCAATAACATTTACTTGTTATGAGATTAAATCAAGATGCGAGGGCGGTTTTTCTCTTTCGGAAATAAATAATCGATCGCTTGAAACTTTCCTTTTGACGTTATAAACTCGTTCTTAATGCAATCTATTTTAAAATATTTAATTTGAGTGATACCTCTGGTGTCTACGTGAGCTGCGGCACGACGATAGGTGAACCACCCAATCCTGTTCCCTTATTTATATAAATGAAAAATTCTAATACTCTCGCAGTCTTGATAGCTTACGAAACCCATTAGATTAAGCGCTTTCATTTACAGGTTGAGTAAAAAATTTATTCGTAAAAATATCATTTGTTTTTTCTATGTAGTTTAAGTTAACAAATTGTAGTCCTCGTGCTTTCGGTAGGTATCGCAAGCAATTTTTTTTCACTTATTGTCTTTATTTACAATATGCGACTCTCAGTTCAACATTGATTTCATTCTTATTTTTTATCTTCACTTACTCCTATTGTAAGTTTCTGACTTTAACTGATTAGTAGTGTTTTAGAACACCATGTATAAAGTGAACCAACGCTTCTAAATAAAACAAAGCACAGCTAGACGCTTGCGAGCGAAATTTATCGTTCGCTCAAAGAACGTAAAGGTTATTTATATGCCATGTTGGTAAAGACGCGACGGTGATTTAGTGAGCAGTGAGCACTCGCGACAAATAGAACAATCATACGTATCGCAGATAAGATTAATTATAAGAAATCATTTAATTGGGTCATTTCTTTCAATACTCTCAACCTTTATTACTACCTATATTAACAAACAGCCTTATAACATGTGTCAGATGACAAAAAAATCTTGATTTTCAAAATAATTTATTAATTAATCTCTCTTTCTCTCGTTGGGATTAAATACCGTCGCTTACGTTAAACCCACTAGAAAATAAATAACAAAGGTTGCCAACCCGCCTACTGCCCAGCGTGGCAACTATTGTAAATATCACTTTATGAGACAATCTGTGGTGAGTTCTATGTTCACCAATTACATTCCGCAATTAAGGGTGAAAGTAACCCGACTACAATATAAAGTTTATTGAACAAAAACCTTTCCCTCCTTTTTTATTTGAATGAACAATATATAAATATTATAAAGCATCTATGTCACTCCCACAATTAAAATAAATCTAACGACACCTCATATGGTAAAATCCATCAAGCCATTCAGGCTAAACAACGTGCCAAAAAATAGACATACATACTCTTGAAAAACATTACTCCCTCCTGCGGCTGTCGGGTAAAAACAAGTGCATAAGCCGTTTTATAGTAGTTAGATGCCCATAACCGCCTAAATCCTGGATTAAGTTGAAAATTTAGATGCGTTGTTACAATTGAGGACTAAAATTGATTGACTATCTTCTGATGTGTTCCCCTCCGTCGCCTCTAATGACATCCGACGATCTGGGGTAGTGGGTATTCTTACTCCGCCACTACACGGAATTGATTCAATTTTTAAAGCCTACTTATTCCTTTAGGAGAAAGTATCCGGATGACCGAGCTTTGCTCGGTTTTTTTTTGAAATTACATTTAGGTACAAATTACATACTGATGAATAATATTTTTTGATCTTATTGGCATAATAGAAAAAAACTGAACTGGTTATTTGAATAAAAAATCATGAGTGCAATCAGTTTAATTAAAATGTTTGTATTTTTATAAAATACTAAAAAAAAGTGCTGGAAATAATAGATTTTACACAAACTTTTTGAACAAAAGAAGGGATCACCCCCGACACTACATCAGATTTGATAGACCACAAATCCTCGCTAAAGAACATCGATTCCTTCCAAGGATGATTCGCGAGGCTATTGAAATCAAAAAACATCCTAATTTCAATAGAGAAGATGGCTGGGTGCTACCATCTGCTTGGGATCCTATAATAAATAAAATTAAATCCCAACCCAAGCATACAACTGCAAGACTTCAAGATACCATAAGTTCATACTGTGTAGATCGGAACAACTACTACAATAGTTAAATTTTAATCTATGGTAACCGCGGTTAACTATGACATCTTGACGTTGAACATCTCAGTCCCGCCCGTGTCCATGAGTGCTGTAAAGCGTTCGAAACGTCGGGTATTTAAAAAGTTAAATATACGCGATAAATTCCGTAAAAACTAGTATTATTTCAAAAGAAGGGAACTTGAAAAAAAAAAGGAAAAAAAGTCGGACCAAAGACGGGACTCGAACCAAGGGATTACGATTTCGCGACTGCTCGCTATCCACTTCGATCATTAACACAGTGTCAAAATTTACCTTCTTATATTGTAGCAGTTTTTCATTGCCTGAAAACACGGATAAAAAAACAATTTCTGAAAATAAATCCTAGCTAGATCGATTTATTGCCCCCGAAACTCCCTGGACACTAAATTTCATGAAAATCGTTGGAGCCGTTTCCGAGATTCCGATTATATATATATACAAGAATTGCTCGTTTAAAGGTATAGATAGGATTTAAACGATTTTCAACATATTTACTAAAAATTTTTAGATTCTGACATTTGTTTGACTGTTTCGTTTGAACTCCCACCCGGCGGATACTCCAATGAGTTTTTTTTTAACATTTAAAACGTTTAAAACGCTTTTATAACTCGTTGATTGATTTGCTTATGAGCGCTCCTCTCCACGAAACTTTTTCTTTTCTTTTTACTTAATGGCTGCAAAATTTATCATTGTTATTTTGTAAGTTAAATGGAACGACAATTTGTCAAGACGTGATCATATATTGCGCACGTAACCATTCTAATATTTAGCGGGCTTATAAAGAATGAGAGTTTCTCATTTCGACTGTATGTTTTTTTTTTAAATGTATGTTACGTGATATCTTCGTCAATAACAAACCGATTTTAATGATTCTATTTGTATTCGTATTGATTACTTACTCCTATATATATTTGAAGAAAATATTCCACACCTAAGGGTAGGAGAAATAGGGAATGAAGTTTTTAATGTAGCTATTTAGACGACTTTCGAGCTTGCGGCATTCCACTCAAAAGCTGACTTCAAAGAACTTTTTTTTTTATATAAGAGGGGCAGACGAGCATGCGGCTCAACTGATTGTGACTACCGCCGCCCATGGACAACTGCAACACCAGGGGAATTGCAGATGCGTTGCCGGCCTTTTAAAAAAGAGTAGGCTGAGGCGGAAAAATCGCTGGTGGTAGTCGATTCCACAAGGAAGTTGTGCGAGGAAGAAAACTTCTTGTTAATCGCACAGTGGTGGACCGCCAATCATCCAGATGGTAAGGATGGTATCTCGAGTTCTGTTGCGATGTGCGATGGTGAAATTGAGCAGCTGGAATTAGTCCGAACAATTCCTCTGAGCACTCCCCGCGGCAAATACGATAAAATACGCAAAGAGGTGTAACACCTCTCACCTCATTTCATTTCCCTCTATCGCTTCTTACAAGCGTACTTCACCCACGGGATGATATCTTGTAGTGAAAAGTTTCCTTATACCACCACTACACGGCAAACTGCACTATTGACCATATTAATTTTTATATTTTTGTACTGTCTTATGTAAAAATTATTTACATGCAAAAAAATGTAAATAGAGCAACTTGACGTTATCTCGGGTGTAAATATTTGCTAACATTGACGATCCTCTTTGAGATTGAATATAAGTAGACTTACTTTATTTTAATCCGTACAGTAGGTGTTAAAATCATGTTATTATGTGTACATGTATTAAAACACATGAACACCGGTTAGGTTATAAGGTTTTCCGCTCACCTCGTTTAGTTCAGCAAGTTTTCGCTTTATCTGATCGTACTAATTAGTGCGAGACTCTCCTGCAATCTCTTAAATCAACTAACTACAATTTTGTTTACAAGAACACGAATGCGTTAATCGTTTTAAAATAGGTATAACTTTTTCTATTACCCTAGAATCACTTTAAACTGACGACGTTAGTGTGAAGGTGTCCCATCAAATTGGTGAAGTAGTTTGCATGCCAAATAATATCATGTGCCAGTATAGGGCACACTGAGGATACATCTTTATATATAAAATCACGGGTTACAATTGTTTGTCTACGATTAACTTTAGAACTACTAAAGTGATTACAATTAAATTTTCCACACTGTGTGCAGTATGGTCCAACTTAGGATAGTTTTTATCCCGATTAATGACCCTCATATTTTTATTGAGGATTTTTTTATAGGAAGGGTCGTCGGAAAGGTCAGAATAACGTCTGCTTGGCCAGGTAGTTTTTAAATAAAATTGCGCGCATTTAGTTTCTGGCCTGTACCTTATAGTAGGTATACACAAGCTAATATTGCGGTGTTTGCACGCTGCCGACCGCCTGTACAGCTCATTTTTTACTTTCGCGTACATTATTACCATACTATTTTTTTTAAAGAAATTTCACTTTATAAAGAAATTAGAAAACAGATACTTATTTGGCCGTTTCTTTACAAAACTTGGTAGGCACTGGCAAAGTTATGTGCAGATCGTGTACTAATTCTGCGGCAGCTAGTAGTATTTCCGTAGCTGCCGCTTGCATTTACACGTGTCTTTTGATATGCGGCTTGCAGCCTCTTAATGCTCCTGTCGCAAATGTGCAAACTACTTATACATATGTTAGTAGCTGGTGTGTGCAAGAAGCTAGTATTCCATTGTGCAAGCCACAGACAATGTGTATGTCCACCTCACTGACGTGGTGACAGACACGTGCTGTTGTAACCTGCGTGTTGCCTGATCCACAGATTAGGGAGTAATCTGTGTGCTCGATCAAGTTGTTTGGGAATCACGCCGTCATGCTACATGCTTCGCCGAAGCCTTAAGCCAAAATTGGAGGGAGCTTAGCGGTATGTGTCGGTGGTTCCTTTGGCATATATTCAGACACGGTAACGCAAGAGCATGTGTTCTCCATGGACGCTGTGTACACCTTACCTCGCTGCAAGCTCGTCTGAAAGTCAATAGAGAAGCGGCAGGTGTTCAGTGGCGAAAAAAAGTACGATTATATTGCATAATGCAATACCGAATAATAAACTTTCCACCGAAATTATTAGTTAGTAAAACATTTAAAATTAAAATTACAATTTCAACAAATAAATCGTTTCTTTGATGTGTCAGTGGTTTTCCATTGCCAGTACACTTCACTGTTACGTTAATCTTTCGCCATTAACACTTCGTTGAATTTTGACCAATACAAACATAAGGCCGTTATCTCATTTTAAATCGTTTAAGGTTCAAGTGCTTAAAAGCATGTCTTCGTGCAGATTAGAAGCCTGATACACGTAACTGTCGCGAAGCATTATCATCGCGACAACAATAGTAAATCAATTCTTTTGTACGCTCGGTTGGCCGAAAGACGCTACGAATTATATAATTTTACCACCATTCCTTCAATTAGGTAGTTTCTGTTATGTCAGCTTAAAATGTAAAAATATTAGGGAATCAATGGCTGTTCTACAAAGTAATATCACTTAGTTAGCATTAAATACTTATTAATGACAATAATAGTACTTTGAAATTAAACTGCCTGCTTAAATTAAAAAGAAAGCCTTCAGCGTGGTAGAGCCGTGCTGCAGCCATATCGTTGTAGCACGAATGGGTCGGCTTGTAGCGGGGAATGACCACGCTCTCACAGAATACCAGCGTAAAATACTTTTATTGAATATTTAATGCTGTAACGTATAGTATAGTCAGTGTAGAGAATCGAATATCATTTTTAATGGAAACGAGGGTCGTTTAGATAGCGCATCTATATTTTGATTCATAATCGAGGATAGATGTCTATGATATATGATAGGCGTCTATGGGCCACAGAATTACCTTTAGACGGAGTGTGCGGTGATTTGTCACCCTTATTTTATATAAAAGGCATCCTATTAGGAAATAATTTTGTTGATGTCACACATTGTGTAGCAAAATTTAGTTTTATATAATATTAAAATAACAAGCTTACCACCTGACGGTAAATGGCTGAGGAAGCCAAGGACATCTGCAACTAAAATCGTACACAGACCACAGATGCGTTATCTCCCGTAAGGATTTAGATAAAATGCCTTTTTCTTTTTAACTTCTTGTATAACCGGGGTACATCTGTTAGTTCCCTACTGCTTCGCTGCAGGAATAAGTAATAAGTTAAGGTCGGAGTTAATAAGGTATTATCAACTCCGACCGGTCTTCTAGGTAGGAAAGGAACTTCCAATCACCTCGAATATCATTTATACTTACAATTAGAAACTAAGACAATTGTAGTCAAAGCAATTCCAATTGATTGCTTCATTCATTACAGCCAATTATAGGCTTTCATTCAGTGCGTCCGAGCAGTCTACCTGTTTACCCACTGCGAATAGAAAGTCTTTAGAAAGATTAATGTTTTGTTTGAATTCACAACGCATGGAAATCATAAGTTTAACCTTCAAATCCGATAGTGTATTGTCAGTTACGAAAACAAGCGAAAGTGTCTATCTCATTTCTCAATTCCGTGCTCTGTAAATTTTATTTTAATATATCGTTAAAAAAAAGTTTATTACAAATTTTATGTGATTTCTATTCTGTTGTTCGTATACTTTTGCGTGTTTTTCCAGCCACTCTCGAAATTTTTAATCAACTACGTCGCGTTATTACTGCTGGAGGCCATTCATATACTCAAACGTTTTTAAAGCCGATACGATCCGGCGCAGTAGGCTAAAAATAGGGGTCAGTATTACAGATCGAGACAAGAATATAGGAGTGAAATGTTTTCTTCAAACCAAAACACTTCATAATTATAAAATATTATTTTGTAAGATTATTTCTAATCATGGCAACTCACTTTAGGTCCTTAATTTAAACGCAGATAATGATTAGAATTATTAAGTAAGTGTTATTCTTGATAGTGAAATTGAAAAAATTCTATTAAATAGAAATAGAAGCCACTCTTTTTTACAATATAAGGATGAAAACGAGCACACAGACCATCTGATGGTAAGTTTTTGCTGTGGCTCATAAACATCTACTCGTACTTATTTCCTTGACTATAAATCAAAATGCAAATGCGTTGTCATTCGTGAGGACTAAGATAGAATGCTTCGTTTCCAGTAAAAAGGGTCTCCGGTTCTCTACACTCACCATACAAGACACAGCAGCGTTAAGCTAGTATTGTATGATAGAGTGGTCCTTCCCTGGTCGAGCCGAGCCATTCTTGCTGCAACTATACTACTAATATAACTTTCATCGAGTACCTGTAAATAATGCTTGACAGGTCAAAATAAGTTAATTATGGCTGTCAAAAGTGTGTTGTATTCGAATCTGTTAGATTAATAAACATCATCGTGTAGGTTGCGTCCCTCCGACCCCGACCCATGACCATGACCGAAATGCCTGATAAAGAACGTCAGATAATGGTGTCGGAGCCTATAGCTATGGGTCGCACCTACAGAGAGGAATTATATCGGCTAAGTATTGTGGGTGACAGCATACCTTCTTGCAAGCGTGGGTTGTCACGGACAACTAGGAACGCTTATTATCATAGAGTAGATATTTTTTAGGAAAAATATCGGTTTCTATTCAATTTTGAAGATATGCTTATACCAGTAGGGTAGATATTTAAATATTCATAATTGTTTTGATTAAATAACCGCATTATTAAATGATAGTTCTATTTAACTGTGTGAATATTATGCGTGTATTTATTTTTTATTTTGTGTCATAGCATTTCTTCAAAACACCGTCGACACTCGCCACAAAACCGTGTCATAATACGCCACTAATGCGAGTCCATTAAAAAAGTGGGAATAAAATACCGCGCTAATTGGGATTTTTGGGCGGGCGAGGCGACTTTCCCGGCTAGTGGAAAACGAGCCAATTCACCATTCGCGTTACAGTCCTCGTAGCGATCGCACGCTAGCTACGACAACCGACCGTTAGACCATATCGTAGTAAACATCGGCGCGTATTAATCTTAAGGATTTAAATCCCGTCTAAATACCTTGAGTCCGGTAAATGAGAACATGAATGAACAGTTTTATAACGAAAGTGCAATTTACTCGGTGAATTTACAATGACATTAGACAGGGGTGAGAGTTTCTGTGGCAAGATCCAGCCGGCCACGTCGGTGTCGTGCCTATCTCAATGTCAGAACATTTTCGGCAAACGGCTTAAACGTTGGGGCTCTACTGGCTCTTGGGTAAGATTTTTTACTAAAACTTAATTACAATCAAGTTACAAAACTTATTTTTTGTACTTAAGAATTTTAACTAGTAGTCATTGATTTACATAATATGTTAGTGTTAAGCTCCTTATGGCAGACCTATGAACAGGTATGAGTAGTACAGCAAACGCTATGTTCTGATTTGAAAAGTAAGAGTAGTATTAGTTGTAGGTGTCTATAGAAACAGAAACTTTGTTATTCAATGTACATTGAATAACAAAGTGTTTTCACTTATTGAAAGTCACTTTTTTCATTTACCACTGGTTCGCAAAAAAAAACCTCTGTCCTGGGAAGAACCAGCGAGAAACCCAGCGGGGCTTTTTTTTTCAAATAATAGCTTACAATCATGTTTGCAATTAACGATACAAGACAAATTAGAAATAGCTTGATATACTACAGCATTATCTTACTATAAAGTAGACCGTTAGACTGTTAGGCGTCTTCGCTTCATTGTAGAAGTGTTTCATCTCTAACTCCCAAATTTATTTTTTAATTTCTTAGACCTGCAGATTAAGATGTTTTTCTCCACCACTCAAAATTTCAATAAATAATATGCTATGAAATTTAATGCGGTTTGGCCCCTGAGCTGTCACGGCACCTTAGCTGTATTTTACAATTGTAATTCTGTCTGATAGGTATGGAGATCCAGTATAATGGCTCAGGCATTCCATCTTAGTCCTCAGAGGTGAGAACTTAGTCTTCTTCGTTTGCATTTAGTTGTAGGTGTCCATGGGTTTCAGAAGCGACTTACTTTATTTTAAAAAAAACCTTATAATATATTTTTTTAAATCACAAAGACTAAGTAAAGTTATTTGCTTCCTATAAACATTGATGGTCGACAGAGAAGTTATATAAGTGGGGTGGAAATTGCACGGGGTGGTGTGCCGTGCCACCCGCGTGATAGTCGCGTGACGTCCCCCAATTAGCCTTCAGCGGAAACCTCGGCATAGGAAACTGATTTCCCATACGGAGATCGAGGATTCGTTTTATATACTGTTGCCCTTGGGCCTTGATGCTTATTTAATGCAAATTGTTAGCTTAACGCATACCGTATATTCTCATTATTTATTGTATTAGTTTCATTAGTTTTTTATTAAGCTTTTTTTGGTTTACGTTTTTCAGTTATACGTAGACATAGAATTAACTTACAGTTTAATTACAAAACACCTACAAAGGGAAACTTTAATAACCATGGAATTTTTTATAAATTATCTTATTTTTTTAATCAGTCCAAAAACTATTTTTTTGGACATAGGCCTATCCCGTCGTAGAAATACACTCGTCCAGAGGCTTCTTACCTTTGACGCTGCTCTTCGCCGCGATATGCGTGTTTTAGTCGTGACGTAAACGAAATGGTTATGCTACCATCTATCGAATGCCAATTATTCTTACAAAATGTAGCCATTCAGCTAAAAACGTAAAATATAGTATTATGTAATTTGTTATCTACAAAGTTAAGTAGTAATTTGAAAGCCGTATTAGTACAGTATTATTGTATTTTGTAAACAATACAAGTTATATAATTTTCTTACGATTTTTTATTTATGATGTAATGTTAAAATTTCTGTAATAGAGAATTTAAAGACACTAACGTCATTAAACAAATAGAAAAGTTGTGTTAATACGTATATTTATTGTGCCCGTTAATAAAAGAAGTTATTTTAAAAATATGGAAGAACAGATAATCCTTTTAAACGATCTTTCATAAGATGTAGATACAGATAGAATTTTGTGTTTATTATAACTTGTTATTAATCTGCTGAAGTCAACAATCGTAGTCAAAGAGCAGCCAACCATTAAAATAGATGTATAGTGAGCAGGCACAGAACCAGCTAAATATACATATGTATGGTGAGTGTAGAGAACCGCGACCATTTTACTAGAGCTTCCATCTTATTACTCCACTCTGCATTTTGATTCGTATGGGATAATGTCTATCAGCCCCACCATCAGGGCTCCCCTTCCTAAAAAACTCTGCAAATCGAAAGTAGTTGATCTTCACGATTCTCGTAAGTAATAATGATTTCGGAGCTCATTAATAAAGTATGCACTTATTCGGCGTACAAATATGTCAATAATTCATCAATAGATAGGTTTTTCATTGTTTTAAAACTTTCACACACTGAAGTTATCGTTAAATGACCCCGACTTAACTTAAAAATTTACGATACAGAATTGTATAATAGACAAAACAATGCACTGATTCTATTATTATAATTTTATGTTAGACCATTTTTAGTTGGATATTTCATTTAAAGCTTAAAGTCACATGGCACTTCCCTCTAATGAGTTTTACGAAATACTTTGGTTACGGTCAGACTGCCACAGATTAGCATCGCGATAAGACGGTTTCACAACAAGACGTACTTGAAGAATATTTTCCTCACATTACAGAATGTTTGCTGCTTCAGGTTTCACACAAACGTACCAAGGTCTTCGATGCGATTGCAGTTTGATGGTATTACGACGCCTATCTCAATTTGCTACGGCCTATGTAAAAATACGGAACGGGTTGTGCGAGGGTAACGCTCCTTGGGAGTGGAACTCAGCGGGTCCACGGGACCTTGCTCGGAGCAGTGCAACTGGTATCGTTTAAACTGGTTTCGATCTATAGAACGACAAGTGCGTCGCGTCTTTACGTAACCCGCAGGCAAATCGCGCTTTTAAATGTCATTATCGCGATTTTCAAAGCCCATCATAACATATTTTTATGTCGCCATTAACTATAGTAAGCCAAAAATAGTAATCTGATGATTTACAGTTCAATTGAGATAAGACGCATATAAATATAAAACAATGCAAATAATAATTTTTCCCATCACGTACAAGACAGCTTCGATCGCGTCAAGGACTCGCATCCATAAAAATTATACCATGTCTACTATATGAATATTTTATATACTTATAGAGTTTTATATGTGTACATATATATGAACAAATGAAGTTTATAGCTCGTGAAATAGGGTGAAAAATAATTAATTGGTGACCTTAAGTCGAATTTTCATTTGTTTATAGTTCAATTTTCCTTTGAAATTTACTAATTGCTTTATTTAAACCACCATCGCGAGGCGAAATTAATACGTGCTATTTTTAAACTTGCTGCAAGCCTGTTTAATATGAACCGCGACTATACGCAGCGCACGCCTACGCTTTATCAAAACTAATATGTCAAGGTGCACTTAGAACATGTTTTCAAAAAGTCGGGATATCTGCTATTTGTACCAAAATCAGAAAAAAACATCGTTGTTTTTTATAATGATTTCTTAAATTTACGCGAATTAATTTAAATTTAGTTTTATTCAATCGTTGTTTTTTCCTATATTTATACCGTTACAGCCCGCTGCTGAACATAGGCCTCTGGTCTTATTTGGATTTCTGGATTTTTGCCAAAATTGCCACGCTTGGCAAGCGGGTTGGCAACTGTATTTTTTTATTTTAGCCCTAATTAGGAAGACGCTGCTGCCCATCTCCTGATTTGATTCCCTCTTTCGCCTCTTATGACACCCACGAGATGATATTGATTTGTAGGGTTATTCCTACACCGCCACTGCCGCTGTCTTTATTAATAACTCTTTGATTATATAATTAAAAAACAATGTTTTTCTAAGAAGTAAGGCAAGGTTGCACACTGCCCATTAGGAGGTGGATGCTGTGGCCTAGGTACACACATTAAATACGTGTGTATCTTTATATCAAATCTAGATGCGTAATTACCGATGCAACTAAGGTGGAATACCTCGCTACCAGTTAAGAGGGTCTCGTCACTCACCCTGCTAAACATAACAGCATGACGCTGCTATTTCATCCAAGTATTCGTTGTGAGCGTGATCTTTCCCTGCCCGTCGACAGACCTATTCCTGATGCAGACTTTATTTATTCAGTAGCAGCATGTTTCGGACCAAAATAGCCCCCTCACCCCCATCAGTACACATCTGGTGGCCCAATTAGCACTATTTCACCCTTAATCGTGAGCTTTCATGACTAGTAATTACTTTACTTTGTGCACATTTTTATGTCTAAGGCAAAATTTTGTTCATTTTAGCTGCAGGTGTGAAGAGCCTACTCCTTTTTTTTTAATTTTGGGAACGCATTTGTTATTTCTCTAGCATCGCAGATGATTATAGTTGCGTTAGTCACTTAGCATTAGGTGAGCCGCATGCTCGTCCTTTTCCACTTATTAAACAAGTAAATTTTTATTAAAAGCAAAGTACCAACCTGGAAATTAATATGAACTGCAATAATTGTGAGCAATTTTTAAGAAGGTTGTTCTTAAAAAAGTGCAATAAATACATCATATATTTAGTTTGAATTTCGTGTTTCAATTATCTTATATTTATATGAAGAAATAATAAAATAAACACATCCAAGTTTACGCTCCGTAATCATCCTCCTGGACGAAGCAGTAATAACCCTTATATTTGGCACATGACGGTACGATAATGGTTGTGGTGTAATATACTTGAAACACGCTAAGATCATAAAGTCTGTTTTCCGCGAAGTTAGAAGTTACTGTCGGGTATAGAAACGGGCAACTATCATATGTTTCACTCCTCCCGAAAATATCAACTTCGCCGCAGTCTGGTGAATATAAATATCTTGCACATAACTAAAACACTTGACATGACACGCAACTATACCACTACTATATCGATAACAAAAATATTGTTTTGTGTACAGTGTGTATGTATGCCAATGTGTGTTCGAGTATGTCAGTGAAAGTGGTATCGTGTTGTTCAAAACGCTACAAACAATAGTTGCGATGTTCAGCGATGAGCTGCGTTGTCGATTTCGTTCAAAAGTTCTTTCTCACAGCAACACAAAAATCACTAGATGCGGAATGTCAGGGTCACAGCGCACTTTTGTACAGGCCGTCGAGAATAGCGGGCCTTCTATTATAGCAACAACAATGTTGTGGGAAAGTTTATTAGTTCAAGTAAGACTAATTATAAAGCTATTTTGATAACGTTTCACTCGCTAGCACATTCGAGGCGATGCTAAAATCGTGATGTACTGTCGTGTACACTTGTAAATTATAGTAAATTTAACCTAGCATGTGCTACGTACGCTTTTCGAATTTATGGAGAGCGGAGTTATGCATTAGCAAGCATTTGTCGTAATGAATTGCTAGTTCAATAAGTGTTGTAATTGTGAGAACTATGATTTTAAGGCAATACTAACTTTTTACTTCAATTTTAGCCATGATAATTTCAATTTCAACGAAAACGCTTCATTTCTTCAGAGTTAATAAGCTCCGTAGAAATTACTGAATTTGGTCGCCGTGATACCTTCATTTATGTAACGTAAATTTTAAGTATAAAATAAAATTAGAAAATTGTTTAGATTATGAGAGATTTTTATTTCAGAACAATGGCCATTACTAAATATAATTTGTCTATCACGAGTCACGACAGTCATCATAGTTAGTACATAAGTTACTTATACATATTATGGCAATTAAGAATTACATTGGTGCCGGCAGTGATCAAACCCGAGGTGCACGTGTATCTTAAAATTGTAAAAAGCATATTTGTTCTTATAAACACATATGAAAGGATTATTAAAGATACAATTGGATATTTCAAACCATAAATTTGGTACCTTGTAGTGTCCTAATGCAGGGTTGATTTTTAGTTTAAGTAAAAACAGATTTTCAGTATTTAAAAATATACTAATTTAAAATCTGTGAGGTCGTTACACTATTTCTCATTTATTTTCTTTAGAAATATAAGTTTTGACATCCCTGCAAAAATATTTCATTTGAGTCAAAATATCCAATTAGAGCAGTACTTATTATTTATAACAACATTAAATAACTCCCATGAAATATGTGCAAACATTATATTGCTGCAATATCAACTAAACTTGTTATATTATAGCAAATAGACGAATATTTGCGCAATGTCGTCGGGGAATTCGGTTTGTTTAAACAGCTTTATTGCCTTTATAGATTGACCCGACTTATCTCTAATCGAACTTCGGAATGCTAGCAAACAGATTGTGTCGACATTCAATACAAAAATGTTTACATACAAGACCCGCTCTGAAGGTATTTGTACAAAATATTTTAAGAACTTCACTTAACTTTTGTGTTACACAAGTTAACTTCGCCTAATTGATTGTTCCAAGTATCCGGAAAATATTTGTAATACCTGTTTCAACGTCCACAATACTGTAGCTAAATAAAAAATCATTTAAAATTCTGTAGAATTGTTATTGTTATTTTCATCTCAAGACTTATCTTGTTTATATAAAAGCGATCCACACTATTTGAAAATCGAACCTGCACGTTTCATAGAAATTTCATAGATTTTCCCCACGATGAGTTAGCTATTTTCTATAATTACATTGCGTGTCTGCTGTTTCTTCGAAGCTTATTATTTATTTTGATGGGTAGACATTTTTTTTTGACTGTAGGACAGATAAAGTACATACAATCAAAGTTTCTTTGCACATGGCTACGTTATAGTTGTCGAAATTTAGGAGCACAGTTACTCTAAGAGTTCTTTTCTATATAAATATAAAATTGTCCACTAGATTTTATGATAATTCCTGGTAAAATGAAACTCTGTAAAGTTGCATAAATTCATCATCAAACATGCCGTGCATATACAATTTACTACACAAAATACTTGATTTTACCGCTTGTCTCACACTTCTCAACACTCTTTTGTACTTCCACTGTGAACAGAACGAAATTCTATTTACTCCAGTGCGTAGAACATACTCACTTCTGTAAATGTAACTTATAGGAGAGTACCTACTTAAAGCGTTTAAAGAAAAATTAAAGTCAATAACTGAATAAAGGTTCAAAAATGCTATTGAATAAAATTAAAATATACTGTTTTATATAATAAAATTCAATATTATCTACTTACATTCAATATGTGGCTAATATAATTATTGGTTTGGTATTACACAACAAACACAGTTGAAACACACAGTGCAACCACTGTTGTTTCGGTTCGTAGAGTAAGGGAGACAGTTTACTTGGCATTTACTCTTTATACATAAAACAACTTTTGTAAATATATTCGCTTGCTATTGAACAGGTAAATAGAATTTTCTAACACATTAACACTAACAACAAAACATTTGCACCTATTTAATCCCAAATAAATTATTTGAATTTGATAATAAAGGGTCACCCCCTATCAAGGCGTATATTTTTCTGGGACATTACGATAAGGAACACATTATATCGCCAGGTGTTCCGGGTGGCCTTATCTTTTCAATCTTGGCCCTGACCAAGTCAGCGATTGGAACATTTTTAAACCCCAATAAATGTAATTTATACATTTTTTTTCTCGTTTCCAACCGACCTTAACTTTTAATTAAAGTTTTGAACGTACATTTCTGTCGAATACGGCATAAGGAATTTCCGGTGATTCCTCTTTATACAGTCTGATTTTGCACATTGATTATGTTAGCTTATTTATACTCAACAATTCAAACTCCTCCTACCATACAGTCCTCGGTATGTGTTATCTCTTACTGGATCAAAATACTATCAATTTGAGAGTTGTGCGTAAGTTCGCAATAAAATATAAATATAAAATCCAGTACATGTCGCACTGCTGAGCACAGAACACTTGCTTCTTGCTTAGTTTTTGGAACTAAAGAGACTACACGTTGTCTCACTGTAGGTGAACTTCAATCTTAAATCTTCACAATTTTTTTTAATTTATCGACACGCACACGATGATACTTAACCGCCGAGTAAATAACAAGTTATAACTCAAAGGCGAGAAGTATTGAAGTCGTTTTGCTTCATGTACTACGTGACTTTGAGGCAGCTAGTACTGTCGAGGCTCTTAATTTGGCATTATAAAACTAATTTAGAATGCCGTATTGACCATGGGGTCTGAAGACATGTAACAACTTTTAAAGGGAAATTATACAGGAGCCACCTGCTCGCCGTAAATTTCGCAGTCCGCGAGTATTCCAGGTTCTATATCCGCTGGCACCGATAAAATTGTTTATTGTGATTTTAAGTACTGATTTACTAAGTGCTTGGCAGTAAAGGAAACATCCTAAAAAACCTGCATGTCTGAGAAACAAAAGTTAAAAATATTTCGAAGGCATGAAAAGTCTGCACACATTTAAGGGCACCGCGAGGGATACTTACTTATCCACAAAACCCTTTCAGAAAACTGAGGCAGTTTGTGCGCAATTGTATTATAATATCAAACCTGCATATCTGCAGACTAAACTATATGTCAGCCTATGTTCCTCTAAAGGACTCCGTGGTCTCAGTGAATAAAACACTTGATTTTGGAAGTTGGCAATAAGAAGAGTGGCTCAAAGACTGATATTGTCTAGCGAATTCTCCATAAGATAAGCCGGAGCTAACATGTCTGAGAATTTGTATGTAAAATCATGCAAAATTCGCCAATCCGCATCGGAACTGCGTGGCATAATTTTTGGTTTAGTCGACATTTGACAGATTCCACTTTTGACATCATAGTCTACTATTGACAGATTCTACATATGAAACATTCTACATATGACAAATTCTATATTTGACAGATTTAGAAAAAAGTGAGGCAAGGAAGGAACATTGTGGAATCACTTATATAGTAATCACTATATTATTTATTCTTCAGATAATATGATTTATACTCAACATTACATAAAATGGTGACAATAGACAATTAGTCGCCGTAGACTTATATAACTTGTACTATATATGTCGTATTAAGCAAATACTATAAAGTCGTTGTATCGCAATATTGGGTAAATCTCGGTTTAAAATCCCTACTACTTGTTGTCTTTAAAGCAGCTATTTCAACGACTTTTGCTCAGGATCAAGGTGACCCTACCATGACGCTACTGTCGCTTTTCATATCCTGCCAATAGCTTCATTTCAAATATTTCTTTCGTATTTACAGAAACCTATTCACTAAATTTTTTAAAGATTTCATCATCATCATCACACATGGAGTCATAATAACAAAGTTAATCCCCTAGTTCGTTTTGAAAATAATTCCTTGAGGGCACAAATCGTTATTCGCCTCACATGGTTATTGAAATTCGAAAATGCCTTTAGGCGATTGTATGCCATTTCAGTCAATTGATGAACAATATGCAAATTTTCTAAATAGCCCTATTAAGTGTTTATGAATTGATTGTAGCCAAGGGGATATGCTCAATAGGATTTGTCCATAGCTGTCAAAGTGTGCGTGCACGTGAATATAGACATTTTATTAAAATTCGCATGTTGTCTTAATGTAGGTAATGCAAATTGTGCTTAAACAAGTTGTGATTACCCTTCTTCTTCAGCCAGTAAATGTCAAACATTGGTCCCTGCTATTTTTGACTTTTTACGTAAACGAAATATCTCGAAATTCCACCATCTTTTGGAAGTCGTCCGTCACGACACCCATAGGACGAAAAAATGGTGATTGTTTTACCGCGCCACCACACAGCTAAAGCTGTGATTAAAAGGTTCCTTCGCAACAACTATAAACAGTTTTTCCAAGACTCCTGTACAGCTACATTGTATCCATCCATCTGAGATTTATAAAGCTTGCGGTTTCCTCTAAATAACCACTGAGTTACTTACGGTGTGCAGTTACACAACGGAGTAACCAGCGCACCGCGATTATCACGGCCCAGTTGTCGCACGTGTGTCGCAATTCTGACGGAATCCCGATGTTCGTGCATGCATTTTATTTCCACATGGATAGGAATGGTTTACTCCTGTATGTTCTTTGAAGAGCAGAAATACTTATATAAATTTATCTTTGTATTTGAGAAATTGTTCTAAGATATTCTATTTCTGTCATTTCTTTGCGTTTGAAAATAAAATCTGATTGTTTTCAAGGTAGGGCAATGAATAGGCTTTTGTGTCCACCTTAGCTTAAGGTGTCCATTAACCATCTAGAACTTCATCAACACTTGCCCCAGTTAGGATTGCAATCGAGCATTGACTATATAATAAGGAAAAAAATTCAGTTGCGAACCACTGTTATTCGACTCTTAAATGCACACTTATTACCTGGTTAAGTTTTCTTTCGACTATCTGCATGTTTCTTCAGGTCATCTAGTGGGGGGCCGTCCCAAACTGCACTTGCCAGTACGAAGTTGCATTCGAGAACCTTTCTTCTTTCCTTCTTGAATATGTAAAAGCTCATACTGATCTATTACGTAATAGTTACTTGCATTTAATTCATTTATTATTACAGAACGGAATGACATTAATGATTGTTACCAAACTTAAACTGGTCCTTGTTATCAAACTATTCTGGTCCCTGACATTTACCAACTTTTCTTATAGGTATGACTTGTTCAGCAAGAATTTTTGTTTTTGTATTGAAGTAATATTTAATTTTTAAATTGACATTGAATATTTAAATTGAAACTTGGAAGTCCGCGATTCGTTTACTTTTTGTTCAAGATCGATTTTCAAAGCAATCGTTTTACATAAATTTTAAATAGATGTGATAACTTTAACAATTAGCTTTTTTACATTATATTTAAAAATAAAAGGTGTCTTTTCCATAGGGTTATTTTTCTTTAAATCTTTTTTAAAAGAGGGTTTTATAAAATTATTATAATGCCACTCCCATTGTATATACATTTTTTATCTTCTTTTAAGTCCAACTTGGACCATTTTGTACAGTAGCTTTCCTAGACAAGGGCAAGGCCAGAATACTGTTACAAAATCCGATATCTAATCTATTTATATTTATTGCAAAAATTTGCTCTTTCAGCCTAGATTCAAACGCACTCCACCAAAATATGCAATACATCCTCCAATTGACCACATTCTACACAGAATTCAATGAATTAATACAATGAATTCAGCCTTTCTTGTCAAAAAAGCAAAGCTTTTTATTGGTATGTATCCCGATCGTCTTAGAGCTGTAACAATATCAGTCCTGCCCATATTGGCCCTATCTCCCCATGAAGAACTGGAAATATTTGGTTGAATAGTTTTATACCATATTGCTTTTGTTAGAGATCTCTCATTAAAGTATTCCTTCCACAGACTGACACATCTTTCTTTCCATAGGGATATATGATTTCCTTTCTACTTTTCTTTTATATTTTCCAGAAAATACATCGCCTTTTTACCGTTCTGTGTCTAAATGAACACCATAGCATAACCTTTTTACTAATTTTTGTATAGGCAAACACCAATAAGCATAAAATGCACTTGATTTGATTAAAATAGCTGTTTTTAATAAAGAAACATTCAGAAGATAAACTATATTAATTAAAAATACGTGTTATTCATAACATGCGCCCCAATAAACATTCGTTTGAAAAACTCGCTTTCTTATTGCTATTGTAAAGCTTTTTAAAAAGTCCTTTCATTTTACATATTTCTGATTGGCGAAAGTGTTATTTAATTAAGAAAAACTACACGACTATGATCTGACGAAAGTCTTCTAAATTACTTTCGTGCAATGAGTGGTAATTGGCACGATCACGCCGCGCTCTGCTGTGGTCGGGAACGGACCTGAAGGACTCAATGAGGCAGCTGTCAAACACGTACGCAATTAAATGCTCAATTTCTTTAAATTACGTGTGCAACTTGCACGCATTGTAAGTGACAGATTTATGATATTGCCCGGTCAAGCCACAACTAGCAGGGTATGTTTTGATGTAGCCCTTTTAACACGGCAAAATTAAGGGAGGAAATGTTTGCATGAAATGAAGTGTAAATTTCGTTTCATCAAATATCATTTTTAAGTGTTATTTCGTACTCACCCTATGATTGTCTACCTATTCGAAATGATATTTCTCCGACCATAAATAACTGTGGAAGAAACACCGCAGTAATCCTATCTTTTAAAATAATAGGTGCTATATATAGAAAATTATATAAATTGCAAATGGATTGGAAATTTAAAAAATGCTTCTTTAATAAAAATAAGGCTAATATCTTGCAGATCATCATCATCATTATGATGATGATCTGCATATACATCACACAGTTCACTCCTGAACAAATATTCTCATGGGAAGAACATTTGCCATAGTTGCTACGCTTAGCGGGCAGTTTGGCAACCGCATTTTTTTATTTTCTTCAATTTTATCAGCAAGATTCTGCTACTCATATACTTTCTCATTTCAGTTTCCCTTTATCGGCTCTTACGACGTGGCTGGATTAATTTACGCAGCCACTACACGGAGAGCTCATCATTGCGTTATTTCAAATTACGATGAATCATTTTCGTCCTCAAGGACGAAAATGATTCATCGCTACTTCAACTACTTCAAAGTAGCTTTGCAAGAAACACTTGCTTACAAATCAGTTAAAAGTTAAAAGTAGTAATGTTTTAAAAAAGCTACATTTTGTATTTGTCCCCCGATGAGACACAGGCATGAGGGGAGGCCTCATTTCTGAGAGTGTTATGAAGCAATAGTCCGCCGCGCTGCTCCCTGTTGGCTTCACAAGTCCTCGAAGTATTTTATTCCTCGGACCTGCAGGTTTTTTCACGATGCTTGAGCACGTGGTAAATTAGCACATATATTTGTAATTAACAATTTCATTAGTGCCGGCGGAGATCAACTCCATTAGTAGTGTAAATTTTATTGGCTTTAAATTTTATAATAAACAAAAAGTTCATCACTTTCGGACAAACTTTCAAAACCTTGAATTTTAATTAATTTACATTAAATTTTCTGGGAAAGCTTATTGCAAGTTTTCTTTGACAGGAGTCAACGAACGCCTAAAACTTCAGTGGGTACCTACAATAAAAACTAACCTTATTTAATATGCTAAAACTCTACCCCGCCCACTAACAGCTTTCAACTTGGCTACTCTCGGCGTAATTTTCCTGCCTTGACATTAGAATTTTCCTCTGAACGCTCAAATCTCATCATGCCTCAGCGCTTTAGTCCCTTTTAAGACTTTGTAATTACTTTGTTGAAAAGGTCAAGCTCCTCGTATTATAATGTGAACATTAATGAAACTTGTTGTTAAATATGTTTCGAGTATAGAAATTTTGATAATGTGGTTAAAGTTTAATAATCCATTGTGTTTTTGTTTAACGTGCAAAAGTATAAAAACAAAAATTAAGTTAAAGAATTTCAAATTTTATTAGCTAAAATCCGCGTAAAAAAACAGATGTATCCTAAGATGAAACATGTTTCGTATTATCGACAGTGATGTTGGGATTAGTGCACGCAGTTGAGACAGGGTGCTCTTCGAACTAAGTAACATACATCGTTATAATGTTTTTTCAGTAATTATTTAGTGGATTAATTTTTAACATCTTATATACTTAATATTATAGATTTCCGTACTTGTAATATAGATTTCTGCGAAGTCACATTATCTCACCACGCCCAGGGTTAATTTTTTTTATACAATAAGGGTGACAAACGAACACACAGTCCTTCTGATGGCATGTGGATGCTGTGCCAAATAGACATCTACATTTATCCTTGATTAAGAATCAAAACGCTGATGTGTCGTCACCCCTAAGAACTAATATGGAAGGCCTGGTTACCAGTAAAAAAGGGTCTCCGCATATCTACACTCACCATATGAAATACAACAGTATTTAGCTGCTATTTTACGCTGGTATGCTGTAAGAGCGTGGTCCTTCCCCGGTCGAGCCGACCCATTCGTGCTACAACCATAATATAGCTGCAGCGTGGTATTAAGCTTAGCGCGTCCTTATATTGTCAGAAAATATTGCAGTCGTGTACACCAATCACGCACCTAATAACGTCATAAATGGAGCTTACCCTGTTATGTCAACATATAGATTTTTGATGCTCACGGGTAGCGGACATCCATTTTGTACGGTATATTTATATATTCTTCAAGCTTCAAGTGAAGATTGCGCGTAATTATTACTTTATTATTTATTTGTTATTTCTAAACCAATTTATAATAATAAAGAAACTGATGTCCATACCTTTTTAACTTGGAAAGGTGTATAATTTCGCAAGATCTTATAAGATTTTATCAGACGGAATAGACATCAATTCAGCTTCGTTAAAACCTACGAGCACTTAACCCTATAAAACAATACTTCAATATTATATATTATTCAATATAAAATATCACGTATTCATTTAGTGAAGAATTTACCCTTGACGCTCTCTTTCATAGAGCCAGTCTTTTTGTAGTCTATAATTTATTACGCCCAACACTGTCTATCCTCCTGTTCATTATAGAAAAAAAAAAACAATGAAAGTTTAAATTATCCGTTGTCGATAGCAGATACGAAAGGCTGGGAATGCACGCGGCCTCGCCAATCTGCTAAAGGCCGCGTCAGCTAACACATAATAGGCGCGCGATGACAGACAGATACAGCGCGATGGAGATGGAGGCTGTAAAGGACGACAAGTGACGAACTATGCTGAACTGAATGCCACTCGGGTCAACGCCATGTCTGATTCGTGTGATTACGATTGTCGATGCGAACGCACGTCAAATCGAAGAAATAGGTAACGGTTATGCTAAAGGTGGCGCGATCGACAGGGTCCTTAGTAGCCATTCATCTGTTCAAATAGAAGTTATTATTTGAAGTTTAAAAGTTATGTAAGATTTTCCACATACATGTATTAGTTGTAACTTTTATGCGCACAAATTATATATTCATTTAAATTTAAAAGTAGGTATTTTGTAGTTCTTTCCATCTATTTATCCAATACAACCTATAAAAGTCTACTGCTGAAAGTAGCCTTCCCCATAGAGTGCCTCATAGAGGGAGTTTTGCCATACTTATCACCACAGTTTCCAAAATTTTGATTCGTTACCAGGAAGATGTTGCTGCCTATTTGCTGTTTCAGTTTCCTTCTGTCACCTCTTACGAAGCCCGCGGAACGATATGGTGTAGTGGATATTCTCACACCGCCACTACGCGGTTTCTTCACTTCGGTTGTACCTTATATACGAAATGAAATATAAGGAGCAAAATTAAAAATTTACTGTATTCTACATAGGCCCCTCCCTTGGTAGGATGAATTTGTCGTAATCATCATGTTTTGTAGGCGAATGCTGACAAAAACAACTAAATCTTATGTTTTTAATTTCTGATATAATATATTTTAGAATATGTCTTATTAATTAAAAATTTAACACAAAATGCAAAATAATTATTATAATTAATTTGTAATTAAGAGTTACATGCTTATTTCTTTTAATATGCTTTTATATGTGACATTGACTGGAACAGAGTTCGACCACCGTGGTATAGTGTCTCTACCCAAAAACGGTAATCGACTGTCAAATCCCAGACGATTCAGCAATCGGAATTAAAATTCGAATTTACACAATGGTGACAATAACATCGGTTTGTACCCGCGATCCAAGTCAAGTATGCGACAGAAACCACCGTCTACTGCCGAACATAGCATCGCCTTGGAGTCGTAGTACTTTTATTAATTATCGTGGCCAATTGTTGGAGGATGTGACGCCACTGCGACGGCGCGCGCGCGTGATCCACCTGCAAATCGATCCTGGCACGCAATCGCAGTTCATCCTTGAATTGATTGGAGTAGAAAATTTATTATTATATGATGCACGGGAGGCCCATACCCCTTGTCATTATGTGTTGACTGTCGTACTAATGTGTTACGAAACTTAAGTTAGCCATGTAATTCAGCGGTTTCGGTCGCTTTCGTATCGTGGTTTTATAGTTTACGTAATGCTTATTACATTTTTTTAGAAATATCATTAGAATTCGACAGGCCTCCAGGAGAGGGTTTTAAGGCAAAGCAGACGTGTTACGTCATCCTTACGATGTTTTATTTTACCGCCGAGCTGTAGTTTTTCTTTACTTATAAGTCAGGTCATAACTACAACTTCACCAAATGGTAAGTGATGATAAAGCCTCAGATGGTGTGTGGTTTACACTGTCTTAACGTAACGACAGCCTATTCACTCTTGTTCTAAAGACACTCTAATTGTAATCAGACGGTAAGATAGACGCCGGAAAATTATTTCACTCCTTGATGAAGTAAACCGTAAATCGACAACAAAGAGAATATACACGTATACACCGCTGACACTCATGTTTTCCGATGATGGACAGGTGAGGGAGTAAGTAATATTATTTCAGCGCAACTTTAAAATTACGTTTAACATTTCGTCTTGCCGGGGGATCGAACTCTCTCTAGCGCTTAACCTCTGAAATAAATATCTTTATTTGTAAATGTTTCAGCAATATAAAACGTCATTATAGTAAGATCTACGATGCATCTCGTATTAGGTGCCTACCACCTTTTTTCTTTCCTTTACTACCTAGGCTGGGTATGAACCATCCTGTTACCTATTTCTGCCGCCAAATGCCAGTGCCTGAATTATTGTGTTCCGGTCTGAAAGGTATAGAGAGGGCATTTTATCTTCCTCAAGGGTGACAGCGCTTAGTCAAAATGCAGATGCATTGTCACCCCTAAAGAGACTTACTAGCGGTAAAAAAGGCCTTCGGTTCCCGTCAATCACCACACGAAACACAGCATTATGCTGCCATTTCACGATAGAATTCTGTGCGAGTGTTGTCTTTCTCCGGTCTAGGCTAGGTCACCCATTGGTACTGCAGCCTAATATACTGTGCTGCGCTGTGGCATCTTATAGAGTATAAGTTTGATCACTGTAGTCCGGTTATTTCGTTTTAAATAAAGTTATCTAAAAGTATTAAAAAATACTTTATGTATTCATCGTTCAACTTACTGACATACCAGATACTTAAAATTCAGATGTACACGAAATAGGGGACCATGATAAATAACAGTGTGCCATAAAGGATGAGATCTCGCTTCGAAGGTCGCGACCCCATCCTAACAAAACAGAGAAGAACGAAGGGCCTCTCACGTTCGGCATCTCGTTGCTTTGACCTGCTTTTTGATTCATATATTACTGGTTGTGTATACAAATATTTACCAAATGCACTTTTATCTTAAAGTTATCGTTTTTTAAATAGAATATGAGTGACAAACGAGCACACAGTCCACCTGATGTTTAGGGGTCGCTATGGTCCATAAACATCTACATTTATCCTCGATTAAGAATCAAAATGTAGATGCGTTGCTACTCCTGGGGACTAAGATGGAATGCCTCGTTTCCAGTAAAAAGGGTCTTTATTAACACATAGCACAGTGGAGCAAGATTGAGAAAATTCTTTTAACATTTTGGTGACAGTTAACAATGTTGTAGAGTTAGAATTACATTCTTGTGAATCACACTGGTTGTTTATCATCCTATGATTAGGTACTGTCAAAATCAATCGGTATGTCACCATAGACTCGACCCTCTCTTTGAAATCGTACATAAATTTCTAGACGGGCATGCAGTAAGAATTTAAAATCATTTCACAATACTGTAGCGCCTGCCCTCGTAAACACAACACACGTACCATATTTTATAGACGATCGTTTGGCTGTCCACAAAGTGTTTGTTAATACGAAAAATTCTTTAGTGTCACATAAAATATTGTAGATTACGTTGTATTACACGAACCATTGGCCTAATATCTTGATAACTGATTATATAATTGTTGTCTTCGACGACGTTTCGGTTGTGAAACATTGTCGGCCTGTATTTCAAGGACGCGAATAACTGAATGAATTTCGTTAATAGCCTCTGAAATAGTTAAATTTATTGTTGTGTTCGGCTGAAAGATTCATGGGAGCATAAAATTGAATTTTGCTGTCTTCTTACATTAGCGGACTGTTTATAAACGTAAATTAAAAAAAAATGTGAAAAAAGCTGCGAGCCAGAACGTTAGTTATCCAATGAATTATTGTAATTTATTTTCTGAGTATGAAAATAAATTTATTGCGTTAAAACTAAAAGCATTGCACAAACAGAGACCTCAAAAATATATTGCGTATAGTGTCATCTTATTGGTCAGTTAAACCTTTATAATGTTCATACAATAGGTTGTGTAAAATCTATTAAAAGTATTTTGCATCGGATGTATCATAGTAAGCTTAGATTACTTCGCAATGGATAACCGCGACCACTCAAACGGAAGATCAATCTGTATACCCTTACGGATTTTTTAAAATACTACTTCTAAACTAATCTCTATGTTTCTTTATTAGATGCATATACTGCCGAATAAATCTTCTTTTTTGAAGTCGTCGTTTAAAACTAACATATCTTTAATTCGTTTATATTACATAATGTTTAGTGCTAATTTAGCCACGTACTGAAAGAAATCATCTTAAGAAAATCTCCTTATATGAGAACCTAAAATATTGCAAAGATGCCAGCCAGCTCACATCAGAACAGCCGCTGAATTAATACCTGATCTTCTCAAAAGTTAGAGAACTAACGCAAAGGTAGGATATATAGATATAGGCCTTTATTTTATTAACTTCTTTCTAAAGCTAATAAATTTTATAAGTAAGTAAAGGTACAGCCTATATACATCTCGTTGCTGCTAGGAACTAGGAAATCGGAGGCCTGTACCTCCGATTTCTAAGAAGGTTATGAAATGATTAGTCCGCCGCGCTGCTGCAGTGATTGTTAACAGGTTTTACATGTCTTTAAACAATTTCTACTTGTATTTTTGTTCACGACATTTTCTTTCACCGCCTAGAACGTGATAAATCAACGCTTAACACTGTAATCAACAGTTTCATTGGTGCCAACGGGGATCGAACCCGGGTTGCTTCGCACTGTGCATTTTACGGCAAGCACTGAGTCCCTAAGCTACCACGGCTCAATGAGTTATATCATAATATTGTAATTATTAATACCCTATTATCATATTTATAGCAATTTTATATGGAGATCCTATTACTGGCACAGTAGCGACTTGATTATTTCTTACGATTGGCGGACGTGACAGGTTCAGTTGCCGCTCCATATCATAATCTCCTCACGTACAACCGCTGAGCGATGCGCCGCAACCCGCTTCCGACATATCTTAGAGGTGTCCAGTCTACGAACGACCACGCTACTGGTCGACTGAGGAACCAGTATTCCCGCTTTATGGAGATAAATAGTAACTGTTTCACTGGTATATGTTGTAGGTAATATATTTTACGAATTTTTTAGAAGTCAGGGCTACAAATAAGCTCACACTCCACCTCATACATAGCAGATCTAGCCATTGCTCATAAGAGTTACAGCATACGGATGTAGATAGACTAGGGGAGATGCAGATGCAAAGGTAAAACCTTTTGCTAGCATCATAAACGGAGCGGAGTAAAAGTCTAAAGTCATAACTATCTTTATTTCAACAAAAGATTCAATCAAATGGTGTGACATTGTGCAGGAGTAACGAAGTTAGCGAATTGATTAGATAGTAAAGGAAAAAAATCAAATTCAGATTTTTATTGTTTACAAACGTTGTCTGCGTTGAGCTACAAATATTGCCGAAAAAATTATGTAAATTGGCCTACGGGTTACGGAGGAGATATATTTCAAAGAATCGTTTTCTTGCGCCATGGGAGCGCCGCTCGCTTCGCTCGCTCCGCTCCAAAGATACATAAAGATATTTATTATACATCTACATCTATTCCCGATTAAAAATCAAAATGTTTTCATCCATTACAACCAAGATGGGGTGTCCCGTTAACAGTAAAAAGGGTATCTAGTTCTCATCACATCACATACGAAACACTACAGCGTTAAGCCGTTATTTTACCCTGGTATTCTGAGGAGCATGGTCCTACTCTGGCCGAGTCGACTCATTTGTGCTACAACTAATATATCGCCAAAACGTGGCTCTACCACAAAATGAAGATTTCCTCGTAACTATGTTGGTTCCGTTGGTTTACGGCACTGCAGCATACCCACAGTTGCTGAAAATTTAACGAGACTTCGCTATTTATCAATCAAAATGACATCATATTTATCATATTTATTCCGCGGATCGTAACTGTT
This sequence comes from Parnassius apollo, assembly GCA_907164705.1. NCBI lineage: Eukaryota > Metazoa > Arthropoda > Insecta > Lepidoptera > Papilionidae > Parnassius > Parnassius apollo. The sequence continues at coordinate 10,006,905 of CAJQZP010001037.1, forward strand.
CCATAACACGTTAATTATCACATCATTCAGATTTACAACAACACTGGCACCACACAATAGTGCAGCTGATACTGGATAAGAAATATCATTTTCAAAAATTCCAAAGTACACATAAAAAGTTAAATTAAATGTTTTTAACAAATGTTGTACTTTCTTTTGTTTATCAAAGCAGTCGCAACTCGTAATACAGAGAAAACAAGTACTATCTACACTAGTAAAATTACCGCGTGGGCATTGAATTCGTGTTAATTGCTGTTGTGTTTAGAAATTATGGATTTTTATCATAAAATGGTTTCTTGATTCATTCGAATATCTTTCCACTAACGGCTTTCTCTTTAATTTATAAATTGATTACTGATAAACTGTTGAAATTTTACACTGCGCATTTATAATTTTCTTATTATCATTTAGTATCGAATGGGAGGTTTTCCGCGATATAAACTTTAATTTACTAGTATATAGTTACTTACATACATGAATTGTTGTTTTTATATTATTTTTTATTGTCTCCGAGCCTGTATTCCTGGCCACTTAACATAACACAGACGCTGTACATGGACTATGGATACTTCGGACACAGCTGGCCGCGTTAGCCCGCATCGAAAGTGCACGCAAACATTAGCGTATAGATATCCCATTAGGGCGCTACTAATAATTGACGTACGAGCGGAACGCACACTGCAACACGTAATTACTTCGGAACAACGGCGCACTGAGCTCTCCGCAATTGCATAAGTAGGCAAATAAGACGCGGATAAGGGGCCCTACACACTGCGGTTTTGTTTCGCTTTATTCGATTATCTCTGGTTGACTTATGTTGATATGACAAAATTTTAGTGAAACATTTATTACACACATAGGTTTACGCACCAACCTCGGCACATCCCGATGAGGAGGTGGAGGAAATGTATGAGGATGTTTTCAGAGCCATGCATTACTCCAAAACCCACTACACGGTGTTGATGGGAGAATTCAACGCAAAACTAGGCACAAGAGAAAGCGGTGAGCTGCAGCTAGGGAATTTTGGGTAGGACAACGGAACCGTAGGGGCCCACAGGAAGTGGACCTGGTCGAGCCCCGACGGTTCTACAAAAAATGAGATTGACTTCATTATGACGACCAGACGCCAACTGTTCAGTGATGTCTCAGTGATTGCAAGGGTGAAAACTGGCATCGATCACCGAATGGTTAGAGGCACACTGAACCTAAAAGTGAAGTTGGAGAGATCTCGTCTAATGAAGTCAACGCTCCGTCCCCCTCGTGCTCTGATCCAGAATCAGCAGTGGACGATATGAATGACAAGCTCGTGGAAACTGTCCATGCGGTCGGAGCTAAGTTCTGCAAGACCCGCCGCAGAAGAACACAAAAACTCTCCGACCACACTCTTAATCTCATGGCTGTTAGACGGGAGATGAGGCTGCAATCGTCAACAGATTTGACAGCGTACATTCAACTGAACAGACAGATCTCCAAATGTATGCGGCGAGACTTGCGCAACTTTAATACTGCTCGTATTGAAGAAGCGATTAAGCGGAACCAGGGCTCTAAAGTCTTTGCCAGAGATCTGTCTGCCAGAAAGAGCCAACTGTCAAAGCTGAAGACTGAGTGTGGCAGCATCGTTTCCGGGACACCTTGAGATTATGAGTCAGATTGAGAAGTTCTATGAGCAGCTGTACACATCATCTTTGGAGCCACACGCAAGTTTGAGTAACTAAATCCAAGAGCAAGTGTTATCCGACACTATTCCGATGATATCCCGGACGTCAGTCTGAGCGAGATTAGAATGTCTCTCCAGCACCTTAATAACGGCAAGACCCCGGGCGAGGATGGAATTACAGCGGAGCTTCTTAAAGCGGGTGGAACACCGGTACTCGAAGTCCTTCAGAGGGTCTTTAATTCCGTCCTCCATGGTGGCACTACTCCGGAGGCGTGGAGCAGAAGTGCGTGTCTTGTTCTTCAAGAAAGGTGACAACGCCCTCTTGAAGAACTACAGACCGATATCCCTTCTGAGCCGCGTCTACGTGCTGTTTTCGAGAGTTATTACGAATCGTCTCGCACGCAGACTCGACGACTTCCAGCCTCCCGAACAATCCGGTTTCCGAAAAGGCTTTAGTACCATACACCACATACATTCCCTTCGGCAAATTGTACAGAAATCCAGAAAGTACAATCTGCCACTTTGCCTGGCGTATGTGGACTATGATACACACAGATACAGATACATACAGATACAGTCTCTTCAGCGGTGACAGGTTGGTTGAGGATATCCGCAGTAGAAGGAAGGAGGAAGAAGCAGGCAGTCGATGGATGCAGGTGGCTCAGGACCGTGCTTTGTGGCATACCTTGGGGGAGGCCTAAGTTCAGCAGTGGACTTTTGAAGGGTTGTGAAGATGAAGATGATGATTTATTACACTTATTGCCGTTTCTAAGGATATCGCAAGATATCTCCTAGATAGTGAGTTTGCAGGGAGAACAAATAAAATTTCTATAAAAGCCAACTACACTACCATGCCGTGCACGGACGAGATGATGATGATGATGAGACGAGATGGACTGGTTTTGGAAAATCCATCTGCACTTTATTCAACGACATTTCAAATTACGAGTATCAGCTGTGCTCACCAAGCCGCACGCCCAAACCAGCTCATGCTTTGGAACCCAATGTTATGATAATCTGGGAACCTCTTTATTTGGCCATAAGACATTAACAGTGCAAAATTTTTATATTAAGATATTTATTTATTTTAATAAATAAATCAATTAAAACTATCGAAATTAAAACAATACGCACCAAATTAGTAGTATTTATTGATAAATATATTTCGTAATATGTTATGGTAAAAAAAGTAAAATATCAGTGCCATAGGCTTCTATTCCGTTCACATATTGCACCCTATTTTTTTCTAGACCGTAAAAAAATCACCCAACATACTATAAATAAACTAGCTAGCCGGCAGACGTTGTTCTGTTCTATCCGGTAGATGATACGATAAGTCATAAGTTGCACTACGATTCACACCGAACTTTTTATAGTGTAAATATAAAATTTATTGACAACTCAACCACTGAACCAAAATGTATTGTTAATATGAGTCATTTTGACTTATAAATATATAATTTGACAATAACTTGAGTACAGCGCAACCTATTGAATCATTTTGATTTGTTGAGACAGTGGTTCAGATGAACCATCGTCGCGACATAACAAATGTACTGTGTGAATACGACTTCAACCTCAATAGGTCAAGTTGTTCAGTAGTTACGCGATCACTAAAAGACCATTTAATTTTCTTTTTGCTTTTATATTTGTACCTTAGTGCTGTACAAATAAATATTTCCTTTATTTCTTTAAGATGTACGGAGTACGAAGAAATATGATATTTATGTCATTTTTTACTTTTAATGAGGTTTTATATTTACCTAATACTTTTTAAACTATTTTATTACTGAGATTGCCTACGCTACAAAACTTAACACGAATAAAATAAATCACGTTCACGTTCAATTTGAGCTACGTCTCCGAGGAAAATTTATGACATTTCCCCGAAATGATTTTCCTCCAAGCAAATTTTTTACAGATTCGTACAATATTAAATACAATTTTTATCCTTTAAAAGATTTAGTGTAAATGATAAATGTTTACTTGTGTGTTTTGATCAATGAGTCATCGACCACATGGCCGCCGCATCTCTTGCCCGACCAGACCGAGTGTCGTCTGGCTCTGTGAGTGTTTGCTTTCAAGTAGTTTTATTGCACATCGCGAATTGAAGCGGAGTGATCGACATTTTGTCTGAGAATATTTTCTTTCACATATATTATTCCTCGAAAGAAATTATATTTTCGTGACGGATATGTTTTACGTATGTTTTTATAGAACTAAAAAAACGCGTAATATGACATTAAATATTATTAAATCTCTTATATCGTCTTATATTTCTCAATAGTTGATTGTAAACAAATATTTACATATAATTCGAATTCTTATTTTTTATACGCACATAAGTAGTCGAAGAAGCCACCGTTACCTGCAAAATGATAACGTGAAATTTGACACTGATTACCATATCCGAGTGGCGGATACCGCAATATCGGCTATACATGTATCTGTATATCAGCCACTTATCCTGCAATCGCCTATGTGCATGCGCACCTCGCAGCGTCTGCACTGTACTACCGATAACGCAGTAAACTGGTTAACGACCTCATTGCATAGACAACTTACGCAGATCTAAAATCATTGGAAACTGCCTTTTACAATACGCAGATGGGCTAATGCAACTGATTGCGCAGATGACATTTTAAAAGTAATCTGCTCGTATAAATATGTTGATTGTAAATATTGCTAATTGTTTAAGCGTGAGCGTTTGTTACATTGTTTTTTTTTTTTTGTGAAATTTGTTTGAATATGTATTTAACATAATACAATAAATTATTTCTTCAAATCTGCACATGAGTCTGTACTAAATTGTGGTATCTGGCATATATTTGTAGCGCAGTTTTATACAATTACGAAAAACATATAGCAAGCCTATTGAAAAGCACTTAGTACTAGTAGTAGTGTTTCCATTCGCCATAAGAGGTGACAAAATCCCAGAAAAATCTCATGGCTTCCGACAGACGACATTATATGTATCTCGATTACGCCGAGTTCATCTTCGATATTATCATTTACACCCGGTCACTGTCTAAAGTAATGTAGACTTTTGGACATAAGACTCCGCCATAGATTTCCTCATAAACTTGACAACTGCCCATCTCCCATTTCAGTTTGCCTCTGTCGCCTTTTACGCCATCAATTGATATTTTTTTGAATATCGATATCTATCGTCCGCAATTGTTTTTTCATCCAAGTTTTCAAATCTACAATTATAAATGGGGCGCTACAATAACAGCCGTCGACTACTTCAAAGAATGATTTTTTATGTATTTATTACACTAACATTAAAATGCTCCGTGCAGCAATGTGCTTAAATATTAATCAGAATCTATTTTTCTTTTAGCGGTACACCTACATTTCCTGATTTGTTTTGTTAAATTGCAAGAACACGTTACTTAAATTAATATACAATTCTATTTACAGACATAAAATTAACTAACATTAACATTTAACATATAAACAAAAATACAAATAGCTACTATCTCATTTGGCTCTCTCACAGTAACGTAACAATTTACACGGCAATTCAATACAGACCATTGACTATACCGATAACAGTTGTTACCAAATGAGATAGATTAGCTTTAGTCATCAGATTAGATGACTTTTACTTTCGCCAATGTGGTAACTATGTACGTTCTGAAACAATTGCGCCCACGTCCAGTCTCTTCCAGGTTCCAATTTGTTTCCGCGTCGGATCCGTTCTATGGACGAGTGGGTTGGCGGACGTTTGCCAATTATTATGGTATACTTTCTATGGCTAATTTCATATTTATAGCGATTGAAAGCGTTCCATCGTTCCGTGATTCATGCGCCGGATGGTGTTACACATGCAACACGATATCGATTGTATCGGTCGTATCGATTTTTATATGCACGCAAATACGTTCTAAGACAATAGATTATCATATGACAGCTCTGTCAAGTGTAATCGTCATATAAATTGACCAATCGATCGAACATTTATTGACAAATTAACAATAAACAGTAATTGTGCTTTGAGGTAGCGGATTAAAAGAAGCCAAAATCACGTCACAACCTACTGATGCCGTATGTTAAGCCTAAGAATACATACACCATAATACGTGTTGCAGTATTTCTTTTAAATTTATGACGTATTTCAAACGTGTTTGCAGTTCAGATTTGTGGCTATTGCGCCCCAGGAATACCACCAGCCAACTTCAAACACAAAATGCTACAGACCTCTGAAGGCCTAGGTATAGATTATAATTATATAGAATATAGAATGCCTATAATGTATAATTTTCCTTCTTTTATTTATTTTTAAGACACCAGTAACGCACACATTATTAAATATTTATTGAAAGTAGGCTTAATTTAGGGACTGATATGTGCAACCTTATAGGTGACACAGATTTAATTATATCCTACAAACCAAAACGCAAAAGTGTTCGCATTGCTATTTATCTGCAATAAATGTTATACGTATACTAGGTGATAAAATTGCTCGAACTGTTATCATGTGTTCCTCACTCTTGCCTTTGGATATAAACAAATAAGTACATTCGTTCTCGACGAGTTACGAATTAGTCCAGGTTCAGATTAATGGGGTTCACGGTAAGCTGTTTCCGGGCGATCGGTCGCCGATGAGGCGTGAGCGTTCGCGCCGCGCCCCGATGCTCATAGCGGTCGCACAGAACAAAACACAACCCACCGACTCCGCTTACATAGTAACTAGGCTTTTTAAAAGTGGTTCGATCTAAACCTAGTGACGCTTTCCTTTTGGTTAGTTTAGTTTACTTAGGGCTGACTTTTCAGTCATCAGATTAAAAGTTTTCCATTTAGCTCCACTTGTAATATTTATTTATAAATTATAAAATATTTTAACTGACCAAGAATTTTTTTAATGTTTGTCACATTATTTTTACACGTTTATTATGTTACATTACGGTGTGAATGTAAAATTACATTTAGATAATATTATAGCAGTGCAAAGCGAACATCTCAATTATAAATATAAATAGTCATAAACCGAATTCAATTTCCTTAAACTTATTATAAGGAGTAAGTTGCCCAGGCTTGGGGAGTATAAATCTACCCCAGTTAGTGCACCCTTGGAGACGTCATTGCTCAGTTACTGGACTGATATAAAAGATGGAAAATATCCTGCAAATAGTTGTTAAGATATTTGAACATATACATGCATTCATGAACTCACTCTTAACGTCTATTATCCAAAGGGGTAGGCAGAGACTAAGGACTTCCACTTAGCACGATCCTGACACATGGTCCTGATGACAGGTCCTTCGCTTCTTTCAAATTCATATTACACACTCGTATATGCTCGTCGATACACATAGTACTCTAAATTTGCCAGTCTTCAATATATTGCCGATTTGGTCGATAAACTTACTTCTGGGACGTCCCTTGCTGATCTCACTCTGCAGCATACATTTGCTTTGCCACACTTACCTCATTCATTCTTTCTACGTGTTCAAACTCTCAATACTAGTCACAACATTTTCTTTCAAACCACATTTTTCGCTTATTACACAATTTCTCAACCTATCATTCAGAGCTTAAACATGAAAATGTCTATTACTAAATGCCTCTTCACGGATATTATTTTCTTCCATTTTAATTTTAAACTCGTTATACGAGAGACTTTCCATAAAATCTACTGTGTCAGTAAGTAAACTACAGTAATCAACAAAATAAGTGTACTTCCTTGATAGTTGTTAGAACTTTTCTTGCATTAAGTCTTTTTAAAATATTGATAACACTCCTTGAGATCTTTATTGACCTCTATGTTTAGTAAATGGGAAAATGGCAATGTACCAATAATTAATATCGGCCTTGTAGCTTCAATCTTAAAATATATTTTTATCTAACAATATAATATTTTATATAAAATCTCGAGTTGATAATTTACCCTTGTCACCGTCTAATTTCAGTGAACATGGTTATAAATATAACAAATGAGCTGTGTTTAACTATTTTTTGTCAACAGATGTCGTACTACTAATAGATTACTGTCTTTCATAATCTTTTTGTTCTTGTATAACTATTTGCTTGTCACCAGATGTCGTTGTACTAATCGATTTACTATATTTCGTAATCTCTTTGCTCCTGTATATAACCGTTTAACTTGTCACTAGATGTCGCCACAATAAAAATTGAAATAACTGAATCTCGATGTTGAGATTATTTGTAATTTTATAAGGTGCAAAGAATTTTCAATAAATTAGCTCATTTGTGTTGGCAACGTACTGGTTGTTTCAATTACGTATCTCATTTCCAAGTGAAAGTACGTTAGTAAACGAACAGTAAGGTCCTTCGAGCCGGATATTAAGGAAGTGTCAATCATTGCGCCTTCCGGAGTTTTTTTGAATCAAGCACAGAAAGCAGTGGCGGACCGTCACTGAAGTGCTTCCCGGTGAAGTGGGAGTGTAGTGTATATCCAACTTCATTGGACGAGGGAAAGGAAGGTCGGCGTAAGTATCAACCAAGCTGCGCTAGAGGGAAGTGAAGTCAAACGACGAAAAAAGTGACAGTGACAAGAAGCAAACGTCATCTGTCAGTCAGCAGCATTGGTGGAAGAGTGAAGTTCGAGCAATACGTAATTGGAGATAATTACATCATAAGGAGGTTTGGTGTGTATAAGTGACGTGAAGAAAATAAAACCGTGAGTACTTTATATTGTTTATGTTGCAGTTGTATTTGGACATTAAGTAAAGTGTTGCAAGGTTGCCTAATAGTTAAGTAAATTTTAGACTTGTAAAAATTTAATGTTCAATTATTTGAGACTTAGAATAATTATAAAGAAAGTGATTATACGGGGAACCTATGCTGGATTTCGCCTTAATGTGTTATTTCTTAAACACTTGTGAAAAATTTTGTCTTATTTGGAACTTGTAAAATTTTCTGTATGTTAACTTCATACGGAATAACTTGTAAGAAAATTAAACATGTACGATTTGTTCCACGTGTCAATTTACTTGTAAATTAGTTTTGAACGGCCTATGATTTTAATTTGTAAACGAAAGAATATACTTGTATTATTCACTAGTATACAATAACTTTGAGAGATTTGTGTCATCTTGAACTTTAATAATTTTGCTTCTAAGTCTCAGTCGCTTTTAACTTAAAATGGATAACTTTATTAAGGTTCAAATAGACATTCAAAGTAGAATAAAAAGAACTTTAATTAATTACAAAAAGTCTCCGAAGGAAAGAATTAATGCAACATATATTGAAATTCGTATACAAAATTTAGATGCACAATGGACGCAGTTTCTTGAAACACATGCTCGTCTTATTGAAAAGTGCGGGGAAAGAGAATTGTTCGAAAGTGATTACATTAAAAACAATATTTATGATGAAACAGAAAATGCATATATAGAAACTAAAACTGTGTTAAGAGATGAGCTTGCTAAGTTAGAATCGGTTCATAAAATTGAAAAACCTAACTTTGAAAAAGGTTTAGAATGTACAAATGTTAAGCTTCCAAAGATATCCATACCGACTTTCAGTGGAAAGTATACCGAGTGGACAACGTTTAGGGACTTATTTGTAACGCTTATACATAAAAATGCATCTATTGAGAATATTCAAAAGATGCATTATCTTAAGGCGCATTTAATAGGTGAGGCAGAACAACTTTTAAGACATATTCCTGTAACAGCTGCTAATTATTTAGAATCTTGGACTTTATTAAATAAGCGATATGATAATAAAAAATATCTCGCGAATTGTTTATTAAAGAGATTCATGAGTCAACCAAATTTCTGAATCTTCACGCTCCATAAAGGAACTGCTTGATACTACTGTAGAATGCTTAAACGGTTTAAAGAATATAGGTGTGTCAGTAGAGTCGTGGGATGTTTTTGTAATCTACATTGTTAGTGCAAAATTAGATAACGAAACACGTAAGTTATGGGAATCTACCATAAGTGCGTCCGATGATCTACCCAATTTCAATGACTTTACAAAGTTTTTAGAAAATCGGTTTAGATCATTGGAGTTTTTGGATACAAATGTAAAAACAAGGTCTATTTCTAAACAGAGTGTTTTACACTCACTTAAGATTGATTCATCTAGTAGCTCTTTAAATAATTGCCAATTTTGCCGAGGATCTCATAAAATTGCACATTGCAAAGAATTTGCTCGACAGGATTATGACAATCGGCAAAACTTTGTTCGAAACAATAATTTATGCTTTAATTATCTGGGAAATAACCACTCAGTTTATTTTTGTCGCCAAACCTCTAAGTGCCATATATGTAAAAGAAAACACCACTCATTGTTACATCCAAACCGAAAGTCAAATCAAGTAGCGAACGGAAAAGCAGAGTCTAGTGCCGTTAATACGGTGACAGAAACTGTTCAACTAAATGAGTCAACTAGTATAACCTCATGTTTTTCAAATATTCATAGTCATGTTCTTTTGGCTACGGCCTTAATAAAGGTTTTGTCAAAAAATGAGGTTGGAATTACTTTTAGATGCCTTTTAGATCAGGGATCCCAAGCGTCTTTTATTACTGAGAACGCAGTTCAAACGCTTGGACTGAAAAAGATTCCGACGAAGGTTGTAATTTCGGGAGTAGGAGGGCAGGAGGGCATAGTATCGAAACATGTAGTTATTGCTAATCTACAGTCAATCTATAATCCCTCTTTTATGATAAGGGTAAAACTACATGTTTTAGACAAATTGACAGCATTCATACCTTCAAGGAAGGTTGCCGTTCAGTTGTGGTCGGAACTATCTAAGTTGCATTTAGCTGATCCTAAATTTTATATACCTAATAAAGTAGATTTATTACTGGGAGTAGAAGTATACGGACAAATACTAGAAAACGGTCTAATAAAGGGTCCACAAGGATCACCAGTGGCTCAAAACACTAAATTTGGATGGATTCTTTCAGGAAAAATTGATACAAATTTTTCTAATGAATCGGAGAGTGACTCCAGTAATAGGATCGTCAGTATGCATTCCTATGCAGATGAAAATGAGGTCTTAAGAAGATTTTGGGAAATAGAGTCTGATGATTTTTCCTACAAGAGGAGTAAAATATTAACTCCAGAGCAACAAAAGTGTGAAGAGATCTTTTCACATATTCGACTCTGGACGTTATGTGGTTTATTTACCGTTTAGGGATGAAGATCCTAGCAGCAAATATGGAAATTCGAAGGAGATAGCTACTAGAAGATTACATGTGTTAGAAAGGAAGTTGGACAAGAATCCTGAGTTAAAGACACAATATTCCGCAGTGTTGCAGGAATATCTTGATCTTGGCCATATGGAGTTAGTGTCTGAGAAGGAAAGGGAAGATGTTCATGTAGTTTATCTACCTCATCACGCTGTGGTGAAAGAAGATAGGACTACCAGCAAAATACGTGTTGTTTTCGATGCCTCCTGTAAGGGGAGTAATGGAGTATCACTAAATAACGATCTTTTAGTAGGGCCCACATTACAACCTCATTTGCGGCATATAGTGATGCGTTGGCGACAACATCCTATAATTTTAGTTGCTGATGTGGTAAAAATGTACCGTCAGATAAAGGTGGCAAAAGAACATTGCGACTTTCAACGCATTGTCTGGCGGGATCAATTTGGAAACCTTCAATATTATAGACTATTAAGGGTTACATTTGGCACAAATTCTGCTCCCTATCTTGCTGTAAGGGTATTACAACAGCTATCCGTTGATGAAGGAAAGAACTTTAAATCAGTCGGGGACAGAATTACCCAAGATTTTTATATGGACGATCTCATGACTGGTTGTCAGTCGGTTGAAGAAGGAATAGCAGTTTATAAAGAGATGAAATACTTGATGCGAATGGGAGGCTTTGAGCTACAAAAATGGGGAAGCAACAGTCAAGAATTGTTGGAAAAGGTAGGAGAACTTAAAGGGGATAAAGATAATGAAAAAAATGTTGACATAGGAGTTGAAAAGGGAGTAAAGGAAGTTAGAAAAGTTCTTGGTCTAAATTGGAATAGCGAATTAGATATTTTTGAGTATTTGGTTAAACTCCCTGCTTTGATTACCCCTTTGACTAAAAGGAAAGTAGTGGCAGATATTGCTCGTTTATTCGACCCCCTTGGCTGGATATCACCTGTAATAATTAGTGCTAAAGTTATTATTCAAAAACTTTGGATGTCGGGCATTGAATGGGATCAGGAGCTTCCAGATAAACTTTTACAAGAGTGGTTGACATATCGTAGCAACTTAATTGATCTTTCTAGTTTCACTATTCCACGATGGATTTATACAAGAGACAACGATGAAAAGGTTGAACTTCATGGCTTTAGCGATGCCTCTTGTCATGCCTATGCAGCGGTGGTTTATTTAAGAGTCATCAAAAATACTGGAGAAATATATACGAGCTTAGTCACATCTAAGCGCAGTCTAAGACAAAAGTGGCACCTATTATTCAAAGATCTATTCCACGCCTTGAATTGTGTGGAGCAGAATTATTAACCCATTTAATGGTTGATGTTGCTGAAACGTTGAAAATACCAAAACATAATATACATGGTTGGACCGACTCGTCAGTGGTGCTTGCTTGGTTAAGCAGCCATCCAAGCCGATGGCAAACCTTCGTTGCAAACAGGACATCGGAGATTTTATCAATCTTAGATAGAAGTCAGTGGTCTCATGTACGTTCGAAAGATAATCCAGCGGACTGCGCTTCTCGTGGTATGAAGCCGTCAGAAATTCTCAATCTCAAGTTATGGAAAGAAGGTCCATCTTGGTTATCAGATGTAGCTATTAAATACAGTCCACATTTTGACCATAACCAAGAAGTTCCGGAAGTGAAAAAGGAAGAAAGATCCAAGTTCGTAAACCTACCATGCTACGTCACGGAATTAAACACTGAGCCTGAAGGTTTGTTTTTAAGGTTTTCGTCTCTGCATAAGCTTCTTAGAGTAATTTCTTATTGCAAAAGATTTATTCAACTTTTAAAAATGAAACCAAAACCGAAGTTTTCGATATGGCTAACCAGTCGTGAGTTGCAATCCTCTTTACATGACTGCATTAAATTATGTCAATTGCAATATTTGGCAGGGGAAGTTGAAAATCTGGAAAAAAGAGGTAGAGTGAGCGAGAAAGGTGGGCTAGCTTCTTTGTGTCCTTTTAAGGATGACCAAGGTATCCTGCGAGTTGGCGGACGTTTACATAAGGCCGAAATAACTCAAGATATGAAACACCCTATTATTATACGTCGAGAGTCTCATTTAGCCCAATTGATTATAACAGAAGCTCATGCAAAAACAATGCATGGTGGCCCATTACTAATGATAAATTACATTCGGACAAAATATTGGATTGTTAATATAAAGACATTAGTAAAAACCTACATTCGAAACTGTATCACTTGCTTACGTTACTCAGCAAGAACCAATCAACCTTTTATGGGTAATCTGCCGAAAATAAGAGTTACTCCCAGTAAACCATTTTTGCAGAGTGGAGTAGATTATGCAGGTCCCGTAGCAATAAGGGTTTCAAAGGGGAGAGGTCATCATGCCTCCAAAGGCTATATCTGTTTATTTATATGCATGGCAACAAGAGCTATCCACCTTGAGGCTGTTAGTGACTTATCCGCTGAAGGGTTTTTAGCAGCATTTAAACGTTTTGTTGCTAGAAGAGGCCATTGTGCCGATTTATGGAGTGATAATGGCACTAACTTTGTAGGTGCCACAAAAGAGCTCAACAAATTATTGAACGTTGAGCGTTCTACTGTAGCCGTAGAAATAGCTGAATGGTTAGCTACTAATGGCACCAACTGGCACAAAATTCCTCCATATGCTCCAAATTTCGGTGGATTGTGGGAGGCTGGTATAAAGTCCACCAAATTTCATCTTAAGCGGGTCATTGGTGATACCACATTGACGTATGAAGAAATCACAACTGTATTGACTCAAATTGAGGCCTGTCTCAATTCAAGGCCGATATCGCAATTAAGCGATAGCATACAGGACCCTTTTCCGCTGACCCCTGGTCACTTTTTATTGGGTGGATCTTTATTATTAGTTCCTGATGCTAATTATGAAAATTCCAATGTGAGTAGTCTGAGGCGATGGCAATTCACCCAAAAATTGGTCCAACATTTTTGGCGGCGTTGGTCAAATGAATATCTCACGCAATTTTTCCAACGTCACAAATGGAGAAAGAATGTTTGCGAACCGAAATTAGGTGACGTAGTTTTAGTCAAGGAGGCCAATCTTCCACCTGCAAGATGGCTGCATGGTATAATAACTGAGAAACATACAGGCACTGATGGTGTTACACGAGTTGTTAGTTTGCGTTGTGGGAATAGTCAAATTAAAAGACCTGTCTCAAAATTATGTATACTGCCTGTAACTAAATAAGTTTTTTGCACTTTCAATTCATTGTTTTTTTTTGTTGTTTAATTTTTCGTTAATATCCATGTAGTAACTCTATGTATTTTAACGTTGTGTCAAAAAAAAAATCTTTGTTAGAATTATTCATAACTTGTAAGATAGTTATTAAAGGTTTATTGTGTAGTTATATAAACCGTCATGATTATTGTTATGTACATTCTGTCCATGGCGGGCGGAATGTTTAACTATTTTTTGTCAACAGATGTCGTACTACTAATAGATTACCGTCTTTCATAATCTTTTTGTTCTTGTATAACTATTTGCTTGTCACCAGATGTCGTTGTACTAATCGATTTACTATATTTCGTAATCTCTTTGCTCCTGTATATAACCGTTTAACTTGTCACTAGATGTCGCCACAATAAAAATTGAAATAACTGAATCTCGATGTTGAGATTATTTGTAATTTTATAAGGTGCAAAGAATTTTCAATAAATTAGCTCATTTGTGTTGGCAACGTACTGGTTGTTTCAATTACGTATCTCATTTCCAAGTGAAAGTTCGTTAGTAAACGAACAAGCTGTAAAAGCAGATGTATTGACAATCTGACCCCGATACGCAATGACATCCCAAAATTAACGTAATACTTAACTATTCATAGTGGATAAGTTCATGGACGAAATGTATGTTACAACCGATCCCATTTCTATTACGCTCCATTGGTGTCAACCCTAGACTGAAAATCGACCCGCTACCTTTGTCTTTTGAAGAAAATAAGTAAGCTCTTTACATAAAATAACAATCTAATACGTCTCAATGTTGGGCACAGCCCTACTCATATTTCAGAGAGGATGTTTGGAACAAAAAAGAAGTTCTTCACGCTACTTAATAAGCGGCATGTCCTCGTCTACGTCTCTGATTTTTTTATCTTAAACATGCAGATTTTTCACGATGTTTTTTTTTTCATCTCTGAGTACGTGGCAAATCAGCATTTGAAATGGCACAATTTCATTAGTGCCACCAGGGATCGAACTCCGTCTGCTCACCTACTATCAAATTTAAAAGCTTAAGAGGTTTTCTTTTTAATCAATTATTAAAAGATTGTTTAAGCCATTTATTTAATTGAATGACTGAAGTTCGTATTTTAGAATATTAAAAATATGACAAAGTCCACATAAAACCTTTCCTAATGATCTCGAGGGTCACATTACTTTTTACTCTTGGAAAAAGGGCTTTTGCGCTGATGCGATTATGACGTCCTAGTGTCATATTTTAACCAACATAAATTACGTCATACACCGAGTTGTATTTTAGACAATTTAAAAAAAATCTTCTCTATTTATTTATTGACTCGCAGTTAACAATTCAGCTATTTAGTAACAAAAGAGTATTTCACAATGCTTCCATATAAATTTCAACCAAATGCGATGATAATTTTATATCTATAAAATATGTCCTTTCCTAAGAAATATATATATATATGTTTGTATGTTGTATCCGCCTGTAATTATTTGTACATTTTAGTTCTTATCACTTCATTGTATTTAACAAGGAGAAGTGGGATCAATAAAAAAAATTTAAGTCAGTTTAACTCCAAAATCCGATCACTAATTTAAGGGTTATACAAATATGTTTTTTATAAAGATTTTAAACCTAGACCCGACAGAGCAGTGGATTGATCGTAGTACGGTAGTTATTACTATATGTACATCGAAAATCTCACGGTTTTAGTACTTATTTATCATAAACCTAGGGGAATAAAACTTACATCATTCGAAAGGTGCTGTGTCATATATGTGCAGATAAAAGTAGAAACTTGATTTTTCTATACAAAACGCTTAAACTGTTTATTAAAAGCATTCTCAATTTCTCATCACATTAGTAGCTGTGTGCTGTGTTCTCGTTGTGTTGATCTTATATTATTCATTAATTAAAGACTATATAAGTTACTACTTAACTTTACCTCCTTGTAATTTATAACGTACTTATCTATCGGTATCTTTTAAAATATTCACCATTAGATGAGTCAAAGAAACTTTCTATAAGATTGTGCAAGTATGACTCTGTTATTACCAAATATTATAATAGCAATGTTCCAGACACAGACTAGTGAATGTGCAGATAGTCACTGTTCAAACGTGTAACCAAATCGTACGTTGTTAAAACCGTTGTACCTAAACCAGAGTTTTAAGACGGTTTCCGTCTTATTATAAAATATGGTTTACTGATAGTCTCGATAAACTATGGTCTTCTAGAGGTCCTAACAAAAGAAGTCCCCTAGTCACAGATTAAACAATATTACTACCACAGTCTTTGCGAAATTAGATATTTGCTAATTTCATACTTTACGATTTAGTCCACATATTTCCTCACGACTTCTTTTGTGAAATATATTTAAACCTAAGACGAATTATGCACTACTTTTAGTTATAAGACAGAACTTGATTTTTCCCTTTTTATAAAATTACTTTTTGCATATAACCAATTAATGTGCATTGTAAGAAAGATAACTATCACTAAAAACTCCCAAGTCAATTAATCTTTCAATTAACTTCCAAAAAACCGTAGCTTTACCAAAGTATTTACATATTTTTATTTTACTCTATAATCACGAAACTACTTTACGCTATAAAAACGAATAAAGACTTCTTTCCTTCTTAGTTGAGTCATTGAATCGAGATAAACCGTTCATTGTTTATTTGTCACTTAGTCACGACACGAGCTTTCAGTCAAACCGCAACGCCATTTAGGAAGTGGTGTTCGTAACAGTTACGTAAATTAGAAATGCAAACATTTCGAAAATGGGTAAAGTGCACTCAAATAGATGATGTCCAAGATGTTCGAGCCTCATTATATCATCGTCATAGCCATCAATCACACCGAAGTGACAAAAATCACTAATACCATCTAAAAACCGTTTTCGTTTTCGATCGTGGCTATCTAAGATTTCTATTAAATTACGATTACGATCGACCGTTAGTCTATTGATGGCATCGATTGATGGTAGAATAGATTAGTCGACGTCGATCGAGCTCCTTGATTATTCGTGAACCCGCACCGCACTTTATTGTCCTCTTCTGAATACATTTTGAAACATACTCGTACTAATAATAAGTCCTCAACAACATCGGTTAATTGTCGAGCGACGTCGATCGATGATTGGACAACGTTTTATCGACCAGTATGTGTCGATCAGCTAAAGCTACTACACTAATCGATCGACATCGATCATTGGCATCGATCAACGACAATCTATTGATGTGGTAACACCCTAAACCGTACATGATTGGTGACGTCATATGAAATTATGTACAAATTGAAGTGACATGTGAAATAAGAGTCCACCTGATTGTAAGTTTACAGATGCGTTATCACCATTATGGCCTAAGATGGGCATACCCTTCAGGATTTCTATGCCTGAAACAATACAGGGGGTTGTACGTACCCAGACGGACGGACTGCTCCTAGACAGAAAAAGGAATCCTGCCACCTAGATTGCACCCATTGTCGTATTCTAGTTTGGAGACCAAAGATAATTGATAAGTATATTAGCACACTTTGACCTCAGACAACGGGTCTGTCTGTATTTCTTTTACATAATTTAGACTATACTTACAATGTGGTGGTTTGCAGGCTATCTCTGCGAAATAATAAGATAAATAAAGTAAGATATATTATAATTTATAATTATATAGCAATAAAAGATTATTATAAAAGCTCGTGCTAACTGAGTTATTTTACTTGTAAATCTGCCTAGTGCTAGTCTTCTCAGAAGACTACTAATGAATATAGTTAAAAACAGAAGTCCATTGATTTAATTTTTACGGCTGCTTGACATAAATGAGTCATAATTACTTTTTATGGGCCGTTGTGAAAAAGAAAATTTTCTTTTTGATCCTAATTTATTATCACCTGCTCGTATGTATTTAGAAAAACCTACATTTCTTTGAAATCTTTGGCAAAAGCTTGTAGTAATGATCCGGAATGTAGTTCCACATATACACATACCATCGTCCTACATAAATATATCAATGGCATAAAAAACCCGATGTTAATGTATTTTAATTTTTGCAATTTTGTGTCCCTTTCTATTTAACCCGAAATTTATTAAACAGTGTAATGGCGGCGTATCGCATGTCGTCCGTGGTTGCATTGCAGTAGCTTCTTCCTGATAATAACTCAAAATTATAAAACCTGCGGATGCTGAGTCGCGTGGTAAGCGTGGCAACTATAGCAAAATCCTCCCCCCCCCCCCCTAAGAGGTAATCTTTGAGGAATACCTATGTTCAACATTGGATTTTTACAGACTGATGAATGTATGGATGGAATTAATAAAGAAACGATATTTAAAATCGGATAAAGTTATCGTTGAAAAGTGTTTTGCGATACTTCTATGCACAGGCCTCTTCTAATTTTTAATAGTAATACACACAATAGGTACATTTATCTCTAAGCTAACTTATATATACTATTGTCTAGACAAGTTCTAAGCTATAGAAAAAAAGGAGTTCAAATGATTCACGTGCATTTTTTGTAAACAGCCAGATGATATTGAAATTTTATCTTGGTGAGTTACTTATACAATCGTCAAAATGATTCGTCATTTTCTTTTTATCAACGGCTTTTATGACTACATAGTAATTGTTTTGTTTTTAATCTACAAAAACTTTAGTAAAGTCACATAAAAAGAGAATTATTAAGTGTAAGTTTAAAATCTTTTTGTGCTAAATTTCACAATAATTGCATTACGAAAAAATGTTTTACTGTCTTATTTTAATATGAGTTAAAAGAGGTATTCTATTAACATAATCTATAAAAGTCAAACAAATTCAATTCAACAGTACCTATGTGTGTGTAAAAACTACATTCAGCACCAATTGTATTACCTACGGAAACAAGTTTCTAAGGAAACAAATAGAGCGGAAGGGAATCTCGCAAGTTGAATACACGGATGTGTATTCTTCAGTTTTTGCCTTTGATGAAGATTAAGTAAGTAATATTAAGTATTTCATAAAATAAGGATGAAAATGCAAGTGGAAGTGACTGTCACTGTTTCCACGCGGTAGAGCTATGCTGCAGCTATATTAGTACTCGTAGTACATTGAGGTATTACTACTACGTATTCGATGTCGTAGTATAGTTGTAGCACGATTGGATCGGCTCGACTGGGGAAGAACCACGCTCTCACAGAATACTAGCGTAAAATAACAGCTTGACGATGCTGTATTTCCTATGGTGAGTATAGAGAACCGGAGACCATTTTTACTGGAAACGAGGCATTTCAGCTTAGTCCTCACGGGTGACAACACATCTGCACTTTGATTCGTAATTGAGGATAGATGTAGATGTCTATGGACCACAGCAACCACTTACTATCAGGTGGACTGTATACTCGTTTATCGCCCTTAAAAAACTTTGTTTCTCCTTTGCAAATCATCGGAAACGTTGGGAGTATAAAAACAAGTAAACGAGGTAATAACAGTAAACAAGAGTTTTAATCATCGTGTAATATTCTCTTAAACCTGTATAATGAAATAGTAAGTGATTTTTTTGTTATCGGCAACAAAATGTATTTGTTTGGAGTTTTCTCGGCCGTTTTAGTCAACAGATTTCAATACCTATATTATCGACGTCTGCAAGTATCACTGAGTGCCACAAGAGTTCGCTTTACGCAACTCGTGAATGACCTCACAATCACAATTCACAATAAACAATACATCGCGACTCATAAACTAACAATTTGTAGTTTTTTAACCCAGGAACCAATATAAGCCGCGTACTCCGTGCATAGACCACATGACTATTATTTATTTTTTATAATACGACTAAATTTGAAGAGAAAACTTCTCATACAGATGACATTATGGCATCTGTATAAGAAGTGTAAGTATTATCTATCTTAAAACTCAATGCGATTTGCGAAATTATTTACATGTTTTATGCACAAAAATTTTACCTTTGATTCAGAAACTACAATTAATGCATATAAAATAGTTAAGATGTAAAAACTAATTTAATTATAAGAATAGAAATAGTATGAACATCGTTTCAAAGAAGTAAACGTAATTGAGTTTTAAGAAAAACTAAAATAAAAGTTCGTAGAAACGAGCAAGCAAGAGTATTTTGTCAGCGAGATGTCCCCATTGTACTGAACAAGTCGTCCGGAAAAGACTATCAATTTCCCAACCGTGAAAATGACGATTTGGCAGACAGCGCGGAGTCTGTGCGAGCACTTTCTCTGCGCCGACGCAGAGCGATCGCGCCAGAGTCCTTCAGGCGTGCGCGAGCGCCGCCCGCCCGCACTCCCGCTGCATCTGCGCATCCGTTACATTTATTTCACTTCCACTACTCATACATCACAGACGTCTTTATATCTCTATTATCTTTTATGTCATCGTCGCTTTTAAAATGTACGAGATGCTCGAAGCGTAAGAAATATAGTTTTTCTATGAAACGATCGTTACTAGGACAGCGGTACTTTGCCTCTACTGGTTTCGTGTGACAAAATAAGTTGGATCAGTGATCAAGTATAACAGTGAGAAGTTTAAGTTATCGTAAACAATTGAACTATTGTGAGGTTGCCGATGCCGAGCGTTGACAATGACCACGAGGCGTCATCGCGCTCAATTTCGACGTCAATGGACTCCAGCCAAGCCATGACGCTCTGGTATACAGATACATCGGTAAGTTTTCCGCTTTGTATGTTAAACGTCGTAAAAGTTTTTTTTTATTATTTTGGAAAATGTATGTAGTGCTAGACGTATCGATACGGTAATTCAAATTTATATTACTCGGTTACTCACTACATTTAGCTACGGTTTTAACTGACTTCCGCTTGGTAACTTCTATTTTCAACTGTTGTAGTTCGGGGTTTTCATTTTTTACACGATACTAATGATGGCGAAATGCCCGTAGCTAACCTAGTTATAACCATTATTTAATTTATATAATAAAGCTTAGTTATTACTTACTGGTATGTTCCTATTTTGTTATTCGTGAAAACAGTCCAGCAGGTATATGTGCAATTCACATATTACTGGTTTCCAAAGCTTGACACTAGACAAATATATGAATTTAGCTCCAATCTGTTAAACATATCCTAAATAAAAATATCCAGCACTGTGATCACCATACACCATGGGTTTATGGCAAAATCTCGTGAAGCCTCGACCAGCAGTAAACTTTAAATGCTATTATAAATTATAAGAAATTGAATAAATTAGTAACCTCTAGTAGCATATTTCTTTGGTATCTCCATATCAACTATATCTTATAACTATAATATTAAATGTCTACAAAAACACTATCATCCATGGACATTTTATTATTAATTAATTTATAACTAAATCTCTAATTAGTAAGTAATTTATTGGTTCATTCATTACCGCCTATCGAAATCTCACTGCCATACACAGACCTCCTCTATAGATTGCCACACAGAGGGGATATTTGCCATAGTTACTACTCTTAGCAGACGGGTTAGCAATCGTAGTTTTTTTTTGTTATTGAATTGTAGTGTGAGGTAGTGGAATACCTTACGCCACCAATACACGGCAAGTTAGTTGGTATTTATTAGATATAACTTTTGTTTTACCTTTTGCCATTTATAGGGCAAATTATAAAAAAATATTAGAATAGTCGTCAAAACGTTTTAAAGGGTTCTAAAGGATAGCATAATACGCCATAATATGAGTGATGCTTTTGCGTAAACATATGACAAGCTATGACAGGACGATGAGTTGATGAGCTTTTAAAAATGAAAACGAAAAAGAAATAAATAAACTGACAAGATGGACACTTCTAATGCCGTTAAAGTTCCATCACGTCGTTCAGGTCCAATGTCAAACGTCCATTATGAAGTGCCTTTTTTACGGTCGCACAGACGGTCAACATTTCATGGATTTAACTTGTCTATTTGAACCTCCTTGACTTAGATAAAATGACAGTTCCGTACTCCACCAAGGTTCCTCTTATTTCTATATTCATCTTATTACATTGTACTGTTTATATCAGGAAGACTTTGTAATTATTTGATGTGAAAGCTATAATTCGATATAACGAATATGTTATGTACGTGCTAGAGCCACGCTGAAGAACGAATAGGTTTAAAATAGGGTCACAGATACCGAAGTAAAAAGAAGCATAATGCTGCCCTTATTCCATAAAAAAAACATTTTTTTTATGGAGTAATAGTGACAAACGTGCTCACAATCCACCTGACGGTGAGTGGATACTGTGACTTATAAACAAGTGCTTCTAACGTAGATTAAGAATCAAAATTCAGAAACGTTTTAATCTCTGAGGACTACGATCGGCTCAGCTGCTATTTCACGCTGGTATTCTGGGAAAGCATGCTCACCACGTGGACCCATTCGTACTGCAACCATGCAACTGACTCTACCACGTATAAAAAACGCTTAGTAATAACGTTTTAAATGGTGAGTGAAGGGAAGCGAATATCTTACATACTCGTAAAGAGGCATCGTAATTCTCAGGGTTGACAACGCACCTGCAAATTGATTCTTAATCGAAGATAGACGATATGAGATTTAAGTATCAAAGTGTCGATTGTTGTTGTGTGTTCGTTAGCACCGCTACAGAAAAAATGTACTCTCTGGTTTTATTATTTAGTTACAACTATCCAAACATAGTTACTGCTCTACGAGATTTTTAGTTCATCACCATATATTATAGTTGAATAAATCACATTAATATTCAATCATACTAAAATACACGTCATAACGCATATGTACAATGTAATTTTTCCGGTATTTCGATATTCACAGGCGGCGTTGTTGATCACTTAATATTCGGTGAGCTGCATACTCGTTCACCCCATTCATCTATAAAAAATGTAGCGATTAATACAAAGAGATAGAAATAAGGCTTTCGCACAACGACATAAACACGAATCACCCGAATCTAAAAAAACTAGTACTTTATAACTTGCTACTATAAAATCTCAAATATATTACGTATCAGTTATTACTTGAATATTTATTATTATTATACTCAAATGGGACTGAACTCTTGGACTCTCAACTGAGCGCTGTGAGCTATCTTTCTTTCCACATGTTGAAATTAACGCCAATGTTTTGAACCATTATGTAGAAAGTGTGCACTTGCGCATATAACGCCTGACTTGTAAATTGAATTTTCCACTCTTATAATGGGCGTCAAGCGATATCGGCTTCGCCGTTAAACGCATCAAGAAGTCGATTAAATATAATCAAGTATTTGCGTCGAGTGTCTGAGATTAAGGTACAACCGGTGGACCCACAAGCTATGGGTACTTTAATACTTTGCGATAGAGCTTCTACTACCGTCTCAATATATTAGGGTCAATCACTTTGTAGGTATAGATAGTTTCCATTACGCTTCCTAAATAATGAAACTTCAATTATCTGATGCTATTGGTTTTAGGTAGCTGTAGATACTTAGTTTTAATGAAAATGATAAAATGAAATAATGCTAAAATCATAACCGATGATAGTTGAAAAAGCAAAAGGCAAAACAAAAAAAAAAAAAAAAAAAAAAAAAAAAAAAAAAAAGAAAAAAAATAAGAATTATATAGTTTTATAATAAACTTTTTTTTTTATTTTACACTGGGCCCTGATCAAACGGGTAAAGAGTATGTCTGTTTTACTAGCTGCTCGTCGTTCGCACAGGCGAGCTAAGCAGTTACACAACGCTGGAGTAATCGCGAAAAAACCGCGGTATTATGATGAGCTTTACCAGCGAGCCACCAACACCGTGGTAAAGCTTGCCCGTCGATTAGGGCTTGCAATCATTAGGGTTGACAACACATCAACAATTTAATGTGCTCGTTTGTGAGCGTTCCTTGTACTTAAAACTCTTTTTTAGTAAATAAAATAGCAAATATTAAACACAAATGAAAAGTAGTCACTTATTTTCTTTTTATATATAAGGTAGAAGCATTAGAATAATATTTATGTATTGAAAAGTTTTGACCGGTGTAAAATTATAGAAAAAGATATTTAAATAGTGCTTTGCAGCTGCCATAGTCACAATGTCACTAGGATTGCCGGTTGAAAATCTGTAAAAATCAGTTTCATTCAATATGTTAACAATTTATATTGTTTACGTTGCATGCTTAATAACAGAATCATTCTTTCTATACCTATAAAAATGGAATAACAATAGAATTCTTATCTGGCCCATTCGTGCCAGCTTTAAATTTCAGCCAGAAATGAATATTTGTACACACAATCTTTACTCTTCAGAACGGTTTTTATATCGAATTTCTTCAATTTCAGCTTTTAAGGACATAGCATCTTCAACATATATTATGTTGTTGGATGGATACTTGAATGGCATTGCTATCAATTCATAGAATAGTAAGCAGCCACCTCAAGCCACTATCAGCAGTCAAAAATAAAGAATGCTGCAGGTGTGTTGTCACCCCTAAAGACTAAGATAGTTTGAAATTTCCGAATATAATTTTTTTTTGCGGAAATTAATCATATAGAGATTGGTCGCATATCGCTTGTATATGTATGTCACAATATGATTGTATGCTTTTTAACTATTATAAGCCAGTGTCTACTAGTACCACTTCTGATGTAGCTGAAGATGGTTAAGCGCACTGACTCCGCTTCATAAAATCCTATATTAATTATATTTCAGCTTATTGACGAGCACTGCAAAGATATTCATGTTTCACTTAGTGGTTTTGTTAGTGGCCTTAACTTAATTCCATCTATGTATATAAAGATATTTTACAAACTTTCACTGTCTCCCATGTTATTACACTACATTTTATACTTTAGCACATAAAGTCAATCTAATTTTTATATGTACATTCGGCACTTCGTTTTATGGAAAGTGTGTCAGATGGAATAAGCCACCGATTCTTATCCGGCTGGTAATTTTAGAGACTATTGAAAGCACGTCTGTTTTCTCACATAATCAAAGTGGCGTACCGAGATGGTATCGAATCACGAGAAGTTAATAAACGCTACCAAAAGCACGCATGCATTTCTTTTTCTAAATCGCCATTCACGGTGTCCGGAATGTGTTTCTGTATCAGCGGGTCACTTTCGTCGTGTTTCTGTTTCTTCGATACATGTTAAGAAAATGAATATTCATTTGACGTGATAGAATGCTTGAAATTACTTGCGACCTTTTGAACGTGATCTAGCATAGTTTCTTTTTGCCTACGATTGTAGATAAGTTGAAAGAGATAACAGAATAAGATAAAATATTTTAGTTAATGGTTTCTTGGAAGAACACAATAATTGAAAATTGCTCATGTCATGTATATATAGTAAGTCTGTCTAATATAATATACTGCCGTCGTAAGTAAAACGGTAATAACTATATATTTTTTTTCAAAATAAATTATAAGTTCCAGGCAAATATGAAACGTTATACGTTCCAACTCTAGGCACAGGATATCCTCTCATTTCTGACATGGCTTTAACCATTTATACTGATAACGAAGTATTCTATGTAAGTCCTCAGGGGTAACAACGTACGTATACATACCACAGCACTCATATACCATCAGGTGGACCATGTGCTCTCCTGTCATCCTATATCGATATATAAATAAAAAAACTATTCATATTTGTTTATACGTATTTTCATTTAGTGAAGAACGAGATCGCTAGATACATGAAGGATATTAGCGAAGCGAAAACGACGTTATTCGCGTGACATTCGCCAACTCCGTAAAGATATATTGCTAAGAAAAGGCAGCAGCTTAGCGTAGCTGTCTATGGAGACACACAATATTAGTCGACCGCACTACTCCGCTACACGCTACATGCTGTACGTGTTGGCATATTTTATATGTCCTGTAAATATTTTATCCTTCAGACATTCTGGTTTCTTCGCGATGTTTTCCTTCACCGGCGAGCACATGATAAATCAGCACTTAAAATTGCAATCAACAACATCATAGGTGCAGAGGGAATCAAACTCCTTGCTCACGTACTTTAACCTATATACATAAAAATTTACCTATGCCTTCTTTAACACAATAATAAATACTTATTATAAATAGAATCCATTTTCTTTTAATGGTTTCAGTAATAACACAACCCGTTCTAGGAAAATATAAATAAGCACCTATATTTAGTGTAGTTGTTCTGTTGTAAAAATCTCTGGTCGTTTATATACGCCTACTGTTAAGAATATTGTTGCCACCGAGTCGAAATCTATCTGTGGTTTTTTGATATAGAATAGGGTGATAAACAAGCGCACAGTCCACCTGATGGTAAGTGGATTCTTTGGCTCATAGACATACGCATTTATCCTCGATTAAAAATCAAAATGCAAATGCCTCGTTTACAGTAAAAACGGTCTCCGGTTCTCTACACTCACCATACGAAACACAGCACCATTAAGCTGCTATTTTACGCTGGTATGCTGTGAGAGCATGGTCCTTCCCCGGTCGAGCCGACCCATTCGTGCAGCGTGGCTGTACTATTATACTATTATACGTAAATAACTGGTTATTATGAAAAGACAATAAAACTTATTAAAATTTATTTAACAAAATTATCTCACAATCCACGCGGGACAATATTAGGACCTCAACTGTATTTTAGAATTTGGAAAAACCTTATGTCATAAGTACAAACAGTAATAATATGTCACAATGCAGCGACAGCTTGCGTTTGTCAGTCAAATGTTGGTCAGTAAAAAAGTAGCGCATCCGACCGAATCTCTTTGAGAACATCGATAAGGTAAAACTTTGTCCAATCACTAACCGACAAACTGGGTTACGAACCTAATGGGCACGGACAGAACTCGTAAACACGTGTGTGCTAACGAAGCCTACATAAGGCGTCAATTTGTATATATTGGCGTAGGAGGCGATTACAGCTGCTAACAGGATGCCACAATTCTTGCAAATTGTTTAAGTAGTTCACAGTTTCTATATTTTCTTTTCTATCAACGCTCTGAAATCTTGGTTTCTCGTATTATTTGTTTTTTTTTTTATATAAAAAGGAGGAAAAAGTGAATGATAAACGAAGAAATGCAACCAGTTTGAAACAAAGTAGACCACAACGTTGTCATCCCTGAGGACTGAAATCAGTGCGGTAGTTTCTGTTTGATTATGCCGTCTCTTTTACTTTTCCCACCTTATATGCACAGCTTAGCGGCTGAAATAGTAACTCAGCCGATCACCTAGACTGATAAAACCTCCTTTTATTATATAACAATGACTTCTAATATCTAATCATAGTACCTATAAGAAGTTACTCGTACGTTTTTTATGCCTAGCAATGACGGTTCAGTGACAGATAGAAGAATTGTCTAGATGTTAGATGGCCTTGCTAAAATTCTAGGATGAGCACTTAATTTTTTCACACATACGCTTTCTTAATTTTTTTGTGTACGTTACGGTTTCGGCTTCATCAGTCATCGATTTCTAGGAGCAAGACCCACCCTGGAAAATGACTATTGATGCGTCAATGTATATTATCGAAAGTTAAAGGCTCACAGTAAACTTCATAGTACGCCAACAACCAGAATTCGATTCTCTTTCAATTCTGAGACTACATCAATTAAATAGGCTTGTCACTTTATTAAATTATGTTAGTTGTCTTAGTTTTTTTTTTTTAATTTTTAACCATGCATTTGCATTATCTAATTGCATTTGTCGGATCTAAACGCGAAACGGAGAATTAGTTCATACTACTGAGGTCGCATTTAGTAACTGATTAAATCCTTTACTTTTTTGAAACTATCATTATGCAAATACGACCTTCAACACCAAAAATCCGCTTTCACCATCAATTAACCGTTCAATCGTCATCAATGGCCCTCGGCTAAATTACAGGTTATTTCAGTTTTTTATAAATATCTTAATTTAAAATTGTTTGGTTCCTAAATTATGTTTAGAATAGAATGTTAATTTTAATAAAATATTAATATTTAATTTCTTTGTTCAATTCTTTGACGTATTTTTATTATTTATTTACAACAACTACATATTCCTTTTATTACGAAAGTATCCTTCATATTAAAATTGGTGAAATTACTTCTGTTTTGTTTAAAATATTAGGCGGTCAAAATCAGTATAGTATAGTATCATCAGTAATCAGTATAGTAGTCTTGGCCATAAAAACTGAATTGAAACAAAGGCTTTAAATAACAGAACTCTCTGTCACAAGACTTCACCAATACTCTCGTAAATCACTTTAATTTATAAAAACAGCAAATAAGCGAGGTCTCTCCCTTAACTGATCATAAATTTGGTTTTCGTTTTAATTAATCATATAATAAAATCTTACAAAAATATGAATTTAATTTCGTAAAACAGCTTCTGGTAATTGATTACTAAAACTCAAATTATGAGTCATTATTAATAGTCACATTAATTAAAAATGTAATATAACAAGTTGCACTTGATCAACTCCTTTCTCCTTATCCAATAATCGATATAGCAGATTGTCGAAAATGGTATCGCCGGCATAGGAGTGCGTTTATTCTCATACAAAAGCAAACTTTACCATATACGGTACTGTAAAGTGGGCTGCTTAAATCAGGAACGAGATAAATAGTAAACTTGCAATCTCACATTTTATCCGCATGTCTCATTAATTTAACCTTATCAAAATATACGGTTCTTAAATATGCATTTTAACTGTATATTTTTAGAGACATGTAGACCTACAAGCCAAAATTATAAATTAAGAAATTGAGACTACCACTAGTTTCTACTTATCCACTACTTATAGACTAGTCTTAATTATTGTGTTTTAAAATATTTTGTCTTATTAGCGACATTAGGCAGTGCTGGACATTTTTTATTAAACTAAATTGACGTACTTGCAGTCCACCTGAATGTAAGTGGCTATGGCAACCCATGGACACCGGCAGCCATCTTCAAACAAAGAAGATTGAAATGCCTCAAAGACTGCAATTATACTGGCTCTCTGTACTCTGTAGTACTCTGTGTGCGTGCACCGCTGTGTGCCGGTAAGTAATACGTGGTAGAGCCACGCTGCAGTTATAATAGTAGTATAGTTGTAGCACGAATGGGTCGGCTCGACCGGGGAAGGACCACGCTCTCACAGAATACCAGCGTGAAATGGCAGCTTAATGCTGCTGTATTTCGTATGGTGAGTGTAGAGAACCGGAGACCCTTTTTACTGGAAACGAGGCATTCCATCTTAGTCCTCACGGGTGACATTGCATTTTGATTTGTAATCGAGGATAGATGTAGATGTCTATGGGTCGCAGCAACCACTTACCATCAGGTGGACTGCGTGCTCGTTTGTCACCCTATCCTATAAAAAAAAGTAATAGCAATTGTGCGACAGAAATAGGTAACAAGATAGCAACCCAAAAGGACTCCCAAGGGCCATTCACAGTTTGTTCTCGGTCCGAGGTCAGTCTGATAAAATATTATCAAGTAAAAAATATATGTGTGCATTCATAAATATATATGTGCAGTCAAGTTTCGCTCGATTCCCATTCCAGTAATATAATAAATCAGAACGAGATCTTACCGAGAACAAACTGTAAACGGCAAATGAGGATCGGCCCTAATTCCAAAATCTGCACTGCACTAATTTTTATAACAGCCTAACAAAGATCCCCTGCTGAACACATTTAGCATAATGCCGCAATCTCTCTGACGAAAGTTTACATTTGAGAATAAGTTAGCATATTTCCCCCCATATATATCAGTGTACCCGTTAGCCAATATTCATTAACAAATACGATTAAAAATTGACTATAAAAAAGAGGTCGGGTTATAGAAACGGGCTAATAATACTATTTCAACTTTATTTATTATTATTTTTTATTTTTGGAGCATTGAATAATTCCTAATCCATCTAGATAGCGAGGCGATTACAACAGTGGTGACATTTTAACGGAAATAATGAATAAATAAATTTCTTGAATTGCCTCAATATATTATAAATATCTTCTAAAATATAATGTCTTCTAAGATTTAATAATTTAACACAAAAACAGCCGAGTACTTCTTGCGTATAAAAATTAGGGTTACGATCACTTACAAGAGCCAATCTTTTATTAGTCAGCATATGAGTTATTATTCGATTCTTGCTTTGATCGTATTGAAAACATACAGTGCAGAACTTTATAATAAAATATTATAGAACGTATCAAAATAGATAATACAGATTACTTAACGTAAAATGGTTATCATGAATTGATTTATTAAAAAAAAACGACTACAATTATTGTCATCTCAATATGGCACCACTGTGAAAGTATACCTGCCTACCTTCTCCATTGGTAAATAAAAGTAAAAATAAATTGGTTATCTAACCTCAGAGATATATCGTACTACATGAATTAAAAAGGAATATACCTCTTACCTTCTCTCTTTTTTTTAAGTCGATCAAAAACAAGCAGTCGCTTCACTCCCACAACATTAAGAATGCAATTTTAATATTATATATTTTATACTGATAAACACCACTTAAGTTAGATTATAAGTAAGACGTTAATTTATTTTTCGTCGCTTATAACCCAGTTACGCTGCTCTCAACTCTCGTTTGATTAATACCTAAAGAGATAATAGCGCCGAAAACACGGGCCATGTCTCACAAGCACTTGTCTAATTCATGTCTATTCTATAAGTTTTGGTAAGATAATGTCCGTAATTAGGGGGTGAAAGCGAGCCGAGTCGTTTTTATTTAAGTTCCGTGAGCCATTTGGTTCGCACGAGCTCTAAAATGGCGATCAGTCTAATTTTGACAAAAAGCGTGAAGCAATTCGTGAACAATGTTTTAGGGTAAAGCCGTGAAATTGTTTTCGACGGCGACGTTTATCTGATTGACAATTTTTTTAATTTATTTTATATGAGGTACTAGTTCAAAAAAAATGCGTCTTTTTGTATTGCGATTGATAAAGATCAACAGAGAATTATCTTCTATATTGGACAAGTAAAATACAGTTTCTAATTTCCAATCTATTGATTTTAATTAAAAAAAAATATATATTTTATAAATAGACGACAAATGAGACTAAGTAAAAAGGGTTATTTATTGTGTAAACAAATAACCAATTTATATGAATTGGTAACAAACTGGCGTCGTTATCATTTCCGTTAGCAATGTCGTCCTTTACACCAATAGTGTAATGATAATAGCCGCGTTGGCAAATCAAAGATTTGGCACCGGTTCAGAAAGCGACGGACAAAAGTTTTTAAAAGAAACAAATTCCGCTCGGAGTAGGTTTTCCAAGACACCCAAGCAAAACTCAAGATGCTACATTTAAAGGACAATCAAAGAGTCACTGTTGTGATAAAACATAATGTGAAAGTTTGGTTTATTTCGTTTTTATAAAAATCAATTACTTTATTGCAATTTAGAACTTATTTTATTCTAATGCAAGACTGTAGTTATTTATTTTGTTATATCGCTCATAGCAAAGACCGAATCTTGGCTTCGAGTACTATCAGTTCGTCATTCTCGAGCATGCACTTTTACAACTATTTTAATCTGTTGCTTCAAACTTGTTCTACTCGTCAACGATTGCGCTATCATCAGTACTGATGACCAATTCCGTTATCACCATATTTTTATACGAATTTTCTTATTTTTTATCAATCATCAAATATGGCTACCCTATCGAGGAGAGCCCGTCTTGGCTTTGGATTCGAAACTCGTGAAAAACGCACTCGAAGATTGATGGTATCTGTTCACGTGCCTAAGCGGTGCAGTGGTGATTGTTTAGTTGCTGCGAAAATAGAAACGATATTTGTAAACACAAATGTTAAAAACTACTGAATTGAGGATACCTACTCTTATTAAGATTACTAAGGGTCGGTGAACAAGCCTTAGGAACAAATACTCCGTACTTATAAACTTTTGGTGCGATCAACTCAACTATGTGACCTAGATTCTTAAGAAGTCGAAAGCTTTCAGAACTAAATTACAAATACCAACATAACATCGAATTTTATAATTTTGTATTGATATTCTAAACTCGTAATCTCCTGTCACACCGGACAGATGTTATGTAGTAAACATGTTCAAGGATATGACATTAGTTATAATAAGGTAAAGCTATTTTGTGAAGTGAGTCACGAATGCCGTTTTGCCCACAGAGCCCTGGCGCGACGAGCGGAGCGGGCGCGGGCGCGGAGAGCGGGTCGCGCGACGCGCTGGACGTCCGCTACTCGCTAGCCGCGCTCGCCGATGATTACACCAAGCGGAAGCATGTCGTGCGCGTCACCACAGCCGCTGGTGCAGAGCTACTACTACAGGTCCGTTAGCTTTTTTGTTTTAATAAATATTAGTTCTAAACTCTAGGGTAACAGAAGAGCGGAAAATTCGTTATTTTAAAACAAAAGAATAAGATTACAGAATGTTAATCCACTCCTTCTCTATTGATCTTATTTTTAAGACAAACAAAAAATTTAAAAGCTCTATAGAAAAAAGCACGATTCAATGGAGCAACGTGGCGTTTAAATTTTTCATCAATATACTATGAAATAACTTGGAATACCTATATACATTTTTTAAAATTTTCTATTTCTATTTCTATTTCTATTTCTACCTATATAAATTTATATATACATATGTATAAAATATATATACATATGTATAAAATTATTATTAATAATAATTCTTTATTTAAATCACAAGGTATTTTAACATAAATAAGTGGCTAGAGCCTCCCTTTAAGCACAGAGCGCCTGTAGTAGGAGGCTCCGCTCTTCCACAACTTCACAAACAAAATCTTATGAAATACTTTTAGACAACTAATATAAAAACGTGCATGCTGTGTGGTGTGTGTGTGTGTGTGTGTGTGTGTGTGTGTGTGTGTGTGTGTGTGTGTGTGCGTGTGTGTGTGTGTGTGTGTGTGTATGTGTGTGCGTGCGTGAGTGCAAGCGTGCGTGCGTGTGTGTGTGCGTGCTGTACTTATTTGAGTATTCATATGAGCGACTTTTCAAGAAGAGACTCAATTTCCTCATAATCAAGTGGTTGTAGATACTTTTTTTACTGCATTTTTACATTCGTAATGGGTCATTGTGTAAATTCCTACATGTTTATTAATTTTGTTGTATAATTCTGCTGCGCGTTTACTATACTGAACTCTAGCAAAAAACGTGTGAGTATTGGGAACTTGTGCTACTAATTCTTTTCTCCTCTTTTGTAAAATATTTGGATTAAAAGATAGGGACTTATGTTTCTTTAATATTGTGTGCAGTACATAAATTTTTCGTACTGATAATAACTGTGTTTCATTGTAAAGACTTGTAGTAGGATATCTTCTGTTTTTAAAATACATATTTTTAATTAAACCACGTTGCGCACGTTCCAAGTGGATAAATTTTGTTTTGCAAGCACCCCCCCATATAGATATACAGTACCCCAAAACGGATTGTACCAAAGCTGTGTATATATCGTTTAATAATTTGTTTTGCATAAGTTCAGTGGACGCTTTTCTTGGCACCACATGTCTTAAGGTACGAAATATCCAATTTAATTTAGCAATTCTGTTAGATACATGTTCTATGTGAGAATACCATGACAATTTCTGGTCTATTATTACACCTAAATATTGTGTATATGTTACTTTATTTATAAATGGACAGTTATTATTAAAGGCGCAGTTATTTATGTTGTTACACGTATGAATCCTTATATTGAAATCTTCCGAGGGTTGCGTGCGTTTAGATATACTGAAACAGATATAATTAGTTTTTGCTGCATTAAGGGTCAGTAAATTCAAATTTAACCATTTTGCCACCTGGGTCATCCCAAATTTTGCCCTTTCCTTAACTTCTTGCCACGATTTACCTTTAAAGATAACTGCTGTATCATCAGCATACGAAATTATTTGTGCGTTTTCTATTTTTAAGTTGCACAAATCGTTTATGTAAAGCAGAAACAAGGAAGGCCCCAATATACTGCCCTGTGGCACACCATATGATATAGTTGCGTCGTCACTAATAAACTGGTCAACTTTTACACATTGATTTCTATTGGAGAGGTAGTCTCTAAAAAGTTTAAGGGCAGTACCTCTTACTCCGACTTTTTCCAGTTTATATAAGAGTAGGGGGATAGAAACCGTGTCAAACGCTTTCATGAGATCTAAGTACACAGTTAAGCATTTTTGACCTTTATCTAAGTCATCAACCACCAATGATGTCATACGAGCAACTGCATCCTCACTAGATTTGCCATGCCTAAAACCAAACTGATAAGGAGATAATATATTAAAAGAATTTAAATAATTAAGAAGTCGAATATTAATTAATTTTTCAAGTATTTTTGATATAGCTGGTAATATTGATATGGGCCTATAATTACTGATGTTGCCTCTGTCCCCTCCCCTTAAATATTGGTACAATAGAAGATTTTTTTAGTTTCTCCGGGAAAACGCCTTTTTCAAAACATAGGTTAGTGAGGTGGGTGAAAATTGGTATCAGTTCGTTCTTGGCATACTTTAAAAATCTAGTGGAGATCCCGTCCCAACCAGGGGCACTATCAGTCTTTAAACTCATTAATATGCTCTCCACCTCACCTGTGTCCGTATTTAATAGTACAAAGGAATTAGACTGTGTAGGCAAGTTATGATGTTGTATGTTATGGCCGCTTGAATTTAGTTGTTGTGCTAATTTTTTACCAATATTGACAAAGTATTCATTAATATAGTTGATTGATTGCAATGGTGATGATTTTATATTTAATAACTCTGTATTTTGATCCTTAGATTTATTGCAGTATGTTATGTTTTTAATATTCTTCCAAAGTAATTTATTATTTGAAACCGATTTTGCAAGTAATTCTCGTTCATATTTACGCTTTAGATGTTTTAAAAGATTATTACAGTAATTCCTATACCTTTTATACGTTATCTTAAGTATTTCATCGTGTGGGTCTTTTCTTGCTTGTTTTTGTAAATTATTTCGATTTTTAATGCAACGTAAAATACCAGTTGTTATCCAAGGTTTTATGACCCGTTTGTTGCTAGGAATAACTCTAATTTCAGTACACGTTTTCAATGAATCAGTTATTCGTTGTATAAGTTGACTTATTAATAAATTTGGATCCTCACAAAACAGTAATTCTTGCAAATTTTGGTCACGTAGATGCTTAAGAGCTTTTTCAAAATCTATAGAATTCTTTGTTTTATTTATTCTTATATTGCTCTTTAACTTAGATAATGATAAAAATGTAGTAAAATGATCTGTGATAGATGTTTGTATAATTGCTATAAAAGCTGATACTTTCTTACTATTAATTTTTAACATAAAATGATCCAAACAATTTTTTTCTCTGGTGGGTAAACAATGTCCAGGAAGTATACCATGTGTTGAAAGCATATTTAGGTAGTTTGCCCTATTTTTAAACTCATTAGGAAGTTCTACAGATTTTGTTTTTATATTAATATTAATATCTCCTGCAATTATAACGTTATTCTGGGTATTTAATGTACTTAAGTGGGTATCAAGTGAATCAATAAAAATATCAGTGTTAGTGTTAGATGGAGAACGATATATACATAATATGGTATTATTGAGTAGATCTAGCTGTAGACAAGAAGCCTGTGATATTTGTATTTCCTTAACTTTAGGTTGTAACGTATTTTTGACATAAACCACTACTCCATCATTTTGATTCACCTGATATTTTGTAGCATAAGAGCAATAGTTATTAAGTTGGGGAATAGGTTTATTTACATTTAATCGACATTCAGTTAAAATTATTATATCTGTGTCAAATGTTAGGCTAGAATATGTAATTAAAAAATCATCAAAGTTATGGTAAATACTTCTAATATTCTGGGAAATAATGGTAAGATCGTTTTTGTTAATATAAATATGTTTTGTTAAGTCAGAAGCACTACTACACTCGATAGACCGCGCTATGTCTATACTATCTATTTCTTGTAAAGTTTGTAAGGTCTTATTATCCATTTTGTGTGTAGGCAGGTATTGACGTCATTTTCAATTTAATATGAGAGCTACAGGCTCTTGTATACTCATCATAGTAATTTATCATAGTTACAGTACCAAAATGATATTGAGTATTTCTTATTATTAACCATAAATTTAATATATTATTTATTATATACTGTAATGTAACATAGTGTAAATAGTACTGTATGATGCTCTTATGTATGGCACTTGTGTGATTGTGTATTGAGTGTGAATTAATACGTAGTGTGTATGTAATAGGCGTGTAAATATAGTAATATGTAGGGTGTTGGTAGTTATAAGGTGCTGTAAATCTCAATCTGGAGTATACAAAGTTAAAATTTATTTTAAACTGATATGTTAACTTACTCGTATATCTATATATCTTGAAGATTAGTATGAGGATTGAGTGTGATGTGTAAACAGATGTATGAGTGTATGTGATAGCACGTGTAATACATGAATAATAAATTAATTTAACATTTTTAGCAAAGCAATTTGAAATTTGAAGCATAAGGTAAAACAATGTAGTTTTATAGTAACTAAAAAGCTTAAAAGATAATATTATTGAGAAATAAACATCTAAGGAAAATATCCAGTAGAGAAATAGCGAAAAATTATTCTTATGTAATATATAAAAAAATAGTACTACTACACCGGATAGTCATTTTTCGAATTGCAGCTTTCGAATCTGCTCTTCACTTTTAATTATAACAATAGGAGAGTTTTCATCTTTTCTTATATAGACTTTCCCGTATGCAGTCCAGCAGAACTTATAAGAGTGGGTTTTTGCCAGGTCCCTTGCCAGAAAGTGCAGTCTAGACCCTTTTACAGTCAGGTGCTCCGATAAAAAGACGGGGATGTCGGCTTCCGTTTTAATACCTAAGTGTTGACTACATATTTTAGATCTATGTTTTTTGTTAAAGGCTTTACCTTTTTTGAGAATCTCAGTTTTTATTAGTACGGAGCTGTTTTCCACCACAATCGGAGTATTTTTCTCCTCAGATTTCTTACCACGAACCCTGTAAATGTCTAAGATGTCAGTCTTAGTTATTGGGCAGTCTAAGTTTTGGGATAAGCATAATACCATCTCAATAAGGTCTTCTTTACTTTCATTACTTTTCTTTGGCACATTTTTTATTTGAAGATTATTCTTGCGGCAACCCATTTGTAAATCCTCAATTTTATTTTCTAAAATTGTTATATATTTTTTATCTTCACTTACTTTGCTCTCAAGTTGATTAATCCTTGTTTTAAATTCTTCGTTTTGTGCCGTTAAATATGATATCGAATTTTCAATGTTGACATTGGATCGCTGTATATCTTTTAAACTTGTTGTAACTAGTTCCAAATCCTTTTCGTGTTTAAAGGAGAAGGAAGTTATCATTTCCTTCATTTCTTTCCTAAATTCATTTAACTGCATAATAATTAGATCCTGCGTGTCATCTTTAGTGTTTTTTTTGCGTTGTGATACGTAGGTCGATGGCGGCGACTCCGCATCGGTGAATGATTTGTCTGTTGATGAGTCCATAAGTACTAGGCAATCAGTGTTGTAATGCGGTAGCGTACACGCAGCGTAACGCAACAGGTGACAACAGGTGTCGCGCAAACGAGACGTCCGAGCAAGCAAAATGGCACGCTTGCTAATTAGGCGTAGTTGGATACTGCGCGTGTGCTGATTTGTTCACGTAAAAACAGTGTTGTGGTAATACCAGGGCAGCAACGCACACCTACGTGGGGAGTCCGTAAGTACGTCCTGCACTCCTCGTATATTTTTCTATAACGACGCTCGGCAATAGAAGTACCAGGCGATCAGGAAAGTAACGGATATTACACTTTTTTTTTTTTTTTTCACTGAACTTCTTCTGTCTATGCACCCCTATTTTTATGTCGTGTATTTTTATCACTTTGAGCACTCAATTAATTTTAATTTTTAATTTAAAGAAATATGTGTACACGTCTGATAGCTTTTGCGTCCAGATGGGGAGAGGATTTTAAATATTATTATTATTATTATTATTTCCTGTTTTTGCAACAATCGTTTGTGAGCTATAGAAGCGCTTACTCCGTACGGGATTCGAACCAACGGCCCCTGCAGAGCCACGACCAAACGCTTAGCCACTGCGCTACGGAGGCGCAAATGGAATTATCATAAGACAGTAAAACAATGAACCTAGAATGTCTTGCCAGTTCTTCTCTATAGAGGTCTTGTTTTTGAAACCACTTGACACTTCTTCTTCTAATTATTTAATTAAACATCATAAACTCACTTTATAACAATTCTAAACAGGCCGAAGGCGCAGCCGATGCTCAGCGTTGGCTAGAAGCACTACGACGGCATTCGGCGGAACCTCCGCCAGCTGAAACAGCACCCGCCGCTCTCAGTACCTCGCCCACCACCAACAACACTACCACTCTCGCGCCCGCTCCTGCTCCCGCATCCGCTCCTGCGGCGAACACTACGTCCTCGCAACCGGAGTGTCCATCTCCTTTACCACCACAACGCAGCAAGAAAATCACCAGGAATAGATCGCCTACCGGTATGTGTTAGTGAAAACGCTGATATCCATCTAACAATTTTTTTTTATACTTGAGATCTGTGGATTTTACGATTAATGTTATACATAGGACTGCAAACAATTAATTAGATTTTAAATTTAAATCAAGTTACGTCGATTTAATCTACTTTATATAATTAATTGACTAATATTCAGGATGATTTTTGTATCATTATTCATAATTGTGTTGTATAAAACTATGATCCTTGAACGCAAATATGTTTTATTTGAGTTCGCTGATCAAGGATTCGCTTTTTCAACTACATTTTTATTAATTTTATAAGTACATAATTTAAGTGTTCAGAAAATTTGATCATAAAAAGAAGAGATGATTGTGTTTCCCGTCAAACAATTTACCTTAAATCCATAGTTTACTCTTTAATTAAATGTCCTTTGATAGTATCTGTTTATAAAATTTCCGCATATATTATGTCACTATAATCACAGCTATAATCGCTCATGTTATATAAATTTTTTAAAGAATATAAGTAACGATAATAGTCCAATATCAAATTCGACACCACGTCAATCGAGTGTTCGGTCCGCACCCAGCTACTGTAATTTAGTTTTCAACACGAGTACGAGTATGCAACAGTGTCAGCAAACGTTTCGTACACGATCAGGTCCACCGACACCGACGCTGCCGTCCTCACCCAAAAACAAGACGTGGAAGGGTCGCATGGCGAAACAACTGCGGCGCATGCAGGGCGGGACCGGGGCCGCGCCGGGTTCAAACCCCGCGGTCACGGGCTGGCTGGGGGCGCCGCTCGAGCGCTGTCCCACCGACCCCGACCACCCCGGGGTACCGCTCGCTGTCACCCTACCAGCTACCGCTGTAGAGGTCAGTACTACGTCAGTAATTTAAGTCACCTATCAAACCGTCGACTGTACTAATGTGCCCGCGGTGCAATAAAGTGGAGAAACAGGACGCTGTCTGTTGCGCTTTCTGTCGAACTTATGGGCCTTACGGCAGGCCTGCCGTATTTGTTATGTGTATAATTATGCAGTTTTGAACTTAGTTTTCATTCATAACGTTAGTTATACTAACGTTAGTGATACTAAAATTTTGTTTAATGTTGAAATCAATGACTTATGATGTGATAGACGCTGATTAAACTCGTTCATCTGCTTTCAAACAAACTTCTGATGAGTTATATTAGTAACTGACCTTATGGAAATCTTAAATTTTTGTAAACATGTTTTCGTTTTTTCTTAAGAAAAAGAGCAAGTCCCGTGCAGGAATCGAACTATTGATCAACAATGCCAAAAGAGACGCAAAGTCACTACGCTGTTGGGTCTATGTTTACATATAATATCTATATATACTTAGTAATACGTTATTTTTGTAATAAACTTCAATTACATGCCTAGCATTCTAAGTACAAGCGAGTTCTTCTTCAGTCTGTTAAATATTCATATATGTACAAAGTACATAAATCACTAAAATTTAGTTTATTAAAAGTAAATCGTAATCAACTCCATGGTGTATACGTCACGTTGCAAAAAATACGCATTAACAAATTAATGTGATCTTTCTGGCATTTTTCGTAGTTATTTTAAATTATACGTCGTAAATGACGTAATTTACATTCAAGCAGTGGATTTAAATGAGTTTATAAAGGGTGTCATTATATCAATCAATAATTTATACGTAGTTGTTATATTCCTGATCATGAACGCGTTGTGGCGGTGTAAGATCATCCACTAACCCACATTATCCCGTGTGTGTCGTAAGAGCGACGAGCAGCGTCTTGGTAATAACTATCAAAAAATAAAATAAAACCCTCGCTAATTAACCCGCCTGTCAAGAGTGGCAGTTATTTCAAATATCACCGTTATGAGGCAATCATAGAGAAGGCCGCTTATGGTTTAGCAGGGGACTTTTGATAGGCTGTAACTGTGGATCTATATGAATGTAACGGCAACGCGCGTGGCCCGCAGGCGTACGGGCTGCGGACCGTGGGCGTGTACCGCGTGCCCGGGAACGCGGGCGGCGTGGCGGCGCTGGCGGCGGCTCTGGACCGCGGCGCGGCGCCGGCCGCCGACGCGCGCTGGGCCGACGTGCACGTGGCCTCCAGCCTGCTCAAGGCCTACCTGCGCCGCCTGCCCGACCCGCTGCTCACGCACCGCCTCTACCCGGCCTTCATCGGTGCGTGCACAAACACTGCGCGCTGCACACTAGCGCCACCACTGCAACATTTTATATTCACTCTGTCGTAAAAATTACTTGACATAATTAGAGTCTAAGGCCATAAATTGACTACCGGGGGATTGCTGTTCATGTATTGTTATTTAAATAATAGTTTGAAGTAGAATTTGATATGTAAAAGTATTGCAATTTTGTGTATTAGATGTCTACGCATGTAAACTATTAGATAAGTGATCCGAGGGTGATGTGAATGCCAAGATAATGTGTTAGTTAGGCACCTTGATATACTGTCACCATCAACTGTCTATTAGCTCAATCTGCCGTCAATATCTCTCTAGTAAACTAACAGACTTCCCCATGTGTAACATATTGTGCCTCGTTGGTCTAGTCGTTGTAATAGTGCAACTGCTGATCATGAGGTTCTGGGTTCGAATCCCGGGTCGTGCCAAAAAAATAATTATTGAGTTTTTCCGTCGAGAAATTCTCAGTAGTTGCCCGGAGTCAGGAAGTTGGCGGTGTCTCATCCCCGTGCCTCGGAAAGCACGTAAAGCCATTGGTCCTGCGCCTGATCTCTCTCCGGTCGTGTCGGTTTACCGTCCCATCGGATTATGAGAGTGAAGGAATAGAGAGTGCACCTGTGCTGCGCATACACTTGAGCACTATAATCCTGTCCTGCGCCGATGGCTAGTCTCCGTTGAGGCAGGCCGCCGTGGCCGAAATTCGGTCTGGGGGACATTATAGTTTACTTTAAAGAATAATTCATTAATATTGGCAAAAGCACAATCGCACAAGTCCATCACTAAAGGCATTACCAAAAAAGGCAGAAAGTGTGCATATCTGGATTAATTTAAATGAATATAAACCAACTTCAATGTTCAACAGAGCTTGCTTAGTCATTCGTACATCAAAAGAGTACACTACAAAGTATACTCTTTTGATAAGAGAAACAAGTAAAAACATTTTATTAACTTCGGAGATATTTTGCAAAAAACAAATTTCGATTTAAATCTTTTTTTTTTTCTTCCAATTGTTATGAATAAGGTCGTTAATTTCGATCCGTTAATAAGATCGTTAAATCTGCAGCGACTGGTCGCTAATAAGTCATTCTAACTTTATATATTACGTGGTAGAGCCACGATAGAGCATTAATGAGTCGGTTCGAGCAGGGAAGATTCACACACAAACAGAATTATATACTGCAGTATTTCGTATAACCAGTGGCAAGAAATGGAAACCCTTTTACTGGTAACCAAGCATTCCAAGTTAGTGTTAACATTTAGAGAATAAAGTCTATCGGCCACAGTATTCACTTATGAGTCTTAATCATGACGTGAACATATGTTAGCATTATTACATATATATATATATATATATATATATATATATATATATATATATATATATATATATATATATATATATTTATGTAAATAAGCGTTTGTTACCCTTTTTTTTACCAGACAAAACTGTATCTGAAAACCTTGTTATACGATAATATTTTTAACTTGCAGCGGCTGACCGCTCGCCAGATAGAGCCCGCGAACTGCGGCGCCTGGTTCACGCCTTACCCGAGGCTCATTACGAAACACTTAAGTACCTGATCCAACATTTGCGCAAAGTGGTTGCGCACTCTGCCTTCAACAAGATGGAGGCGCGGAACCTAGCCATAGTGTTCGGGCCGACGCTGGTGAGAGCCGCTAGCGACGACATGCTGGCCATGGTCAACGATATGTCCAGCCAGTGCCGCATCATCGAATCTTTCCTCACGCACGTAAGTTTACATTTTATTTTAGATCTCTGTATATTTATGACGGAAGAACTTTTAGAAAGTTTAAAGTATCTATCTACCCCCTTTTGTAAATCTATGTCTGTCTAATGCTAGCCAAGAAAATACACGTCCAACCTATTTTAAACAAAGAAATATTCTTGGTAAAGATGTTATAATAGCTCTTCGCAATAAATCAGACAAGAAAAGTAGATTTATTAATTTAAAAAATATGTATGCTACTTACCGTTGTAGTAGATTACTTACAATTTGTAAAAATTACATTTCGATTGTGAATAAATAACAAAAACATAGGATATAAGTAAACGCTAAAAACTGAAATGAGTGGGTTAAAATTTAACTTTACTACTTAGTTTTAAAGTAGTTAGACAACTATAATAGTTAGTAGGAGCGAACGGCATTCATCAATTGATTTTAAAAAAAAAGAAACGTTCAAAAAAATTTTGCAAGTTTTAATAGTATAATTACGTTTTATTATTATTAACTACAGTCAGTTATTAGTTTATTTTCTGAACATAGGCTTCTCT
Source organism: Parnassius apollo (assembly GCA_907164705.1). Classification (NCBI taxonomy): domain Eukaryota; kingdom Metazoa; phylum Arthropoda; class Insecta; order Lepidoptera; family Papilionidae; genus Parnassius; species Parnassius apollo. The sequence continues at coordinate 10,049,775 of CAJQZP010001037.1, forward strand.
ATACAGTTTTCATAGAGGAATTTTGCAATATTTGTCTTGCTTAACAGGCCGGGTTGAGAACCGCAGATTTTTACATATTGATTCTGTGATTGGGAAGATGTTGCTGCACGTCACCCGTTTTAGTTTAATTTTTTCGCCATTTATGACACTCGCGGACACCGCCCATGTGAGGTGGTGGATATTCGTAGTTCACCGCTGAGAAGAAGGGGGAGGAGGACAAATTAGAAGATGGGCAGCAGCGTTTTTATAACAAATACAATATAAAAAATTGCGGTTGCCAAGCTGCCTGCTAAGCGTGGCAACTGTGGCCAAATCTCCTTTGTGTGACAGCCTTAGTGCAGGTCTATGTTTAGGATTTTAACAGGCCGTAATTCTAGAACGCCAGTAATGCACTTATAATTCAGAATATAAGAAGATGTTCATGGGCGGTGGTGATTATTTATCATCACATGAGGCGTATGCTCGTTTGGAGACAAACAAATTCCATAAAAAGTAGAGGTTTATTTAGTTTTGTATAATGATGTTACGTACTCGTAAGTAATACGTTGTGCTGTTGGTGTACAGTACGCGTGGTACTTCGAGGAGGACAGCGGCGAGCCGCCGGCCGAGGCGCCGGATGGCGACGCGCTACCCGGCGCGCCCGCGCCCTCGCGCGACTTACTCATCCACAACGTCAAGAAGATCGAAGGTGCGCCACCCGCCACGCACAGCACAACACGCTACGCACACTAAACACTACGCTACGCACGTCACACTGCGTACATATCCACACTTTACGCTACGCACATAACACGCTTCGCACACATCCACACTTTACGCTACGCACACAATATGCTTCGCACATGTCCACGCTTTACGCTACGCACATAAATCACTTTACGCTTAGCACATATCTCGCTTGAAATTACGTACATATCATACTTGATACTCTGCATATATTAAACTTTACTCTTTGCAAATATCACATTTTACGCTCCGCACATATCATACTTTACTCTCCCACATTAAACGATTCACACTTCGTATGTATCCTATATATATAACTATAAATCACACATTTGCACGCTTTACACTTCGTTCAATTCACATTAGCGCATCACTTACTTTATCTTCCCACTGTCTTCGTACATTACGTACTCCTCACACCGCATAATAAATGTATTAGTCCTTACTGTTGCAATTGTCATTACTTTGACCATGCATGTCACGTTAAATGTAAATTCAAGACACACCTGACATTCTGTAAACAACAGAGAAAATGTATTGTCATATATTCTTTTCTTCTTCTTCATTAAGAATATACATGTAACAGGTGCCTCAGGACCGTGCTTTGTGGCAATCCTTAGGGGAGCCCTATGTTCAGCAGTGGAGTTTTGATGGGCTGTGATGATGATGATGATTATTTGGTGTTATATAGTAACGGGATTAAGTTTTTCCTCAAATATTATCTCAACTACCTCGGAGTAATCGAGCGTTTACACTTTCAGGCAAAGACGTGTCGACGCGCGACATCGTGTCGTCGATAATATCGGCGGCGAACCGCAAGATCCAGCGCAAGCCGCGCGCGAAGGCGGCGGCGAGCGGCGACAAGAAGTGGGCGGAGGCGGACAAGTCGCCGCCCGCCTCGCCGCCGCACCACGCCACCGCGCTCGCCGACTACGACGGCCTGCCGCCGCGCTTCCACCGCTCCTCCGACAAGTCAGTACACGCACGCGAACGCGCACACGCACACGCACACGCACGCATACGACGTACACGTACTTACGTCATCTATTCACAGACAATTTCGAGTTCAAACAATATTTGAATTTACGCTTCGGGAAGTCTGCACTATGTCAACATGTTCAAAGAATTGTCTCAACAATTACATCCGATTGGATAGACCACAAATCCTCGCAAAACAACACCGATTCCAACCAAGAATGATTCGCGAGGCTATTGAAATTATAAAGACATCCTAATTTTAATAGAGAAGATGGCTGGGTGCTGCCATCTGCTTGAGATCCCATAATTTAACAAAATTAAATCCAAACCCAAGCATACAACTGCGAGACTTCAAGATAGTATTAATCGTGATGAAATTAGATATCGTTGCGCAGAAACAAGCAATCTTCAAAAGGCTGCTATTTCCGAGAACATTTCAAGTTTGGATTGATATTGGCTTGCTCTGGTTTCTTTTCCCCTTATCTCGCTTTTTATCTTGTGATTTTTGATGGAATTGTTTTGATACATAAAATTTCATCTAAACCTAAGGATTTTTTTGAAAACTATAAATCATTTTCGTTCAGTTTAAAAGCAGAAGAGTTATGCAACTTGAATATGTTTTATGTGAAATATTTGGGATAGCATGACTATTAATTAGCCACATCTGTGTACATCAGAGCGGCTGAATCGCTTTTCTATTTTCTAATATTTGACTTCTCTTGTTATAGAATCGAGATAGAAAGCATGACGGCAATGAGCCGCGGCCGGCAAGAGGTCTCTCGACACACACATACATTGAACAACTTCTCGATCGACGGTAAGTCTCGCGCACTATTTGCATATGTGGGGATAATGCTAGCTCGGTAGTTTCGTCAGTAAATAAATGTGTTGAAATTCATCACTGAGACGTATTATACAGTTTATTTTTATATGTTACGTGTTTACGTATTTTTATATGTATAGAATAAATTTGTCTACTATTTCTCCACTCCATTAGGTGTCCAGTACTGACGTCAGAGAGTAGACACAGCAATCTCTTTCTTTTGTCCTCATTAAAGGTATAGGATTGTGAGCGTGCGTGTTTAAAGTGTGTGCGTATAATCGAGCAAGGCCGTTAACACGGAATCGTTTTGTTCGTTTGTATTCTCTTCGCATATGACCCTGTTTTATTGGACGTCGTGGTGTACAAAGCATCCCACGACGGTTTAAGTTCGGGATCAAAGCTATAAGGGGATATAAATGCACAAAGCGTTTCATCGAACTAACGCTTAAGCAACGGCATCTAAAAGCACGGCTTACGCTCGTGCATCGTATAGATTAGGTGACGCCGACCATCTTTATGTACATAATCCACATCATTTATTAATCAATCATCAATTAAATCGTCACGCACGTAACGCCGCGAAGTCCCTAACATGCTTATCGTATTTATGTCGTCGATTTGTATAAAAATTTACTAATTTTAGCTTTTGCCATAGGAACCGGAGATCTGGTGTCATCTCTCACGAGCACTTTCGATCAGAAACTGCGCACTTTGAACAACTCGTCGCCGCTCGACGACGGCAGCATCCCGTACGCGGACGAGTGTCAAGACGAAGCGGAGGACAAGTCGAGCGGCAGCTCACCCTCGCTGGGCAGAGATTGCGTCGACCGCGAGGAGCGCGCGTCGCCCTCGGTGCGGGCCCACGAGCTGAAGGCGGCGTGGCTGGCGCGGGACGTGCGCCACTCCTCGTCGAGCAGCAACGAAGACGAGTCCCGCCACTGGCCGCGCCGCTCGCCCCCGGAGAAGCCGCTCGACAACGACGACTCCGAAAAGGAGAACTGCCTTCACACGCGTCGCCCGCTCGACGACGACAAGGACGTGGACACGCGCTCGCAGGCGTCCAGCAATGACGCCGCCCCGGACAACGACAAGCTGCCCTACTACAGCGGTCTCAGGCTCGCCAACCCGGAGACCGTGAAGCGGAACAGCGCCGCGCTGGAACACGAGCCCGAGGCGAACGAGCGCGGCGACGACGAGTGTGCCAAGCTGAAGCGCTCCGAGTCGCTGGGCCGCGAGGAGCGCGTGCTGCGCGCCGACGCGCTCAACTGGCGCGCCGAGCGCCTGCAGCGCTCCGAGTCGCTGAACAAGGGCGAGCGGCCGAGCAAGCTGGAGAAGGCCGAGTGGAACGTGGCACGGCGGCGCGAGGCGGGCGCCTGGCGCTCCACCAAGCTCAAGCGCAAGAACGGTATGCCCGAGCGCGGCATCAAGCGCCGCCACACCGTCGGCGGCACCAAGGACTTCGACAAGGATGGCTGGGGCGCGCGCCACACGCGCACGTCGTCGCCCGACCTCAGCGACCTGCTCGCGCCCGCGTCCGCGCCCGCGCCCGCGGCGCTCGTGCCGCCGCCGCGCCCGCCGCTCGAGTCGCACGTCTGACGTGCCCGCACGCTCTGAGCCGCGCCCGCGCCTGACCTCCGCCACATTTCGTGGCCCAACACTTAAGCGCTGCACACATGCGTGCTCTGAATGGTGCGTTCGTGACCGGAACACGAGAGAGACCAGTTGCATAACAATGTGTGAAACTTTAATGGGTGCATATGTACCGTTTGGTGCTGTTTTTTTATATACATTATTTCCGTGCTACGAGACGAACACAACCTGCAATTAGTTTAACCGACAATCGAATATATTATATAGTATATACATCAAAAATTATGTAAGTCTGATCTTATATCGAGTGAATACTGACAGCTCGAAACTTACATTCTGAGAGAGGCTATTTTATTTTGATTCAATTCAATTGACTGAATAGATTAATTCACAAGTATCTAAATATTATATATTGAAATAATTACATCGAGCAAAATACTCAAAATATATCTGTAGCTGGTCGAATTTGAATAGCCCACGCATTTAGATATACGTTTTCAATCGATTTCATACATTACATAAATCTAGCTATATAAAATTATCTATATAAAACCAAACAAGTGATTCATTAAAAAAATATCGAGCAGAGTGCAATACATTTAATGTAACGTTGACGAGAGTAAAATATATTTCTTTAATTAAAAGATTCATGAAGCGTTTTTAAATTGAACTTAGCTCACTAAATAATGCCAAAGAATGATAAAGAAACTGCCGAGTAGAGACGAGGAAGTTTGCGCGGAGCGTACGAGTGTGGAGGGAAGATTAGATGAAGGGAATGCGAGACTATGTACAACAAAATTGTACAGCCTGGAAACATGCACTTCAAAAGAGTATAATTCAAAGTACCATGCGTACAATTTTTAGTTCCACAAATCTACACGATCGATGTGTAGTACGACTCCCTTTGTAGGTTATTAAACTACTTTCTACGGAGTTGACGTGGAACTGTTTAAGTTATTAAGTGCAAAACGGCATAATATTATTAATTAAATAGTGCTACTAGTGTAGATAGTGCGAGAATGGAACTTTTATTGAATATAACGTCAGTGGACGTAGTTCCTTAGTGATATAAGTTACAAATGTACCCGATGCAGTCTGCACTTCCATGACCATTCTAATATATAACACCACTATAATTTAAGAATGTTATTTTGTAGGTTTATTCGATTAGCCGCTCTTGGAGGTTTTAAAAGGATGGTATTATAAAAAACTATAAGTAAGAAAATATTTACAAAATTTAATCCATGCATACTTCACTTAATTGCCTTTTTGATAGAGTTAACGAATGCACAATTAATGGCTTGTCTTATGAAACGAAGTTACCTTCTGCCGTTTCTTCTGGTACGGAAACTGTGAAAGTATGTATGAAAGGATGTACGTGGATATAGGAATTTTAATGTACATTATATTAAATCTTTGATTATGTAATATGTCGCAAGCGATGAATTTCATGTAAATAAATAATGCAATAATACTATTATAATGAAAAGAATATTATCCTGACATCTACACAGCTAGACGTAGCGATCGCGTCCAACGGCTGCGACGAACTAAAGTTAAACACGGTGATAAGACGCAAGTGATCCTATAGATTTGTATAAATTGTACATTACCTTTATCATTAATTTATATTAAATTTGTTATCGTAGCTTTGTTGAATGCAATTATTTTATATTGTTTTGTTTATCAAAGAAAAGTATTTTAGACTAAATTCAATTGTTATTTATTTGCGAAAGATGTAAAACGTGATTTGGCGCAGTTGTTTCTTTAAAATTGTAAACTGTCCTTTGTAAATATATCGTTTGCGAAATTATGTTTTAGACTTTCGTTAATTAACTTTTTTTTTAAATTTTATACCATCTTTACGTTAAGACGATCTCAAGTTTGTTGAATGTTTGCAAAGCGTTCCTTTTAAAGTTTTATTTGTAAATATATCGTTTAATGTAGGAACAGAGTGAATTTACTAATTTTACTTCATCTTATCGTACGTAGTCAGTAGACGAGGCGCAGTTGCGCTGCTGCTAGTTAAAATAAAATATAAAAGACATGTCTCTGACCGAGACAACTCGCTCGAGTGTCTGTTCAAAGAGATTTGTATTCAAATGTTTTATTTGTGCTCTTCGTGTAAACAGCTATGAAATTGAAATAGACATTTTGCGAATGTGGTTCGAATCAGATTTTTAACTTGTCATTGTGTATATTTTGGTGAAACGAAAATAAAATATTGAATCAATTTAACACACTTCTTTTATTTATCATCCCTCGCAAAAGGGCATACCTGATTCAAACGTAAATTGCATAAATTTATAAAGGCTAAGGCTAAGGATAGCAAAAAATAAATGTATACAGACCTAATTCATAGTGCCCAAGTTGCCCATTATAGTGTTCGATTCAATAAGAAAACTCATAAAAAGTTAAATATAGATACTAAAACTTTGTACGTTTATGAAGACGTACGTAGATTAATGGAAAATTCTTTATTGCACAATAATTATTTCTCTAAGAAAAAGAAGAGCAGCATAATGGCCAGCAAGACTGGTAGTGTAGTGCAGTGTAGTAAACATGAAACAAAAAACTTTAAATATATTACATTTATATAAAATAAAGATCACAATTCAATTACTTGTCATATAGAGCACTACGGGCCACCGGTGGACCGGAGGGAAGGAAAAATACGCAGGCGTTCCCCTCTGTCAAGGTACAAGTCCACGTGGTTCCTATGCGAAGTGCGTAGTACTTCCGATCAACAGTACCAACTAGATAACGGGTCACGTACAAAATCATAGCTAAATACTCCACGTGAATATAAACTTAAACAGCTACATTTGTTTACTAAGAAATAAGACAAAAAATTAAAATAGTTTTAAGTTCAACCTAATTACAACCATCGCATCTAGTAATAAAGTCACAAATCTTACGATCATTAGTCACAAAAAAAGAACAAGGCTATACAATACTCCTATCACTTGGAAATGAAAAGACATAAATTAAATAACCTTTGGTGTGAAATCAACCTTAAATTTTAAGTAGTAACAATAATAGTTGCTTTTCGTTCGTACTGTTTCCCCTTTATATTGCACCGCGGGGAGCGAGTCTTTAACACTAGTATAGCCTGAATCAACGTCCTACAAAAATGATGCATGAGCTCTTTTGCTGCAAGAAGATATCTGCCGTGTCAAATTTACAAAAAGATGTGTCTATTACAACACATAGATAATATAGGTATTAGGTACTATTTGGCCGAGAGCCACCCACATCACTGCTTGCCAATCCATTAAAGCATTCAGTGTAATACCAATGCCGAATCATTATGATACCAGTGAATTCAGTCATGCAATCGATGCATCTATGCCAACACAGTGGCAGTTTATTGATGCTCTTCTTTAAGAAATCACCAAATTCTTTCAGTTCTTCACAGTATAAATCCGCTGCAATGCTCATCCCGTTTAGGTAAGATCTTATCTCAAGAATCACACCGGCGCTAAATCACCAAACCTTGACCATCACTTTTCTAGGCCATTGTTTAGGTGCTGAACCAAGAAGCAACCAACTTGCTGAATGCTTGCGATTGTCAAACAGAATCAATTTTTCGTCGCAGGCAACTATGACTTTCAAAATTCCATCGTACCATCGTATGCCTATTGAGTAGTGCGAGGCATGTCTAGAATGTGTACTTCGCGCTGGCGATCACGAGTTTCTGAGACGCCCATTTGTCAAGCTTTTTTACCTTGCCAAATTGACGCAAATGGAACAATATTGTTTAAATGCTAACGTCGAAAGCTGCTGTTAATTCAGCCGTAGATTGAGCTCAGCTTCCTCAATCGCCATTAATTCGTTGTCGGACGACCACTGAGTTCATTTTTCAGGTCGAAATTTCCAGAACGGAAACAAGCAAACCAATAACAAGTGGTGGGTTCGTCCATAGTAGTCGCTACGTAAACGTCGTTGATGTTGCGTGCCGCTTGTGCTGCGTCACTGCCACGAAGGTACTCATATTCCATAATTACTCGAATTTTAACGTATCCATGATGTCGAAAAAGATTCAAATGTGATGAAAACATGCTAATCAATAAACAAATGACTAATTTAAAAAAAGAATTCCATGTCTTCAAAATAAAATTAATTTAAATTAGAATTCTTAGCCAAACAAAAATTATTTTTATTTGAAATGGCTAGTTTTGGAGAACGGCAATATCACAGGTAATAGTTAAAGACCTATTATATATAATTCTTAAATAAATACTGCGTATGTTAAGGACATCACAATAAAAGAGGCATTTCTAGACTAGATTTGTCTTAACCCCACATAACAAAAACATCTAATGTAATGTCAATCAGACATTAAAATTATACATTTCCATAGGCTATTTTATTACAATTGCCAATTTTTCTAAAAAGATATTCAACAATTTCGGCAATTGGTGAACATAAGTTGTTCTATTGTATCAGGTATCATTGTCATTTTTTAGTCTTTTCCAACCAATGACGATAGATAATGACGATCAAAACAGCGAATGAAAGAAGCCTAACCTCTATAAAATATTGTTCATTTTGAGAAAACATACATTAAACACTTTACAAATAAATAAAAGACCAAACGGTAATTAATATTTTATTCATTCATATATATATATACATAAACACATTTATTTGCAAACATAAAAATTCATTTTCTAGACGAAATAATTTAAAATCAGTTGTACCTACCATTGACTGTTAACAGCTAATTGAGACAAAAATATTTTTTAAACACTACAAGGCTTAACAACGTCTTTTTAAGTAGCACACATTTGAACTTTTCAGTCAGAACGAAGTATTATTTCTATTAATACATAAATATAATATCAACTATGTCTGGACTCCACTACAAGAAACTCCAGCTCTAACATCACATTGAACATCAATTTGAACTAATCAACAGTATATTCAAATGAACCATTTAACTAAGACCGCAGAAGCCTTCAATCAAAAGCCTTGAAATCTGCACTAATTGCATATTACATGTGTATTATTTAACTTTTTATAATTATTATTTCCTTAAATCAATGTCAAGTTGCTGTATACGTTTTACCTGTTATTGACTTTGAAGCGTTTCTAAGGTACGAAAAAATGTTAAAACGATGTGCTACCATACTAAAATAAAACAAAATAACCATTAGAAAGCCTCAAATAGCAGATATTAATACTTTTATATTTTGAGGATACATATTATGTCAACATTAAAATTTAAAAAATATAAATACATATAATTTTGTATAATAAATTAAAATATAGGATACACTGCTCCACAAGTTTTCCTCCATTTGACTGTGTATTACAATACCACTACACAGTCAAATGGAGGGCAGTAGGCGACACAGGGAAACGAACCAGGAAATAACCAGCCTATTCCTTAAAACAACTAATTAGACGACTGCGATCTCCAACCCAACTACCAAGTGTGGCAACTACGAACAAGAGAAATGTCTCCCTCATGGGGTAATCTATTGGAGACCAATATTTAGCTATAGGTTTTAATACATGTATGTAAGAATAAACTTATTCCATTATAACTCCAGCAGCTGTGTTCCAATTGTTGCAAGACACTCGTAATATGATGCTCAACGCTCATTGAATCTAGCGCTATTGGTATTAAAACAATTTTGTATAAAAATTAAGGTAACTAAGTGATTAACTTTTGTATGAGTACATATTAAGTTTAAGAAACATTCAATTAAAATCCTGTCAATGAAAAAGTTCGTGGATGCCCTCATTATCATGTAATTAACAATGGAAAAATCAGACGCCTTTTAACGTGCCCTCTACGAATATATATAGAGGAACGCAAAGTAATGCAAATCATTCGGATCTTATATCTTTGAATTTCAACTTATAATTATCAGAGATCGTTATCTTCAAGTCTTTGACATATATAATGCCCGAAACATTAATATAATATTCATCCGTAATTTATATACATACGCGCACACCATCTCAGACAAAACACAGAAAACAAATCTACTCATTGTTTTAAAACTAAATCTAAGTAATAATGACAATCATGACTCATAAACACTGAGGCAAGTCTCATCCTCTCTACAATATTTTAATAGCGAGTAAAGTAATTGACAGAAGTATAACAAATTCTCAATATGGAGAAGTTTGCAATATTTCCTATATTTGCATATAATATTTGATATTTCTGTGGCCGTTAAACATTTAAAACTCCAAAACTCAATCAAACCGATTGACTACGGTTTTCAATTTTGTTAGTGCTACTGTGGTACTAGTCGCGGTGGTCTTGAGAGGCAAGTTGAGCGAGTTACTTTTATTTTAAATTGAGTATTAAATAAAATAAAAGATTTAATGAGATACCGCTTTTCACATTCAACATATAGAAAAAGCTGTATATTATGCTATATAAATGGCAACAATGTTCATTAAATATTTCTGAAGGTATTTGAAATTAGAAATACGAGTACATTTGAAGAGCCTTCTTTTATAAAAACTAATGATAGTACTCGCGGCGGTAGTTTTGCGGACTGTTGCCATTGTCGCGGGACGGCTCACGCGAGTTGTGAGCGTAATACAGACTTTGCGATTGTGGATTCGACGCGTGGTTCCCGTCGCCTTGCACATAGTACAGATTCCGTATATTTGATCCGTCGCTCTGGTTGCCGGTATTTGGACGGTAGACACGTCGTGGACTGGACGTTTGATGAACGCTTCGCGATCGTTGCGCACTGGTCGCTTCCAATAACAAGTGGTGAGAATTGCGCGAGTCGCGCCAATCGTACGGACGTTGCGAGTCGTGAGTACGTGTGTTTTGGTAATCGCGAGCGTGCCGAGTGCGAAATGAGCTCTGAGTATACGTGTGACGAATGGTGTACGTGTCGCGTACGTATGTATCGCTGATGTCGTGTAAAACGTACGAGTCGCGCGTGACGTGCGTGTGGCGCGTGTCGCGCGTGTTTCTTGTGTCGCGAGGGCCGTGCGAGTAGTGCGCGTCGCTCGAGTCGCGCGTGTGTCGCACGCGGCGCGTGTCGCTCGTGGCGCTCGTGTGTGGCGTGTGACGTCAGTCCGCGACGGGCGGGTCGCGCGGCGCGGCTGGGCTCCACGGCTGAACGGGCGGCGCCTCGTCGCACTCCGCCGCGCCGCTGCTCTCTAGCGACAAGCTGTTCAGCAGCATGTCGAACAACGTATCCTGCAAATAGCCACGTATTCATAAATAATACTGATTGAAAGTCGTTCGTATATTTCTCTCTCTCTTCATGGTTTTTTTTCCTTATAAAATAACGGTGACAAACGAGTACACAATCCAACTGATGGAAAGTAGATACTATGGCCCATAAACACTTACACTTAAAAGAATATGTACTTTGTACTATAAACGATTAAGTATCAAAAGTATTCTAAGAGAGCGTGTTCCTTCCCCGATTGATTCGACCCATTCGTGCTACAGCTAAAATAAAACTGCAGTATGGCTCTACCACATAGAACACAATATTTATTATTAAATAAAAACCCACCCTTTTTTTTCTTGTTACCCAAAAAAAAAAAATTTTTTTCTCTTATTTAAAAAATAAAAAATAAATATTTTTAAAAAAATTTTTAAAATCTACAAAAAATATATTTTTTCTTTAATTTTTTTTTTTTTTTTTTTTTTTTTGGTAAAACCAAACTCCTTTCCCCCCCACCAAAAAACCCCCCCCACCCAAAAACTTTTACTCTTATCTTCTTTTTTTCTCCTTTGATCGAACCCTATGCCATGTCCAAATCTTTCTAAGAATTCCCTAAGTGATGCATTTATGCAAGAAAGAATCACATTATAACATATGGCTGCAGCAAGGTCGGTTCAAATGGTATACAATACCAGCATAAAACAGTAGTGAACTCTACTGTGTTTTGTACAGTGAGAGTGACTAAAACCGGAAATCCCATTACTAGTAACAAGACATTCTATTTTAATTACCAGAGGAGACAACGTATCTGTATTTTGAGGAAGGATAAACGAAGATGTCTATAGACCATAACATCCATATACTGTGAGATAAGTGCTCATCTGTCATGCATACTTCTACAAAATATCTATCTATACTCATTACACTAAGCAGGTATAGTGTGTTGTGTAGCATATTACAACAATAACATGTTACAATGGCAATAAAGCCAATAATAATGGTTACTCCGAACCACATGTTTTATACACAAGGATAAACTTTGCAATCAATCAGTGGTCAGAGCACGTTTGTACAAATAACTTCCGAAAGCAGTTGAAAAACAAAAAGGATATTGTGATTATATATCATAATTATTTTCGTCAAATTTTATCATTAGCGACATAGTGTGTTCAGCTAAATGTTCGTAAATTTCGCTTTTAATATATATGCAAAATTCTTAACAATATTAAACCCTCTCATTAGTCTCGGAAAGTTTAATGTCAAGTCAAAAATTTGTTTTAACAAACTACATTATTAAAGTCAAAAGTTTCTTCGCTTCAATTCTCAAACGCTTCAACAATTTACTTCTACGAGGAGACCTTGTGAGAAAAAGCGGTAAAACTCACAATTGATATAAACTCATTTAAATTTTTTCGTAAATTTTTAGCTTAAATTTTGTACATTTTTCGCTTGAATTGTATTTTAAAAAAGTACAATTATTAAAAACACAATTAGTAATACTACCATTTACCGTCACATTACAATTGCTAAAAAATAAGACCATTGTGAATTCAGGTTTGATAAATCATATACATATTAAGCCAACACCTGAATCATTATATAACTTCTGTAAATCGAGTCTCGTTGCACCTTTGGTCCCGTTTAATTAAATCTTTAGATTGATGTTGTAATTCTTGTTCTTAAACTTGTTGATTATCTCTAGTTACTAACAAATCCTCTTCTTCGTTGATATTTTAGTAATTTTAGAGCTAGAATTCTCAGAAAAAATAATGTTTTTCTTGAATTTGGATGAAAATCAAATTGTCGTGGATTTAAGTCACCTGTACTTTAAAATAATGTAAAGTTAGTGCACGCGTTTCGCTCTTGCGCTAACTTCACACGGTGCAAAAGTCGACTACTTAAGTCCCTTGCATCGTAATGTACTATTGTATGCGATTTGAATTTATACAAAGCCAAATCGGTAATTTTACATGGATTTTTTTTTATTATTATGAACTAGCTGTTCCCGTTGTGTGTAATTTAGGGTTTTAAACTTTTTTGCGCGGAACCATAATTCTTATTCCAAAATAATAGTAGCCTAAGTTATCCTTGTTACATCAGCTATCTGCCAGTAAAAGTCTCGTCACTCTCGGTCCAGTCGATTCGGAGATTAGTCGAAACAAACAGACAGACAGACAAAATTTTAAAAATTGTTTTTTATTTTATAATAATTTATGTACCAAATATACTTTCATATGAATTTAGTAAAAAGCTCCTATTTTGAGATTACAAACAGACGCTTCTATTTTATTTATTTGTATAGACAGTTATTATTACACATCTATCCAAAAATGAGCCGCCAGTTTTAAGAAAGCCTGTACTTTGGTACATCAAGGTAAGATTTATGACGTGTGGTCAATTTCTTCAGTCTCCTACAGAAATATTATTATTAAAAAGTAGCCATCTTAAATTAATGGAGTAACACTTTCAAAAACGTGATAATGGAAATGGTGGAATGTGCACAGCTCACGTTGTAATTGAGTATTGCGTCGACGTCGTCCGCGTCGCTGATGGAAGAGACGGAGGGCCAGCAGTCGTGCAGCGCGTCGGGCGACGCGGCCGCGCGCTCCGGCGTGCCCGGCGTCGCCCCCGCCGCGCCCGCAGCGCTACCTGCGTCACGCACGCACTCTGCTGTACTGTACTGTACTATACTGTACTCATGAACATACACGCACACAACCGGCACCGCCCAACCTGCTCGCTGCACTCTACTGTACTGTACTTCTTACACGCACACAACCAGCACCTCACAAACACATTTCATAGATGGGTACATTTTTGTTACACATGTTTCATTTTGAGATTAGTTCAAAATGTTATAAGTTTTTACTACTCCTTTATTAAAATAATTTATTAAGTCTCTATTTATATTGAATAAAAAAATTATAAACTGCGGTTGTCAACTCGCTTGCAAAGCGTGGTTGACTATGGCAAATATTCCTCCTACAAGGTAGGGCTATGTTCAGAAGTGCACTTTTGATAGACAATAACGGTAATTGTAATGGCAGACCTACAATACACAATAAATGGTATGTTCCGAAATACAACCCAGTACACTGGCAAATGCAAATGACGTCATCAATTGACACTATATTGTACTGGCGTGCCGCCGCCATATTGCGTCGGATATCCGGCCACAATAAAACAATTTTTAATTGTGTGTGCGCTGAATGAAGCACGCCAGAATTTGTTTTTATTTATTCAAATACAAAAAATTATAGAATAATTGCTGGTATCTCCAAGAAATGATTTTTGGAGCACAAAATGACAAAATAATCGCCAACACTTTTCCAATATGGCGTAAATATATGACGTCATATACTGTCCTATGTTTTGGAACGAATCACCAGTATAGCGTCGATTCATGACGTCATTTGCATTGGGCAGTACATTGGGTTCTATTTTGGAACATACCCATAGTTTGGCAGCACTTACCGTTAGGCAAAGCAGCGTGTGTTCGACGCAGCTGTCCCGGAGATGAAGGCGACACCCGCGGCGGCTTAGTCCTCGGACGTGCACTTGCCCCCGCACCCGTGCCCGTGGCCGTGCCCGTGCTCATTCCCGCGCCCATGCCCAAAGCCGTGCCCGTGCTCACACACTGGCTAGTCGCAGGCCCGAGCGCACTCCGCCGCTGGGCCCGCGCACCACTTACACTGCGCCCCGCCTCATGTGATTGAATGCTCGTGGCCCAGTTACGTTTTGGTCCTGAAATACAAACATTGATACTCCAGAACGGCAGAAAGCGTCCACTCTATACGAAACTCATTATTTAGTTTGATTTATAATTTCATCTTTTGAAACTTCTCATCTTCGCTATACGATATTGTTTGCAATGATTTGCCATGAATAGTGTTTAATATTTATTCCATATATTTTGAAATCATAATAGATTAAAAAAATGACATTCAATTAACAAAACTTAAATGTCAAGTCAACTAACCGTGCTTGGAATGTTTGGGGGTGAGTCCATTAATTCGCATAAGGTTGAGCAGCAGCATATCAGTGTGTGCGGCAGTGGACAACTGCGGGTCGCCATTGATAGCGGAAGCGGAAGCGGAGGCGGAGGCGGACACCGGTGGGTTGCAACCATCGCTGCCAGCTGGAGTCACGGAACGTCCGTGTACAGCGCACAGCAACCGACTGAGTGCGTCCGCACCCCATCCGGCCGACGCTCCACATGCACCCTCCACGTCGTTCTCACCTACGAGCGTCACTCATCATTATTTGCGTTATACTGACAGAATGAGGATATCCATGACTTTTTTGCCAACGGGGCGGCGCCACTTATGGATGAATTATAATGTTTTTGTATGAAATATTAGCTATATTTTATATTAACTAAATTAAAATGTATAAACCAAACTGCGGATATTCCTTAAAGTAAAAGATTTAAAAAAACACTTCAAAATGTGCAAAATAATTAACCACTGAGGCGTTGTTTTGTGTATTTAGGTATATACACTTAAAACCGCAAAACTTTTATTCAAAACGCTACTTTTTACAAAGGCTGACACTGTGCAACAAATAAACTTCACCTCAGTCCCTAGCGACATCTGCAACGCACAATTCACCTGATGGAGTGACAAAGTGGTTGTGACCCGTAGGCATCTACAGCTATACACGAAATCAAAATGCAAACTTGTTGTCACCTCTGATCACCCAGACGGAATACCTCTCGTTCCTTTTCACTCCATACGATACATCAGAATTATTAGGTATGGAAATTAAGGGTATAACTATTACGTCGGCAAATTATTTTTTGTCATTGATATACCAGTCAGAGATATTTTACGTGTAACGGTTATTGTATTTGTTTCCACCTGTTATATTTCGCTGTGACAGTGACTCGATTTAAAGGTCAATTCAACTTACTATAATTAATTTATTGAAGATTAGGCTTTTCAATGAACTTTCCTTCATACTTCGACAGACTTGTAGCTATTAATGTCTCATCGTATCTTCTCTTCTTATCTTAGAAGTGCGTTAGATATTTAGAAGTTCATTCAATCAAGTTCAACTCAATCAATCACTAATTTTATTAATGAATCAATATTATACAATTTTTGTCGGTTTTATGTTATTGTCTTTTAGTTTCTGGTATATTGTTTTTAAGTAAAATGTATGTACATGTGGCCTGCCGCCAACCGAACACCGAAGCCTAAATCACGCTAATCACGTATATATAGAACATCTCCGAACTATCACAGGGAGTGTTGGCCGCTCCCCGGGCAAAACACCTTGCCCGGCGGGAGATCTCCTTTTTCCTTCCACGGCCACCCACATATCTAACACCACCAAAACTTCGAAAACTTCAAGCTTCATCATCGTCATAGAATATCCCACCCATTCGCTCCCGAGCAGATATCGTCTGCAGTCTTCATATCCTGCAAGCCAGCTAGCTTCACAAGGTTCATCGCAGCACTGGAATAATAATGCTTCCTGTTCCTTCAAGCTACTCTATGCGCTATACAGTGTTCGGCACGGCTCTGAGCCTTACTGCTCGCCTCTGCTTCACGGCACTCTCGCAGATTACTTGCCTTCTTCTCGACTCACCGCAGACTACAAGGCAATCCACTCGCACTTGCACATTTGTCGGCAACGAGGCTGCACTATCGACCTCCGGTCTGAGCAGACGGGGGTTGATGTGGCGGCGCTGTCGTCGCGCCGCAAGCGAAATACACCGAAGCCTAAATCACGCTATCAAAATTCCGAATCATAAACAGTATATATCTCCCTGGGCAGAACACCTTGCCCGGCAGGATATCTCCCCTTTTCCCACGGCCACATACATTATATTATATTTTTTATTTTATGTAGATTATTATATAGCTAATAAATAGTATAACGCCAATACGAGTCACAGTTTAGGGACTCTATCTCACTCTACCTTTAAGCTCAAAGATACCTATTCACAAATGATATAAATAATATTATTAATTAGGCGTAGAGAAGTGACGACCCCATCGGCCGCTGACGTAACAGTTATGTGACAAAATTGCTACGTCGGCGCAGTCAGTCAGCGCCCTGCCAAGAGGTGTTAGCGCCGTGCCTAGGCAAAATTGTGGGTGCAAAGGTCCGTTTGTGCATATGACCGAACCACGAAACGGTGCCTAATAGTCTCCCGTTAATTGGCGCCCATAAAATGGATGATGGCACAAATAGGAACACGCCTAGGGCCACTGCCTAGCGGTCTCCGGGTCGCGTCTGGAGCTTGCGCTGGACACGGCAGCATACAGGCTGCCAGCCAAGCGCACGGAGCTGCACGATCACCTAGCAGCCCCCTGCATCCATCATCCCCACCAGAAGGCTTGATGTCGGCTGGGTCTTCTCGGACTCAATAAGCGGCACCCGCCGCTGGTGGAGCACGTCGCATGCGTTGGACAAAAACTATGAACGAAAACGAATTGCGGGCGTACTATAGGGCGAAAGGGGAAGAAACTGCGGGGATAGCGTAAAGGGCTCGGATGTATTGCTTTTTTGCTGAGCTGGAGCCGTCTACTCCCGTCACAGAACAAAACCTGACAGACCGAGTTTGGTCCATCATGCGCTCGAAAATACTTGATGATGCCAAACTCGAACAATTAAGACGTAAGGCTATTCCCTCATTGAATAAATCGGCTATGACTAGGAATGGCTAGGGAGGGCTCCTTAGGCGACAGACCAGCATCCACACGTGGAAGCTGTCACGGATCTTCCATTTGTGGTTGATCCGGACGATGATGAAATAGTCTCCCACGAACTAGAGCAAATGAGGAGCATATTGGAAGAGGCAATTTTGGAAACACGCAGTATGCCTCTCGAAAATCGACTTCCCACATACCCCTAAGCAAGCGAAATGGGGCTGTCGTGAGGACTCTTAACCCAATGCTGGTGACCTATTTGGAAGCCAGCCGGGATCTTTGCAAGACGGACATAATTCTTTTTGACGCCGCAGTGGCAGTTTGCCGTATTATTGGCGCCAAAGTTTCCATGGCCGGCCGCGCTACTAGAGAAAGTAGCCTGAAGAAAAAGAATCGAAGACCGTATCGCAAAGGCAACGGCAGACTGACAAGCTTCACGTCGGGTAATAATAGATCCGAGGGTTGTGCGTACCGTTAGAATGGCGTTTTCTGGGAAAAATATCAGTTTGTCCCCGCCGGATATCACGCAGAAACTAACGGAGCGCATAGATGACCTGAAGCAAAAAATGCGAGTGTGCTAGTGTCTATGGACGTCTATGGACCCCGTCACCATAACCCCGGAAAACGTGGCTGAGGCGATTCGTAGGGCCCCGAACTTGAAAAGTCCGGGGCTCGACGGGCTCCATCATTACTGAGTGAAGGGGTTCATAGTGTGTCACGCTGTGCTCACCCGACAGTTTCAAGAGACTCTCGACCAGAAGTCGCTCCCGAGCCTCTTCACTACTGGGATCACTCACTTGGTTCGTAAAGATCCGGATACCACAGACCCGAGTAACTACCGCCCCATCACGTGGTCTACCCACCATATGTAAGACACTGACATCCATTTTGAGCGCGAGAATTACTCGTCACCTGTAACTAAATCAGGTGATGCCACGCGCTCAAAGTGGATGTCGGGGCGGTGGTCGTGATACCTAGGAACCACTCCTCAATAACGCGGCCATTGGCAAAGCGGTGAAACTCAACCGTCGGAACTTCTCCGCCGCCTGGATAAACTACAGAAAGGCATTCGACTCGGTGCCCGGTAATACATGGTTAAAGAGGGTCCTCGAGCTGTACAAGATTGACTGTACAGTTAGAATTTCCTCGAATGATGAGCATGGAAATTTGTCACCTGGGCAAGTGGATGCCGGCTGCGGAAAGCCGCATAACGATAAGAAGGGGTATTTTCCAGGGCGCCTGTCTGAGTCCAATCTGGTTCTCCTTCTCTTTAAACCCTCTCAGGACTTTACTGGAGGGCTCCGGGAGGGGATTTCAGATTCGGAAAGAAGGTACAAAAGTGACCCACCTTTTCTATATGGATGACCTCAAGTTATTTGCCTCCAATCGCTCTTGTGGAATTGCTAAGCATCACTTGTGAATTTAGCAATTCTATTGGATTGGAGCTGGGAACGGATAAGTGTGCGGTCCTCCATGTTGAAAGGGGAAGGGTTGCTAACTCTGAGGACTTATCTATGCCCATCAACCTAAGGACCCTTTCCGAGGCTGAAACATACCGATAACTGGGTATATCACAGAACATCGGTATCGATGAGGCTGGTATGAAACAGTTTGCGACGTGTTTTGTGCACGCTTGACCAAAGTGCTTAACAGCCATTTGTCCGGTGTGAATAAGACACACGCATATAACGGCTGGGTCATGCCTGTCCTCATATTTACCTTTGGCGTACTCAGGTGGACTCAGACTGAACTTAACGCCCTGGATAGAAAAGTCCGCACCACCATGACGCCCCATAGGATGCATCATCCGAGATCGTCGGTAATGAGGCTGTACTTGCCGCGAAAGCAAGGTGGTCGTGGCTTTCTGAGCGCGCTCACCATGTATAATCGCGAAGTGTGCTCTCGTCATTACTTTTTGGCGAGATCAGATGATCCATTCTATGATGACGTTATTTCTAGTGATAAAGGGCTTACCCCTCTATCCTTAGCCAACGAGCAACGGCAGGACTCTGCAGTACATAGCATTTCCGACCGGGTCACTGTATCGAAGGAGAAGGAGCTCCACGGGAGGTACTACAGGGTTCTACATGCTGCATGAGTCCTTCGTAGATACAGTCGCCTCCCTCAACTGGCTATGTTTCGGTGACCTCTTCGGGAAAACCGAGGGTTTTGTCTGTGCAATACAGGATCAAGTTATTAAGACCAACAACTATCGGAGATACATCCTAAAGCATGGCACCGCCGACGCCTGTCGAGCTTGTCGCACACCCGGTGAGTCAGGCATGTCATCTCCGGTTGTTCGGCGCTTTCTAACTCCGAGTACTTGCATAGGCACAACCTAGTTGCCAGAATTCGACATCAGGAGCTCGCTCTGAAATACGGTCTCGTCTAAGGAAAATTGCCGTATTACGGCAGCGGAAGCAGTGCTCGAAAATGACCGCGCCAGGCTCTACTGGGACCGGACCATCATCACAGACAGGACTATTCTTACTAATAAGCCTGATATTGTACTGATGGACCGGGCCCAGTCAAGGATATTTTTGGTCGACATTACCATTCCGTATAACAAGAACCTCGTGAAAGCCGAAACAGATAGGCAAACAAAATATCTGCACCTTGCTCACGAGGTGACCGACATGTGGGGTGGTTTGCCGACCGAAATTATTCCTATAGTCGTTTCTGCAAACGGGCTAAACCCATTCAGCCTCTCGGGTCATCTGAGGCGGCTGGGACTCCGTGACGGACTGCTCCAGGCTCAAATGCAGAAGGCGGTGCTTTTCGATACCGTCCGCATCGTCCGCCGGTTTCTTTCCCTTTCCACTCAACCCTCGGCCGTTTGACCTCCCCTGCGGAGAGCCTCCATTTGGTTGGGATTTTATTTATTTTGTATTATTTATCCATTTATATTTTGTGTATTTATCATTTCCTTTTATATATTTATTCAACTCAACCATATGAGAATAGTCTATTAATACTCTTAAGTGATAATATTATTAACATACGATACCGATATTAGGCACTAATCAGTTAAATTCACTATCTACGTTCAAAAATAGCGCTAACGGCCGGTCACAATTTTATACAATCCGTTTTAAGTAGATAGCTACCCAAGGTAAACATTTAAGTTTTAACTATTACTGTCGTATCAATAACGTAATTAATCGTAATGTTTGAAAGCTTAGCCGAGATAAAAGAGCGATAGCTCATGATAACTTTGGTTAATGCGTCCCTCATAAGCGTTTTGTTTTTCCTTCAAAGTGAATTTCGTCACGTTTTACAATAAAATGGATTATTTTTTGAAAATTACATCATCTAAATGTAATCCGTTACGATCGCGGCACTCCTGTAAGCGACGTTTAAAATTATCCATCACTGCGCGGCAAGTAAGCTCTGTAATGTTTGCCATTTCTCTTTGGATATTTTCTTTCAGGACGTCAATTGTCCGCGGGTTGGTTTCGTACACTTTAGTCTTAAGATAACCCCATAAGAAAAAGTCCATTGGGGTCAGATCTGGACTACGTGGTGGCCAAGGAATATCTCCTCTTCGAGAGATCACTTTATTAGGGAAAAGTTGACGGACGACCGGCATAGCGACGTTAGAGGTATGGGCAGTTGCTCCATCTTGTTGAAACCAGGTCCGCGTATTGAAGCCTGGAAAATTATGCAACTCTGGTGTAAAAAAAGTCCTGGATCATAGCTACATACCGTTGTGAAGTAACAGTAAGCGCGCGGCCTCTGCCGTCCTCAAAAAAGTAAGGGCCTATAATGCCATGCGCTGACATAGCCGCCCAAACTGTCACTTTAGGTGTAAGGGCTTTTGATGTTTGCGATTTGGATTTTCGCAACTCCAGTAGCGACAATTTTGCTTATTGACATGGCCGTTGATGTGAAAGTGAGCCTCATCAGAGAATAACACGTTATTAAACATTTCATTTGCGAAATTTAGTCTGTGGATAGTGTCAGTATCTTTTAATTCCTGTACTATCTGAATCTTGTATGGGTGAAGATGTAAATCTTTCTTTAAAATTCGCTGTAACGATGTTCTGGGTAAGTTTAATGCACCAGTGCATACGAGTAGACTGGGTAGGATTTTCACGAATTGAGTGTTTCTCTACATCGATTTTTTCTTCCGTCCGTGTTGTCCTTGGTCGACCTGACCGTTGTTTATCCAACGTCGAACCACTCTCTTCGAACTTAATAACCCAGTTCTTAATCGTTTGAACACTTGGAATGTCTTTAAAGTTGCGTAAATTCTGATATTCTCGAAATTTACGCCGCGCAATGGTAGCCGAATCATTGTTTCGATAAAACTCGCGCACACAAAATGCACGATCCGCACCGGTAAAACGCTCCATGGCGACTGAATTCCCAGAAACCGTCGGTACTCCCCCCGCACCGCGCGCGTCACACATGCGCGCCTTTTGTATTTTATTCGAAATTTACATTTCTAACGACTTATGGGCTACCTTATATAATGTTTTAATTACTGTAGTTATTGTTTTTAATATAATATTGATAATTATTGCGTATACACATTACTAAATTAAGGCTTGCATTAAATTATGACAAAATTCTATCTAAAAAACAAACCATGTAACGAAACGCAGCGCAGTAGGAATGTGTCGGCTCGACCGGAGTAGGACCACGCTCTCACAGCATACCAGCGAAAATTTGCAGCTTAATGCTGCTGTGTTTCGTATAGTGGGTGTAAAGAACCGGAGACCCTTTTTACTGGAAACGAGGCATTCCATCTTAGTCCTCACGGGTGACAACGCACCTGCATTTTGATTCTTCATTGAAGATAAATATAGATGCTTATGGGCTACAGTATTGTTACGCGCCTAAGTCGACGGCACTAGCGCCATCTAGTGTCAGTAACGGAGCGAGGGGAGAGCTTTCCAGAAAATGACATCCCTAATCTTCAACCGACAGCGCCATCTGTTGTCGAAACGAAGAACTAAGCTTCTGGAAGCTGACACTCGAACTTTCGACGCTTTGTCGATTGTGCGCGTATTTACTTGAATGTTCTGCATGATTCGGTACTAATGTGTATTTATAGGCGCTGCAAGGTGCGATCGAGGAAAGTATTGAATTTGGCGAGACAAGCGATGCTTCGGGGCGGAATAAAATGAATTAGTGTGCTTAATTATTGGTGTTTTAAGTTTTAATTTGTGTAAAGAAAATTAAAGTGTTAATTTAGGTAATCCTATCGGCACTTTTTATTGTCACGAACCTCAAGCTCGTAACAGTAACTACTTACCATCAGGTGGACAGTGTGCTGGTTTGTCACCCTTATTCCATTTAAAAAAAAACTTATAAAACCGATTGTAGGGAATTGAGACCGGCGGTAAATATTTCTATCTATCATTGATTATTGAGCCGGAAAAATGTAACAATAGATATTCAACTATATTGATAGATGGGTTATTGAGACCGGCCGTAAGTTATGGAGGGTCGCGGTAATAAGACTGCCAGTTAAATGATTTCTCACACTCACAAAATTAATTCAGCGTAAAGTTAAGTAAACTTACTTACTTAATTAAATTAAAAAGGGTGACCACTCATCTGTATTTTGATTCTTAATTGATGATAGCTGTAGTTGTCTATCAAGGGTGTCGCTAAGGGTAAGGGGGCATGGGGGCAGGGAGGGGTAACTGCTCCACCCCTAGAGACTAAAAACTGTAGTCAAATGCAAAGCAACCAGTCCTATTTATTGTACAGTCAAGACTCGTGGAGCTTTACATATAGGAATTTGTACCGTTCTTGTTACAATCGCCTAAAGAACGCAATAGAAGTGGAAAGCTTCATGTGGTTTTGAACCTTAACACTTATCTCTACTTGATGTCAGTGGCGAAGCTAGAGCTCCAAGCTAGGGCAAGCCCAAGATGATACAGATTGTTGTTTTTAGCAGTTTTATAAAAATACACCAATCTTGATCTGTCTCCACGCTTCAGTTTCATATTCAGTGCTGTCAAGGACGTGTTTAACAAAGCACACAGAAGGCATACCACTGCTAGATAGATTGTATTACATATCAGCAATTGCATAGCTTCGGTGGCTTTGAAGAAAGCCGTTTGGGTTTGTTTAAGCGAAAGAAAAAAATATTTACATCCAATACAATACATGAACAAAAGTAAAACACGAACAAAGTACAAACAAACTATGTACAAAATTAAAAAAAAAACAAAAATATTTACATTCTAATGGATAAAAAGATAAGTGGAACCGTCTCGCTTTCTTATGGAAAGATTTAATTACGTCCACGTAAAATGTTGGTGAACGTTTTAATTGTACCAATAACTGTTTTTAATTGCGATAATTGATAAGTCTGAAATACACTCTTAACCTTGTCTATTATCTCAACAAAGTTTAAAGATTTCGTCTCCGATTATCACTTTAACACACTTCAATTCATCACAAGGAACACTATCATCCTCCATTTTCATTAAAAATCTTTAAAAAAGCATTAATTTTGAACTCGTAATATTAAATTGCTTAAGATTCACACACACTCGTGACACAGAGTAAATAAACATTGAAACGTGAAATGAACTTGCAAACGTATTGCCCGTGCGCCTCCGCTTTTAACAAATTTATTCCTAAAAGCCTGGCTTTAAATCTCTATACTAATTGCTATATATACAATCGTAGTTATATTTAATTATAGAATATTTTGCCATAGGTTAGAAAGAGAGCGATCGTCTTCTCGAAAGCCCCGTAAAAAAACCCAAGCGAGCGAGGGAGACAACTATTAGCTCTATTAAAACTCATTTTTTTATGACAGCAGTATCGCTAAGGCAATACGAGGTCATCGGTCGACATGTGTCGAAAAGTGGAGTGCGCGGGAAATAATGAAATAGCTTGAAACATTTTACGAGTTATTTTATTAGTTGATATTATTGACTGATATTATTGATTGATTCAGGTTTAATAATGCAAGCCCGGCTTTTCGGCTTTAATGGAAGCTTCGCCACTGCTTGATGTCTATGGCACGTAGCATCCACTTACCATCAGGTGGACTGTATTCGTTTGTTACCTTTCATAAGTGTTAAGAATAAAAAAGATTGTTTTTCACTTTGAGATTTAATCACGCTAAATTATTTTTCTAAAAGCTTTATAAAAATCTTCAAGTTAGAGCCTAACACTATTGAGAATAAAATTAAATTTTACTCAAGCAGATTCTCTCTTCATAGTTATGAGTGCGAGAGTCGCTGCATGTTTATATTTTACCTGTTTGGCATGCGTACCTTTGTGAAATCACGCTCACGAAATGAGTAACCGGCGTTTTCGATAGATATAACTGGTGTAGAATTTTGTTTCACTAGTTATATAATCAGTGATTCGTGAAATGCTCCACGACTATTGATTATATTGCCGTAGAACGAAACTTGACTTACAGCATTTTTTTTTCATATTTTACAAATAAATCAATACTAGTAAAACCAAGTCATACGTAAAGTTAAACTAAAAACACAACTTACTACTTGGGCAAACATTTGTAATAAGTTCTAGTCAAACAACAAGACTGTTTTTAGTACTGTAATGTAACAAAAGAACGAATACATTAATTTAAACTGAACAAAATGTGGAAACTTCTTCCGAATCACATATGAAACGCGAAATTCATGTCCTATATGGCTACTGTTTCTAATTATCTATAGTAATCCTAAGTATGTAGGGCTTCGAACGGCTTCGTGTGCGTCGGTACGTGGTACGGCTGCAAGTGCGAGATTGCAAGTTTTGCGAAGTGGCGGAAGCAACCGAAGCGGGCGAAGCGTCGGAAGTAGGCGAAGCATCAGATGTAGGCGATTCGCCATCGCATGAGCCGCTGCCCGACGACCCGTCTGTAGGAGGGAAGGAAAATTACGGGAAGAGGAAATAGGACAGGTTGGTTATTTTAAAGGATAATATAGGATTTAATTGGAACAATATCAATATTTTAAATTTTTAAAGGAGGTGGAAGTTCATTTATAATTCACGACAATTCATAAATAAAAATATTCCAAACCGTCGAATTATTTGCCACAAATAACTTGTGCTATATTTGAAAAATACTAATAAGCTGTGGAAACAGTGTTCTTTTTCAAGTAATATTATTTGCGAATTAATTATCTATTTTTAACAAATTACCGTCAAATTCACCGACATCATTCATATATTACATTTTTAAATTTCGGAAACACTAAAAGATTAAAATTTTCCACTTATCCGTTTATATCCGTTTTTATTATCTTACTATAACTATAATGTCTAATAAAGGCCCTAATAGGCCTAATAATAGCCCGTACGGATAAAGAATGGGATTATATATGGGGACACATGCACAATACAAACAACGAAACCCGCTAATAACGGTATAACGTTATTATGTGAATTGAAATGTTAGTTATATTATTCGGTTAACTGGAAATTTTCTATTAAAGGAAAATATTTAAATAGAATCATATACACAAGTAGACACATTAATTTTAAAATAACATTTATAACCAATGACCCCATACTGCCTTCGCTTGGTTAAAATTGAAATATTTATAAGTATAGATTAGTAAAAAATTCACGAAGACTATAAAATAAAACAATGATTAAGTTTATATTAATTTAAATAACAGTCAAGAAACTATAGACATTTATTTTTTAAGTATAGTGATCTTTGAAAATTAAATTCTGCTACATGAACCTTCACCAGAATCGTCTGAGATCACTTTGATGCCGGGCCTCCCACCGTTATCTTCTTGATCTGAATAGGAGCAGCTATCGCTTTCACAATTGCTGTACAGCCCAATATTAATTATAAACACTTCAATGTTATTTTCATTCGTTACCTCCCTCGTCCGTTAGTTTTTCCTCAGTATATTTAGTTAAATTTTGCCTATTTATTTCATAAGGGTAATCTCCTTTTTTGGTTTTGGACTTAAAAATCAACTCAGCACCCTTCAAAAATTCATTTTCTGAACCTGCATCCACAATAATCTGTCTCCTTGGGTTTCACTGTTTATCTTGTTTTCATTATTTGTTATTTAAGTATAGAGAACATAGTATTATTGTAGTGTTAGTTATAAAAAATATATAGACTCAATGATGGTATTACCATTTTTAAGATACAAGAAGAACAAAAAATCGTTGGAAAATTAACTTTTTTTCGGATTTCTTATATAAAGACCCCGTTGGGCTTTAACCTTTTATTCACTTCATTATTTGCGATTAAAGTGACCATTATAGTAGCTAATAATTAAAAAGTTACAGCCCTGCGACAAAGAGACAGATAGTCTCAGTAATAGGGTTCCGATGGACACTCCACCGGCTAGTGGCGGTGTAAGAATGCTACTCCATATCACCACTGTGCCGTAAGAGGAGACAGAGGGAAACAAATCTGGAGATGGGCAGCAGCATTTTCCTTATAACGACTCAAAATAATAAAACTGATGATCCCAACCCGCTTGCGAAGCGTGGCAACTGTGGTAAAATCCCCCACATGAGGGGGATATATAATTAATCTATGTGAGAGGCTTATTCAGTGGACTTTAATAGGATGTAACGGTACGATACGGGGCACACTTTGGGTGCGGAACCCTAAGAACGGACAACGCTAGAAAAAACGAATATTGAATAGCGAATTTGACGACTCCGTGGTGCAGTGGCTTAGCAATGAGTGGCTGTGCTGGGGGGCGCGGGTTCGAATCCCGCACGGAACAAATATTTGTACGGCCTACAAATAGTTGTTCCGGGTCTGGATGTTTGTCCTTGTGCAATTTATGTTTGTAAACTGCCCCTACGATACAAAAGAGAAAATCTTAGTGTAGCGAATACAATATTTTTATATATTGTTTAATGGTACATAGTCTGTTCGAATCATTAATTATAAGCAAACTGATAGATACTGGATAAATTTGATACTCACCATCTTTTCTAATTCGAGTGAAAACCCTGTTGCCATACCCGCCCTTGCATTACTGTATTGAAATGGGTGCTAATGTTTCAGATTTTTTTCTACCTCAAAACACTTTATTACGTTGTGACTTTACAAAAGTATTAACAAAATCAACAATAGTTATGTAAAAAACTCTCAGAAAGCGTCTAGCTCACAAATTTGCGAAACCGAGATATTTTTTTAGTTTATGGTATTTGGTTATCATTTATGCCATTGACAAGTCGCACTGAAGTTTTAGCGCGTACAAAAAACGCATATCGCAGCATATATTTTTTGTTGTCTCTACCGGTGGGTGTGAGTATAGATAGCGACAGTGTGCGAACGAGAGGTAAATAGAGGCGACGCCATTTTCAGTCCCATTCTTTAACCGCACGAGTAGTAAAAATAAATATCACATTCCGATGACAATAGGCTTGTTAAACTTATTCTCTAATTATGCCTTAAAAATAAGATTATAATAGGAATATACATTGAAGAAGAAATTTTTAAGCCATAATAAAAGAAGAGAATAGGTATAAGAGTAAAAAGTCGTGGTAGCTCAGGGGCTAAGCGCTCGCTGTTTTCACAGTATGCGAGCAACCCAAGTTCGTTCCCGGCCGGTACAAATGAAATGGTTAATTGCAATTTTAAGTACTGATTTACCACGTGCTTTGCGGTGAAGGAAAACATCGTAAGGGAACCTGCATATCTTAGAAATAAGAAAAAATTTTTTTGAAGACTAAAGAGCATTGTGAAGTTCGCCAACACGCATTTAGGCAGCGCGGCGAACATTTCCCTGTCTCAATAACTTTAAAAGTAAAATCAATTATGTGAAAAAATGTGTTTAAACCAAGTCGGAAAATAATTAACTTTGTAACTTTTTAGTATTCAGGTACACACTATACAATACTTGGCAGCCGATATTTCAAATTTTATTAATTTTTTTTATTTGTAAGGTGCACAGATTATGAACAAACAATATAAAACATACACTCACCTGACATAGTTTCTTCATCAACATCATTTTCCTCGTTTGAATTCTCATCAACATGACTGGGGTTGTTATCTTCAGCGAAGCCCTCTAGTTCCGTGAACATTAGCTCCTGTGATCACAAATGAAATATTTTTATTACATCGTTATATAACCACTTTCCAAGCGCTGCCAAGCCTCTCTGCGATAAGAAACGCCCATTAATGCAAGGTAAAAAAGCTATATTCGCAACTTTGTTCACGTAGTTTACTTATTTCAGTAAGTGATTTATTTACGACTATATGGCATTTAGATGTGTTTTTTTGCAAATAAAGGGGTCCTTGGTCCTCTAATCAACTAATGTTACTTTGCTACGCTGTTGTTGTTCTGTGAATGTGAGCTGCCTGGATATGGCGATCCATTTACGGGTTAAAATCAAAATAGTACAATATATTATGTAATGTTAGTCTATGAATTCACCACCGACACACTAAAGAATAAGGCGTACATATAGCATAATTCCGTACATTTTATTTTATAATCAAGTATAATATAAAATGCATTTAAATTGAAAAATCCAAACTGTTTTAATTTGCGTTTTTGATCTATCAATTTTAGCAAATAAGTAAATATAATATGAGTGAAAAGTTTTCCAATGAGTGCGCCCGATGTTAAAGTGTAATAAAACTAATAGTTGTGTGTGAGGCATTAACGAATTTTTATTTTTATTCAAAAGGTCCATGAATGACATTAACTCTCCGCCGCATGACTCTGCCGCAATAATCTGGCTGCATTTGAGCGACCGCATGGATTATGTTGACTTTGAGGAGCATCGATCGATTGAGACTTATTGGCATAAACCTGCGATTTTAGAAAACCTTACAAGAAAAAGTCCGGCGGGGTCAAATCGCACGATCTTGGTGGCCAATTTACGTTACCTCTGCGAGAGGTAACCATACCCTCAAATCGTTTATCCAGAATGTCATTGTAAAATTGTCGAGATCTGTACCAAACAGTAACTTTTTGTGGATGCATTGTAAAGTGGTGAACCTCGTGTGCGTTGGCATCGCCCCATATACGACAACTTTGCTTATTATTATTAACATTGCCATTCATCAAAAAATGCGCCTCATCACTAAAGATGTTTTGGGCCAAAATTGGGATCCTCTACCAAACGCTCTGAAGCCCAGTTAGCGTAGAAACGGCGTTGTTTGTGGTCTTTAGACACGTTACTCAATCGTGTAAATTACCATGATGATTTGGCCTCATTAATGAAATAATAAACAATTGATTTCACAGATGTTGCTAAAACGCAATGGCCGCCACAGTCAACATCGAGCCGTCCGCATTACAAAACCCTTTAGAAGTAAAAGGAAACACTAAAGACCATACATAGATCCATAACGTGACTATGAATGTAGAATATTAATCAGAAATTATATATTTTATTACGGTAGCAGTGTTTCCTTTCAATCTTATCTGTTGTGCTTTCTATTAAAGCTTTCAAAATGTATTAATGTATTATTCTATTACAAATAATTGAAAAATAGTTACATTTTATAAAAAGCGAAACAAATAATCTTTTTTATGTCTAGAATATAAAGATAAATAATTTAATGACCTAAGTATAGCGCAACGATAAAAAAGTTGTTAAATGTTTATAAGCAATAAATAGTGGATAATAAGTCTAAGAAATTTAGAAGAAGGAAACATAAAAACAGCACTTTCAAAACCTTTATTCTAATTTACTTAGAAGAGAATACAGGCTGTTAGTGTAAACACCGTTATCCTTGAAACCAGTGGTTTGGTTTCACATATAGAACGTAAATTCAATGAGTTTTAAAAAAAACGCTATTTTTTTCATAAAATTTAAAAAGTTTCTGTCTGACACCGTCCGATTCATGGATACCCAATGCGCCCGAGTGACGTAATTACTGTAAACCGCCGCCCGCCGCTAGCTGCCTACACAACATTCTAATAAAAACACAATAGGTGCACATAACCTGTGATGTAACTTTTCCTTCATACTTTCATCCTGGCTTAGGACAGGCAAAAATTGAGGAATTAAGGAAAAATTGAGATTTTACTAAAAAAAATGTTGTTATTTTTCATTGAATTTACGTTCTATAAATGAAACGAAACCACAAGTTTCAAGGATAACGGTGTTTACACTAACAGCCTGTATAAAGACAACATATATCATGAGATGTGAAAGAGTTATGGTTATAATATTAGTGACAAACAAGTAAATCGATCTGGTAGTAAATAACCAAGCTCATGGATAAATACAACCGATATTAAAACAAGAAAGCTACAATAACATTGAGACAGGTATCTAAAATCGAATTCTTCGCAGTGTTAGGCGTAAGCCACGCTGGTGCTACTGCG
This sequence comes from Parnassius apollo, assembly GCA_907164705.1. Lineage (NCBI taxonomy): Eukaryota > Metazoa > Arthropoda > Insecta > Lepidoptera > Papilionidae > Parnassius > Parnassius apollo. Next base: position 10,080,976 of record CAJQZP010001037.1, read on the forward strand.
AGGAGTCGAGGCGACCTGCGGGCACGCAAGGTATGATACGACGCGCTATATATGTATATACGCCGCCGTAGAGTATGCAACGATTAGGCCGCGTGTCTCGTGGTTTTTAACATTATTTGTGCGAAAAATTAGGTGAAATAAAGTTTTTCTAAATTGGCACTTTCGTGTATGGAAGTCAGATATTTTTTCATAGGATTTATTTCATTTACATTAAACATTAAACAATTACATTAAACAATAACAGGCACCAGTTTGATGAATGACCAAAACTATATATATATATTTATATATATATATAAATATATATATATATATAAAAAAAAAAATATATAGTTATTTTATTAGTTGATATTATTGATTGAGCCGTTTGATAGGGCAAACCCGGCTTTTCGGATTCGCCACTGGCCCGAACTAGTGACATCTGGTGACCGAGAAATTATTGGCATCCATTCGTCAATACTCATAAAAATCCTCAGAAGTAAAATTACTCACACTGATAGAAATTTTCAAGTTTATGTTTTGCATTTAAGCTGCGAATCAAACAACAAAATCTATTTACAAGTGACGCGTGAATTCGTACGTCATCCGTTGGTTACGGTCGCTCACTTCGCAGCCTCAGGCCGTCTCATATTATTATATACCTCGACGCGGTGACGAGTCGCGTTGCGCCAGCGCGGCGTCCGACTTGGCTAGTTAATGTGGTTACCCCGGTGTCGCTGCTGGACTCGGAGGCTGCGTGTGCGGCGGGCTGCGGCGCGGTGCGCGGCTCACGGGCCGGTTCGCCGCACGCGCCGCCCGCGGAGTGCAGCTCGGGCGAGGACAGCGACGCGCACAACGCCACGCTGCTACTCGTACCCCCCACTTCCGTCACCGGGCTGCTGACTACAGCTGCCAAAATTTACTATCTTATACTAACAAAAAACACTATTTTGGTACAGACCACTGACGTACACAACAATATACTATACTAATGTTAAACGCTCGGTGCAATAAAATGGGGAAACAGGACGCCGCCACTTACGGGCCTTAAAGCAGGCACAGTGACGCACCACAGTCGTGTCCATAGATTTAGTATAGACTGACGTTAGAATACATTGGCAATGCAAATAAAAAGGAGCGTAGTTTACGCGTTTGTTAGAGCGAGAAAGATAGACTAGACCATTCACGTACACGCTATAGGCCTGTATCGGCCTAGCAAAATCTCAAATTTTAGAGTGAAAATTAGTGTTTCATAGACGTAATTAATAATGCTAAGTTAAGTGTTAAGAAAACGGCAGACTTATGGGGGATTTCCATTAAAGTTATTGCATCCGTAATAGATACAATAGCATTTTATCTAGCCACTATTTTTAATACAAGCGTCGAATCTGTTGTGTTTCATGATTTAACGAAAAACATAGTAAAGTTATCCTTATATTATAATTTGGTAGTACATCTGACCTTTTTAAAATTTTAGACCAATTTCTGTACAACTCTAAATAAAATTTTTGAAAAAAATATTTTACATCAGATGATAAGTTTTTTAATAAAAATAAATTGCTCTATACAAGTCAATTTGGTTTTACAAGGGGTTGCTCGATAACCGGAGTTGAGCTTATAAAACATATTGTTTGTGCATGGGAGAATTCAGAGGATGCTTTGGGTATATTTTATGACCTTTCCAAGGCCTTCGACTGTGTTCACAATGAGACATTAATCAGGAAGCTACAGTATAGTAGTGTAGTGTCAAGAATACAACGCTTAAATTAGTTATTTCATATTTAAGTAATAGACTGCAAAAAGTTATTATCAATAGTAAAAGATTTTTCGGATGGCCGCTACAGATGGGTATTCCTCAGGGCTCAATTCTTGGCCCCTTTCAATTTTTAGTGTACATTAATGACTTACCTTACCTTGTAGGGGAGGTGATATAGTATTATTTGCTGATGATACTTCCTTGATTTTTAAACTGACGTTTAAGTTTATAATTTAAATGTGACGAAGTGAATAATGCTATATCGAAATTAGTGCATTGGTTTAACGTTAATAATCTACATTTAAACGGCAATAAAACTATATGTATTCAATTTACAACAACGAATGTTAATAATCCGAGTACCAATGTATTTTTAAATGGGGAAGAACTGAGTTCTATTGAAACATCTGTTTTTCTTGGCATCACTCTCGACGCTAAGCTTCAGTGGGGCCCCCATATATTTAAACTAGCAAGCAGACTAAGCTCTGCAGCTTATGCTGTAAAAAGGTTAGAGATCTCACTAGTATCGAGACAGCTAGATTAGTTTATTTCAGTTATTTCCATAGCATAATGTCATATGGGATTTTGATATGGGGGAATGCGGCTGATTTAGAAACTATTTTTGTTTTACAGAAAAGGGCCATTAGAGCTATTTATAACCTTAAACCGAGAGAGTCTCGTAGAAAAAATTTGAAGAAATAAATATATTAACTTTCGCCTCTCAGTATATTAATGAAAATTTGGTGTATGTTCACAAAAACAAATGTAGTTTTAGTAAAAAAAGTGATATACACTCTGTAAACACTAGGAACAAACACAAGCTAGCAGTTTCTCGACTCCAACAGAGTCAGTAATTCATACTTGGGGCAATCATTTGATCATATATACATACATACATAGCCTTCTAAAATTGTAACCATCCTTTTGGCTTCGTCGTTGTTGGGTAAAAATATTAATTTACATAATCTGCGTCAAATCAGTAGACACGAGATATACTGCAATCGGTATCGATAGTTGAAGTAGAGACAGGTAATGCATGGTGCAGCACTAATAGTCACTCACACATGCACAGTAGACTCACAATGGTGTATTTTAATTTTGGTCTCGCCCTTATCACTCTATAGCCAATTTATACTATACGAGGGCGACACTGAAAGTTTTTAGAACTGGCCACTTGTAAACGCTATAATAATAATAAGTTCAAATTTTAAAAATGTAACTCTACCAATATTATTGTGTATGTATTTTATTAATTTGTCATTTATTTACGATTTGGCGGCAAATTGATAATTATCTGTGTCACATAAGCATGAATTTACGCGAGAAAATTTTCGTACTATGAATTTTATGACTTTCGATGTCATTTAAGCCAACGAGAAAGTTATGATAGACTTCGATTGGCCTTTCACGATGAAGCCCAACCTCGCGCAACTGTTTACAACTGGTTTAATAAGTTCAAAGTCACACCTTGCAATTTTTATTTAGTTCCGAAAATGAAAGAAAAACTTTGAGGAAAACGCTCCATGAACGCCGAGGAGCAGAGGCTACGTTTCAAAATACCTCTAACCTCGTACCTCTCCTCTAAAAACGAGTGGTTAAAGTGCTTTAGCAGTGGTTTCATCAGATGCAGCGATGTATTGATGTGAATGGACACTATTTTGAAAATATATATTAAAACTAATAACTTGATAGTTTGTTCAGTTTTTGATTTTCTAAGAATTTTCAGAGTCACCCTCGTACTATATCTATAGTCGTGTCGATGTTATGAAAAAGTAAAGAATACAAAATTAAAAGGAAACTATTCAATAAATATTGCTATCCGTACATTTAAATTTATGTTAAATCAATAATCATTAATCAACAACATCCAAATATCAAATGACTATTAAAAGCATATTAAAACAGGTATTCATTAGAGATGGGCCGAATATTCGTTTCATATTCGGTATTCGGCATATTCGGCAGTTTTACCGAATATTCGTCGTCGTCCGCATATGGGGCTAAATCACCGAACATTCGTTAAAGCGGAACTCAAAGTATCCATTGTATTGAAATGTACGCATTGGGTAATGTCTTTGATAATTTTACTGTTGAAAGTATATTTTATTTATGGGTTAAATGGCTTGTATTATATATTAGATATTATGAATATATAGTATATTATATAGTATGTTATGAATGTTAAGAATAACACAATGATAACACAACGAAATACTTTTTTATCACAAAAATAGTCAAAACACAAGCATGTGCCGCCAATTTGTCGGTACTAGATGATGAGCAAGGGGCAGAGTACTGCGCTAATCCCGCGCGCTTTACGATTACAAGTTTCGACATAAATTGTTAGGTACCGAGGCGATCCTGCCGAATAATGTTCGGTCGAATATTCGTATTCATGAAATCCATATTCGGAACAACCCTAGTATTTATACCCTCTAAACGTAATTAATAATGATTAAATTACCCTTACAGACATTATTAAATTACCCGCACTTATTAAAAATTTCTGCGCGGCAGCGCACACTCTTCTTCATCCTTTTAGGAATCAATAAGTGGTTATCGACAAGTGACGCACCGCACGCGTCTGTTCCTAGCGCACCGATGATTTATGGCATCGCTAATAGCGAGTGTTTAACATTAATATAATCAATAACGTACTTGTTTTGTACGTCGAAGTTATGCCAAACAAGTGTTTTCTTCTATAAATTATGCATTAAATTTTTTGATCTATCACGTTTCTTCTTTAATTCTTACATCGTCATCCGATTCTGAGCTATGTTCAAAATAACAAATCTCTAGATCGGAAAATTTTTAAAATCGATAATTTTAAACACGAAAACAAATTAATAAAAACCGGCCAAGAGCGTGTCGGGCCACGCTCAGTGTAGGGTTCCGTAGTTTCCCGTCCGTCACAATAAGTGTTCCCACTTATGAGTTTAAAGGTGGGTATCCATTATGTTCGCGCTCCAGCAGCGCTCCGCGCTCCTGCAACTGCTCCCGGTAGTGGGTACTGTTGTTTTCATCCAAGTTCAAAATAATTTTCCTAGAAAGTCCTTATAAAGTTCTACTTTTCAGATTTTTTTCATATTTTCTAAACTTACGGTTCAAAAGTTAGAGGGGGGGAGACACATTGTTTTTTACTTTTGGAGCGATTATTTCCGAAATTATTGACATTATCAAAAAATTATTTTAGTAAACCCCTATTCATTTTTAAATACCTTTCCAACAATATATCACACGTTAGGGTTGAAATTAAAAAAAAAATCACTTCCCACTTTACATATAGGGGGGCTACCCTAATAAAACATTTTTTTCCAATTTTTATTTTACCACTTTGTCGGCGTGATTGATACACATATTGGTACCAAATTTCAGCTTTCTAGTGCTAACGGTCACAGAGATTAAGCGAGGACGGACAGACAGACATGGCGAAACTATAAGGGTTCCTAGTTGACTACGGAACCCTAAAAAACGTGGTAAAAAGGTTATTTAATCAGTATGTCTTGTGGCGAAACAACAACGCTATTTTTCAGTAATGAACAGAACCCTTGTATAATACAGCTCCAAAAGTCAATAAAATTAGATATTACTATCTGTAATAGTATTATCTCACAATGATTTTCGGCAATTATTATAACATCCTATTAACATTTTTTTATATTTTATATTTTTTTTCATGGTAGAGCCATGCTGCAGCTATATTGATTGTATAGTTGTAGTACGAATGGGTTGGCTCGACCAGGGAAGGACCACGCTCTCACAGAATACCAGCGGCAAATAGCAGCTTAATACTGCTGTGTTTCGTATGGTGAGTGTAGAGAACCGGAGACCCTTTTTACTGGAAAAAAGGCATTCCACGTTAGCCCTCAAGGCTGACAACTCGTCTTCATTTTGATTCGCAAACGAGGATAGATGTAGATGTCTATGGGCCACAGCAACCACTTACCATCAGGTGGACTGTGTGCTCGCTTGTCAAACTTTTCCTATAAAAAAAATATAACATGATTCACGATATTATACTACAACACCATATATTACACTACAAATCACGAAAAATGAAACAGATTCTAGTAAGAAAACCTTAGGAGGTAGATACAATAAAATGATCTTATTGCTAAACAACGATTTGAGCGAGAGAGGTTTTGCTTGTGGCGGGCGTACCGGTGAGTGCGTGCTCGTTGGTGGGCGCGCGCAGCTTGTCGTGTCGCGGCAGGCGCGCGGGCGGCCGCGCGGCGCTCAGCAGCGTGTGCAGGCTCACGAGCGTCGCACCGTCCGCGCCCCGCGCCCGAGTCCGTACCCGCGCCCGCACCCGCACTCGCGCCCGCACTCGCGCCCGCAGCCGCACCCAGCGAGCTCGCCGACCTAACGCCAAACAGTTCTTATGAATATGGATCAATATAACACAGAATTTATACATATTCACTTGAGTAGAAAACAGTTACACGCAGACTGGTGCAACCTCCATAGTGAAAGTCATACTTATAGTATGAAACGGGAGCAAATTTTAATATTGGTTATCTTTTCTTTTTATTTTTATTTATTTATTTATTTGCTTTTTCAGGGAAACGTACAGACAATAAAAAAAATACATTATAAAACATATAAAAGTAATCCTAAAACCAATGAAGTTTCCACAGATATCTAAAACATATTAAAAGCTTGCAACCACAATATGTTTAAAGATTGAAAAAAAAAATACCTAAATGGATTTATAATTAAACATTAAGTTCTAAGCATAAAATAAAAGTAATACAATACACACGACCTATAGTGAAGCTACCAATTATAAATTAAGTTTTACAATATTTTTTTTTAACTATTAGTATTTAAGGTGAAAAATATCTTTCAATAAAATTACATGTACGAGATACAAAATTATTAGAAGCGCACTTCGTTTTTACTTTACGTAATGCAAAAAAGAGGCTTTTTTTCGTGCACCTAACCGGTGACACGCAAGATTCACTTTGCTTAAAAGTAGGGGTGAGTCGATGATATTATGTAGCAATTTGTACAACAACATTTGATCTCTTATATCACGGCGTTTTTCCGAGTGTATAACTGTGTAAGCTATCAATAAAGGAGTCTACGGAAGAATCATATCGCTTTAAGTGACGCAGAAACTTATTATTGATTGTTTCAATCATTTTAACATAAACTTTGTATTGAGGATTCCAACATGAAGAGCAATATTCAAGAATAGATCGCACCAGAGTATTAAATAGTATAATTAATGTTGTAGAGTTTTTAAAATCTTTTGAGATACGCATCACAAAACCTAGCATTTTATAAGCTCTTTGAGTTATTATATTAATATGTGATCTCAGTAACAACTTACTATCCAACTGAACACCAAGATCACGCAGTTCATTTACTCTCTTTTAGTAAATTATCGTCGAGCTTATAGTAGAGGATTGGATTCTTTTTCCTAGTAAATGAGAATATTACATTTCTTGATGTTCAAGTAAATATGATTTGCTTGGCAATATGAGCTAAGCCTACACAGATCCTCTTGAAGTAGATTGCAGTCTTCTATAGATTTAATAGATCTGAAAATTTTTATATCATCTGCAAAAAGGAGAATTTTGGAATTATGGAAGCAGGATATTACATCATTTATAAATATTATAAACAGTAGTGGACCAAGATGCGAACCCTGAGGAACACCTGAACAAACTGGGAGAAAAGATGAACAGTGTCCTTTTATTGCAACTGCCTGACTACGATTTCTAAGATAAGAAGATATCCATCGAAGTAAATCACCATGTACACCGATTTGATCTAATTTGTGTATCAGAATACTATGTGAAATTTTGTCAAATGCTTTTGTAAAATCGGTGTACACTGCATCTATCTGCAGTCCACTATCCATTGCAATATAGAGGTGATCAAGAAACTCGCAAAGATTACTTTCTGTAGACTTTCGACCTATAAAACCATGTTGCTCAGGAATTATAATTGGTCGAGCTATTTGGGAGAGTGTGTCATAAATAATTTTCTCAAATAGTTTTGGAATCGAGCTTAATTTTGAAATTGGACGGTAATTTGAAATGTCGTGCTTATTACCACTTTTGAATATGGGAGTTATGAACGATTTTTTCCATTCTAAAGGCATTTCACCCAACTTCATGGAAGTTCTAAACAAAATTGTTAATGGTTTAGCTAATTGACGGTAACATCTTTGTAAAAACAAGGGTGGAATGCCATCAGGTCCTGGTCCCTTACTGACATCTAAGCGTTTTAAATACATTGAAACTTGAGGAACTGTAAAAGTGACCGAATTTATACTAATCGAGTGAGAGGAGTTAGAAATCTGAGTATTATGATTTGGACTATTAACACTATTGATTTGACTATTAACACTATTAACATTATTGATAAACATTTATTACTTTTCGTAATAAATGTTTATCAATGACATTGTCAAATCAAATAGGTCCAAATATCAAATCAAAGGGTTATATTTATATTTATTTTAATTATTTATTTCCCACTATACAATTACCTTTACAGGTTTATCACCTAATGCGATGTAGACAACTATTATTATTATAAATATATACTTATTGCTATTTCAAACACCGTATCTATATCACAGTAGGACCATATCATTCATCATCATTACAGCCCTTCACAAGTCCACTGCTGAACATAGGCCCCCCCAAGTAATGCCACAAAGCACGGTCCTGAGCCACCTGCATCCATCGACTTCCTGCATGTCTTACCAGGTCGTCATTCCATCTAGTGGGGGTCGCCCTACACTACGCCTACCGGTACGAGGCTGCCACACGAGAACCTTTCTTCCCCATCGGTTATCGGTTCTTCGAGCTATATGGCCGGCCCATTGCCACTTCAGCTTACTAATCCGTTGGGCTATGTCGGTCACTCTGGTTTTACTGCGAATATCCTCATTTCTGAGTCTATCACGCAGAGAAACTCCGAGCATAGCCCTCTCCATAGCTCGCTGAGCGACCTTGAGCGTCCTCATACGGCCAGCAGTGACGGACCACGTCTCTGATCCGTAAGTCATCACTGGCAACACGCACTGGTTGTACACTTTAGTTTTCAGAGATTGAGGTATACCTGACGAGAAGATGTGTCGTAATTTCCCGAACGCTGCCCAGCCGAGTTGAATCCGTCGATTGACCTCTCGGTCGAAGTTGGACTTACCTAGTCGGACTATTTGTCCCAGGTAAACGTACTCGTCAACAACTTCGAGCATAGTGCTCCCCACAACTACCGGCATAGTTGTGACATGGACATTGAACATAATCTTTGTTTTGTCCATGTTCATCTTAAGACCTATCCGTTGGGAGACACCATTGAGGTCATTATAGCATAGTGCTAAGGTCCTTCAGCGATTCTGCCATAAGGACTATATCGTCGGCAAATCGAAGGTGAGTGATGTACTCGCCATTGATGTTAATACCGTATCCTTTCCAGTCCATTAGCTTGAAAACGTCTTCCAACGCAGCGGTGAAGAGTTTCGGGGATATAACGTCACCCTGTCTTACACCTCTCTGCAGTTGGATAGGTTTCGAACTCTGGTTCTGTACTCGGATAGCCATCGTAGCCCTACTGTACAAACACTTCAGCACTTCGATATACCGACAGTCAACTTGGCACCGCTGAAGGGACTGTAGCACCGCCCAAATTTCGACGGAATCAAAGGCTTTCTCATAGTCCACATACGCCAGGCAAAGTGGCAGATTGTACTCTTCCCAAATTTCTGTAGGCATTCTTACAGATTTTGTTTATATGCTCTCCAAATTCTAGTTTAGAGGAGAAATTAACCCCTAGATCCTTGACTTTTGATACCCCGTTAATCTGGTATTGGTACGTAACTGGAGATAATACACGGCTGAAGGTCATAGTTATGCACTTCGTGAATTAAATTGTAAGTTATTATGTTTGCTCCAGGCTACCACCCTATCTATATCTTGTTGTAACTTTTGGCAATCCTCTCTGTTCCTAACAGCAAGATACAGTTTCAGGTCATCTGCAAATAGAGTGCAATGAGCATCTTTGACAACCGTTGGAAGGTCATTTATCATCAATATGAATTGCAATGGACCGAGATTGCTGCCCTGGCTTACTCCGGACCTAGTTCAATAGTTTTCTGACCTACACTCCGCATATTCTACATACTGCTGTCTGTCCCGCATATAACTAGCAAAAATGTTAGCAAATGGGAATAAATCCTACACCTGCAGTTTTGTGAGCAGTATGTCATTATCCACTAGGTAGAAAGCTTTTTTGTAATCCAATAAAGCTACATCTACCTGTCCTCCGGCATTCACTTCAGGTACAATATAATTCATATAATTAATTAGGTTGCTGGTGGTGCTCTTGTCGGGTCTAAAACCGTGTTGCTCATCTGAAAGCTGTACATTAACCTGCGAGAGGATGCTCTTGTGTACTGCAGCCTCCAGTACTTTAGCTGGTGTCGAAAGCACAGCAACCGGCCAATATTGGTCCACGTTTGATGCTGACTTTCCTTTTGGTACTGAGACTACCTTGGTTGTTTTCCATCTATCTGGAAACACTGCCTCCGCCAGGCACTGATTAAAGATGTAGAGAAGTGGCATACCAAGTACTAGTCTACAGTCTTCGAAAATGTAGGGCGGTATGCCATCGGGTCCCGTTGACTTTTTTGGCTTGAGTTTTTGCAGAGCGTAAAGTACTTCGTCAAGCTTTAGTTGTTCTAAGTGTACCCTAGACGCTCCATTCTTACCACCAGCCTGTGTCACTGCCGTCTCCACGCTAGGGCTAAATACCGAATAAAAATACTGAGCAAACTCAGTAGCACACTGCTCACTAGTAAGTACCTTTGGTGGAGCCACGTGTTTAAGGCTGCCGAAAATCTAGTTCCCCGGTCAAACCTCAAACCTATTACGCGAGATATTAACTAAAGTGGACTGTATATGCGATTGCTTCTACGTTTACGTAAAGCGACTACTATAGCATGCGGTACAATGCACTCGCTCTTCCCTAAACTAAACTATTACTTGTCGAATCGATGAAAGGAATCCTGCTTGACTAGGAAAAAAACACAGATTGGAGCGGGTTAAATTATTAGCAAGCAGGTATAATTAAGGAGTATTGACTCACCGGGGTTTCTTCTTCCTGTCGATCACTATAGCGGCGACTTCCGGAACCTCCTCTGGACAGACACTTCTGGGGCCCCAGTGGTGCGTCAGGAGAGAAGAGTTGGTTCAACGACGACTGCGGCGGGAGAAGAGCCTCGCGCATCGGTCGCGCGTGTCTTATATATCCTCGGCTCGGGTGATTACGCGATGTTCTAGAATCGTCTTCTTTCCCCTCCCACCCCACCACCCCGATGTGTCGATAGGAGGGTACGGATGATATTGTTTGGAAAGGAAATAATGATTCTACAAGTTCCTACCGTCAAAAATAAAAAACGCGAATGGTTTTCCGCGCAACCATCTCCCCCCGCCCTTGAAGGATTTCCTTCAAAAAAAAATAACTAAACAACTAGAGCTAAGATCGACTAACAAATAACTAACTAACGCTAAGATTACCTAAATTAAACTACAATTTCAGTCTAGAAAGCTAATTTAAATTATGGAAGAGGCAAGGGGCACAAACGGATAACAGGACGTAGGTAAGACCCAACCGTGGTCTTAACGCGAGCTATCCTAATTACTCCGTCGGAACCGGGAAAGACCTCCTCGACGATTCCTAACGGCCAGTGGAGAGGCGGCGTATTCTCCTTAGTGAGCACAACTACGGTTCCTACAGCTAAAGGCTCTGTCGCTGTGTTCCATTTTTGCCGAGACTGCAAAGTATGCAAGTATTCCATCCTCCATCGTTTCCAAAACGATTGCACTAACCGATCTAATAATTTGTGGCGTGTGGAAATGCTAAGTCTGTTCTCATCCATATCCGCGGCGGGCAGATACCTTAGAGGCGTTAAAGTCAAAAAATGTGCTGGAGTTAGAGCCAGCGGTTCCGAGGGGTCACTAGATAACGTCCGACAAAGTGGGCGGCTATTCATTACGCATTCAATTTGAGCGAGCACCGTACTTAGCTCTTCGAAGGACAAAATTTGATCTCCTATTACTCGGTATAAGTGGCTCTTTAGACTTTTAATATTAGTCTCCCAATTGCCCCCAAAATGACTCGCGGCTGGGACGTTCAGAGACCACTCAATGCGGTTCTCGGCTAGAATGTGAGCGAACTCCGAATTATAATACTTGCTAGCTAAGAGCTCGTGTAGTTCCGATAGAATACGTTTTGCACCGACGTAGTTCGTACCGTTATCCGAATATAATTTACTTACAGGGCCTCTGCGCGATAGAAATCTTTTAAATGCACCCATAAAGCCTGCTGTGCTTAGATCACCAACGAGTTCTATATGCACTGCTCGAGTAGTTAGACATACGAAAATGCAGACGTAAGCCTTTGTGGATCTTATACCACGCCCGCGAGTGAGCGTGACCTTAAACGGACCAGCAAAATCAGACCCGGTGTGCGTGAAGGGTTTTACCGATTGTATCACTCTACAAGATCTAAGTTCCGCCATTTCCGGAAATGACGGCTTGGGGCGTGCCCGAAAGCAAGCTATACATCTGTGCACCCGATTGCGTATTAAACTACGTGCAGAAAGAATCCAATAATTCTGACGCAAGATCGACATCAATAAATCGGGGCCAGCGTGCGAGTTCAATTTATGATGATAATCGACTAATAAGTTCATGATATGGTCTTTACGCGGTAAAACTATAGGGTGCCGTTGGTCGAAACTCAATTGCGAGTTGGACAAGCGTCCACCTACCCTTACAATCCCATCCTGTAAAAATGGCTTAAGGCGTTGAAAGGCGCGACTACAAGCTCTATTCGATTGTAATCTTGTAATTTCTTCAGAGAAGTGCGCACGTTGAAGTTCACGTAATACTAGCGACTCGGCATAGTTGTAATCGGATGCTAAGACATACGGACGTCGCGGTAAAAGCTTCGCGAATCGACAAACGTAAATTACGCTACGCAATAATTTCGACCAAGAGGACAAGCGGTTCGCCAGAGCAATGATTGGAGAAACCTCGCTCGAAACGTTCGCCACTAGAGCGTGCCTCTTCTCTTCCGGCGGTTGTGACACTGACGAAGGTTCGAAATCGGTTATTGGCCATTGTGAGGGATCCAAGTAAACCCAAGAAGGTCCATGGAACCAAAGCGGGTGGTCCATTATTTGCATCGGGGTGAGTCCCCGGGATAGACAATCGGCAGGGTTTTCCTTACCGGACACGTGATAAAAGTTCCGCGTTTCTAACTCGTCTTGGATCTTGGCCACTCGGTTCGCGACAAACGTATCCCAACGGTGGGGTGAAGAATGAACCCAACATAAGGCGACGGTGGAGTCGGAAAAGGCAAATATTCTTTCTATGTGAACTCTATCCCTACATGCGCCGATAACTGTGGTAATAAGCTTGGTGAGTACTAATATTGCGCAAAGCTCTAAGCGCGCCAGAGAGACAACCTTACGGGGGGAGACTCTCGACTTAGAACTAATGAGGCTAATCGAATTTCTACCATTATTCTGGACATGGAAATATACAACGCCCCCGTAAGCCTTCTCGCTGGCGTCTGCAAATCCAACAACCGTTATGCTGCTATTTCTATCGACATTTATATGACGCGGTATTTTAATTTCTCTTAGTAAAGGAAGTTCCTCTCTAAAGCGCTGCCACAATCGAACAATGCTGTCAGGCGGCGAGTCATCCCAATCGCATTCAAATAACCAAAGTTGTTTAATCAAAAGCTTAGCGTATAATACCACCGGAGCTACGAAACCCATGACGTCCCATAATCTAGCAACGCATGACAGTATTGTGCGCTTTGTGCATTTCTCTACGGGCGGATTTACCTTAAGGCTAAACACGTCGGACTCTGGTGACCAACACAGACCGAGCACCTTGTGTGTATCGGAATCGTCGAATTCCTTTATCGCCGAAAGACGGTGTGATAGTGGGATTGTATCTAAAACCGGACGCGAATTACTAGTCCACTTCACAAGATCGAATTGACCCGATTTCATGAGCCTTATAACCTCGGCGGTGGTTAGGGTGGCCTCCTCCACGCTATCGACCGAATACACAAAATCATCCATATATAATCCGCTCTCAATTGCCCTCTTAGCTTTAGGATAAGAGGGACCTTCATCGTGAGCGAGCTGTCTCACCGTGCGTAACGCATGAAATGGGCTCGACTTTAAACCAAAACAAACGCGGTTAAATTCTAACACCATTAGAGGTTCCTTTGGGTGGAAACGATATAAAATGCGCTGGAATCTACGGTCGCATTCACGGACCCCTATGCAAAGAAACATTTGGCGAATATCGGCGGATAGTGCTATACTAAACAAACGAAAATTGACTATTATATCAAATAAACTGCCCTGTAAATTTTGCCCACTATAGAGGATATCGTTAAGCGACAGGTGAGTGCTAGTTTTAGCACTAGCGTCGAGCACTACACGTAATTTAGATGTAAGTTTGTCCTCTCTAATGACTCCGTGGTGTGGTATAAAATACGACGGTGTGTCTTCGTAGTTATCTAATTTCGAAGCCACAAGTGATATGTAACCTTCTCTTATATATTCGTTAATGACGCCGTCGTAAGCTTCCTTTAACTGGGGCGAAGCGAGCATCCTACGCTCCAAGCTGTAGAAACGTTTTTCCGCCATTTGACGCGAATCGCCGAGAGATAAAACATCTCCCTTAAAGGGTAGCGCTACACTATATCTACCGTCACGATCACGAACGGTCGTGCGGACGTAAATTTCCTCGCATATCCTGTCATCTGAACTAGCTATGGGTGGGACGTTCACCTCCTCCATCTCCCAAAATTTGCGGACTAACGACTCGAGCGGTTCGACAGCCATACCACAATAAGAGGCTGCCGAAATATATGCTATCTAGGATGGGGGCGGAGCCAAGGATCACATAGCCCAATACGGTTTCCAGTGCGTAAGGCGCGGTATGCGAGGAGTTGCCCCTGACCTTATTGTTTAACAAAAGATGAGGGAAAAGCGATGCCCCAATGAGCATGTCTATGTTTCCAGGAACGGCGTAAGTGTCGTCTGCTAGAGTCAAATTTTTAAATTCAATCATTGCCGATGTGTCAACCGAAACGGTTGGCAACCGTTCAGTGACCCTATCTACAACTAGTGCATTTATATCAAAGTTAACGTTACGATCTATCCGAGAATAAAATTTTAAATTTATATATCCCTGTGTCGCTTTACTAGTACCTCCGATGCCTTTAACTACAAGACATGAAAGTGACCTATTTATTACTAAGCCTAAGCGCTGACAACATTGTCGTGTTATAAAGCTATTTTGGGCTCCGCTGTCCAGCAGTGCACGGACGCTTTGTTTGTTTCCACGCGAATCCCTAACCAAAATACGCGCCGTACCCAGTAACACGGTTGAAGGAGGTTGTGCTCCCATATTTGCCAATGAGCACAGAGCGACATCATCAGGTCGACCGCTAGAATCGTTGACCTTAGTAGGGGTGAATTCCTTATTCGCCTTACTTGACGCCGCTATGTTGCTATTTTCAAAATGTAATAGCGTGTGATGTTTCCTGGCGCACTTGCTACATACGGAACTCGAATTGCATTTTGCAACTAAATGCTTATCGCTTAAGCAGTTCAAACATAGGTTGTTTGTTTTTACTAACTTATAACGTTCGCTTGGTGAATATTTACGAAAAGTCGCACAGTTATATAAATTACCGTGTTTATCTTTACATACTATACAAGTATGCTGGAGTGATGTCGGCGTAGCGGTTACGTAAGTTAACGACCCTGCTATTTTAGATGGTTGAGTCTGTCTACGGTCGACGCACCTTTTAATCTCCTGTTTAACGTTCGGTGAGCGCTGCATCACCTTTATTTGATCTCGCACGAACGATGCTAATGAATGAAAGGAAGGCATCTCCGAGCTACGATGCTCCATTTCAAACGCACGCACGGTGTCGGAGTCTAATTTCTTTAATGCTATATGGAGAAACACCACGTCCATGAGGTCATTAAACTTCAAATTCTTAAGTGCAGCCACCGATGCCACAAATTTATCGAGAAACTGCTCTAAGCCGTTGATGTTCGCGGATGATATAGGTTTAAGATCGAATATCTGGTTCAAATATTCGGAAGCTAACATTCTCCTATCTTCATATTTAGTTTTAAGCGTTTCAAATATTAATACGTAATTGTTTGCTGTAGGTGTAAAACCCGAGCAGATCGACTGTGCTCTGCCACTAAGTTTGCTAATTAAGTAATATAATTTTTCAGCGTCCGATAACGATGGGTTGTTGTGTATATTGTTTTGAAAACTACTGAAGAAGAAGGGCCACGTCTTAATATCACCATTGAATACCGGAATATCTATTGGCGGTAACCTAATTGAGTCACGAGGGCGTACCTGCATTTCAGGCTTCGCTTCACCTTGAGATTGTAGCAATTTTGCGGTTCTCTTCACGCGACACAACATATCTTCGAATGCCAGCAGCGGTTGGTAGTTCACTATGTATTTCGGGTCGGTTTGTAGTTCCGAATGATTAATTTGATCTAATATTCTTTCGTAATCTGTCCGCAAATTATCTATCGTTTCGATTTCATTTAAAAAGGCCTCCCGTACTGCCTCTATATAAATGTTCTTTATATAATCACTTATATTCTGCATACGCGAAAAGAGTATGTCCCTCTTGGCATAAAGCGTTTTAATTTTGATTTCACTTCCACTAACTGCCATTTTAAATTATTATAATAAAGTTATATTAATCACAATTAATCTCACACGCATAAACGACGTAGGATGAATACTCGGCGTGCCGTATTACGTAATCAGATCGAGCGCCCGATGCAGTCAAGGCTACGCGTCGTTTGCTAAACCTAATAATTTTATAAAATTGTGGGGTAAGCGTATCAAACGGTTGCTATCACGCCGTTTCAATTATTTAATAAGCTTTAAATTTAACCAAATACGAGCGCTATTAAATGAATAATTCTGTTTGCGAGTGACAAATCAAAATTTTAATTTAAACGAACACTATTTAAGTCTATTCTATAAATTAGAGTGCGTTATCTAAACAATTAATTTAATAATTCGACCAGAAAATGGTTGGATAACCACTAAACACCAATCCAGATCCTGCCGAAGTGACCATAAAATGGTGGAGCCACGTGTTTGAGGCTGCCGAAAATCTAGTTCCCCGGTCAAACCTCAAACCTATTACGCGAGATATTAACTAAAGTGGACTGTATATGCGATTGCTTCTACGTTTACGTAAAGCGACTACTATAGCATGCGGTACAATGCACTCGCTCTTCCCTAAACTAAACTATTACTTGTCGAATCGATGAAAGGAATCCTGCTTGACTAGGAAAAAAACACAGATTGGAGCGGGTTAAATTATTAGCAAGCAGGTATAATTAAGGAGTATTGACTCACCGGGGTTTCTTCTTCCTGTCGATCACTATAGCGGCGACTTCCGGAACCTCCTCTGGACAGACACTTCTGGGGCCCCAGTGGTGCGTCAGGAGAGAAGAGTTGGTTCAACGACGACTGCGGCGGGAGAAGAGCCTCGCGCATCGGTCGCGCGTGTCTTATATATCCTCGGCTCGGGTGATTACGCGATATTCTAGAATCGTCTTCTTTCCCCTCTCACCCCACCACCCCGATGTGTCGATAGGAGGGTACGGATGATATTGTTTGGAAAGGAAATAATGATTCTACAAGTTCCTACCGTCAAAAATAAAAAACGCGAATGGTTTTCCGCGCAACCAACCTTATCATCTTTTAAAATCTTGCGTGGACTTCTGCTGTCTTTTTTTGAGTTAACGTAAGCCCAAAACGCCTTTGGATTTTCCTGAAACTTACTATGCATCCGGTCTTTATTATTTTTGTACGTGGAGTTTATTAACGCCTCATAATCGGCCCCTGATTTGCTAACCTTAAACTGCTTATGAAGCCTAGCCTTTAATTGTATGTTGCGAATAATGTCTATCGTGTACCACTCGGGGTAACTGTACTCCGAGTTTACACGTCTTCGCTTTTTTCTTGGAACGCAGTCATCCATAACTTTGTTTCAAACCTCATAAAAATAATCTAAACTATTATTTACATCTAACCTATACATTGGCGTCCAATCTATGGCCGCTATTAACGAATACATTAACGAAAAGTTTGCTTTATAGAAGTTCCATCCAGTATGCGTCTGGGTGCTCCCCTCAGACTCAGCTAGCAGCGGCGCGGGCGCGGGCTGCCCGCCGCACCGCGCATGGCCCTGCTATGGCACCACAGTAGAGAGCGACGTATGATGTGGGTCCATGATCCTTTTTTTTTTTTGCTAGTTTCCATCTTATGTTCTGTATTATCTGTCGATAGTTGTTCTTTATCAAAACTTTCCGCAGCGGTTTCTATATTACATGTCGGTTTCATGGCCACACATGCCACTACACGCTTATCTTTGTTATTATCTTTGTTTACAGGCTGATTTTTGCTTAGTACCTGCTTTTCGTTTTGTTAACCTTAACTGTCTCATTCCTTTCTTTTGTAGGCTGATTTTTGTTCAGACAATTCTTTAATTGTTCATTTTTTTGCTCCAATGTTTTTATCTGCGCTTCTAATTCATCGACTTTGCTTGCCTTTTTCTGCACTACTTTCATAGTATCTCGTAATTTACGTAATTCTGTTTCGGTATCAACAAACCTGTACTTGAGCAAATAAAAAAGCTCCCTTATTTGCTCATCTATTTTAAAGTTCATCTCAAATCGAAATTCTTGCAATTTTTGCAGTATTTTACTATAACTTCTTTTTGAAACATCTTATTGCCTCGGTCTAAGTTTACATAGCAAGGGGTTGAAGTTTTATTCATTATATTGTGGTTACCTCGAACTCGTGTGTGTGCGAATTATCCCGCTTCGGTGCACTGCAAACACACTCCGGGCATCTCCAATTGCACTTGTATCATTCGGTAAACGCTTCGTATTTATCCTTCGTCAGAGCCAAGCACTTAAGATGGTACAATTTTTTGCATCCATCTCTTGCACATTCCATGTACGAAATGTCGTATATTACGGCATCGCAGCCGTTACATTTTCGACCCATTTATTTGAAAAATACACTTTTTCCGCTATTAATTATTTCTCCGCTAATAATAATTTTGTGATTATTATTCGCCTATGTTGTCAGCACTGTTTGTTCAAAATTAAATGTCATGTCTTGAAGTTGGTAGAGTAACTAGGCGCCCTTTCATACATTTGATGGGCGGCGGTAGTCACTTATCATCAGGTGAGCCCATAGAATACTATAATACACAATAGAATGGCTGTTAACCTTATTTTGTACCAGGGTCGACGTCGCCGGGAGCACACATATAAGCAATTACGTCTTATTATCACTACTACAAACCCGATTAGCTGTGTTGACAGACTGAGTAAATTTAAACATTATAGACTTTTGACTAATGTTCAAGATTATCATTAAAAAAATCGTTTAAATTTTAATACGTATTTAGTTGTAATTATTGCTATTAGTGTGCAATTTGGCATTTTCTAAATAATTAGCATACGAAATTTGGAAACGATTGTAACGTCAAAACACATCTCGAGTTATACGTGAGAATTGACATGTTAGTGACATTTCAGTGGCAACATGGGCTCCGCCCATTCCCCCGTTCTATCATGTATGTATTATAGTATTCTTCTTCTATAAAAAAAATTACTTATACTAAGTCCCGCCTTTTAAGGTCGCTGCATACAGGACAGAATCAGCACGAGCACGGGACGGAGACGGAACGTGGATGTATGTCAACACGGACGAAAGTTTAATGCATATGCACCGTGACAGTGAATCAAAAATAATGTGCTAGTGTTGTGAAAGATGTATTCTTCATTTGAAGCATTGGCATTAATTGCTATTGCTTCAGATGATAAAGAAGCTACAACAGTCAAGAGTAAAAGGAGACTTTCTGTACATTATACGTGGCAGGAAATACCCTGGTACTCATACCACACTCTCTACAAAGAACATTTGGATGACAAGACTCAATTTCATATGTATTTCCGTATGACAACATAAATGGAAAATAAAATTTATACTATTTTTATATTTTGTGTTCAATATGTTGTGTAAGATCATACAAACATGGACATGATCATACACATTAAATTAGTTTTTCGCAGTACATTTAGTTCGGTACAACCACGCGCATCACTGTGTAGCCAACGGAGCGACCGTGTATACACAGCGGAACCACGGACGGGACGTGGCACGCGCCGGGCAGGACAGGGTAAACATCGTCGCCGACGATATTTTTCCCGTCCCGTTCATGCCACGTCCCCGTCCCGTCCATGCATCCGTTACGTATACATTATCACGTACATTTTTTATGAAACGATATTTCCAAAATTTCACGTCCCGCTCTGTCCGGGATAAAACACGTTACGTATGCAGCGACCTTTTAACGTAGTGATTATTTCCTCTTTGGTTACGCGCTTACCGTTACAGCCTATTAAAGTCTACTGTTGTACCATAACATAGGCCTCTCCCATATATAGCACCCGCAGTTTTTTTTTGGTTGTTATTAGGAAAAAACTGCTGCCCATCTGATTTGTTTCCCTCCGTCGCCTCTTACAACACCCATGGGATGATATGGGGTAGTGGATATGCTTACACCGCCACTAGAGTAGTGAACATTTAAGTCGTATTTAGATATTCATACACAATAGTTTTAAAGATTTAAAAACATTATTAAGTAAAAACTACTTTATACCGTGAAATGTGATGAAAATATTCTAAACTTGTCAATGTTACGTAATCGTTTACGAGATCAAGCCTTCAAGTCACAGAACACTATTTCCAATGACAGCATCTTTAGAGGCATATCTTTGATCTGTTTTATGTGTTTATTAAATAGAAACGATCTTTGGATATTGATATCGTAAGGGCTCTTGTACACGCTAAGAAATTTCACCATTTCTGGGGCAGATAAGGCCAATTCATCATGTATACGACAAGAATATTTTGTCGGATCTAGCCACGAAACTTTCTTTTGTCTGCTTTAGACAAGATAAATAGAGACGTGTAAACGATAAGATTGTTTTCGGTCAGCCGTGCGTAGCGTATAGTGCACTAGTCAAGTTTGTTTGTAATGAATAGAATCATGTTAACTACGAAACAAAAAATTATTATTGCAAAATATATAAAATATATATATATATATATATATATATATATAACGTAAATTCAATTAGTTTAAAAAAAAACACTATTTTCTTTCATAAAATTTAAAAAGTTTCTGTCCGACACCGTCCGTAAATTCATGGATACCCTATGCGCCCGAGTGACGTAATTACTGTAAAGATCACCGCCCGCGCTAGCTACCTACACAACATTCTAATAAAAACACAATAGGTGCACATAACCTGTGATGTAAGTTTTCCTTCATACTTTCATCCTGGCTTAGGACAGACAAAATTGAGGAAGTAAGGAAAAATTGAGATTTTACTTTAAAAAAATGTTGTTATTTTTCATTGAATTTACGATCTATAAGTGAAACCAAACCACTGGTTTCAAGGATAACGGTGTTTACACTAGTACGCAAACACGTCCACACATGTACAAAATAATTCAAATTATCTGAAGCAACTCGCCTACTACGCCCCTCTCTTTACCGCAACAACACAGAACTCGTCTTGTCTAGCGCAAACAAGATTTTTTTTGTTTATTGCCGAAGCACTGTACACATTTCGTGTGTAGAAACGACACGAATTCTTGCATAGACCCGGCGACTTTTCTTAGCGTGTACAAGAGCCCTAGTCGTTGATAAATATTTATTAATTCGGACCCTAGTCGTAAGTGTTGAAGACCAGCTGCAATGGCTGAGCGTACACACTTCTGACTTAGAAATAAAAATATTACCCTCGAACAGACAGGCATTTATTTTAAATGATTCATCTGTCGTTTCAAGTTTTACTCAATATTTTTAGTAAAAGTTTATCAAATGCCAAAATACCTTGAAGTAGACGGCAGGTTATACGCATCAAGTGCGTGCTGAGCGTGAGCGTGTGCGTGTGGGCGTCGATCGAGCGGCGAGTAGTCGCCGAATCCGAAAGCTGATTGCGACGACACGTCGTTGTTGCGCGTGTCGTCCAGGAATAGAGCTGTGTTCAGTATTCCTACAAAACCAACAATTGATTACAAATCTAGCAAATCTGCAAATCAGATTTTAAAAAAAATTAACAGGTGTAATTTTATTTTATTTGTATTTGTACAGTAACCCTGTTACACTAGTTATCATATTTGACTCGTTACGCTTAAGGTTGGTTTATAAAATATACATACAAAGAGTTTCTTGGCGGAAACTCATAAACATATTAGTTTCCGTCAACTATAACACTTTATCAACAACACAATTTTAAATAAATAAAAGCTAGTAAAAAGACTAGTGAACGCTCATTTTCGACTACAGTGTTGCCAAGAAAAACCAACGTACATTATTTGATAAAACTCAGGATAATATAGAAAATTTTCATTAACAATAAAAAAAAATATTTAAAATCCAACTGCTGTGGAATGTTAAAAAGGTGTCAATGTGGGACAGCAGCCTAACACGTATTTCGAAGAATACGCCAGCCATATAAGGCTTTTCTAGAAAAAAAAACGCATGTAATAGCTACGCTGGACAGAAGCACTGCCAAAGCCGAAACCCTCTCTTTTTCTCATGATCTTATCTATGAGATTTGAATACAGCGTTTTTAAAAAAATCCCGAATTTGGCCCAACATCAACATCTCCGTTAATCGTCAATCAACAAAAGGATCATACCAATTAAATAAGGATGACATTTAAGAGCGTATATTCAAATTTGCGCATGTCAAAATCGCTCTGGAACGGCGTAATATTGAAGCACACTACAATGTTCTCTGTGTGCGTAACTGCTCGAGGTGGAGCGAGCGCAAGGTAGTAACTAAGCTGTATCCAAAGATTTTTGTATCTAGCACGAATCATCTTGATACTATTGGAATAAAATAATATCCACATAATAGCTTATGAGGTGGGGGCTAAGACATAGTGTATATAAGAATTAATATCCGATCTAGCCCTGACATCGGAAGCTAATATGTATAAATTATTTTATTCTTTTAGTAAATTGAGAGTCGGCTTTTCTTTTTTACTCTATTGAGTAGACTTAAGATATGTCGCAACGCCAACAACTAGAAACTAGTTAACAACTAGAAAAGGGTAAGTAATATATTCATTGAAAAATATATATTATATAAAATAGATTTCGTTCGATATACATTTATTGTGTTTCATAATTTAAACATAATTCATCAAATAACAATTTCATTGGTGTAGGCAGGGATCGAACCCAGTTTGCTCGCGTTTACGGCGAGCACTTTGCACTTGAGCTACCATTGCTCATATCTTTTTTTAGGGTTCCGTAGTCGACTAGGAACCCTTATAGTTTCGCCATGTCTGTCTGTCCGTCTGTCCGTCCTCGCTTAATCTCTGTGACCGTTAGCACTAGAAAGCTGAAATTTGGTACCAATATGTGTATCAATCACGCCGACAAAGTGGTAAAATAAAAATTGGAAAAAAATGTTTTATTAGGGTAGCCCCCCCTATATGTAAAGTGGGAAGTGATTTTTTTTTTAATTTCAAACCTTACGTGTGATATATTGTTGGAAAGGTATTTAAAAATGAATAGGGGTTTACCAAAATCATTTTTTGATATTGTCAATAATTTCGGAAATAATAGCTCCAAAAGTAAAAAACAATGTGTCCCCCCCTCTAACTTTTGAACCATAGGTTTAGAAAATATGAAAAAAATCTGAAAGGTAGAACTTTATAAGGACTTTCTAGGAAAATTATTTTGAACCTGGATGGAAACAGTTTTTGTACAAAAAAGACAAAAAGTTATTCAAAATAATTTCTGGACTAAGTTTGTAGTATAATCGTTTAAGCAGGCATTTTTTTTAACTTCGTTTACATATTTTATTATCCTGAACGTATCTTTTTTCAAACAAAAAAAAGAATTATTAAAAAATTATCCAAAATTACCACCGAAAACTTCTGGCACGTCTATGTATTAATTAGTAACCCAATTCCCCGAGAGATGGCGCTGTAGGTACTTATTACATTGGGTCGGGTATTATCGAATTGTTCGGTTGGTCTCTCCCTTGGCATCGCCTGTCGCGAAGCGTGCAATGTTGCACGCTCCATGTTCGCGCACGTACCCACTACCGGGAGCAGTTGCAGGAGCGCGGAGCGCTGCTGGAGCGCGAACATAATGGATACCCACCTTTAAACTCATAAGTGGGAACACTTATTGTGACGGACGGGAAACTACGGAACCCTACACTGAGCGTGGCCCAACACGCTCTTGGCCGGTTTTTATTTCTATTTTATAATAACGTTACCTCCACACTAAGAATGTTTCCTAAGTATATAGTGGAGGCAGTTAACATAAGAACATAAATTTCACATGGACATTATTCTTTAAATAATAAGTTAAATGATATTATTATTTAAATAATATCTTTTAACAAAGTATCATTCCTTGCGTTGTGTTGAGCGAACTATTATTTATTCTGTAAATGCGCCTTTATCGTTTCCGATAGTGTGTCCATATAAAAACGGGAATTTGGTTTTAAAATCGGGACAGTTACAATAGCTACAAAAAACAGATTTTTTTGTAGCCATTGTGGTCGCTATTAATTATACTGGTTTTGTTGACACAATTCGCAATGTGTTTTATAATTATTATATAGAACTGATCAAATGAACGAATAATTTTTGGTTCAAACATGGATGCAGACTAAACTTTCTGAATAATATAACTGTGAAAATAGTATTTAATTAATCTTATGAACTCACAACTCATGCACTTTAAAGAGCCCTTTGAAAAACAGCATAGTTCCAACGGTTTTAATACCTCACCCCTTGATAGTCTAAATAAAATTCTTGCATCGGACGTATAATGCTACTTTATTCATTGAAAACAACAGTACCTACAAACGATTGAAGACATTGACTAGTGGAAGAATTTTTTCACAAGCATTTTGCGTTTTACTAAATGTACTTATCTAAGCAGCAGCATGTAAGTTAGATACTCTACTGATTATTATTACGATGCATAGCGCAAACCGGCGATAGGCATCAGTCAGTGATCTTGCCATGCCAACACATTACGCGCGAAGCAAACTTTGATGTTGCCTATTTAGTCCGAGTTTGGTGGGAAAATATGCAAAGCAATAGTAGCAGCTTAGAGATATATTCAATTTTGCTGTCAAATGATCGATCGAAATATAAGACTAGGGAGGTTAGTGAAAATTCGGGACATTTGGCGTCCCGATCAAGGGTGAATCGGGGTGTCCCGCACAAATCGGGACACTTGGCAACACTAGCTTACGCTATCGGTGTGAATTAAAACGCGGGATAAGAAACGCGATAAGAACGCGAGCGGAACCGGGAAGATAACTCTAACGCATATTTTCGTAAAACGCTATGAAGGGATCTTTGCTTTAAAAACCGTCATTAAAAACTATGATTTTCCGTTGCAGTGCACTAAATAAAGACTTTTATCTTCCTAAAGTCGTCGTAATTATAGTATAATAACGTGTTATTTATTTAAAAAAAAATCCTGTTAGTCACAAAAATGTCAATGTTTTACTTCAAATGTATACAATTACTATTCGGAATAATTGAAGCCTTAGTATAAAGTTATATTTCACAATTTGTTAATTATGTACTGTTATGATTGTTATTAGGTTGACATAATATTGTTATATTGACATCTTATTTGCTGACATTGTACAAAACTAAGGATTGATTATTGATAATTGTGCTGTTCCTACGCCGATACCGGTAAGATATGTAAATGATCCTAAAAGTTATAATGCAGCAACTTATTGTACCATGTCTCTAACATAAATAAATAAATAATTTTCTCCAAATAATCTGCTCAAACTGTTACGATATCGCCCATGAAAAAACTAAAACATGAAGTTTACGACGCAAATCGCATATGCCCTCTCCCTGTGCTTCTTGCTGCTTCAGCTAGCATCGGAATCCGTGGCGTCGACGTACCGAATATTGTGCAGTTTCGTTGTCACTTGGAAGGGAAGGCCAAATTGGCTTCTAAAAATGTTGGTGTTCTGAGCAGAGCGAGACAGTATTTCATGCCGGCACATCGCTTGCAACTTTATACAACACAAGTTCGGCCTCACATGGAATACTGTTCTCATCTCTGGGCCGGGGCTCCCCAGTGCCAGCTCCTTCCACTTGACCGCATCCAGCGCAGAGCGGTTCGAATTGTCGACAACCGAGTTCTTTCTGATCGGCTCGATTTACTGGCGGTGCGCAGGGATATTGCATCCCTTTGCATTTTCTATTCAATTCCAGCCGATAAATTTCACGAACGCACATCGCGTCAAAATTTACGATACCACCCTCACCATCTGGATGCTTGGCGGTCCCCCACTGTGCGTTTTACTAGGAGTTTTCTTCATCGTACAACATCTCTGTGGAATTGTTTACCACCGGCGATTTTTCCGAACCGATACGACCTAGGGACCTTCAAGAAAAGAGCCGAATAAAATTGGGCTTTTAAACGTCTTGTTTAAAAGCCCAATTTTATTTATAAAAGTAAAATTGAGATGTTAATGATATCCAAATAATATACTAAGTAACCTGGACTAGTCAGTCTCTGGCTGCTCATGATACTGGGTGGGGTGTTGAACTTCCACTGGTTGCCAAACAGCATTGAGCCGCTGAGAGCGTTTCCATCGACTGGGTTGTTCTGCGTTGGATTATCAGCGTCGTTGCCACCTTGGGAGGGAATTGAGCTATTCGGTGTTCGGGTCGCAGCTATTGAGTTGCGAGACATTTCTAGATTCAAACGCTGAAAAAAATTGAAAACATCAAGGACGTCCGTTAATCATTTAAGTCTGTGAAAAGTTTTAAACACACTCACTTCTTTGAGATCATTTATCTGCAGGATGTGCTGATTCTGCATCGTAATTAGTTGATTAATGTACCACTGTTGGTCGCGGCAACGTTGGTAGAAGGTGGGTGGTCGCACTTGGAACCTGCGAGAAAGATATCCGGAAAAATCCTGCAATTCCTAACGAGTTATCCATCTTAAATTACTTCACCGCGTAGAACAGAAATTCTGGTTACGATTACAACTATATAACTGAAATTGAAAATTTTCAAAACCCCCGAAACAAAAAAGCTAGTGATCTTCAAACGGCTGAACCGTTTTTAATAAAAACATATAAGTTAGAAACCACCACCGTTAGAAAACGTGTTTTTAAATTTTAAAAAACCGCACCCAAATCGGTGGACGAAACAAAAACACAGCGATCAAAATTATAACACCACTCTTTTTTTTATCGGGGGTTAAAAATAGTAAATAGACTGATTTCACGGCGACTGCACATGTGGCACGCATAAATATTTATTATCATTTATCATTCGGCATACAAAATAAGGAGCCGTGGTAGCTCAGATGGTTAACACTCGCTATAAATATAACAGAGAACGCGAGTAACCTGGGTTCGATCCCCGCCGACACCAATGAAATTGTTAATTGCAATTTTAAGTGCTGATATACCACGTGCTCGGCGGTGAAGAAAAACATAGTGAGGAAACCTGCATGTCTGAGGAATAAGAAAAAAAATATTTCGAAGACGTGAAGTTCGCCAACACGCATTGGGGCAGCGCGGCGGACACTTCCTTGCTCTAAAACCCTTTCAGAAATGAGGCGAGGCCTGTGCCCAGCAGTGGGACGTATATAGGCTGTAACTTTTATACAAAATAAACCAGATACGGCTTTTAATATTTCTTGGCTTTCGTGTTACTTTCATGTTTGTCTGTAGTCTGGTCTTAAATTTTAAAAAAGAAACAACTAAGTTATCTCTGCTCTGCTGCATAACGCTACAAAAATAGATCTTGGCGTAAGTATACCATTTAGATTTTTTCAAGAATTCATAATATCTCAAGCACAGTATTTATTCAATGGAAGGTTCTAATGTGAATGATTATAGTAGTATTTCTCATGAGCTGAATCTAGAACTTGTGCAAAGTAAACATACATTTATAGCTGAAGTAAAAAGTGGTATCAAATTAAATCAGAAAGAACTTAAATATTATATATATGTTACATCGATCTAAGTGTTAACACAAACCTGAGTATTAGCGTATCAGTTTCGGGATTGAGGTAACCCTCGCTGGCGAGCAGATCCAGTCGGAAAAAGCGGTTGTAGCCCCAGCACTCGCCCACCTCAAAATCCGAGGCAAACTCGCGCACTATGTTCTTAGACGGATCGCGCGACACTTGGTGCAACATCTCCACGCGATACTCGTACCTGGCGTACAGTTATTATTATTCACGTGGAGAAACACCTTTTCAAATGAAGCGGAAAGCTCTGACAGTAACTAATGAGAACAATTTAATGCAATATGTGTGTGAATTAATACCAAATATTTTCTAAAATAATGTCCACATTTTCTCATACGTTATGTAGAAGTTATTTTAGTAATACACGCCATATAATTGTTTTTTTTTTCAAAATTATTTTTATAATCAAAATCATAATAACATATTATGTAAAACTAGAAGAAGGCGCTAAAATTATAGTTCAGACAACAATATAATAATATGATATGATTTTTATATACAATGACATTTTACAGTCTAACCAGGCAGGCGCGTATATTAAGGATTAGTTTACTTTTTTATTGGCGTTTCCCCTGAATAATGACAAGCCTGTAATTATTACATATTGCCGTTACTTTTTATAAATACTAAATATGAAGATATTTTAAATATTTTATCTATTAATGACTAGTGATGAAAAAGCGACATTTCAGCACTCACATAAAATAAAGTAAGTAGATGATATATACAAAGCGAGCATTGACGTAGCCTTTTGCATGGCAGCAAATAGATAAAACAATACCTAGACAATTCGATTAATAGAATATACAGAAGGCAAAATAATATAATGCTGTAAGTTCCTTAAGGAAACAAGGGAAAGTTTTCTTCCATCCCGATACACATAGAATTATATTATTAATAAACTACGTAGACATAGATTTAAATATATTTTGATGAATAACTACGCGATATTTGTTACAATACAATTTGTTTAGTACAATGTTTGTTAAATTAGCCGCCATGTAACAAAGTTTGATGAAATGCTGCGTGATTAGCATAATGAAGTTCTGGGCTCACACGAGCAACATGCCAGCACACAGAGCAGAGCGACTACTGTTAGAACGATCAGAAGGCAGCCAATATTTCTTGTCTGACTTACCTCTTGGCTACCCTGAATTTAGCAAAGCGTGTAATAACGAAATATTTTTAGTTACTATCAGTATTTTCTATTAGTACTGTACTATTTTTACGAGTACTGTAACTAATAGTACCATCTACGATTATTACTAGTAAAATAATTATATAATAGTTAGCAAGTGAGCATAATGTTGAATAATATTCTTTACTTCTGGCAAATACTCCAAAAATCACAAAAACGAATCAATTAATTTGACGTGAACTCATTTGTTACTAAAATTAAAAAATACAAATTTTAAATAAGCCTACAGATGTATACAAATATTTTGTTAAAATCTATATTGGTACATAATGATAATCTTTAATTTACAAATAAAAGTAAAGAAATGTTCAAATTCAGCATACAAGATTACATCATTTGTTAAATTTCCTTTGTGTAGATTTTTTGCAGTATAAAATTTGTGTCCAATCTACATTCTGATGGAATCACCACCTCATATTATCATCCTTTAAAACCAATAGCTTTTTTGTGAAATTGGTTGAATCACAAAATGTTAAAAATCGATTTTTCTTCAAAACATTAAAAGAAAATAAACTTTTACAAAAATTATAAAGTTTTTTTGTTATAAATTGCAGACCAAAAAAGTTTTGTTATTTTTTTTATATCTCATATTTTGCGAAATAATCATTAAATACCAATTCAATATTTTGATTTCACAAAAGAAAGACTTGCATGGTTTTGGGATAAAATAAAGTCAAGACAGAAGGTTTGTCCCAATTAGTTCAGCCATTCCGAAGATTAGGCCTGAGATACAAACAGACGGACAAATATTTAATGGTTAATCATGTTTTAATATCATGCAAATAACACTTTGAACTTAAAAGAAGCCATTTATTTTAATATTACTTTCAATCTTATTTATATGTGTAGACATAGAAAAGAAATATTATTTACTTATTATACAATATATCTTACATATAAAATAAACTATATAAAAAAAAAAAAAAAAATATATATATATATATTCCGCGATCGACTCCTAAACTACTAAACCGATTTTAAGCAAACAATCATGTCCAGTCTTGACCTGAAAATTTTCTAACGTGTCTAGTGATGTAAAATATCTTATAAAATTGCAGAAAAATAAGTTTACACACCTAATCTGACAGCTGTTATAGCCTCAAAAACTTTTCCCCTGGCCTCTAAATGAAAAAAATGATAAGTATTATGTTATTATAAACAATAATTGTTTTTATACAACACAAGTTGTAGGTAGACGCGACCTGTTAAAGGACTCAAGTGAGCTCAAGGTCAATCAATGTATGAAAAGTGGGCATGATTCTTTGCACACCGTGTGCAGTTTGGTCCAACTTGAGAGATAGGATAGTTTTTTTACCCATGAGTGACCCACAATTTTTTTGCGAATTTAAGGATTTTTAATAGGACATGACAAAGGGTCATCCAAAAGGGCAGAACATCCTCTGCCTGGTAAGCTAGTCAATATATAAAAATCCCGTGTTGGTTCGTTCACGCTAATCTCCGAAACCGCTCAAGCGATTTTAATTAAATTTTGTAGATGTTTATTGCTTGCTCCAACTTGAAAGATATGATAGTTTTTATCAAGAAAAGTGACCGTCAATTTTTATTGAGTATTCAAATTTTTTTTATAGGACCACATTATTTTATAGGAAAAAAGGTTATCAGAAAGGGCAGAACAACGTCTGACTGGCCTAACTTTAATCATTATTATGTTTAAGTTACCACTGATTCCTCTATCGCTAACGCCCCAGGAGATGATGGGATGATAGCGGAGCTTCTGAAAGCGGGTTTAACACCGGTACTTAGTCCTTCATAAGCTCTTCAATTCCGTCCTCTATGGTGGCACTACTCCGGAGACGTGGAGCAAATGTGCGGTGTTTCTGTTCTTCAAGAAAGGTGACAACGTTCTCTTGAAGAACTACAGACCGATTTCCCTTCTGAACCGTGTCTACGTGGTATTTTCGAGAGTTATTACGAATCGTCTCGCACGCAGACCTGACGACTTCCAGCCTCCCGCACAAGCCGGTTTCCAAAAAGGCTTCAGTACCATAGGCCATATACATACCCTGCAGCATATTGTACAGAAGACCGAAGAGTACAATCTGTCACTTTGGCCGGCGTCTATGAATTATGAGAAAGCCTTTGATTACCGTATATATTTTCATATGCATTTAGTAAAAAGCTGTTATTTTGATATTAAAAACAGACACTTAAAAGTATAGATTATACTATATATTAATTAGAAAATAAAAGCCATCTTCTATTTTATGTTGATTGCAACATTCATATACATACGTGGTAGAGATATACTGCAGTTATATTAGTAGTATAGTTGTAGCACGAATGAGTCGGCTCGACCGGGGAAGGGCCACGCTCTCACAGAATACCAGCGTAAAATAGCAGCTAAATGCTGTTTTGTTTCGTATGGTGAGTTTAGAGAACCGGAGACCCTTTTTACTGAAAACGAGGCATTTTAATCTTAGTCCTCAAGGGTGACAACGCATCTGCATTTTGATTCGTAATTGAGGATAGATGTAAATGTCTATGGGCCACAGCAACCATCAGTTACACAGTGTGCTCGTTTGTCACCCTATTGTAATAAAGACAATAACTTCCAGATTTTAGAAAATTTTCAATTTTCTTAGCGGGAAGTTAAAAATATTGACATTCGAATAAATAAAATGGCAGCATTGTCAGGTTGGGCCAAATATCGAGACGCAAGGTAAAGATAATCTCGAATTTGGTTTACAAATATAATGAAATAAAAATAAAAAATATTTTTTCTAGCCATTTTGGCCGTCATGAGCTGTGATAAAATCTTTATAACACAAAGCGCAATTTGCTTTATAATTATTTTTTTGTCTGAGCTGACCAACGTATAATTTAGCGTCCATGCATCGGAAACACTGCATAATCGTTGAAGTGCGTTTTATTCCAATCAAATCAAAAATCAGAATTTGTTGAAAGATTAGCTAAAATTACAATACATATTTACGAGATTTTTATATATATTCGATTTATTTCAAAACCGATTTTTTATAGTATGTGGTAGTTCGTTATGGCATGGCATGGTTTAGCGTGGCACATCACTGTCGTAAATGAGCGGTACCCATCCATGAAGTACAACAATATATGTGTGAAAGTTTATATAAAAATACGAAACTTCATAGGCGTGAGATGTCATTCGCACCATGCTACAACGCAAATACTATAAAGGTCACAGCTCATTAGAGCCACCCGGCACCCGACTCTCGACCCTCACCGCCTCGTCGCCAGGCGTCCACTCGTAGTCGACAGGTGGACCACGGGTGGACACCGCGTTGCCACCAGTGAACCTCGCGTGGTCATCGAGTGGACCTCACATCGTCAACGAGTGGACCTCGCGCGATCAACGAGTGGCCCTTAAATCATACAATAAATTATACTTCCGAACTTCTTCTATAAGATTTTCTTTGTTCATTTTAAAAACAAACAACAATGCGTCCAACACATTCGCAAGAAAGACCACGATCCGGTGATGGTACGGAGTTGTAGTGAGCGCAGGCCCATACAAATCCATACGAAGAATACGAACCGCTCGAGGCGAGGCGGTGAGGGTCGGGTGCCGGGTGGCTCTAATGAGCTGTGATCTTAAGAGTGCAGAGAGAAAGTAACAGGGCAACTGACGCATTAACAAACTTAATCCTTCCGTTCGACACGGCAAGTAGTTATGGCTATCGCCGTCTCCCTAGGTATCCGTCTGGGACTCCGAGACATACATATTTAATTATTTTAGTATGTCAGAGTTAAAAATTTTTACATGTGATCCTTCTACTATAGCAACCGAGGTAGAACTATCGCGACATGATCGGTACTGTGAGCTATCTCCGGAGCTAAAAGTCTTAAGTTCTGTTAAAATATCATTTGTCATTATGTTGCTGTTACTAGGTGGCAGCGTGTGAGAAATCGTCATCGCATTTCGCTGCATAGGTTTCGAAGAGGCGTCTATGTGATAAGCCAAAAAAAAATCAAATTCAATTCAATGTAAAAATCCAGACCCGAGACGGGAAGCAGCGACAAAGGTGCAAAATGTCTGGTGTTACTATTGTCAATCCGTCTGCCAAACAAATCCTCACTACAACGGGAAATGCATGTCCGTCGATAGAATTTTACGGGTTGATGAAGAATTAAATAAGGCAATTACTTTAATAATTGCTTTATAGATACACATAAAAATAATCTCTTTTAAAACTTAACACACAAAAGAAAGAGCTTATTTTACGTAAGGCCGATTTTTCAATTCTCAGATAAAGTTTATTCATAGGTTAAAATATAACATAGACAAATAAAAAATTACATTTGTATGAATAAAATAGTTTAACGGTTTAACTTATATATTTAATCGGGGTTTTAATTTATTTTACGAATAACTTTTGATGATTGAATTATCGGCCTTTATTTATATTCAATATTTTGAAGCGATGGTTTACGCCTTTATAATGTTACTTGTTGTCTCATATGTTTGGAAGTTTGCTCTCCAAACGCACTTGAATGGCTGTACAGATTATATCTGATATAAACGAAGTTAGCGAAGACTGCCGCAAATATTTTATACGAGATAGAGCCACGCTGGCTAAAATATTCGTATATTACGGTCGTGAATAGGTCGGCTCGACCGACCGAAATAGGACCATGTAATACTAAGGGGTATATTGATTCGACTATTTTATTAATATAATATTAAAATAGAAAATTGATAATGAAATACACGTTGACTCACAATAAAAAGGATTAAATGCGAAGAATAAAAAGGATTTATGGCGTAAAATAGGTTTGTGGCATAGGATTCAAAAATAAATGGAATATTAAATATGTAGTATTTTCCTTTAGTGCCAACACTACAAAAACAATAAATTATGAATTGATATCAAATATGGGTCTATTTAATACACAATCTGTAAGGCTGTCGTATGTTAATTTAATTTCATACAAAAAAAGAGAAAATTAAATGTTTACTTCTCTATAATTCTACCCAACACCCAAGATATAAATTGCGACAATTATCTTTTATAAGCATTGAGTTATATGTACTAAGTACTAGAGAAGCTATTCCAAACAAAAATGTCCACTACTCTGTATCCGCACATGCGCGGGAGACAGGAGTCGCGCATGCGCAATTGATATAGTACGCACTAAAATTGCCATATATAATGCGTAAATAGAATAATTAGTATGTAATGTAATAATTTTATATTTAGATTGTATTGTTAATCGAGTAAATTTTTTTTAATTTTCGTTTATTTTGCATATTTGCTAATTTAATATAAAATTACTTAATATTATGCCATAATTAAATTTTAATAATACTATTTAACATTTTAAAAGGTAACTAAGTAAAATATAAAATATACATTTTTTATTAAAGATCATCATATAGCGGCAGTGCTGGGCGTGTGGGTATTAAAAGTGCGGTACATACCCGTAGCAGTAACACAAAGGTGACACTTTGTTTATATGGTGTGTAATGAATTAGTTATAAGAAAACATTGAGTTAATGTACTATGTACTAGAGAAACTATTCAAATAAAAAACGTTAGTAGAAAACTAAAAGGAAATGAATTTTTATGCGTATCATCTGTATATTTCAGCTCAAATACCTTAACAAGAGTATAAAATAAAATAAAATTAATTGGTATTTTATACAAGTACACATACTTTTAAAGAATTAAGAGTTTCATTAAACGGAAATGAGTAGCAAAAAGTAAAAGTTTTGTAATAAATAATATATCAGTATCAGGTAATAAATATTTTAAATGTATTTGATATAATTGTATTTAAATTACTAAACATCCTAGGCAAATTTTTGTTGTCCTTTGTATATAATTAAGTGACAAATCACTTATTCTGTTTTTTGTATACATCTTCTGTTAAATAGCACAGCCCTCCTATATCTTTTAGCTGAATCAATTTGTGATGCCATATTCGAACTGACGTAAACAAGCTAGAAACGCACTCTTCATATTTTAGCTCCTTATTCAATTTTCTTGATACATAGCCTGATTGATATACTTGGTTGCGAAAGTGAATATGCCGGGGAGACAACTTATTGGCAAAGTTAAGTCCTTGACTTTGTTGTAATCTGGCCAAATTAACGACAAGTTGCCATTTTATAAGTTGATCATCTTCATCATACAGTTTTTTTTTCCGTATAAGTTTTATAACATGGCAAGTGTCAATTAATACGTATACTTTGTCTAAAGTAGGGGGATGTAGAAAATATGTTTTAAGTTTATCGATATCAGCAAAGTCGCATACCAATTTATCAACGGCCTGAAAATTTATCGGACATCCATCGAAAGTGATACTGGCTAGAACTTCTACCTCAAAGCGTTTGTTCAAACAAATTCTTATTAAGGATGCCTTTGTATGAGCACTGATACCTGCCGCAAAAAAAATGCCCACAGGAATTCTCCAGTTTTCTGTAATAGACACAAGCATAAATACTAAGACTTGCGTTGCTACTTCTTCTTCTTGTACTTTTACAGGAGTCTCCAAAATTTAGAAATCCTACCTTTTTCTGCTTGAACAACTTTTGCTTCCTCAACGCCACTTCATCAAAAACAAGAGAGCAAACAATTGGTTAGGAAGTCGAGACAGATTTAAGTTTTAAGCTTTTGAAGACTCATCTGTAAATCCTGGTTTACGAGGGTGGGGAAAAGCATTTTGAAAAAAATGGCGGAAGTATTTATAAGCAGTTGGTGAGTAGTAATTGCAAGTGAGAGCAAATTTTCGTATGCTTGGTGGGTATTTAATTCTTTTTTGAGATTTTCTTATTTTATGTAATGTATTACAAAACATTTCTACTACTACAGATTTTTTCACCAACTCATTCTCTATTTGTTTATTTATACCAAATTTTTCTTTCAATTGTTTAACAGTCGCAGTTAAAGATTTCGTTTTCTTCCAAAGATGTTTGTTTTGCCGTTGTAATTTTATTTGATATTACTTTTTTTGCAGCTAAAACTTTCCTTAAATCTTTTTACAACTTTATTTTTCGGGGTGTATCAAAAATTGATTCAGAGTCAGAAATTCGCACTTTATCTAAAGACGTTGGAGAAGCCTGTGGATTTTTGACAGCATATTCTGAAGGATTACTAGAAGGAATAGCTGACTTCTTAAGAAAACGTGCGGAGCTGATAAAATAATATTTTGTAGGAAGCCACGTGTCTTCGCATCTATCCCTTTGAAGAATATTTATCTATTCTTCTCTTTTTGGATGACCAGAGTGAACAACCCTGAAATATATTAATATTTTATGTATATAAATATTTCAGATTCCACAATCAACTGAACCTTATTTAAATCTGAATACTAGCTCGCGCGTAATAATTGCTATCAAATGACAAAATGCTTTAAAATAATTTTTATATCTAGGTACGATTATAATGTGTTCCCAAGGTTTCACGTACTATTTTGATATACATTAAAAAAAACGTTTAAAATAAAATTTCCCACTTATCCCACTAAATATAAACTTACCGATGAAAACTGACAGTTGATGGTTGGCTGACATTTCTTAATGTATTTTTGCAGCATCGAAACACACACGTCGTCATGTTTTCTGAACTACGACAAATATGATTGTAGATGTTTTATACGAAAAAGAAAAAACTTAAAATAAATATTCACAATATAAACTATTTGTAATACAAACAAATTAAAACTCTTTCTAAAAACACCATGTCTGTGTCCAGTAACATATTTTACCTACATTCGGTTCTGTAATTGAACATCTGCATGTTTTAGTCTATGATTGTATATGGCGTGGTATTTAAATAAAGAAATGGTATTTCGATATTATTACCCATTTATTTACTTAAACAACAAATAATTTTACTTACTTGACTACTGAAGTATTATTTACGTCCAGGTTCAAACTTTGATTAGAATTTTCGTATTATTAGCATCGCTCAGCACTGCATGAATATAGAAGCCACAATAACAGGTGTACGGATTGCAGTACAGTTCAGTTGAACATAGTGAGAGTTCGGAATGCCATATCTAGTGCGTAGTACATATATATTGATGTTTATAAGTAAATAGAATATCTACCAAAATATATAAAATTCCATTAGCTTACAATACGAGCAAAACAATGAGTTTTAATATTCTTATGCTCACTAGATGTCGCTAGTTGAGACTCAGGTGAAATCATTTGGACGCAACTTTTTAATGATTTTTTTGAAAATGTGTGAACAGTATCATCGTCATTGAAAAGTTTCCTATTAAATTAAACTTTTTCGGTTTCTAGAGACTATATACAAAAAACAATGCTTCATTATTGTGTTCATAAAATTCTTTTTAGGGTTATCCATAGTTTGTTTAATCCATTTGTTATCTAGTTAATATAAAATGTACTAATAATATACTAATAACAAAACGAAAATTTAAACCTCACACTTTCCTAACAAATTAACTTCCCCGCTTCGGAAGCTGTTAAATTTTTCACCTCATACCAAAGTGCTGCCGCCCTGGTGGCAGTAACATAGATTCGCCTTGATTACCTGAAGAGCGTGACTCACTTAGAGGTCTCCGGCAGGCCGGCGCTGAGCTCGAGGAAGACGGAGAGGTAGTTGCCCCTGACGACGCCGTTGCCGTCCGGGTAGACCTTGAGGCGCCAGCACAGGCCGTGCACGTGCAGCGGCGCGGAGTACACCGGCGCCGCCGCGTGCTGCAGCTGTGTGAAGTTCGCCAGCGGGAACGTGCTGCTGTCGTAGCTCGGCACGATTTCACTGTCAAATGTCTTCAAACTCACCATATCATTTTTTAAACATAGAATAAGGTTAACAAACGAGCACACAATCCACACGATGATAAGTGGATGCTAAGGCCCATAGACATCTCCATCTATCTTGGATTAAGAATCAAAACGCAGATGCGTTGTCGCCCTAAGAAATGAATGCCTTGTTTCTAGTAAAAAGAGTCTCCCGGATCTCTAAACACACTGTACGAAAGACGGCAGCATTACTCTGCTATTTTACGCCGGTGTTCTGTAGGTGCATTTCCTGAACGACCCGACCCATATGCGCTACAAACATGATATAGCTGCAGCATGGCTCTACCACGTCAAAAATAATAGAAGTATAAAGGATTGTATAATAAACGGCACGGATTACGATCGCTGGTTTTTTCATGGCACTGAGCTATGCACGGGCTGTAAACGTTTTCAGTTATGCTTGGCAGTATGAGGTTAACCGCGAAAGCGGCTACACTAATCTCTCAGGTAATCGATTCATGTAGACGACTGGCCCATGCCGCAAAGAAGAAAACCGATCTGTTAGGCTCTCTCTTTGCGTCCAACTCGACTCTCGACGGCGGGAGGTACACACCGCCGACCATCCTGTGAGTGCTGCATGCCGGATGTGTCGTTTACAAAGCACTCTTCAACCTGGACGTCAGTAAGTCGAGTATGCTTGATGAAGTACCTCCCATTGTGCTGAAGACGTGTGCTCCGGAGTTGGCACCGGTTTTAACGCGTCTTTTCCGGTGCTCCTACTCCCAAGGCGTAGTCTCTAATTTTTGGAAGACAGCTTTGGTCCACCTGATACCTAAAAAAGGCGAACGTTCAACTACAGTCCTATCGCCATCACCTCCTTGTTCTCCAAAATAATGGATTCTATTGTAAACTGCCAGCTCATGAGGTACCTTGAGGATCACCAGTTGATCAGTGAGCGCCAATACGGTTTCCGTCGTGGTCGATCAGCTGGTCATCTTCTGGTCTACCTTACTCATAGATGAGCGGAGGCAATAGAGTCCAAGGGGCATTGGCCATTAGTTTGGACATAGCGAAGGCCTTCGATCGGGTTTGGCACAAAGCGCTTCTTTCGAAACTCCCTTCCTCTGGGCTTCCCGAGAAATTGTGCGATCGGATCACTAGTTTTCTTGCTAATCGGAGCATCAAGGTCGTAGTAGATGATGCATGCTCTGATTACAAGCCTATTAGCGCTGGAGTTCCACAAGGCTGCGTGCTATCACCAACGTTGTTTCTTCTGCATATCAAGCATATGTTGCAAACTGATGACATTAATTGCTATGCAGACAACAGCACTGGTGATGCCTTATACACCGACCGTGCCAATATTTCTCGGGAAATCGTCGCATTTACCGGGACAAACTTGTGTCTGAAGTCGAGCCTTTGCTTAACAAAGTCTCGGATTGGGGGCGACTAAATCTAGTCCAATTCAATCCCCAGAAAACACAAGTTTGCGCGTTAACCGCTAAAAAGAACCCCTTTGTCGTGTCCCCTGAGTTTCAAGGCACTCCCCTTGCTGCCTCAGCTAGCATCAGAATCCTCGGCGTCGACATATCGAATAGTGTGCAGTTTCATGGTCACTTGGAGGGGAAGGCCAAATTGGCATCTAAAAAGCTTGGCATGCTCAGCAGAGCGAGACAGTATTTCATGCCAACACATAGCTAGCAACATTACAATGCGCAAGTACGGGCTCATATGAAATACTGTTCTAATCTCTGGGCCGGGGCACTCCAGTGCCTACTCTTTCCTCTTGACCGCATCCAGCGCAGAGTGATTCGAATCGTCGCGTCGACGACCGAGTTCTTTCTGATCAGTTCGATCCACTGGCGGTGCGTAGGAATATTGCATCCCCTTGCATTTTCTATTCAATTCCAGACGACAAATTTCACGAACGCATATCGTGTCAAAATTCCCGATGCCACCCTCACCATCTGGATGATTGGCGGTCCACTAGTGTGCGTTTTACTAGGAGTTTTCTTCCACGTACAACTTCTCTGTGGAATTGTTTACTATCGGCGACTTTTCCAGACCGATACGACTTAGGGATCTTCAAGAAAAGAGCTTACTCCTTTCTAAAAGGCCGGCAACGCATCTGCGATTCCCCTGGTGTTGCGGTTGTTCATGGGCAGCGGTAGTCACTTACCATCAGGTGAGCCGCATGCTCGTTTGCCCCCTCTTCTATAAAAATAGACCTAAGTTCAGTACATGGACTTGTGAAGGGCTGATGATTAATATATGGTATTCTTCCTACACTCATAATTCGGATACCTGTCTCTACCCTTGCCATTTTACTAGAGAATATGTCAAAAATACTACACAGTCAATAAGAATATCCTCCCTTGAGTGTCATAAGAGACACACAATAGAACGGCATAACAAGTAGAAAGTATATAAAAACGGTGGTTCCCAACCCACTTGCCAAGCATGACGACGATGACAAATCCCCTTATGAGGTATGATAGGCTGCTATCACTTCATCATCTCAAGTTTGTATGCAAGACTTGTAACTACTTGTAATGACTCTCGAAAAAAGGACGTAAACATGGCTAAAAAAGACCATCGCACTTCTGCTTGAGAGTAGCACCTCCATAGAGGACGTAACTGAACAGCCTCTGAAGTCTTCAGTCCGGTTTTCCGGTTG
Organism: Parnassius apollo; assembly: GCA_907164705.1. Taxonomy (NCBI): domain Eukaryota; kingdom Metazoa; phylum Arthropoda; class Insecta; order Lepidoptera; family Papilionidae; genus Parnassius; species Parnassius apollo. The sequence continues at coordinate 10,121,509 of CAJQZP010001037.1, forward strand.
CAGAAGCTTTGCTGTAATTCCAGCCTCACCCAGAGTATTGTATTTTAAGGCTCCAAATCTTGCTCCAAAGCCATACTAATCTTGTTCACACGAATTTTCGTGGTATCGAATACATAGATACTGGAATAGTGTTGAATAAGACTTGTTCTTTGGTCATTACTCACACTTGTATGTGGTTGAGTTGTATATTGTCCAAAGATGATATATAGCTGTCCATATAACCTCTCAATCTCACTCAGAGGTCTCTCAGGAGTCCCAAAAATAACGCCTTCATGGTTGATCTTCAACTTCAACTTTGCAGCAGACAGATCACTGTCAGACTTGGGTGCCTTAATTCCACTCAACCCCTTCTTCAATACAACCTGTGGGGAATTTGCGTCAATCTCGTTGCACGCGCTTGGAGAACTTTAAGTTCTGTTGTCTCTATGTTGTCATATCTGCTGAAGACTGCAGCTTCATTTCCCGTCTAACAGTCATGAGTTTTTGGATTGTTATGCGACAGGTCTTGCAGAACTTAGTTCCGATCGCATGGACAGCTTCTACAAGATTGTCATTTATATTGTCCACTGTAAACGGAGGAAGAAACAGCGGCCCAGGTGTTGCCGAAATATCCGGAGGTCACTGCACTCTGGCATCACTCGATGAAGTTACTGTTGAACTTCTTCGGAGATTTCATGGTTTGAATATTCACATTATTACTGCCCCACACGCAAAATACGCGCTTAGAAGAGGAGTTGTGGAAAACAGCCCGTCGCAATCTAATCTAATTATCCACTGTATTGCCCTGGTCTGATATTCTAGGCACAGTGCTTAGTATTAAAGCACGAGGGGGCGGAGCATTGACTTCATTAGTTGGGACCTCTCTATCTTAATGTTAAGATCCAGTGTGCCTCTCACTAATTGGTGATCGCTGTTCTCTCAACCTCGCACGGGGACATCACTCAACATTTCTCGCTTGGTCGTCTTACTCTTTGCCGAAAACAATATTATTTTTTGCCGAATCGTCGAGGCTGAACCAAAACCACTTTTTATGTAGCCACTTCTGGAAGAAAGAGTTCATCATAAAGAGCCTCCTTCTACATATTACCACAAACTGTGTTTTCTAGAATAAATTGCTTTCGCTTGCTAGTTACAGCTGTAGTACAATCTAACAGTCAAGCGACTTAAAGTTCATCCTATTGTTATATTTTTCTATCATTGTTACCGATTGTAGAAAGTCAACTTTACTACGTCTCCTGATATTTTGGCGATCAAATTATACTTGCCTGTGGAAATCGGCCGGTACCGGAGCTGTGACAAAGCTTGCCATGGGTTTCTTGCGAACCTGATGAATCATCTTCGACAGCTCACCACTTTTAGTGATCAATTCAGACCTGCATCAAAAAATTTATTGGGGTGTCAACAAACTAAAGCTAAATAATAGAAATTTTGAACTATATAAGCTACCGCCGAAATTTTTTTTAAATATCCATAACACAAGGTTACTTAGCTACTTATGTCACAGCCTTAATTAGGAACTCGAAAATTACTAATCACCTTGTACTGGAATGTAGCTGGTGCTCAATCTCCTGCAGTAGATGTTCGAGTTGTTCAGTCTCTTGTGTGAGGCTGTTCTTTTGGCCCATCAGCGTCAGTAATTTTGCTTTTAACGCAGAGTCTAGTCGCGATATCATAAGTTCTACTGCGTTGCGAATTTCGCGCACGCGTTCATCTTTGGCAGCACGTACGGACTCTACGTTCCGTTCCTGGAAAAAGTAATAAATTTTACAAAAGCTCCTTACTTACATGGTAATCATGCTGCCCAAATTAAATGTTAAGTGGCCACTATAGCCCGTGGATTGTGAAAACCTACAGACTCCTCTGATGGATTACATCACAACTATTAAAATATTTGTAAGTGAAACATACATAAGGTTTATACTAAAATATAGTATACATATGTTTATATAATTTGATAAAAATTCATTGATGCGTAAATCTAATGCTACTCATGTGGTGGCAACACAATCTATGACACTATTTTATCCCATGGGTATGGTGAGCACCAAAGAGATCTAAAAGTTTCGAATAGATGGCAAAATAAACATCTAATTTAAATATCTAGACATCTAGTACTGAAATCACCATTGCTCTTGCCTCATGTAGCAGTTAAAGCAAATTTTTTCAATGGAAAAGGCCCATGTCCACCAGTTAACTTTTGCACTCTGATAAAAAAGAAAAAAGCTAGGAAAGAGGTTGTTCACCCATAAAATTTTAATCTTACCACATCTTGAACAAGACTGATAAGTTCCATCAATCTGCGCCTCAGCTGGGAGACCTCATCACGGATCTGCGTGACATGCTGCTCATACACTTCTTCGAGTGGCTTGAAGGTATGGCCCGAGTGAGTGCCGCCCCACAGCGCACATTGATGACAAATACAACGTCTACATGTCCAACAGTAAACCGTAAGCTTTTCTTGATGGGTTGGACATCTGAAAAATTAGTTTAATTACTCAGACAAAAAAATTGCTGTTAAAGAATAGTTCTCAACTTGTGGTTACTATTAATTTGAAGGACAATTATTTATTCATTTACTTAATTTAAAAAATAACTTGAATGTTGCAAATTATTTCCAATGATTTTAAAAATACATGTAAAAATAAAGATTTGAAAAAAATTTTTTTGCTTAGATATCTAAAACATAATCAACCAAATGTGTTGTTGATGTAAATAAATTATAAAATGTCTGCTAGATCTAAATTTGTATAGAGCATAGTAGTAATATGACGTCTCGGTAGTATAGTTGACATGATTTTAACAAAGGTGTTAAAATCATGTGTTGTAGGGGTCACCTAGGTGTAATTCTTGCATGGAAATAATATTTATATCGCTTACTGACAATTGCTTCAGGTCTATATGTTAGTCGATGTGTATTGTCATAAACTACATCTTAAGAAAGATTACAAAAAGAAAAGTTAGGACATTTGAAAAATGTATGTAATTTAGGTTTCAAATTCATATATAAACAGAACTTTGTACTTAATTTATACATACTACATACAATTTATATTTAACTATTATCCACTCACCATTTTGTCTACCAGCGTTTGTAACATTCACACGCACAATTTTGATTCTATACTTCATATTATGGTCATTAAAGCCAATTATTAAAAATTTTAAGCCTTTTTTTTTTCAATCGTATTTTTCATATTATACTCTTTGCTTATTAAAATATTATAAAATCTGTTTTGTTTCTGACTTTGTTTCAAAATGAATCTTTAAGTGGTTATGATGTAGTATTTCCATGTAATATAACATAAAATGACAGAGAGTTACAGATAGAAATAGGCCGTGGTAGCTCAGATGGTTAGCACTTGCTGTAAATGCTAAGCCAGTGCAACACAGCTGTCTTACATAACAAAGTTAAAAAAATAAAGCTGTGATGTGTCACTTAATATTGTTTATTACACATTATTAGTTAAAGCATCTTGAATAATAATATCTCCTTATAAAAACTAATAGAATTTGAAATATTGTTTACAAACAACAACAAATAAGCATACCATTAGTCATAATATAATAGGTAACAACTGCATGATTTACTGCTCACTGAGTATAGTTGACGCCACGAGTCGTGAGCACAGATTAACTATGGTGGGGGCTGATCCAGCGTAGGTACACTGTCGGCCAAAATTATTTGGTACCTTTGTTAATTCAATTCGTAGTTGAATGTTTTCACTGTCTTTTTTTCGAAATTCTGAGTCGTTAACTCCTTTAACTATACGTCGTTAAGTAGCTACGTAGACATTTGTCGCCTCAGCAGTCTGTTTATAAATGTCTATCACGTTTTTCGTAATACCTAATTTTTTCATGTAACAAAACACTGAATAGACCATTTGTCGGGATTGTCTATTTTACACAGAATTCTTTCTTCTCTGCATATTTAGACTAAAATCTGAACGCTCAAATGACAAAAAAATAACAACAATAAATATCAAAAACAGTTGAAAACAAGAAATGCACAAACAATAATTAACAAAGAGGTAACACTACAATTAACAAAATAAACTAATTAAAAAGTTGTCACTAAAATTGCTCCGAAGTGTACGGTAGTCGAATGATACATGCAAACCCAATAGGCGACGAGAATCAGCTGACAAACCAATCACGTTGAGTGTCAGCATTGTCAACGTCATATCGAACAATAAAACTGTGCTCACGACTTGTGCCGGCAATTATACCTAGCTAGAAAATAATCCCAAGTACAAATTCCAATCTAAACTGACATTTATGCACAAACACAAATGGTTGGTTATTGTTACGAGACCTGGTAATTCTTTGTTCACATTGATTTCAGTAAATTGATGTCGACTGGTTTATTTGTAGTTGATCATCAATTGATGAAATAATTGGTCAAACTCTTATTTGTTTTAATATGCATGCTGATGATGAGGTGGGTTGTCGCCATGTTTTTTTTATGAAACTAAAGTGATGAGATGGTAAGTAGCTTTTGAAGCTCATGAATACCTGCAAATAAAGGCTACAGATGCATTATCACCTCTGATGACTAACATGGAATGTCTTACAGCCTGTAATAAAACTGGATCGATACCGTTTAGTCTGTGACACATGCACTCCTATTTGGCAACAGAAATAACTTTTACTTATGTAGTCACATGTATATTACTGCCTTTATCAGCTGTTTTACTGGTAATGTACTGTAAAACAGCTCATAAAGCTCTTGAAGGAACCTTTTTCAAATAAAAACATAGTTCACCAAGGTCATCAATTCAAATCAAAACATGGTATTATTAAAAGTATAATGTTAGAAGCTAATTAAAGCAGACCAATATACCAACTGGCACTGTACCTTAAAAATATTGTGAATTGACTTTCAATAATTAGGTCACTTTAATCCCAAGATAATTTTATTTCCATAACAAACAAATTTAAACACTCAATGCTAATGCTATTCAGTAATAAGCAGGCATACAGGCAGTCCCTAAGATTTAATCAATATATTGTACAGTAAAATCTCCTTATTAGCTCGTCCTTCATTTGCATTTTCACTATTTGCGGAATAAAAGAATGCCCACTTCCTATATTTGTGGCTAAAGATTTCTTTATTTGGGGATCTAATCAGTACATACATATTAATACAAAGGATTCCAATAGGTATCCAAGGGAATAACCTTTGTAAAGGCATCTTCAAATGGACTAATAAAAAAGTAATATAGCCCTTAATACGACTAAGCCTAAAGCATGTTATTAAATTATATCGCTGCTGTATTGGTTCCGCCTTTGACATAAGCCGCCTTTGCTGCAGCCAGTGTTTTTGAGAATGTAAACAAAGAGAATGAAAGCATCATTATTACTCAATGCTAAAGTATAATATATATATTTATAATATTTATTTAAAATATTTGGTAAGAGCGGCTTTGCATGTTTTATTGTTTCATCTTTCCATTTGTTACAAAAATTGTGAACAAGCAGGTCTCTACCACTGTCTTCTTAATTTATAATGTTAACAAAAAAAATGAAAACGTAGTTTCATCAAGCACTAGAAATGTGATATTTAATTTGAAAGATTTGTTTATAAAAATTCGTCCATCTATGGAATTAAGTCTATCGAATCTTTAAGAGGCAAATTGCTAATGCCACTGCTGCATATCAGTCTGAATTGCAGGAGTTTTTAAAAACTGCCTAACAAGAAAAAATTACAAAATTCTTTAAACCATTGCCTAAAAATGAATATAATAATTAATTAATCAATATGATCAAAAACTTCAATTAAATTGATATTTAATATTTTTGCTTTTTATTTTAGTTACCTAAGAACGTATCCCCTATAATCCCATATAAACTACCATTCCATATTCACAGTTTCTGTATTCGTGGAATATTTACAGAACATATACCCCGCGAATAAAGAGCTTTTACTGTATAATGATTTTTATATTCATGAAAATACTACACACTGAATAAAACTTTTACAAATTTTAGTTGTTTAATTATAATTTTTTTGAATATAATTAATTGCATAGATTTTATATAATTATAATTTTAGCTTATTTAATTCCCAATGTTTCAAAGCACTTTACAGCACCCATGGTCATAGTGGGGACTAAAGTAATTGACCGTCACAGTGACTGAGTGAAACCAAACACAGTCAAGCATGTGTCTGCTCTACTACCATGTCAGAAGAGTCACAGACAAGATTGGCTACATCTTAAAGCGGGCTTCAACAAGCTGTCGAAGAAGATTAGTCAGTTCTTACCAACCATCAAGGTTAATATCCGTCTGCAATTCTATTATTCTATTACATAGGACAAACTAAAAGATCAATAAAAACCAGTTTAAATAACACCATAGCTGATGTGAAGAATACAACACTAAGGGAAATCTGCAGTCTCTGTGAACACGTACAGGATTGCCTCTGTCACTACATCAAATTTGATAGACCACAAATCCTCACTAAAGAACAACGATTCCTTTCAAGGATTATTCCAGAGGCTATTGAAATCCAAAAACAATCTAATTTCAATAGAGAAGATGGCTGGGTGCTACTATTTGCCTTTGATCCCATAATTAATAAAATTAAATCCAAACTCAAGCATACAACTGCAAGACTTCAAGATACTGTAAACTTTTTCTGTGTAGATCAGACCAAAATTAATAATTAAAAGTTGAAGATAGCCTTCATTAACTATGAGATCAGGATGTGCTGTAACATAACCAAAACATCGGTAATAAAAAAAAAGTTAAATGTAAACACAATAAAAATCTGTAAAATTTATTTTGTTTAATATGTAGTATTCACAAAAATATAAGAAATCATTATTTAACTTTTTTACTTAAAGCAGGCTTTCATAAAAACATACTAAAAGCCGCTGAAGAAGATTAGTCAGTTCTTACCATCCACCAGTGTAATATTCCTCTACAAGATACAGTAGTATATAAGCTTGATTGTAAATATAGTCTTTTCTACATAGGACACTCAAAAGGATCCAAAACAGGTGTTAACGAAAATATAAGCTGATGTGACTGCACTGACTGAAATTTATTTTACTGAATATGTTGTATGTCAGTGATTGTTTGGGTAAGGTTTACAATTCGGTCGCCTGAATTTGGGGGTGGGGGGTGGCGTGGGGGGAGGGGGGAGGAGTTGTAGAGTCACCCCCTACTTCCACTTTCTGCCGGACGTGCTTAGTTTTTTTTTTATTAATTTTTAAATATCACATTTTGAGGTTATGTTTCGTAATTTTTATGACAATTTTAACCTGATTTATGGGGAGAGAGAGTTGGGGGACGGAAGCCCCACGCCACTTAACGTGGTGCAGTCGATGGAAGTCCGGTCGACGGAGCCCTCGCCGCGGGGCTCCTACTTCTGAGTGGTTTACAAAAGAATAACATCATCTCATCCGTCATCCTCTTCTAACCTAACCTGTCCGAGTCGGGGTGCTCCACGTCCCAGGCTCGCTTCGCTTCGCTATTGCACTCGATATAACACCAAATTATTAACTTTCATAACTACTTTTATTTATAAACATAATTTATGGCTGCCACTATTTGTAAGAAAAGATCTTTGCAATATTTAGCAGTATTCCGCCGCTACAAATATTTCACTTTTCAACAAAATTCTGAAACTCGGAAGCAACGCCATGAGGAAAAGTTGTCAACAAAATGGTCAACATAGCCATAGCGATTTAATTTTACATATTTTTAAATCGATTCAAATCAAAATTGGATGAATCGATTCACAAAAAATCGAAATCTTAAAGATCGATTTCGCAAAAATCGATCTTTTTTTGATTTGCATTAAAAGTTTATATTTACGATATTAAAAGTAAAATAAAGTTCAGATAACATTGAATAATTAAATTAAAAACTGTCATTCTTTACGAGTTGGGGTACATTCAATTAATTGTAAATAATTTTACGAGTCCTAATAAAACAGAAAAAGATTCAATCTCGATTCTCTAGGGTGAAATATCGATTCACTAGATCGATTCAGTACTATATATCGATATGACATTGACAGATGAAACATCTAAAACGTAATTAAATTAGTCATTTACCAATATTTTTAAAAAATAATTAAGAATACTTCGACGCTGCTCCGACAGAAAAAATCGAGTGGGGGTGCTTCAGATAAACCCCCTTGACTCCCCCACATTGACAGAATCTTCAAATTCAGGCGACCGAATTGTAAACCCAACCTGATTGTTTATTCAATATGCTGTATGTGGCAATAATTATTTAAAAAAAGACAATGAACTTCTCATTAGCCACTGCCAGTATCAGTGGCAGAGGCAATACCAACAAAAACTTACCTGTCCCTGAAACTTTCTCTTTGGCTGGCTGAATTGGTTTGCTGCATTGTCTCGATTTGCTGGGTAACTTCTTCTACCCAACGGCAATTTACTAACTCGTGCAAATGCAGGGCAGCACGGCAGTGCGGGCACTGTGACCGCTGTTCTGTCAGCCAGCGCCGAACACAGGCGTAGCAGCAGAGCTTTGAGCAATGAGGGCATAGGTGCGCATCCACCAGTTTCTCCATACAAATGAAGCATCGGAACACTTCCGCCAACGTCTACAACACCGAAATTTATGTTTTCACACATCACTTAGGTCAAGTTTAACTGTCGAATTTAAGTAGGACAAATCGATTTACCTCGACGATCTGCTCCTCGCCATTTCCATTCCCCTTATCCCCCCTCGTAGCCATCCTCAGAACTAGATGATTTTATTACGGGGAAAACATTTATTTACCACAATTTAATCATTTTTACATAGTTCGAAAGAAGCAATATGACATATTTCACAAAACAGTGTCAACCACAACAAAAGAGATTTCCCACCACTTTACCGACTGCTTCCGTATTCGATTAGCAAAATAAAAACAAAAAAGAAAAAAGTAGTGTTGCTATAGTTATCAATGTTGCCAACATTTAATTTTCGCTCCCGCTTTATAGAATGCTACAATCCCGTCAAAACCCGTTAAGTAGGGATTTTTGATTTATTACTTTTCATATATGTTTTACTTACAACACACATACAATATTTAAAAGACACTACGAATTCTCCTTGAGTTGTTTCTTTTTGCACAATCCAATCCTTGCATAGAATATCTTGAAGTCACTCGTTACGGAAGTGTTATATATAAATAAAATTTCCAGCAGTTTTTCCCATTTTTAATAAAAACAATTGCGAGTATTCAACAAAAACTTTTATTACAGATCAAACATCATCCGTATCACAAACAAAACAATGATAGGAGAGATAATAATAACAAAAGTAGATTAGACGTAGTACATATTGTGATCTCATAGACAAGGATATGCGACTCAAACAGTAAAGAGATAGAAAGAAATAAATAGAGTAGTTGATAGTTTTCTATATATTCAACAGTAGCGCATCATTTTGGCCGACCAACGGCAAAACAGTTTCCGGGCTGTATTTAAAATAATTACGTTAAATGAAAATTTACTCTCAACTTTTTAAAAATAAGAATGTATAGCACATTTTTTCGTATTTTTAAACTAAAAAAAAATGAATAAAATTATAATTAAATTTTTGCCATTTCCAAATTATTTTTATTTCGAAAACAAATCTAAAAAAACATATATTTTTGTTGTCCCTTTAAAAAATCTGTTAGCCGTTAAACACAATTTTTTCCCTTTGCTAACCTCGCTGTCCCGTCAAATCTAATCGGAAATCCGTCAAGTTGGCAACACTAAAAGTTATTAATTATGGTTCATAAAATATGGCTTGATCTCTGCGACAGCTGTCAGTAAAAATCACGCCTATGAAGTCATGAATTTCTTAGTAGTACAAACAGTACCTGTCAATGTCATACTTTATGGGCATGGACTAATTAGGTCGGCATGCCCATAAAGTATGACATACTTATATATACTATGCCTATTATTTTTTTTACATGGGGAAATGCCTACGCATACCCGCCTCGCGGGGGCAAGGACGGGTTATGTCGGACTCGCACCGACTAAAACCCCATGGTATTCCACCTTCGTCGCATATTGGCAGGGCTACGGGAACGCTTTCGCACACATCCGCGGCCCCACCAGCGACTGCCGCCCCATGGCAGCACCTCATCGGGAGAGGAATATTCCTCCCCGTTCTCCTTCCCAAGTAAGGCGCACCAGAACACATGGCACGCCTTCCTCCACGGCCTCCAATTACATCTGCGCAACAGACGCCCCCGCGTCCGATGCGCGAAGGCCATGGGGCCAGGAAAAACGAGCACTTAGAAGTACTAGCCTTCCCGACCCCAGCGACGGATCTGGTCTATGGCTCCGCCGCCAACCAAGATTCGGCTGCGGAGGATAGGGAGAGCGGCGCCTCGCAATACCGACAATCCTCTCCCCCCGCAGCCCCATCACCACCGCATCAACGGTGCGGACCCGTTTGAGTCGCGGAGGATAGGGCGAGTGGCGTATCGCCATACCAACACTCCTCTTCCTCCGCGAATCCACCTCGGCTGCAGCGGTAGGTGGGGAGGACACGACTCTCACCGCAGTCCACCAACACACATCCGAAGTGGGCTTCCCAAGCCCACTCGGAGTGGCCACCTCGGGCCGGCCATCCACCTCGGACCAGCTATATGGGAAAGAAAGAAAGAAAGAAAGAAACATTTATTTGCACAGAATACAGGTGGTACCAGATTTAACAGTGGTGCATAGTTCAAGCTATATTCTGCCTTTAATAGGCATGCAAATATTTATAATTACATAAAACAATTAAAATACTATTATGTTACTTACAAAAATGTCAAGTTATGTTATTATTTATCATAAATTATATAGAAAATGTTATTATTATTATATATTATTATTATTATATTATATTTTTTATTATATTACATTTTATTTAAAATTACAAATAATCATATACATTAGTTTTATGTTGCATGAACTCTTGTATCGTATAAAAACACTTATCCACTAGCCATTTTCTTAACTTACTTTTAAAATATTTTATTGGAAGTTCCCGTAGACTCCTAGGCAGTTTATTAAAAACTGATATGCACATATGATATACATTCAGTTTATTTAAGGTTGTTCTACAAAATGGAATCATTATTTTAGTTGGATCTCTTGGTCTGTATTTACTAAAATGATCCCCCTTGAATTTAAAAAAATCCTTATACTTCCTTACAAAGACTGATACCTCAAGAACATACATGCAGGTTAATGTCAGTAAATTAAGTTTTTTAAATAAAGGTTTACAGGAGTCAAGTGGACTTGCTCCACAAATAGCTCTTAAACATTTCTTTTGTGCAATGAATGCTTGACCAACATCAGTAGAATTCCCCCATATTATTAACCCATATCTAAGGATTGATTCTACATAGCCTTTATACGCTATACCTGCAGTCTTTTCATCTGATACGGTCCGAAGCTTTCTAAGGGCATAGGAAAATCTATTTAGTTTGAGACAAGTATCATTTACATGTTGTTTCCAATTACAAAATCTGTCCAAAGTTATACCCAGAAATTTTATGCTGTCAGCTTCTTCTATACTATCATTTTCTATTTTTATGTTAATATTATTATCAGGGCGTTTACTTTTATTCGTACAAAATTTTATGAATTTTGTTTTTGACAAATTTACATTTAATTTGTTTGCTTTTAGCCATCTTAATACAGATTGTACTTCTTTACTTATTTTAATTTCGTGAGATGTATCTTGATCCTTATATGGCACTATTATAGATATGTCGTCTGCGAATAGAACACTTTGACAGTTTATTGTATCTGGTAGGTCATTAATGTACAGTAAGAATAATAAGGGGCCTAGTACGCTCCCTTGTGGAACTCCATGTTTATTGACCCTGGATGGAGATCTGTAACACTGCATTCATGTCTGTCATTTAAAGTAGTGATTTCAACATATTGTTTACGATTGATTAGAAAACTTTTTATCCAGTCTAAAGCTACACCTCTAATGCCATATTTTTCGCATTTGGTGAGCAAAATCCCATGGTCTACAAAATCAAAAGCTTTACTCATATCAAAGAATATGGCTACCACCGGAATTTTCTCATCAATGTATCCAGTTATATTTTTTACAAGAGAGAATGCTGCTAAAGAAGTTGATTTATTGTGTTAAAAACCATTCTGTTCTTTTTTAATAATATTATGTTTATTAAGGAATTTAATTAACCTGTTGTAAAAAACCCTTTCAAAAATTTTTGATATAATAGGTACAAGCGTAATAGGACGATAGTTATTAGGTTCTTTTCTATCACCTTTCTTGTACAATGGTTTAATAATAGAGTGTTTTAATTTATCTGGAAATATTCCTTGGATCAAGGAATTTGTGATTATATGGTTAAGAATGGGGGCAATGACACGAGCACTTGCTTTAATTATTTCTGTAGATATAGAGTCATACCCCACAGCTTTGGTATTATTTAATGATTTAATTATATTTATGATTTCAAGCTCTGAAGTAGGTATCAAGAATATTGATTTATCATTAACATTTATTGATATTTTTTGATATTATTCGTTTGGCGCATGTAAATTATTTCCATTACTAATATTAATAAAAAAGTCATTAAAAAACGTTGCTATTTGGGTAGGATTATGAATAATATTTCCGTCGTTTTGTATTGATTTCACACTGTTAATCGAGTTGATACTATTATTTTTATCTTTCATTATGTTCCAAGTGGCTTTTCCTTTATTTTTTGCCCGCTTAAGATGTTTTCTGTTAATATTTTTTTTTTGACCATATTATGCATTTCTTTAATATTTTTCCATAAATATTATATTTTTCCAATGTATCTTGTTTCTTAAATTTATAATATGAAAACCTTAACTGTCTTTTAATGGCACTGGCTTTTCTCAGGCCTTTAGTGATCCATGCAGGAGATCGACTGTTTGTAGTTATTTTAGATTTATGGTAGGGAAAACATAATTCATAATACAATGTAAGTTCTTGATGAAAAATACTAAATGATTTAATTACGTCTGATTCCGCGTAGACTTCATGCCATGATAATTATGATATATAATATAGAAATTTTTCTATATTTTCATCACTAAAATCTCTTTTCTTAACGTACCAATATTGTGACATTTTTTCACACTTTCCTGGAAATTCTAACACTTGCGCGGTATCGTGATCAGATAGATAGAGCCGGTGTACTGTACCATATGCCTCTTCGTGATTACTTGCTATGAGATCTATACAGCTATTTTGTCGTGTTGGCTCATTTATATGTAAAGTTAAATTAAAATTTGAGAGGATATTTTTTAAGGTAATTGTACTTTTATTATTTAACAGTATATTAATGTTTAAATCACCTGTTAATATGAGTTTTTTATTTATAATTTTGAATCTTAATTTATGTAACAGTATTTCCAATTTATTAAAAAATGAATTAATGTTAGATGTAGGTGTTCTGTATAAACATATTACTACTGTATTTAAACTGGTGATTTCTATACCGCAACATTCAAATATATTATCACATGAGCATTCTTTACATATTTCTATTGGCTTGCAATCAATTCCGCAATATGTTAGAATGCACGTACCACCACGCTTTTGTGTTTTCCTAGAATAGTAACTGCCCATGGTATATCCCTTAAAAGTAATATGTGACTCATCCCCTCTTTTTATAAAAGTTTCACTAAACCATAAAATTTGTATTGGATAGTTATTTTTGGAAAGTTCAATTAGACATAGTTCAATGGTGTCAATTTTGTTTAAAATACCTGCTATGTTTTGATGGAGTAATCTTATTTTATTTTTTTTATCTGCTTTTAATTTTAATTCCCGTGGCTTACTCATAAAAAATTCTTATTGTTAAATATTTTAGATGAAGTAGTTGAATTACGTTTAATGATAGGAAAATAATATGGGATGGTCCCTTTTACTCTGCACATACCCGAAGGGGAACTTTTTGGTAAGCTATGTTTAATAATAGAAAGATAATAGGGTTTTACTTTATTTGTACCTGAAGGAATATATTTAGTATTATAGTCTTTGGTATCTATGGTTAGATTGATTAACCTGCATATATGACCCTGTAAGTAGTGGTAGTTATAATAATGTTCATTTAAATGAGATATATCCAAGAAATGGCAATTATGGTAAGTTTGACATGTAAATTTTAGATGTGTATTTAATTTTTTTTCATTCAGGTATCTATTTCTATTAACACTAAGTATTATTACATTACATTTGGTCAACAATTCTAAACTATTCTTTAAGTGAAAATGGATTTGGTTTGGGTCTGCATCATTTTCACCAATACATAATATTACCCAATCTTTTTCTGATATGTCCAAATTACGGCATGGTTTCAATGACTCATTACATTTAGCAAACGGTTTTATAAAGGAATATATTTTGTATTTTTCGTATTCATTTGTATCCCTCGAAATTGTTAGTTTTTTACAAAGACCCAAGCACTGCTGTTCTCCAATAATGAATATTCTTCGGTTGGTTTGTACATTAATATTTACCAAGTTTTTAGTGCCATCCTGTGGTTGATTGTGGCTGGAGTTATACATTGACATTTCTTGTATGTCAACGCCACATCCTGATACATTTTGAGTTTCTGGAACCACTTCAGACGCTGATATATTATTTCGTTGTTGTATGCGTATGTTACTGGTGTCGCCATCTGTTGGTGTTATGTCATCATCTGTTTTTAGTCTAAGATCTCCAATACTCATGCTCAAATTGTTTTCTTGTAGATTTTTTTGTATTTTTTTCGTTATTAGAGAATAAGTGATTTTTTGAACTTTTGGCGAACCCTTACAGATTTGTTTTAACTGCAGAATTTTCCTTTCATGCTCATTAATTTGCTGTTTAAGATTGCTGTTTTCCGAGTTTAAATTATCTATTTCAGCATGCGCTATTTGTAGTTGCTCCTGTAATTGTAATATTTGCTCTTTGTAGCACTCACAATCCTCGTTATATAACTGTGCAGTGGATAAATCTGGTAAGCTTCTAGCCAGATAATCCGAGTTGGTCGATATAAATGACATGTTTAGTGATTCATTTAATTTTTTGGTCTTTTGAGAACGAAAGGTAACATTCTGGTTCTCCATTTCAGTCTTTACAAGTCTTTATTATCTTTCTGTATAGTAATGTTATTCAATGCCCTCTTTCGGCTAATTTAAGTACTATATTAGTATTACAATATCGATCAACTGTACTAGTTTAGCAATTCGTCGATAGATGTCGTACAATATTTTTCCTATAAGAATGAGTTGAGCGGTTTTTGAATTTTGTAACGATTTATATTTTCCACACACTTTTCAAAAGATTTTTTATGTTTTTACGCACTGGACATAGCTTTTAACTTACATAGCTTTTAAGCACTTTTATAGTTAAACACCCTTTAATATTCTTATCTCGATTTGATGTTCAAGGCACTTTATCACTTATTGTTTATTGTTCTTTTAGCTGTTATTATTATATTATTTTTGTTTGGATTACACTTTCACTTGTAATTTACATTTCACTTTAACTAATTAAACTAAATATATGGCTGATAATTTACTTTAACTATTTTTATTTAGATAAAATTTATAGAGGGCTTTAATTAACTTGTTCACTCACGCCGGTTCCTCTTTGTTTCGCCGTGGGTGACCAAGCCACGGCTTCTAAGCCCCCCCCCGCCGCGACAAGGCGGGAACCCGTTCGGGGGGGGATATATACTATGCCTGCCATCAAAAAGTCCCTAGTTATAAGTGAATTTAGTAACAGAAAAAGTCTCCAAATGTCGCTAAATATAATGTTTATATATATATATATATATATATATATATATATATATATATATATAACACGAACCATCTTGATACTTTTAGAACTAAAAGAATAAAATAAGGTCGGTGCTGACATAGCTATAGCTAGGGATATATATATATATATATATATATATATATATATATATATATATATATATATATATATACTAGAATTCTAAAATAACTAAAATTCTAACTTGACGTGTGAAATTTTCGCATACATTTCAGTATGAACAAAATGTTTTTGCATCGTCGGTCATCACCGGTTTTAACCATTTAAATTCGTCTTCCCATTCCTTTCGGAATTTTTGACTGCAGGTTTTTTTCTGCAGCGGTACATTCATTTTATAATCTTGATTAATAATAAATGTAATTAAATAACAAACAATCACTTTTAAATGGAAACAGATAAAATTAGATACACGGGAGAAAATTAAAAACACTGAACGTACTTACATAAGTATTGCGCGCAACAAGACTAATGTGACAAGAATGAATATAACTATCGAGGAAGTCCCGATCAAAGCAAATAAAACAGATAAAATGTAAAAAAATATGGAGTGAAAACAACGTGGTAGGTGTAATCCGACCAAATTAGGACTTATTCTCATTTTAAATAAAACTTTTAATAATAATTCTCTATTGTCATAAAATAAGTTAATAATATTATACTTTAAATAATACTATTTAAAATAAGTACTGTGTAAAATGATTAGGTATAGCTACTTTTTAATATTTTTTTAATACCTATTTTATTTTTTTAGTTGCTTTAGGATTTATAAGGCGTTTCATTTTTATTTTAAAATTATTTCTTATGTATGTTACGTCGTTATTAATTTTAATTTTGAAAGCAAGAGATTTTGATGTAGTACATGTTATGTGATTTATTTGTAACAGGATTACCTCTTACAAATAAATAACATAACATTTTTTCATTAGGTATATTGTTGTGATTTTTTATATGTGTTTGTAAAAGCGACATCCAATGAACTTTTGTTTCGGTTCCTTTACATTTTATAATTTCGTTAGTGGATAGAGTATATTCCTTACGCCTAAAGTTGTCAGATGGTACCAAAAATTGAAGTATGTACAGATTGTGCAAAGGTCGCTAAAAGCCGCCAGAATATTTTTGCCGCTAAACATTGAATTAAACTCCCTAAACTAACAAAAAAGTCGTTAGATCTAACGACAAAATCGCTAAAGTGTCAACACTAAGTGTCCGTAGAAAACCGTTAAATAAGGGTGGCGCCACTGTAGCTACGAGGTAAATTTTTAAGAACGCGCGGAAAAATATTAGTGGGATAGACGACTTTTTCGAGGTTATATTTAATAAATAAAATTATTTTAGATTTAAAAGCTACTAAACAGTTTAGCAGCATAATTCGCACCGTTGACAACTGCTAAGTTCATTTCATATAGCTGTTTCCTGTAGCTACTCCAGCGCTGTTGTAGAAAGTTTTTAAACCGTTATATATTGCTTACAGATGGACACTTTTTCAACAATTCTATGAGAGATTGTTCTCCTTACTTCTACACTCCATAGTTGTGTCTTATAACACACAACAGATAATACATTTCATTATATATTTTTAATCTTACAGCACATTTGAGCACATTAGAATAATCAACCGTTGACTATTTTATTATCATGGAGGTTAGAGAACAGGAGAACGATCGCTGTAGAAAAAATGTCTGAGAAATATGGCCAAAAGAAGTGAAGCACTGCGATCGCTAAGTTGTCTCAATATAAGCGGGTTGTTATGCGCTAGTTTGAAATTATTATAATATCATTCAAAGAAAAAAAGAAAATAACGAAATCATTATTACTTATTATTATTTATTAATAAATAAATTATAAATTATGTTTTTTATAATTTCAATTATTATAAATATTATAAATTATTAATTATTATTATTTGGGGTATCTATATAGTTTTCTCATCTGGTTGGGTTCTATAAATATAAAATTATAAATGAAAATGAAAAGACATACATAAAAGTTAATAAAATAAAATAAATATGTCGGAAAATACAACAGGATAAGCCAATTCTGTGGGAAGTAACAGGATAGCGTTAATTGTTAAAAATGGTAAAAGTGTGAGAGCTGATGTTCAACTTGCTCACTTGCTTGCGCAATTTGACATTATTAATAATAGGACAGCGTAACGTACGTACATTCAGCATAAAGTAATTACAGTTTGACCATACCGCAGTATGTCCCCATCACAATTACACAACAGTGCAATGTGAAGGACACAATTACATGATAACACCAAATTATTCAAACCAACAGCAACCTTACCCATCTCAACGTAACACAGCACAGCCTCTCAGCAACACCATCCTCCTTCCCTGCCAAGAAGGATAGCCACAATGGACAGAACAACGACTATCTTAGCACGCGTAGAATGACTTTACTCGTGAAACCATTCAAGCGGAATCTCTCGCGCTCTGCCCCTACACTGAACTTTATACTGCACAAACGAGTAGGAGGGTTTCTCGATATACTCTCAATTTCAACTAGTTACTAGATACAACCGGCTTTTATAGATGCGCCTACACGGCCAACCCTGACATACGACTGTCCTCGGGCGTGTATCCTCCTGAATTCCTGTAACAAACACTTTTTATCTCCAATTTATCCGCTCGTCTATCCTGACACGAATAGGCACACAGTTCATCATACCTTTGGACATTTACACACACAAATGCAAGGACAATTACGCTTTACCTCGTGAAAACTAACACTAGCTAAGATGTCCTTCTGATCAGCCATCATTTCCCATGACACCTAACTCCGAGAGTGCTCCGAGAGTGACAACATGGACTGGACAACTGGATCTTCCTACTAAACACACACAGATATACAGTTCTGTAAAGCTTGTACGGTATTATAGGCGTCGATCGGGATATTATCGCAGGGTGGGGTTCTTTCACCATTCCTGTGGAATATGGTCATTAATGAACTCATCAGCAACTCATCATTTTTACACAGTCGGTTATGCAGATAATCTGACAATACTGGTCTCTGGAAAGACAGCAAGCATTGTGTGCGACCTAACCCAAGCGGCTCTCCGTATTGTGGAGAGATGGCGCGGGGAATATGACCTAACCATTTATCCAAACAAAACGATTCTGTAATGAAGCCACCACTATACGTAAGCTTCAGCGTTACCAGAAATTGGCTTGTATGACTGCCACGGGCTGCATAAGAACTACACCAACAGCAGCTTTAGAGGCTATACTGGAGCTAATACCACTTCATCTACATATACAACAAGAAGCAACTTTAGCTGCCATTGGACTCAGACCCTAAACCTTTTAAGTAAGAGTAGAGTTCCCCATACAGGTATAATTGATGGAATTTACTCAAAAATTCCTACCTTACAAGCCAAGTATGATAGGATCCCAAAACAATTTGTATTCCATAAGAAATGCAGGATACAATTGAAAGAAACTGACCAGCTGGAAGGATTGGGCCCAAAAGAGCTCAGAGTTTTCACGGATGCTTCTAAAACAAATGAAGTGGGGTCTGAGGCTTTACCTTCGGACCTTAATATCCACATATGCACCCCGCTGGGTACCCATAATATAGTCTTCCAGGCTGAATGCATGGGTATCATCCAAGCGGCCATAGTAATAGATGCTAGGAAGGTGAAAGACTTCTCCATCAGAATACTCACCGGCAGTATAGCGGTACTACAAGCTCTGATTTGTAATGAGGCGAACTCGGGACTGATAAGTGCCATCAACGATTGAATGAGGTATGTAAGCACAACAATGTGACTGCAATGGATCAACGGACACAGTGGATCTAGAGGCAACGATGCAGCAGATGAACTGGCCATAAGGGAACCAGCTCTGGCCACTATAGGGCCGGAACATATAATACCAACCCCCTTTGGCTACGTTCGTTCACTGGTACGTAGATACTTCAATGATTTACACGCTCAGCTTTAAAAAAAAATTAGTAGTACTATAGACCAGCTAGAGGAGGCCCTTCCTGAAATAAACAGTCGTCTAACCAAGGTTCTAATGAGACTGAACAAGCCACAGATCAGGGTAGTAACATGTGCTATCACAGGACATGGCTCATAGGTGTTACTGATAGCCCCTGTGCAGTGCATGCATGGGAGAGGAAGAAACTGAGGCTCAAGTATTGCTGACATGTCCAGAGGTCAAACATCATTGCAACATCAAGGGACTGTTGAACTTCTTCGGGGAGATATCAGATCAGATATCACACGCAAAATACGCGCTTATACGTGGAGTTGTGGAAAACAGCCCGTCGTAAACTAAACTAAACTATAGGCGTCGATAGTAGTTATACGCTATAACAAAACATACTATTGTAGATGTACTAACATCCTCAATCATACAATCATCGAAGGCATTCGTCCCTTAGACCACGCATGGACCGGATAGAACCTTTCTCTCAAGCCATCTTATACACACGTAAAACTAGTATGTCCCTACGACCAACCACTTGGGTCTGGCCCGGAGTATACTGTTATCTCACTGTTCGACTAACCCGACTGGACCGAATGGATGTGTCCTTTCGACCAGCCACTATTGCTTAGCCCTGACGACATTGTCCCTTCGAACAGCTACACACTAATCGATTTAACAGTTATCACCACCTGCAACAGAAATTGACACTTGTGAGATACTACAATTCTCGACCATGCTCGACTTCATTTAGGTCGATCGTAATCGACTGATCCGGGCTTATAAGACACTTTCAGTCAATATTACTACTGAAAGTGTGCACTGAACGTGTTGAGCTCCCTATTTTAGTGGTCTAATACTAAAGGCGTGAGCAGGGTGTACATGGCCACTTCATTTTTTAAACTTATCAGAAGTCACTTGAACTGTAGATGGGTGTCCGTAACCCATTCATCCACATACCAGAAATCGTATAATATTCCTCTGACCGGGCGTGCTTGGCCCGTTCATCCAGCTTACTTAAGCAATAAGCAGCGTGGACCGGGCGTGCGAGGGCCCTTCATCCAGCCACCTCAGGCAATATGAAGCGTGGACCGGGCGTGCGAGGCCTCTTCATCCAGCTACCTCAAGCAATACGCAGCGTGGACCGGGCGTGCGGGGCCCCTTCATCCAGCCGCCTCTTGACTCAACGTACAACGTATATGTAATAGGCGTTCGAATCGCTTAAAATAATTACCGACTACTGCATGTAACATAGATGGACTCTCCAGCTTTCACACCATGACTTTAAATGGATCTGGGCATATTGAGCCCCTTCGATACTACCAACCTTTTAAACGTGAAACGAAACACGTAATTTGCATGCGAATAACTATAACACAGTGAGATAAGAAATTTACTTACACGCATCCGCCTGAACATGGAATACGCTCATATTTGTCACATTACCTGTGAGGGTGAGAGTATTGGAGTTAGCAGTTACAGTATTATAGGATCGATAACGTATCACTATCGCTGCCGACTGGCTCTTATTGACATCTTCTTTATTGCTAATCGTGATAGCGACTTCTACTAACCCCGTAAAGTAAACCCGTAAAATGTGACACTTATCAGCACATTAGAACATAAATAGCTACTTATTCTTTTAATTTTATGACATTAAAGTAAAAATTTTTTTTTGTTACATCGTTTAACTTATCGTACTTTAAAATGTACCCCAAGTAAATATAAAAAAAAATATAAAAAATATATTTCGCATGAACTATCAGATAATATCATAACTCGAGCAACTTAAATTTCCACTGTACTTTCAACATTTGTTAACATTTTTGGGTACATTAAAAAAAATTACAAACGTACTTGCGGGTACTTTTGATATAAATCGAAAAAAAGATTTAACGTTTGGCTTAAAACATTTCACTTTAAACTTTTGCTCTATATTTTAATGATAAGTCAATGTCGTAAATAGGAACAGCAAATTTCATTCCGTTATGTAACATAAAAAAAACCCAAAGGTACGAGGAGCGTATCATACATAGTCTTTCACAAACGTAATAATCCTTACACTCTCCGAAAATTATTGTGGGCTGTAAGAAGAACTTTATCCCACTTCTGATGTCGGAAAATACAACAGGATAAGCCAATTCTGTGGGAAGAAACAGGATAGCATTAATTATTAAAAATGGTAAAAGTGTGAGAGCTGATGTTCAACTTGCTCTCTTGCTTGCGCAATTTATCATTATCAATAATGGGACAGCGTATCGTACCATACATTCAGCATAGAGTAATTACAGTTTGACCATACCGCAGTATGCCCCCATCTCAATTACACACCAGTGCAATGTGAAGGACACAATTACATGATAATACCAAATTATGCAAACTAACAGCAACCTTACCCATCTCAACGTAACAGCACAGCCTCTCAGCAACACCATCCTCCTTGTCTGCACCCAACGACTACACAGCCCGAATAGACGCCTAATGTATGTAACAGAAACAGAAACTGAAACTTTTTTATTCAATGTAGATTATAAACAATACTTATTGAAAGTCAATTTTTTCATTTACCACTGGTTCGCAAAAAAAACCTCTGTCCTGGGAAGAACCAGCAAGAAACCCAGCGGGACTATTTTTTTTCAAATAATAGCTTACAATCATGTTTACAATTAACAACACAAGACAAATTAGAAATAGCTTGGTAGCGATCACCCTTCCCAGGGGTTATTATCATCCATAAATTCCCTAATATTATAATAACCCTTTTTATACAAACTTAGTAAAACGTAGTAAAATTTTTGAACTTTGCGTATGACAAATTTTGTATATTTTCTGGGATTTTGTTCTAAAAGCGTATACATCGCTCCAAGAATAAATTACTGACTCGATGGAGTCGAGTAACTGGTACTACTAGCTTGTGTCTGTTCCTAGTACACAGAATGAATATCACTTATTTTTTCAAAACTACGTTTATTCTTGTGTACGTACATTACATTTTCATAAATATATTGAGAGGCCAGAGTTAATATATTAGTTTTCTTAAATTTTTGTCTCAGTGACTCTTTTGGTTTTAAATTATATATTGTTCTAATGGCTCTCTTCTGTAAAATAAATATAATTTCAGTGTTAGTCGCGTGTCCCCATAGCAAAATACCATACGACGTAATGCCATGGAAATAACTAAAGTAAACTATTCTTGCTGTTTCAACACTGATAAGAGTTCTAATCTTTTTTACAGCATATGCTGCAGACCTAAGTCTGCTAGCTAGTTTTAATATATGGGGGAGCCATTGAAGCTTTGCGTCTAGTGTGATTCCAAGAAAAATGGTGCTATCAACAAGACTCAGTTCTTCCCCATTTAAAATTAGATTCGTATTAACATGTTACGAATTTCATACATTTAGTTTTAGTTCCATTTAAATGCAAATTATTAACATTAAACAAATTGACTACCTTAGCTATAACATTATTTACTTCGTCGTAATTTAATAACTGTCGTTTTAATTTGAAAATTAATGAAGTATCATCAGCAAATAATACTATATCATGGTTATCCCCTACTATGTAAGGTAAGTCATATACAAGATACAGATATATACAAGAAACAGAAAGTGTACTTCTGCATCCAAACCTGTCTGTCAAAAGTCTGAGGTAAGCGTTACGGGGGAGGCGGGTTGAAATGCACGCTAATTGGTTAAAATCAAGGTTGCGAACTTACTAATAAGCAAATAGTGTTGGGAACTTTAACTAATAAATATGGTACCAAGTCTACTTAATCGGTACCAGAATTGTATTCTACTATAAATTAGTACAAAATAAAAAACAAAAGAAGTTTTATTTACGTAGGTATCGTATTTAGTAAAATACCTACAATTTTATGTTTTAAGTAATATTTTTTATTAAAACAAGCTTTCATTACAATATTGAAATAATAATAATAATAATAGAATACTATAAAAAATAAAATAGCAACAGTTATTTAAACTGTCAAGTTTACTTCCGTTTCCTACTTGTCTTGACATGGCGTCTTAGCAGTAAAGAGAGCGGAATGCCGTCTATTAAAAATTATATCAATTTTATTATGAATTATTTTTAAGAAGTTTTGAATAATTTGATTTGATTATTAAATCAGTTAATTCAAATATGGATAAACGTACATTCACTAAAAAAATTCAGCTTACATCTATGTCGCTTATAGTATAACCTGTAAAACATTCACGATAACATGTATAATATTTACTTGTACCAATATTATAGTTTAACTGGTACAGCACTAGTTACACGTGCCGGTAATTAAAGAAAAGTTTAGCAACAATGAACTACATTGAAAAGAAAGGGATGCATAGTCCGAAAATATCCGAAGCTGTAATAGGTTTAAAGAAACAAGTACTTACCACAAATTCTTCTAGAATACCTATATTAAACAATAGCTTAGAATATGTTGTAACACTCATTCTGAAGTTAGAGCAAAATTACCTGCTAACATATTTTATGGCGAAGAAATATTAAATTATACCCCATTCTGTGATGGAGTGCGCATGCCTTCTGCATTGGTAAAATGTGAGAATGGCTATGCCACTACAATTATACAAAATACGTTGGATCAATAAATTAAACTATCTATTAAGAAACCTTTTGAAATTTGTGAATGTGTGGATGATAAATCGTATGTAAATTCTATAGATCACTCTGATCTAGAGACGGACCAGCGGACCAAGCAATACTCGAAAATTTAAACAAGTTAAGATTAAACCATATGAATGAAGAGCAAAGACATAGCATTCGTAAACTATGTGAGGAATACAAGGATATATTTTATTGTGAACAGATACCTTTGAGTTTTAGTAATCAGATTAAACACTTCATTCGGACTAAAAACGAGGACCCTATATTCACAAAACCTTACAGACAAGCCCCTGCATAAGTAACAGAGATAAACAAGCAGGTCGATAAACTTCTATTAGATAATGTAATTCAGGAATCTTTCTTCGTATGGAATTCTCCCGTACATCATGTTCCAAGAAACGTTGATGCTTCGGGCGAAGTTAAATATAGAATAGTCATAGATTACAGAAGGCTAAATGAAATTACAGTTGATGATAAGTACCCCCTTCCAAATATCGCAGACCTTTTGGATAAGCTAGGTAAGCACAAATTTTTCGACAATTGACCTGGCCAGCGGCTATCAACAAATTGAACTTAATGAAGATGACCGACATAAAACTGCCTTCAGCACCCAAAATAGACACTATGAGTTCCTGAGGATGCCATTCGGGTTAAAGACAGCCCCTGCCACCTTTCACAGAGCTATGAATAACGTCTTAAGAGGTTTGCAAGGAATCTATTGCCTTGTGTACCTTGACGACGTTATTATCTAGTCTACGAGAACACATGGAGGAACTACGTACAGTTTTTGACCGATTTCGAAAGACTAACATGAAAATACAACTAGACAAATCCGAATTTTTCCGAAAAAAAGTTTTATATCTTGGACACACCATAACTAAAGATGGACTGAGACCAAACGATGACAAAATTAAAGTACTACAGAATTATCTTCCTTCCTAAGACAACCACCGAAATCAAAATTTTCCTTGGGCTGGTTAGATCTATCTTTGGATGGTTGGATTAATCTTTTAACCAACAGCGCCATCTAGTATCGAATTGAACAACTAAGCTTTCTAGAAGTCTCACACTCGAACTTTCTGCGTCGGTCGGCGCCCGTATCTACGGCAATATTCTGGATGTTTCGGCGTAAAAGTGTATTTAAGCCCGCTGCATGCCGCGATCGAGGCAGTATTGAATTTGGCGAGACAAGCAAAGCTTCGGAGCGAAATAAAGTGAATCAGTGTGGTTAATTATTAGTGTTTTAAGTTTTAATTAGTGTAAAGTGAATTAAAGTGTTAATTTTGGTAATTCAATCGGCAGTTTTTATTGTCACGAACCCTAAGCTCGTAACAATTGGTGTCAGAAGTGGGATTAAATCATGCCGATTTTACCTAAGGAGGAAACGGAGGGTGTCCATACCCGAAGTCAACGCCAGCAGGAGACGGACCAAAGAAGATTTGATGGTGCAACGCCGCAGACGTCGGAGGGCCAGCAGCCGGCTGCAGGCCCGTAAGTAGCTCCTACATCTGCAGCACCTGACTTAGGTGCTCTGATGGTGATGCTGCAGGCTCGCCTACAGGAGGAATAGGTCTGTCAGTTGGAAGAGCAGCTGCGGGGCGGACAAGATGAACAGGCCCGCCGACAGAAGGAACAGGCCCGTCGGTTGGAAGACCAGATGCTCCTCATGAATGACCTTCACGCTACTTTCGGGAAGGAGATAAAGGAGGTGAAGGATAGGGTTGCTCACTATGACAACCGCCTGTCGGAAGCTGAAACCCAAATCGC
The DNA here is from genome assembly GCA_907164705.1 of Parnassius apollo. Classification (NCBI taxonomy): domain Eukaryota; kingdom Metazoa; phylum Arthropoda; class Insecta; order Lepidoptera; family Papilionidae; genus Parnassius; species Parnassius apollo. The sequence continues at coordinate 10,147,629 of CAJQZP010001037.1, forward strand.
GAAAGCTGAAACCCAAATCGCGAAAGCTGAAACCCAAATCGCGAAAGCTGAAACCCGAATCGACCAAGTGAATAATCGGATAGACAACGTGATGGCTGACGTGAAGAAAATGCTGAACGACCTCAAACTTGGGGATGGAACTACAGCTCCCATAGTAGCTACAACATCGTGGATTCAAAGTGCCGCCGTTCGACGGGACTTCTTCCTGGTCGGCCTACAAAATCCAGTTCGAGGCCGTTATAGAGGCAAACGGCTGGAATAAAAGCAAGGCCATGACTGCACTCACCCTAGGCTTGCACGACCAAGCCTTAACTGTGTTGGAAGCTCTCGATAAGGAAGTGACCTACGAGCAGCTCCTTGAGGCATTGGAGGCGAGATATGGCGACGCTCATCTTGAAAACCTTCAGCAGTGGGCCCTTGAGGTGGAGAAAAGCATACCAGTCTGTACCTGCGCTCATTGAATGGAACCTGGTGCAGACATTCATCGACGGCATCCGCGACCTTGAGGTCAGAGCTGCTGTGAGGCTCGGGCACCACGAGACGCTTAAGGACGCCTTGGCCCATGCACTGGAGGTGGAAGCCGTGCGGCAGGATCTTCGCTCCCATCGCGTCAGGGAGGTTGCAGCAGCTACGATTCGTGACCGCAATAAAGGATACAGCCCTAGGTGCTATTGCTGTGGGGAATGGCGATATTTTCGATCCAGCTGCCCTAAGCGAACCGTAGAAAGGGAAAGTGAACGATATAAGGAGGGTGGTGCGGATAACAGCCCCGTCCAGCAGCAGCAGGGAAACAAGTAAAAGCCAGAACTGCGGGGCGGGTGCTGGCTGATGTTAAAAGAGCCCCAAGGACTTCAATCTCACAAACCCATGATGGGAACAGCCTAACCATCAAGGGCGAGATCAACGGAATGCCGTGTAAACTGACCATAGACGCTGTAATCACACTGCACAAATACTCAACCCGTCATTCCCCACACCCGACACTCACATTCGTTCTCACATTCCCATTCTAACCTCCGAACAGACAAGACACAAGCACAATACCAACAAGAATAATGTAATTTATATGTAACTAAATTCAATCTAATAAATCTTTAAGAAGATCTACGATATCTTTCTTTTGTTCACCGCGAACAATATATATATATATATATATATATATATATATATATATATATATATATATATATATGTTACCGGTGTCGGAGCTTTTAATGCTATAATTTTTCAGTGTCAACACCTCGACCCCGCGCATTAAAATTACAATATTCACCGATATAGAAGTCCTACATTCTTAAAAGATATCGCTTTGGATAGATAAAGATACGCGTAATAAAATAAAAGCAAACTTTTAACTGCAAAATTGTATTTAGATCCTAAAAAAGACTTAGGAAAGAAAAAAAATGTAAAAAAAATCGGTTATTTTTTCACATTTTAGACTTTAATGAAAAAAGTAAGTCATTTACCTAATGATTTTTTACATTAATCAGATAGATCAGAACATATCCTAACCAAAAACATAAAAATCTTAATTGTAAATTAAATAGTTTAAGAATTGTACTTTATCAAACACGACCTCTTAAAAGCGCAAGCTGCACGTGCAGGATAAATGATCCTATTATAAATGATGATAGTTCAAGAGCAGGTAGAAAAACCCAAAGCCCATTGTTTGATGTTCTAAACAAGTGTACTTGGGACAACAAAAACAGTTGTCCCTCGCCACGCGTTGTGATTACACAACTTTTGCCCCTCTAAGATCCCTTGTTGTTATTGTTAAAAAAAATTCCGTTTTGTGGAACTTTTTAAGTTTATGGCGAAGATTCTAGTTATTTTGATATTTTCAAAAATGGCAGATGGTGAATACTCAAACCAGCATGTCGTTGATATATGTGTATGGATTGTGCAACGGCAACGCAAACAGAGCTGTCACAGAGTACGCCAAAATGTTTCCCAACAGGCCTACACCAAATGCTCGCACTTTTGTAAGAATACATTTGCGGATAGCTGAACTTGGGATCAAAAGACCCGCTAATGAAAGATTTCGGCTTGTGGCACCTGAGGAGGAAGAAGAGATATTACGTTTAATTACACAAGATCCCAGACTCGGTGTAAGACGAATAAGCAATATGCTTAATTTAACAAAATGGTCAGTGTGGAGAGTTTTAAAGAGGGAAGGTTTGCATCCTTACCATTTTCGGCGGGTACAAGACATTCGCGAACCTGATTATGCTATAAGGGCAGTTTTTTGTTCGTGGATCAATAGAAGAACAAGATGCAGATTTTTTAAAAAGAATTTTGTGGACTGACGAAGCCACTTCCACGAGATCGGGTTCAAACCAAATCACCGTAACGAGCATCTGTGGCTACAAAACAACCCTCATGCTGTTAGAGACAGTACTTTCCAACATGAAATTCGAGTGAACGTTTGGGCTTGAATAAAAGACGATATTTTAATTGGGCCGATAATTTTACCAGAAACTATGAATGGCCCACGATTTTTAGAGTTTTTGGAAACACAGTTTTTGGAAGAATTAATGGAGCTTTCATTAACTCACAGAGCAAGAATGATTCTCCAACTTGACGGTGCACCTGAACATTTTGCAGTAAATGTGCGAAATTATTTAAATGAGCGCTATTCGCCGTGGATTGGTTGCTGTAGAAGGATCCCTTGGCCTCCGCGTTCACCGGATTTAACTCCCTTAGACTTTTTTCTATGGGGCACTATGAAGCAAAGAGTTTATGCGAACGTGCCAAACTCACGAAAAGAGTTGATTAATAAAATAATCGAAGTTGGAAATGAATTGCGACAAGATCGGGAGATGATCAGACGTGCAACTCAACATGTGGCAATAAGGGCTACAACATGTCTCCAACATCGCGGAGGTCATTTCGAACAGTTTTTTTAGTTACGTGCATTTTGAAATGTTGTGTTTCACTCTTCTCATCAATTCACTTTGTCTGTCTGCAACCAGGGCGACAAATTTTTCAAAGGTCATATTCAAACAGTTATAATACAGATTTTTTTTGGTTACAATTAAGATTTTTATGTTTTTGGTTAGGATATGTTCTGATCTATCTCATTAATGTAAAAAATCATTAGGCAAATGACTTACTTTTTTCATTAAAGTCGAAAATGTGAGAAAATAACCGATTTTCTTCAAAAGTCTTTTTTATGATCTAAATACAATTTTGCAGTTAAAAGTTTGCTTTTATTTTATTACGCGTATCTTTATCTATCCAATGAGACATCTTTTAAGAATGTTGGACTATATATAGTTGCTTTATTATATATTTTGTATTTTGATATAATGGATTTGTGGTGGCGCTGTCGTCGCGCCGCAAGGGAAACACACCGAAGCCTAAATCACGCTATCAAAATTCCGAATCATAAACAGTATATATAGAACGAACATCTCCAAATGATCACATGGAGCGTTGGCCGCTCCCCGGGCACAACACCTTGCACGGCGGGAGATCTCCCTTTTCCTTCCACAGCCACAGATTCTTTCCGAAGGAACGTGGTGAAGTCCACTAGTGCCTCAGATTTGAAGCGATTAATGTTTCTTATTTCCGATTCCTGAATTGAGGTTTCCTGGTCCAATGTCGAGCCAAGTTTCTGGACTATGTGAGTCAGAGCTTCTATATTTTCAATATTTTGTTTGGATAAATTGCCGATTTCAAAAGTTGTACTTTCAGTTTATTTTGTAAGTGATCTAATTTATGTTCCAAGACGGACACTCGCTTTTTATAATCGTTATTTTCTTGTTCCAGGATACTAATTTTCTGTAGTAATTATTCATGCCGATTGGTAAAAACTTCGAGAGATTTTTGTAAGTATTGTGTCATTATAGCAGTGAGAGTGTTATTCAAAAATTCAAACTTATGATCTTGTTGTTCTTTAAGTTCGGAAAACATATTTTTAATTTCGGATATAGATGACCCCGATTGATCTTTTAAGTCATCAAATTTACGTTTTTGTCGCTTGGTGATGCTATAGATTTATTTTCATCTATCTTGACAATCTCGTTAAGGGTTGGATCTGAACTATAGTGCATTTTAGTGCTTGGTGGAGCTAATCCACCGGGTGGAGAGCGTTGCACCGACATCGTATTTAATTGAAAGTGTTTAGGCCTAAATATTCCGATGGCCGGCGATCGATGCAAGGGACGCGTCTTGCGTACACGCACACTAGGCGAGATGAAAAGGGTGTGAGCTTGGGTGCGTCTTTGGAGGTGTCTGTGGAGTTTGAGATTGGTGTTTCGTTACACGTTCAGTGTGTGCAAAGACTCACGGCAATATGCTTGTCTTCATCACAGGCGAGTTTTTCTTGCTTGCGCGGTGTAGTCATACACCTCCTTGATTTTATGCACTCCTATTATTTCACTACACTTTTATGAAATTTATTATTGTAGTATTTTTACGAAAATGAACTTATCGAGAGGTTAAGCAAACTGCGGTGTCCACGTGGGGAGAGGTATAATATTGTAGCCTTTGGTTTATACGTACACCATGGAGGTTAGAGAACAGGAGAACGATCGCTGTAGAAAATAGTGTCCCAGAAATATGGACAAAATAAGTGTCTCAATAAAAGCGAGCTGATGTGCGCTAGTTTGAAATGATTATAATATCATTCAAAGATAAAAAAAAAGGAAATAACTAAATTATTATTTATTATTATTATTATTATTGTTTATTAATAAATAAATTATAAATTATGTTTTTTATAATTTTTATTAATAAAAATATTATAAACTATTACAAATATAATTTATTAATTATTATTGATTTATTATGGGGTATCCATATAGTTTCTCATCTGGTTGGGTTCCATAAATATATAATTGCGAACGAAAATGATAAATATACATAAACAATAAAATAAAATAAATACATAAAAATACATACATAGAAAAGCCCAACCAGATGGAAGCCCTCGGTAGGGGTGACCAAACGACCGAGGCATAGGGGGGAAAGGGAAAGAAACCGGCGGAAGATGCGGGTGGTATCGAGGAGCACCGCCTTCTGTATTTGAGCCCGGAGCGGTCCGTCACGGAGTCCCAGTCACCTCAGACGACCCGAGAGGCTAACTGGGATTAGCCCATTCGGAGAGACGACTACAGGAATAATTTCGGTCGGCAGACCAACTCAAATATCGGTCACCTCGAGAGCCAGGTCCAGATATTTTGTTTTCTTATCTGATTCGGCTTTCACTAGGTTCTCGTCATATGGAATGGTAATGTCGACCAAAAATATCCTTGACTGTTTCTGGTCCATCAGCACAATATCAGGTTTATTCGCAAGAATAGTCCTGTCTGCGATGATGGCCCGGTCCCAGTAGAGCCTGACACGGTCATTTTCGAGCACGGCTTCCGGTAAGTAGTTATAATAAAGCAGTTTTCGATCCACGAGACCGTATTTCAGAGCGAGCTCCTGGTATAGAATCCTGGCTACTAGGTTGTACAAGTACTCAGAGTTAGAAAGCGCCGAACAACTGCAGATGACATACCTAATTGTCCCACCGAGATGGCGATAACAGGCTCGTTCGACAAACGTCGACGGTGCCATCCTTTAGGACGTATATCCGATAGTTGTTAGTCTTAATAACCTGATCCTGTATTGCACAGACAAAACCCTCGGTTTCCCCGAAGTGGTCACCGAAACGTAACCAGTGGAGGGAAGCGACTGAATCTACGTAGGTCCTGCCATTGCTCGTTGGCTAAGGATAGAGGGGTAAGCCCTTTATCGCAGAATTGACGTCATTATAGAATGGATCATCTGATCTAGCCAGGAAGTAATGACGGAGGCTGCACACTTCGCGATTATACATGGTGAGCGCGTTCAGTAAACCCACCATGTATAATCGCGAAGTGTGCAGCCTCCGTGTTGCCACTGAAGGATGCTGGCCGACGGAGAACATGGAGTAGAAGGAGCTCCACGGGAAGAATCGAATCCCCGTGAACCCTAAGTGGTCGCTTCCCTCCACTGGTTACGTTTCGGTGACCCACTCGAGCAGAAAACAGCAGTGGAGGGAAGCGACTGAATACGAAGGGCCCACGTAGAGCTCTATCTCCCGTGGAGCTCCTTCTACTTCCATACGTTCTCCCGGTCGGAAATGCTTTGTACTGCTAGGTCCTGCCATTGCTCGTTGGCTAAGGATAGAGGGGTAAGCCCTTTATCACTAGAATTGACGTCATTATAGAATGGATCATCTGATCTAGCCAGGAAGTAATGACGGAGGCTGCACACTTCGCGATTATACATGGTGAGCGCGTTCAGTAAGCCCACCATGCTTTGCGGCAAATGCAGCCTCATTACCGACGATCTCGGATGATGCACCCTATGGGACGTCATGGTGGTGCGGACTTTTCTATCCAGGGCGTTAAGTTCAGTCTGAGTCTACCTGAGTATGCCACAGGTATACATGAGGACAGGCATGACCCAACCGTTATATGCGTGTGTCTTATTCACACCGGACAAAAGGCTGTTAAGCACTTTGGTCAAGCGTGCATAAAACACGTCGCAAACTGACTGTTTCATAGCAGCCTCATCGATACCGATGTTCTGTGATATACCCAGTTATCGGTATGTTTCAGCCTCGGAAAGGGTCCTTAGGTTGATGGGCATAGATAAGTCCTCAGAGTTAGCAACCCTTCCCCTTTCAACATGGAGGACCGCACACTTATCCGTTCCCAGCTCCAATCCAATAGAATTGCTAAATTCACAAGTGATGCTTAGCAATTCCACAAGAGCGATTGGAGGCGAATAACTTGAGGTTATTCATATAGAAAAGGTCACTTTGTACCTCCTTTCCGAAGCTGAAATCCCCTCCCGAAGCCCTCCAGTAAAGTACTGAGAGGGTTCAAAGAGAGGCAGAACCAGATTGGACTCAGACAATCGCCCTGGAAGATACCCCTTCTTATCCTTATGTGGTTCTCCGCAGCCCAGATGACAAATGATCGTACTCCACTGCCCCATACACTGCTCGAGGAAGTCTCTAACTGTACAGTTCGAGGACTCTCTTTAGCCATGTATGGGGCACCGAGTCGAATCCCTTTCTGTAGTCTTTCCAGGTGGCGGAGAAGTTCCAACGGATGTAAATTTTGAGAATTTACTAACTTGCAAATCTTGTAATTAACCTTAATTCGCCAATTTCTTAAAAGTTAAATAAAGACTAATTTAGTTAAAAAAAAAACATGATTAATTAAGTATATAATAATTTTACATATTCAATATTTCAATATGCATTATGAATCGATAACGTATGAAGATATGTGCTATATATATGCAATTTTGAAATTGCGAAATTGATATATATATATATATGCAATTTATTTGAAAACATTACGTGTTGGATGTTTCTCAGTGCAAACGTAGTGTAAAATAAATCACACAACATGTTTTGTTGATGGTGGCGTTCGCATTCACAAAAACTGTGTAAAATTTCAACACATATTCAAACTTATCTTTCAACATGTCAATGTTTCTACAAAATTGTTTTCAAACATTTGGTTTCTGTAGTTATAAAGATATAATATAGATAAAATATGTAATGTACAATAAACTGTCAAACATATTTCACTACAACATGTGCTTTGACTATGCAAACACTATTTGATACATTGACAGAAAACAGTATTTAAAACATGTTTTTATTTTGTTAAATTTATATCAAGTCAGAGCCCAGACTGGCCTAGACAGACTTTGGGAGGTGGGACTACAGATCTTTGAGTTCTTTTTTATTTAACTGGCTTTACGACTCTGGGCTCTAGTCCTTCTGAGCATATCGTTTCTTTCAGAATCTTCATTTTACATATTTTTTTACAAAATGATGATGCGTCATATTGCCAAGTTTTTAACGACAGCTCAACCCATCGGACTGTTGACGTTGACAGCCACTTCATCACACAGTTCATAAGGAGCCCAAGCGATCAAATTTACTTGAGGTTTTGTATTAACATCAAAGCACTTGTTTCGTCGTTTTTTTTAATATTTCAGACAATTAATTCACAAAATCACATCACTATTACGAATTAAATTCCTCTTCAAACGATTATTCAAGCGACAAAACATGAGTAATAGTTCGTCGACGGCCAAGTTCCCGCCGAAACTTCACCTTTGAGTATTAAATACATACTCCAAATACTCAAAGCTACAGACTACTAAGAGGATACTTCGCATCATGGAGGTTAGAGAACAGGAGAACGATCGCCGTAAAAAATAGTGTCCCAGAAATATGGACACCATAAGTGAGGCTTTGCGATCGTTAAGTTCGCTCAATAAAAGTCATTTTCAGTCTATTTTTCCGACCAGATGCTGAACCAATTGCACATCCACGCACAATAAAATATTTATCCATTTTTTATGTTTTATTTTTGTCAAAAATTTAAAAATTACGGAGCATGAAAATTTTCTCACCAATGCCGCGAAGAAAATTTGTACATTATTCAACTAACTTCATCTACTTGTACTCATAAACAGCTATCTTCGCAGCCACTACTCACCGACGGCAGCGCTGCTATAAATTCTACAAATTTTCAAGGACAGGTGGGCTATGCTTTAGTACGTAGCGATCGTTCTCCTGTTCTCTGGCCTCCATGCTTCGCATGTTTGTACTTGTAGCTTGTAGTAGTTTGTGGTATAATGCAAAGGTACTCTGTGTGTCACAGAATACATTTACCCTGACGGGTATAATGTACTCTGTGTAATAATGTCCTTGAGTCTTCATGTTACCTATATAACCTTACTATTTTGAAATTTTATCAATATATAATTGATGTAAAATTTACATCATATTTTGATTCCCTCATAAGTTGTTACTGTCACAAATGCATCATTAAATAATTAGGTGAGTATGCGAATAGTTTGTAAGTGTTAATTTTGAAATAAAGTTATCAAGTTCTAATATTTCTTACAATAAACAAACTGATATAATTATTATATAATTTATTGTAAGTTTATTAATTAAAATATTAGTTGTTAGGTTTCAAAACATTAACAATTTATTTTCAGGATGTTAACCTAAAGGCTCGGTTGTTTTGATTTTCTCACCATGTCCTATCTGAAGGTATTGCACTGTAGCTTATGCCGAAAAAACGGTATTTATGGTATTTCTTCAAAGTCCATACTGTTTAAAATTGGTGTGAGTAGTATTAGCATTATTAAATCTATCTATAAGTAATGTGTTAGAAATTTAATTTAACTAAAGTGTTATATACTTCTCAACTTTAAAGTTAATAATAATGATTTCAAAAAGGTCAGTTAGCTTCGATATGGGTATAACAATTTTTCTTATACTAATATTTTTAACAACATGCGTATATATTTTCTTCAAGCGAAGTGAATAGTGGTAACCATTGTTTACTTTAAATAAAGTAGTGGGTAAAACTATAGACATCCGGTACTTTTGTATGTGGTTGGGTTCAGGAGCAGCCCCCCTACCCTTATTTATCATAACTTCACTTTTTTACACAGTAGTATTAATCCAAAGTTACCTTTGCAATGGCACCCACACTCACCTTGCAGCTTTGACTTATTGCCACACAGCCGAAACGGCTGAGGCCAAGCTGCGATTTACTATGGCGGGTGGGGGATGCTCTCCCTCCACGCCTCCAGGCTTACAAAAACACTAAGGGTATGGCAGACAAGACTATGTGCAGTCAGGGTGTACTGATTTTTTTTTTAGTACAGATTCAACCTATCTTGTCTTAAAATCAGGTTGCCCTAAGCCTGGGATTTCCAAACTATATTGGGCAAGAGACCCCTTTTCCGAAATAAAATGTTACTTCAGATCCCCATAGCCAAATTACTTCAAAAATCTAGGTTTTTTTCTGTTGATTCAAAATAGGGTCGTTGCGCTGGTTTTCGGCCTTTTAGTGGAGTTGTCAACTTTAAGGTACTATAAAAAATAATAGCGATTATGTTGACCTAGTGTTGTTAATGTTAATTTATAGCTTATATAATGTAGTTTTCATTTTGATAACTCATTAATGCTATAAAAGAAATCTATTTTTTATAATAAATTTTGATGTGAAAAATATGCTAAACGCTAGTTTTCGGCCCCAAATTTTAGATTTCGGCCTACAAGAATTTTAGTTTTCGGCCACTGTATTAGAAGAGGTACTATAAACTTAAAAGTGTTTTTGTAAAATCAGAAAATGGCAAAACGGTTTGGGAAATCGGTGTATTTAGTTTTCTCAACCGGTGATTGCGATTTTTTAACCGTGACGTTATTTTTTTCTTTTTGGGTGTGTTTTTGATATAAAATAATAACCATGATTAATTATTTCTCTTTGAATCATAATCTAATAATAAAATCTTTTAAATATAGCAATCAAATATTCTCATTTACGAGTATTTTGTACTTCCTTATAAGTATTTTAGTTTAACAAAATCTGTTACCATATCTAACCATTCTCATCTCTAACCAAGAGGAGCCATCTGAAGAAAAAAAATTTCTTTTTGAATCTTCTTCCTAAAACGCAATGTGAATAAAATATTTGATATGATAAGATGAAATGGCCGTAAACGTAAACTAAGACAGCATTCCATTTTCCGCCGCCGTATTCTTTCATACAATTTTAAGTTGGCCGAAAATTAAATTGTATATATTTTAGAGTCAATCCAGTTTTCGGCCACGACTGAAATGGGTATTTTGTATCATCACTAACTGTTCAAATTGCAGTACTTGGTGGCCGAAAACTGAAAGTTAGTGTCTACGCACACTACGATTCAATATAAGTAAGAAAGATGAGTTATAGTACGTAACCAAATAAACGAAAGAGACAAAGTATATAGGCTAAACTCAGGCTACTTTTCGGCCGCATGGCCGACGACCAAATAATGGGACAATTTTATGTGTCACTTTTCAGCCACTTATTTTATTTACTTTATCAATAAATTATTATAAAAATCAGTGTCAAATAACTATATTAGGTTTTTTATACAGTGAAATATAAGCACAATATTAAGTAATTATATTAAATACAGCACGAAACTTACTTTTGAATGGAACGCTCGCCACTATTTTTTTTGCTCGATCTTACCCGTTTTGATAGCTTCAATGTCGGCGTCAAACTAAACTATTTATTATAAATCGCGTGTTGTGTTTACCTGATTAATTAATGCTACCAGATATAGTGAAACTATTTACAAATGCATTAAACTGTATTTCTTACGATAATATTTATTAAAATTGTTATTAAATCAAATTTGCTGCATCAGCTCGTGCCAAAGGCCGAAATCTAGACCCGGCAGGCTTACCGGCGCATCGACCCTACTTACCAATTTTCAAACTTTGTGGTTGGTTAAGTAAGTAAACTTGACATTATTTTCTAATCAAAATTTAATAAAATAAATAGACATAAAATTCAGTAAATCTAGTGTAATTAGTAACTATTAATACAAATTACAGTTACAAATTATCAGTTTTCGTTTCAATTTCGACCCCAAGGGATATCAACCATTTTGGGAATCCTCGCATTAAACCATGCTGTGATAGTGATAAATAAAACAATGTAATGTTAATTGTTATAATTTTTTTATTCTGAAAAACCTCTTGACTTCTATCTTCTGTAACTCAATTTGTTGTGAATGAGTCAAATCTTTAGCCACAAATAGATCGTCTGGGTTCTAGTGATAATTTTTTATTATGGGTGTACCCACATTAAAAAAAAAAGAAATTGACATATTTGCATTTCATTATATGCAATTTTTAGTGAAATTTATTTTTATTGTAATTACCTAATTCAAAATGCATCTCCGAAATCAAAACACATTGTAGAAAATTTAAGCTTAACCCTGGCAAACCTCTTAAAATGAAAACAATTTAAATCAATACGAGACGTCTACTTCATAATACTAGATCAAATTGACATATTTGTGTTTCCTTATATGCAATTTTTAGTGAAATTTACTTTGATCGTAATTAATTCAAAACACATTCCGACATCCAAGAATAGTGTAAGAGGTTCAAGCTTCAATCTGACAAACCTCCTCAACTGAAAATACTTATAATTCAAATCAAGTACCAGACGTCTATAGCCAACCCAAGTAATGTTATATAATATTTACTATCATAGAATTAGTTAATAAATAATCTTTTTTCAATTATTTCCATAGAACACATCATAACCTTGTATGTAGCCTGCCATCACAATTTTCATACATTGTGAATTTTTTTTTATCATATAGGCTATTTTTATTATTTTCAATATTTACTTTCAAAAGTTATGATTAAATACGTTTTTAATATGTTTTATTTTACAGAATGGAACACCAGTACAGCAATTGGCTACAATTTCCACTTCTCATTGTTGGAAAAGTAAACTTCCTCTTATATCACAAACTCAGACCTCATCAAGTGGAAAGAATAAAAATGTACCCCAAGATACCAGAGTATGGAAAGAAACTCCAACACATGATATAAGAAACAACCTTGGTCACTACTGTATGATGCTTTCAAAATTTCGCTTAACTTGTAAGTATTTATTTTCTGTGTTACAGATTATACAGATGTTAAAAAATTATATAATTTATAAAATTTTGTATGAAAATATGTGTAGCACACCATAATGAAAAATTTTGTCATGCTATAGGATTATTTATGTAAAAAAATATTGTCACTTGGAATATTTCATATTGAGGATTTAGGCCTGTAATCAGAGTCAATCTTAAGTTTAAACTTCACTATATAAAAATTTGACTGAAGGCTTTGTTATGCAAATCTTAACATTGTTAAGATTGGGTTCAAACTCAAGATTTTTCTCTATAAATGTTATGTGGATGGAACAGGCTTATACTTAAATATTTACATTGCATTATATTATGTATATACTTTTTCAGCAGATTTATTTAATAATAAAATAAAAGAACATGTTGATCCATAAATTTAGTTTATTATTACTTTATATGGTGATGTTTGATTAATATTTAATTCGTATTATTTTCAGCATTGGTGGTCATGACATCAATGGCCGGATATGCATTGGCACCAGCTCCATTTAACTTCACTACATTTGCACTTTGTGCTGTTGGCACTGGCCTTGTTTCTTCAGCCGCTAATTCTATTAACCAGTATCATGAAGTGCCTTTTGATGCTCAGATGACAAGAACTAAGAACAGAGTTCTTGTAAAGGGGCTTTTAGAGTTAGTATTTTGTTATTGGCTTTTTTCATAATTGTCATGTCCTCCAGACCAAATTTGTCACGGCAACCAGTCTCAGCATAGACCAGCCATCTGCACTAGATAGGATTATAGTGCGTGAGTCTGTGCACAGGCGCAGGTGTATTCTATATTCTCTCACTCTTACTACTTCTAGAGCCTGATAGGATGGCAATCTGACATGACCGCAGAGAGTTCAGGTGCCGGACCAATGGTTTTACATGCTGTTCAAGACATGGGTGAAGTACCACCTACTGTCTTCTTTGTTCTCCAAGCCGCTACTGAGAACTTTTAGCAAAATCCCAATCACTGATTTTGGCTCAACCTGGGTTCCAAGCCTGAGACCACAACATGATTAGCAGTGATGCTTTTGACTGTTAGACCAAAAATACAGAGAGGTTATCTTAGTTCCCATCTGTTTTTATAAAATAAAATTTTCAAACCAACTTATAGACTTGACGGTAAGTGGCTGCTGCAGTTCATAGACACCTGCAGCCAACTTCAAACCAAGAAAGCCACAGATTCATACATACCTCTGTGGACTAAATAAATGGAATTCCTCACAGCCTGTAATTAAAATAACTTTACTTATATTGTTTAATTTGTGCACAGGTTTTTCATTTAGATAACTTTTTTTTTTTTTCATTTTTCAAATTATAATGTCCTCCAGACCGAATTTTGAGGCTGGCCGCCGTGACCGAAATCCACGGCCAACCTCAATGAAGACTAGCCATCAGCGCAGGACAGGATTATAGTGCCCGAGTACCACTCTCACATAATTAATTTATGACTAGCAATCCGTCCCAGCTTAGCACGGATGATATTTGCGTCTTGTTTACAGCGTCATCTACCGAGTTCAATTGTGAATCTAAATCATACAGGGACCCACTCAAATACACTTACAGTATATGTACACGCAGACGCACACACACACACACACACACACACACACACACACACACAAAGCGCCCCGCACACACACACACACACACACACACACACACACACACACACATATATATATATATATATATATATATATATATCAACGTTAATTCAATGGTCATTTATTATTTCATTCTATTACTAATAATCAGTACAGTATCTAACTGACATACTGTTATTTAGATAAGTACATTTACTATAATGCAAAAGGCTTGTGGAAAAGCTCTTCCATTAATCAATTTCTTCAATCATTTGTAGGTACTGTTGTTTTCAATAAATAAAGTAATATTAAAAAACCGATGCAAGGATTTTATCTAGGCTATCAAGGTGCGAGGTATTAAAACCATTTGAATTATGCCGTATTTTTAAAAAGCTTTTTGAAATGCATGTTTTCAGTTCGTAAGATTTATTACTATTTTCACAATTATATTAATCAAAAAGTTCAGAGTCTGCAAGGATGTTTGGACGAAAAACTATTCGTTCATTTGATCAGTTCTAAATAATAATTATAAAACACAATTGCGAATTGTGTCAAAAAAAACCATTAGATCTAATAGCGATCACAATGGCTACAAAAATGTGTTTTTGTAGCTATTGTAACTGTCCCAATTTTAAAATTCCCGATTTTACCTGGACACACTATCGGAAACGATGAACGGCGCAACTGCAAAATAAATAATATTCCGCACAACACAACACAACGAATGATAATTTGTTAAATGGTATTATTTAATTTAATTATTAATAATTTTATAAGTTTGTATAGTATAGTAAGCAATTTACAATTAAAATCATACTATATATAACTAACATAATCCCTATATATATTTGACGACTCCGTGGTGGTGGCTTAGCAATGAGTTTAACTCTAAGGGCCGCGGGTTCTATTCCCGCACGGAAAAAATGTGTATACTTACAAATAATTGTTCCGGGTCTGTATGTTTGTTCTCGTGAAATTTATTTTCTTATGTTTAGTGCCTTAACAATACACCTAGGAAACATTCTTCGTGTGGAGGTAACATTGTTATAAAATAGAAACAAAAACATATGATCCACGGTAGCTCAAAGTTGAAGTGTTCGCCGTAAACGCGATCAAGCCGGGTTCGATTCCTGCCGACACCAATTAAATTGTAATTTTGATGAATTATCTTTACATTATGAATCAGAATTAATGTATATCAAACGAAATCTATTTCATATAATGTACATTTTTCAATTCGAACCATATATTACTTATCCCTTTCTAGTTGTTACCTTGACGTTGTGACATTCCTTAGTCTACTCAATAGAGTAAAAAAGAAAAGCCGACTTCAATTTACTAAAAGAGTAAAATAATTTATATATATTAGCTTCCGATGTCAGGGCTAGGATCAGTTATTAATTCTTATATACACGCTATGTCTTAGCACCGACCTCATAAGCTATTATGTGGAAATTATTTTATTCTTTTAGTTCCAATAGTATCAAGATGATTCGTGCTAGACACTACTGCGCTCGCCCCACCTCGAGCAGTCACGCACACAGAGAACATTGTAGTGTGCTCTCTGTCAGTAAAGCATCAATATTACGCCGTTGCACAGTGATTTAGACTTGCGCAAATTTGAATATACGCTCTTAAGAAGCCTGCTGATGAAATATATTGTAGAAAATATATACGAAATTTTCTTTTGAGAATTGTCTTAATTTATTTCTACCTAATTCTATTTTCCAGACCTGTCCATGCCATTAGTTTCGCAGCAATAACGAGCGCTTCTGGTTTAAGCATATTGTATTTTGGCGTTAATCCTCTAACAGCTGCCCTTGGTGCCGGCAATCTCGTGCTATATACGTCAGTATATACTCCCATGAAAAGGATGTCGATACTTAATACATGGCTCGGTTCTGTTGGTAAGTTATGAAATATTTTTAATGTCCGACCGAAGCTTCTGCTATCTGCGGCTAAAAAAAACTACCTTCGATTTCGGCCAAAATGGGCCGAAATTTTTAGCGAAGTCGAAGGTTTCTAGCAAGCGCCGGAATTGAACTAACTGTTACGACAGAACGAGAGGCGGATGGACGTGGCGATGCAATTTTATTCATCTCTAGATCAACTTTAAGGGATAATTATTCGTACCTTATTATTCAGTCAATATTAACCTTTAAGTTTTTAAATAATTTATATAAATTTATTAGATTAATTTTATCTAATCTTGAACTGGATTTTTCAGGACTATTTACTGTTAGAAAGTACATACATTTAATTTTAATTAAAGATTTATAAAATTATTAGCTAATATCCGTGTGAAAAATAAAAGTAATGGTCTTACCTAGTTTGAAGACCACCTACTTCCCTCAATCCCAGCACCAATACACTAGGCAAAACACACCATGGTTGATAATACCACGTTTTTCGTTTCTGAACTAGGCATTACTCGGACTCTCTGCTAAAGTGGTCAGCAAACAACAAACAAGGTGACACACATTTTATTTCTCATGCGGATATTAGCAACATAATCTTTAGTATTATGAACTTTTGTTTAGAAATGCCAGATTTTATTTATTATATCAAATTTAGTATTTATCAAATTTATGTATAATTAAGTGAAATGTTCACAGTTGGCGCAATACCCCCTTTAATGGGCTGGGCGGGCTGCACGGGTGGTTTGGACGCAGGGGCGTTAGTTCTCGGCGTCGTGCTGTACTCGTGGCAGTTTCCACACTTTAATGCTCTTTCATGGAACTTGCGCCCGGACTACTCGCGCGCCGGTTATAGAATGATGGCAGTTACTGATCCTGGTAAGCATTTATACTTCTACTTCAGCCTGTAAATTCACTATTGAACATAGGCTTGTCACTGCTAAACAGGAAAAGTTTGGCGTAAACTTTTAGTTTTAGTTTAGTACAGTTACTTTCTTTGCTTTTTGTGTATTGGGAGCCTAGACAACCCAAGAGTGTCATGATCGGTAGGGTGTTTTCTTTAAAAAATCAATAATATATGTAATATAATATAAATGATATGAATACTTTTAAATCATGAATAACATAATTTGTTTATTGTTACCGTTACAGCCTAACCTTCCATAGATAACCTCGTAGGGATGATATCTGCCATATTTGCCACGCTTGGCTTTTTTAAGTTATTAGGAAGATGCCGCTGCCCATTATGGTTTTTCCCTTTGTATCCTTATATATACCGTCAATTTATTTAATGCAACAATTATTACGATAGGTGTGCTAGGGATTGATGTAAAAAGTTAGAGAAACAATGGTCTATTACAGTGTAATAAAATGTGTGCTGGGCCCCAAGCATAACTATTTTCGAAAGCAAATCAAATCGTTAGGTTCATGAATATAGACAACAAAGGGAGACCCGCCAACAAAAATTTATATGTCCGATAATGGATAGGGGAGGGTGGAATTAAATTATTGTGTTTTTGTGCACACCCTCCGAAGAATAGCACATTGAGAGGCAGGCTACTCTTTACCTGTGCTCGAGGCCTTTACACCAATTAAAAATTCGTATAATTATCATATATTTGTGTAACGCTGTGATTAGTAGCCAAGTTTAGGAAAGTGGCGGGGAAGTAAACACAACTTTTGTCTGAAGCTGAGACTTTGTTAAACAAAGTCTCGGATTGGGGCCACTGAGTTAAGTTCAGTTCAATCCCCAGAAGACACAAGTTTGCGCGTTTACCGCTAAAATACCCTTTGTCGTATTTCCGCAGAATAAGTAATAGTACCAGAACAGAAGGGTCACTAACTGATAGCAAACTTGTGAGTTTAAACCTAGTTACAATGTCGCTAATGTTCATAATACTCTGTACATCTCGCAATCGACTTTCGTAAAATTGGCCTATCGATTAAATCGTAAAAAAAAATAATCATCATCATCATCAATACAGCCCTTCACAAGTCCACTGCTGAACATAAGCCTCCCCCAAGTAATGCCACAAAGCACGGTCCTGAGCCACCTGCATCCATCGACTTCCTGCATGTCTTACCAGGTCGTCACTCCATCTAGTGGGGGGTCGCCCTACACTACGCCTACCAGTACGAGGCTGCCACTCGAGAACCTTTCTTCCCCAACGGTTATCGGTTCTTCGAGCTATATGGCCGGCCCATTGTCACTTCAGCTTACTAATCCGTTGGGCTATGTCGGTCACTCTGGTTTTACTGCGGATATCCTCATTTCTGAGTCTATCACGCAGTGAAACTCCGAGCATAGCTCTCTCCGTAGCTCGCTGAGCGACCTTGAGCGTCCTCATACGGCCAGCGGTGAAGGACCACGTCTCAGATCCGTAAGTCATCACTGGCAACACGCACTGGTTGTACACTTTAGTTTTCAGAGACTGAGGTATACCTGACGAGAAGATGTGTCGTAATTTCCCGAACGCTGCCCAACCGAGTTGAATCCGTCGATTGACCTCTCGGTCGAAGTTGGACTTACCTAGTCGGACTATTTGTCCCAGGTAAACGTACTCGTCAACAACTTCGAGCATAGTGCTCCCAACAATTACCGGCATAGGTGTGACATGGACATTAAACATGATCTTTGTTTTGTCCATGTTCATCTTAAGACCTATCCATTGGGAGACACCATTGAGGTCATTGAGCATAGTGCTAAGGTCCTCCAGCGATTCTGCCATAAGGACTATATCGTCGGCAAATCGAAGGTGAGTGATGTACTCGCCATTGATGTTAATACCGTATCCTTTCCAGTCCAGTAGCTTGAAAACGTCTTCCAACGCAGCGGTGAAGAGTTTCGGGGATGTAACATCACCTTGTCTTACACCTCTCTGCAGTTGGATAGGTTTCGTACTCTGGTTCTGTACTCGGATAGCCATTGTAGCCCTACTGTACAAACACTTCAGCACTTCAATATACCGACAGTCAACTAGGCACCGCTGAAGAGACTGTAGCACCGCCCAAATTTCGACGGAATCAAAGGCTTTCTCATAGTCCACATACGCCAGGCAAAGTGGCAGATTGTACTCTTCGGACTTCTGTACAATTTGCCTAAGGGTATGTATGTGGTCTATGGTACTGAAGCCTTTTCGGAAACCGGCTTGTTCGGGAGGCTGGAAGTCGTCGAGTCTGCGTGCAAGACGATTCGTAATGACTCTCGAAAACAGCACGTAGACGCGGCTCAGAAGGGAAATCGGTCTGTAGTTCTTTAAACGAGCGTTGTCGCCTTTCTTAAAGAACAAGACCACCGCGCTTCTGTTCCACGCCTCCGGAGTAGTGCCACCATGGAGGACGGAATTGAAGAGCTTCTGAAGGACTTCAAGTACCGGTGTTCCATCCGCTTTCAGAAGCTCCGCTGTAATTCCATCCTCGCCCGGGGCCTTGCCGTTTTTAAGGTGGTGGAGAGCCATTCTAATCTCGCTCAGACTGACGTCCGGGATATCATCGGAATAGTGTCGGATAAGACTTGCTCTTGGATCGTTACTCACACTTGCGTGTGGCTCCAACGATGATGTGTACAGCTGCCCATAGAACCTCTCAATCTCACTCAGAATCTCAGGTGTCCCGGAAACGATATTGCCACACTCAGTCTTCAGCCTTGACAGTTGGCTCTTTCTGGCAGACAGATCTCTGGCAAAGACTTTGGAGCCCTGGTTCCGCTCGATCGCTTCTTTAATACGAGCAGTATTAAAGTTGCGTAAGTCTCGCCGCATGCATTTGGAGATCTGTCTGTTCAGTTGCCTGTATGCTGTCAAATCTGTTGACGATTGCAGCCTCATCTCCCGTCTAACAGCCATGAGATTAAGAGTGTGATCGGAGAGTTTTTGTGTTCTTCTGCGGCCGGTCTTGCAGAACTTAGCTCCGACCGATGTGGACAGTTTCCACGAGCTTGTCATTCATATCGTCCACTGCATTGCAATCCTCTAGGCACTGAAAGCGGTTTTGTAACTCGAGCTGAAAGGTTTCGGGATTCTGGACTTGAGCACGAGGGGGGACGGAGCGTTGACTTCATTAGACGAGACCTCTTCAACTTAACGTTTAGGTTCAGTGTACCTCTAACCATTCGGTGATCGCTGCCAGTTTTCACCTTGCGATCACTGAGACATCACTGAACAGTTGGCGTCTGGTCGGCATAATGAAGTCAATCTCATTTTTTGTCGAACCGTCGGGGCTCGACCAGGTCCACTTCCTGTGGGGCCTCTTCTGGAAGAAAGAGTTCATCATAAAGAGTCCCTCTTTCTCCATAAAGTCGGCCAGCTGCTGGCCCCTTCGGTTTCCGTTGCCCTACTCCAAATTTCCCCACCTTCAGCTCACCGCTTTCTCTTGTGCCCAGTTTTGCGTTGAAGTCTCCCATCAAGACCGTGTAGTGGGTTTTGGAGGAACGCATGGCTCTGGAAATATCCTCATACATTTCCTCCACGTCCTCATCGGGATGTGCCGAGGTTGGTGCATAAACCTGTATGACCTTCAGCGAATACCGTTTGGTGATTCTGAGTATCAGGTACGCGACCCTCGTCGACACACCCCAATATTTACAACGTTGTTGACGAGAGACTTGTGGACGATAAATCCGACACCTCCTTGGGAAAGATGGTCGCCCTCCCGGTGGTAGAACAAGTTGCCGGACTCAAGGATTGCCGTATCTTCCCCCTCTCTTCGGACCTCGGATAATCCAATAATATGCCAGCGCAACTTGTCTACCTCTTCTTCCAGCTCCAGTATCTTCTCGTCAGTCCTCAGGGTGCGTGCGTTATATGTTGCCAGGTCGAGTCGTCGTAGGTGGCAACCGAACCTCCACCGGAGATTCTTAGCACCCCCTGCCCCGCCGTTACCATGGTCGCCACCGTATCCAGGAATAGCGGGGCCGCCGGGGACTGGGGGCCGTTTTTTTGCGTCGTTATTCATGGGGGGATATTTGCCATAGTTGCCACGCTTGGCGAGCGGGTTGGCAACCGCAGTTTTTTATTATAACACAGTTGTTATCAGGAAGATGCTGCTGCCCATCTCCTGCCTGTGTCCCTCTGTCGCCTCTTACGACACCCACGGGAAGATATGGGGTAGTGGATATTCTCAACCGCCACTACACGGCAAAAAAAAAATAATGCGGTGCGCGTATTAAATCAAAATTCACCTTACGTCCGCGTGCGAGTATCTGTATCACTTAGCCCGTTACGCGCCTTTGTTAAGGTTGCTCCTACCGTAGGGGGTTAGGTGTTAGAAAACAAATTGAATCCTTTGATATGGTAGTAGAAATAGTCCCATATAAATTTGATCAAGATCTGACCAGTAGTTTTATCCTTAATAATGCGTATTTAATTAAATTTGATTAATTATGTTCTCATTTTATTTTTTTTAAAGGCACACGCGACATTATTAATGAAAGAGTGGCAATGAGAAGTGCTGCTATTTTCAATCTCTTTCTTTTATCGACAAGTGTTAAACCAAAACCACTATATGCTGATTTTGAATTAGTAGGCAGTCACTAGTACTGGGAGGTCTACTTATACTGAATTTTTTGATCGTTGACATTATACGCGAAAAAATCGAAAACTGCGAAGCTGTGGTCGGATCGCTAATCAAATAAATCTGTAACTATGTATATAGGTACCTAATTATCTACACCTACCCATAAATAATAATATCTTAACTTTCGGTATCCTTAGGAACAGTAAACAATGAAAAGTCGACATTCCTATTGTTATTTAAGCACCCGTATGCTATTCAGTATTTTTTGGCTTTTTGAGAAACCATACTTGAATAAAAACTTTTTACTTATAAGCGAAATTTTTTTTGTTAACGTAAGGCGCGTGTCAGCTCAACGCGTGACAACCTCACTAAATTAGCCCCATGCAGTGGGCTGTGTAGCCTTGGTATATTTTCATGCCTAAAGCACGGAGTGAGAGAGGGCTGGTATTTCCTCGGTTTCAGGGCACTACCTTTGTTGCCTCAGCCATTATCGGAATCCTTGGCGTCAATATGTCGAATGACGTGCAGTTTAGAAATCACTTGGAAGAGAAAGCCACATTGGCCTCTAAAAAACATGGCGTGCTCTGCACAGCGGGACAGTATTTCATACCTGTACTCCGCCTGCAACTTTATAAGACGCATATTAGGCCTCACATGGAATACTGTTTTCATATCTGGGCCAGGGCTCCCTAGTGCCAGCTCCTTCCATTTGATCGCATCCAGCACAGAGTGGTTCGAATGGTCGGCTACCGAGCTCTTTCTGATCGGCTTGACTCACTAGCACTGCGAAGAAATGTTGAATCTCTTTGCGTATTTTATCGCATCTACCACAGGAAGTGTGGTATTCCAGCCGCTGAACTTCACCATCGCAAATCGCCACAAAATACCATCCATCCATCTGGATGATTGGCGGTCCACTACTCTGCGATTTACAAGAAGTTTTTTCCTCGGACAACTTTTTCGATTTTCCCGGAACGATACGACTTCAAGAACAGAGCCGCCTACACTTTTTTAAAAGGCCGACAACGCACCTGCGATTCCCCTGGAGTTGCGGTTGTTCATGGGCGTGCGGTCGACACTTATCATCAGATGCCGAATGCTCCATTGCCCCCTCTTCAAAAAAAAACTTGCTCTGAAGATTTTCAAGAGATAAGAAAGAAGTATATCGAAACATCTCTATAGTTGGATGGAAATAATTTAGCTTAGTAAACAGCAAAATGGACAAGTTAATATCGATTAACAACCCAACTACTTTAGTTGTAAGTAAGTAAAGTATCATTAAAAATTGTCCGGTAATGAATACTGTAAGAGAAATAATACCATGTAAAAATCGCCTAATTAAACCGTGCATAACGTTAGGTATATTGCGGTGTATCCGAAATAGAAATGACATGCAAAAAAAGCTACGAAAGGATCCGGAAAACGAAGTTTTAAAACATAATATAGAAGATATCGCAGTTATTGTAATAACTTAATAAAAAACTTAAACGTAAATATGAGAGAACTTTCTAAGTGTAAAAGAGATCCTAAGGTACTATGGAAAACCATTAGCAATTTAACACAGCGAAATAAAAATAAAATGCAAAACAATAAACTTTTAGAGATAAAATCATCTCCTCAAGAATCGACCAATCACGTGAACCACTATTTTGCAAATATTGGTAGAACGCTCTCTGAAAACATCACTTTAAAGTACTCACAACTGCATAATGTTAGTGTACCACTTCTCTCTCAAGCCGCATCGTTTGTACTTTTAGAAACCGATTCAAAAGAGATAGGTGCTTTACTGACGAATCTTAAATCTGAGTGTACCGCGGGGTGGGATGACATACCAACAAGATTCTTAAAACTCGCTAAGGAACATGTAGCTCCCGTGATAGCTCATTTGGCAAATCTTTGCTATAGTCAGGGCATTTTCCCAACAGCCCTAAAGCGAGCAATTATTACACCAGTATATAAGTCTGGTGACATGGAAGATACATCAAACTATAGACCTATCTCTGTTTTGCCAGTCATCTCAAAAATCCTAGAAAAACTTAATTAATCGGCTAATATCTTACTTGAATACATACAAGCTGCTTCCTGACCATCAATTCGGATTTAGAAAAGGGGTTTCTACCGAAGATGCTGTAATTAAATTGACTTCTCTTATCGTTGACAATGTGGATAAAGGTAACAAATGCTTAACTGTATTTTTAGACTTGAAAAAAGCCTTCGATACCGTGTCGGTACCTACTTTAGTACGAAGGCTCAAAAACACAGGTATAAGAGGAATCCCTTTAAAACTCTTTGTTGATTATCTCACTGGGCGTGATCTATGCGTTAAAATTGGGCCCCTATGTGAGTGAGAACCGTGACGTGACTTGGCGTTCCCCAGGGTAGCGTACTTGGTCCAACCCTATTCTTAATATATATTAACAATCTATGTTGTATGAAAATCAGAGGTGGACAGATATTTTCTTACGCGGATGACACAGCTGTTGTCTTTACGGGGCGGACTTGGGATGATGTACTTTTAGTAACAGAGAGAGGTCTTGCCGAGATAGGCAGTTGGTTAAATAATAATCTCTTAACTCTCAATACCACCAAAACTAATGACATAACTTTTTCAAATAATAATTCACAACCGGAAACAAACTTTGAAATCAAAATACACACATGTTCTGAATTTTCCAACCCTGATTGTACTTGTAACAAAATATCAAAAGACCAGCGTCTATCCTGGCATGCACGTCTTGTACTGATGACTAGGATGCGGAAACTTATATGGATTATTAAAGCTCTTAGACATATAACAGATAAGACCTTACTGAGTCAAATATATGTTTCATTAGCTCAATCCATTTTGACATACTGTGTCCCAGTTTGGGGTGGGACCACTAAAATCAAGTTCCTGGAACTAGAAAGAGTACAGAGATTATTATTAAAAGTGATGCACTTTAAGCCCTACAGATTCCCTACTAAAGAGCTATACACCCTATGTGACCACCTTTCAGTCAGGAAGCTGTATATCCTTAACTCTGTATTAATATTGCACAAGACGCTGATATATAACCCCAAAAATTGCGATAGAAGAAGAGGACATGCTGTGGCACCAGTAGTACCCATGAAAACTAAATTTGCTAGGAGGCAATTTAGAAGTCTGTATGCTCATCTCTATAACTATACTAATAAAAAACTTACCATATATGCAACGACCAAGCATAATGTGTAAAAACAAGTTACAGCGTGGTGAAAGACGATAGAGTATGAAGAAACTGAAAATTTATTGAAATAAATAGAAAATTACACCATAGCATAAATACTTTCCGCAATACACGCATATACACACACAAACGCGCGCGCACGCACGCACGCACTACACGCATTCATCACATATACACATACGCATGCGTGCGCGCGCGCGCGCGATCTCACGTACTCAATTTATTCTTTACGTATGCGTAATTTTATACGTATCTAAAATTGTTACGGAAGAGCGGGGTCCCCTAACACAGGTATTGATATACTTAAAAGGAGACCCCAGCCTAGTTAATGTATTTAAATTTAAGATACTGAATTAAGAATTTTTCCATCCTTACCACTAGTTTTAAATGGTTTAAGGAAGTCAACAGCCCACTGTACCAGATTTGGCCTTGTCTTTGCAGTCCTATACCAGGAAATGGGTTGACACTAGTAACTCCCATGTTTGTTGAGCTTTTTAAGAAGTCCAATGTGACCAGGTTTAGCTTTCAATAGCATTTTGTGCAGTCTTGCACTGCGAAGCAAAGGCTAAGGCAAAGGCACTATTGGGTTATTCCGTTTATCGACACTAGGGTGGGCTCGAAAACGCGTGTTCATCTATCCACCCAGACGGTGGATAATCAGAATTCGTATATATAAGTTTTATTCCGATTTTCTCCCTCGACTGTGTACAGGTATTTATAGAAACATGATAAAAACTGGCACAAGACTGGAAAGATCAACGCTAAAGTATAGGAATACCTTACAGGATCACAGATTCATTGGAATCTTGAAATTAAATATTTTAAAATATAGTTAAAGAAAAACATCCAATAGTAACGTTTTTGGAACGCTTGCAAAAAATGCACAGTTCTTCGCTTAACACATATGTTGTACCAAAAAAAAATTAGAAAACTGTTGCAAATGTACGTTAAAAGTCACGAATTTATCCAGGATATCGAATTACGTCTACTCAATAATGAAATTCGTGTTGGTATCTAAGTGTATGTGTTGAACTGTTCTTGGGGCAAAGTCAGAAAAACAAATAAAAGTAAATTACAATTATAGACGAACACGCGTATGCACCTCAGGGTAGATTTTTTGGGTGGATAAACGAAATAACCCTATTACTTGTAATTCTATGACTTTAATCATTAAAAATTAATATTTCAGCTCTATGTAGAAGAGTTGCACTAAGGCACACGGGTATAATAACAGCAACTTGCCTCACCTCTTCATACTTAGATGTGACCAATCTGTGGTTTGCATTGGAATCTTTGCCATTGAATTTATATTTTATGTACTTAGGTAAGTTCAAAACATTTTTAAAATCATTTTTATACAAAGTTATATAATAAATATTCCTATTTATTATTGTTACTTTAATTTCAGCATGGCAATTCTACAAGAAATCAGACAGTGGCAGTTCGAGAAAACTTTTTAAATTCTCTCTCATACATTTACCCGCATTGATGTTACTAATGCTAGTCAATAAAAAGTATTGGAGTTCGAGCGAGACACGAGAGCACAAAGATGTGTTGAAGTCACAAGACGTTAACAAGTTACCAGAATCAAAGAGGATAACAGTATTGCCACGAGGTCCAGTCGTCGCCGCGCAGGAAACGGACTTACGATAAAATTGATCACTTAATAACTACAAATTCGTAGACGCCAGTTATTTATATGTAAATAGTGTCACATTTTAATTTTGCTAATAATTTAGCTTGTGATATAATAATAAATCAAACATTCACGAAAATGTTACTACTAGTTAATTTATTTTGTTATCATATTGACTTAATACTAGGAGTAAAATGAATTAAAAGAATTATAGTAAATCTTATATTTATTTTGTTATTTTATTGATATAATTTAAATTACAAATAATGATGGAATAAGTAAATCTACATTACATACAAAAATCAGACAACTCGTTTTGAACATGGAAACAGACTGAATGTGGGTTTAAAATGGGGGCTGTTAATAAATTTAAGTAAAATATAACTAACTCATTGACAACTGAAAAACCCGTTTCTTCGAAAACAATGAGATTGATCTCCATTGGTTAATTATTTCCTGAAACAAAGAAATTATGCATAAATCAATTATTGATGTTCCTTCCATTCAAATAATAAAAATATTAAAATCCGTTGACATGTATTGGAGCAGCGCGGTGGACTAACCACTCCATAATCTGATCATCTTAAAATACGAGGATGGAGTCCTGCATTGACACATTATAAATATATATTGTCTGTAACTTTACTAATAATACATTAGAAAAAATTGCGGTTAAACTGAATAGAGGACATACACATAGCAGTTAAGCAACATACACACTCCGGTTTACCTGTACAGGTAAACCTGTCAGATGAAGCCTAGCATGTATGGCCATCATTACACCGTCACTACATTAAAACTGACCTCACCATACATTAACGAATGTATACTCACATTGATAACCTCTTCCTATTTTATGTATTTTAAAAGTAGTTTACAATGCACTGATTCAATATTACTTGACACAAGTATGTTTGTCCAAGCAGAAAATGTGCCTTATGTGACAGTTATTAACCCGCCGTTGGTCGCGTGGGGCGAATAAACGCCCATCAAAAAGTTTATTTTCTTAATATTTAAAATACTGTTATTATCGCATCCAAACTCTAGCTACCTTCCTATAACGACTAAATACGCGACACAAACAAGTGACCATTCAGTATGCGCCGTGCACTTGAACGCTACGGACGTATTTTTCGTGAACGGGTGTCAGTTGACCCCACGCGACCAACGACGTTATAAAAGTGCAATTATTATTAGAAGTACAAAATGAGTTTGTCACAAGAGGAACGTATTAGAAACTGGTTGGAAGAAGATTCAGATGAAGATGTAATTGGTGGGGAAGATGATGAAGAAGGTGGTGATGAAATAGAGCCCCAAATAAGTGAGCACGAAACTGATACAGAAGAAGAATGCGATTCAGAACCAGAAGCTATTACGGAAAATCAGAACATTGATTCAAGTAGCGAATGATGACGTTCCCTTGTCTCAGTTGCAAACTTCACAGTGTTACGTGGTGCACAGAAAATTAAGAAATGGTAGGACTGAAGTAATTTACAGATGGAGGAAGCAACCGCCGCCACCAACATGTCGCACCCGCAGTCAGAACATCGTGACCCATTTGCCAGGACCTAAAGCCATATGTAGAGGAGCAGATACTGCTGAAAAAGCCTGGATATTGCTATTTTCAAAAGAATGGTTAGAAAAGGTTGTTCTTTACACTAATCAGAAAATACAATCGCAAAAATTTAATTATCAAAGAGATAGAGACTCATCTGAAACAGACATGATTGAAATAAGAGCTTTGATAGGTTTATTATATCTCATTGGTCTATACAAATCATCACACGTACGCATCTCGGATGTTTTCAACCCAGATGGGAATGGATTGGATATTTGTAGAGCTGTAATGTCGGTACAAAGATTTAAATTTCTCTTGCGCAATCTCAGATTCGATGACAGGAATACCCGTGACGAGCGAAGGATCGAAGATAAATTAGCGCCCATAAGAGAAATGTTTGAAGAGTTTGTACAGGCTTGTCAACGGTGTTATACTGTTGGTGAGTACGTAACACTGGACGAAATGTTAGAAGCTTTTAAGGGAAAGTGTAGTTTCAGGCAATACATGCCTAAAAACCCGCAAAATATGGCCTAAAAATACAGGCATTGGTTGATGCTCGTTTATTTTATACCCTGAATTTAGAGGTGTATGTGGGAGTTCAACCTGCAGGGCTGTATGCTGTTGACAATTCTACGATGGCTATCACAAAGCGAATGATTCAACCAATATCTGGAACGGGTCGCAATATCACCATGGATAATTGGTACACTAGTGTTCCACTAGCTGAAGATTTGGTGATGCAGCACAATTTCACTATTGTTGGAACAATAAAAAAAATAAACTAGAAATACCTAGCGATTTCAAGAAAAAGTGGCGAGTGGTTTATTCTTCTTTGTTTGGATTAGGCAAGCATGATAGTACCTTAGTATCATATTGTCCAAAGAAGAATAAAGTAGTTCTCTATTTCAACTATGCATAATAATGCTTCAGCAAAACCGGAAAAATTACCAGAAATTATATCATTTTACAACAATACAAAAGGAGGGGTTGACGTTGTGGATCGCCTGAAGTTGAATTACTCCGTTGCACGTACTTGTTATAGATGGCCACTGCGTCTATTTTTTACTTTACTCGATATTGGAGTTGTGAATTCGCATATCATATTCGATGGCCTAAACCCTAACACGAGTCTTACGCAGAGGAATTTTATAAAGTCGTTAGCTTATTCATTATTCGAAACTCAACTAAAGTGCCGAAGCACGACGAAAAATTTGCCCCGAGAATTATCTAACACAATAATGCGCTTTGTAACAACTCAAGTTCAAGAAATAGAGGAAGATGAAGAAGAAACGCAACCGAAGAAGAGACGATGTATACACTGCCCACGCCAAATGGACAGAAAATATTTTACACTATGCTACAAGTGTAAAAAAAATGTATGCCCTAGGCACTGCAAAAATATTTGTGAAGAATGTATCTGAACATCTTATTGTAACAGTCAGCATGTTTTTTTTTACTAGTTATAATGATCTCATATCATTATCTACTTTATGAAGATTAAACTTTGTGAGAAAAAAGTTTTTCTTGATATAATTTTAACCTCTAATAATAATTTTTATTATAGATTCCCATAAAAATGTATCTCAGCATTGTTAGCATACAAATTGTAAATTTCAGCTTATGGTTTTATGTATTTTTTATTGTAAGTTACAGGTTTTTTGATCTCGTATAGTTGTCTACTTTATGAAGATTTAATTTTGGTAGAAGAAAAGTTTTTGTTGATTTATTTTTTATTTTTAAGAATTTTTATTATAGATTCCTATAAAAAAACGTGCCCAAAAGCTTCTGTGCTGTTTTAATAGTTAAAAAAAATATAAATAAACACTTCTTAAATTAATATACGTGATTTTTATTTCTTTATACTCTAAACTATTTACTAAATCCTAAATTAATTATAAAAAAAGCCATAGATTTTATAAATATCATGTTTATTTTTGGGGATACCTGCTGACCCCACGTGACCAACCCTGTTACAAAAATTGAGCGCGACCAACGGCGGGTTAAAGCTTATTTCACATGGGAATATTGAACTTACTTAGCTTTTTTGGGACTGCGATCGTGATCTCGACTGTCGTCCCGGGAACGCTTGTGAGATTTGCTGTCACTGGAGTGGT
This sequence comes from Parnassius apollo, assembly GCA_907164705.1. NCBI lineage: Eukaryota > Metazoa > Arthropoda > Insecta > Lepidoptera > Papilionidae > Parnassius > Parnassius apollo. Next base: position 10,177,656 of record CAJQZP010001037.1, read on the forward strand.
GCTTCTTATGGTCTCCATTAGACTTGCTGTGCGATGACTTGTGGTCTCTGTCGTTGTGCGATGACTTGTGGTGCTTGTCACGGTTCTTCGAGGGACTGTCAATATAATGAAATTATAGTTAAAAATTACATCCACGTAATTAGGCTAGATCCTATAATTAACATAGGGCTAGTTGACCGATGAATATGTGATAATGACACAACTTTGCAAATTTATGTTAAGTTACAGCTATCTTCACGCAAATTTAAACTTAAAGGAATCAAGAAATTAGAGTTTACACCTTTTATTCTATCCTTTCTAATTATGATTATAAATTAAACAGATACTAGCTTGCCAGGCAGACGTTGTTCTGCCCTTTTCGACGACCCTTTGTCATGTTCTATTAAAAATCCTTAAATTCGCAAAAAAAATTGTGGGTCACTCATCGGCAAAAAAACTATCCTATCTCTCAAGTTGGACCAAACTGCACACGGTGTGCAAATTTGATTAAAATCTGTTAAGTAGTTTAGGAGTCCATCGCGGACAAACAACGTGACACGTAATTTATATATATTAAGATTATGACAATGAGTTTAATAAAGTACATCTTTTTGAAGTAAAACTTCTTTACGCACGCTTGACTTGGGGAGTAAGCTCGCGAACGCGTGAAGAAAGCGTTACGAAGTGTGATCGGGCGAGGTGAACGATAGCTTAGTGATATACGCAAGAAAGAGCACTGCGCACGCACATTTTCTTTCTCTCCCTCTCATAGCCAGTAAATGAAATATGTATATATTTCAGTCAGTACTTAGTTTGCGAGTTTACTACCGTTACGCAAACGGTGATTCTTTGGTGGTTTTTCGTAATTTTATTTCGTTTTGAACAATTTTATGAATTAAGATTTTGTTCATTCCCTTTAAATGTTCTACATTTAAATTGAATGAAATTGTAAATTCATTTTAAAGTTCATGTTTTGTGAATGTCAGGTGAATAATAACAAATTACGGAGGGAAGCCGACAGTAAATTTAAATATTTGTAGAAAATCGTGTGGTCATAAGCACACTCGTTTTTTTTTACACTGTGCTCTTATATATTTTAGGTAATTTTTCTATTTATTTTTACATAAAATGGGTTCAGATGCAATGTAATATAAAATTTAAAGCATACCTGCTACTACTGTGTTTAGAAGGACTTTTATGGCTAGAACTCTTGTGGTTAGAACTGGAGCTTTTGTGACTTGAGCTCTTATGGTGGCTGGAGCTCTTGTCGTGTTTGCTTTTCTTACTGCGGCCCTCGTCGGCGTCGGTATCGAATGAGCGCGGTCGGTCGCGACCGCCTTTTCTTTTCCGATCGAAGTCTTCGCGGTCGTAGTTGCGCTCTTTCTTGTCCTCCTCGGCCGCTTCACGTTCAAGATCAGACCAGTCTTTACCGGACTCTTCATCTTCCTCTATGAATAGAGAGAGAAGATAGTAATTTTACAAACCCTCTATTCAATAAAATTACAGTGTATGACTTTTTGACGAAATAAAATTAGTTAGGAAGGACCTTTATATTTATATCAATTGCTAAATTCAGTGATCTGTCTCTCTCTTTAAACACCTGAGAATTGTTTTTAATTTTTAATATCATAGATTATATATTATCGTTTATCACATCCTTTTACTAACTTTACACTATCCTATAAAACCTAAACTAATTTTGGCCAAAAATAATTATTTCAAAGACGTATAAATGTTTCAAACGATACTTTTTAAACCTGTAAACAAGAAGACTAGCAAGCAAAACTTATCGGAAATTCATAATGTCCACTGCATTGAAATGTACGAATTCAGTAATGCCATGTTTTGCATAATTTTATTGTTAAAAGTATATTTTATTTATGGCTTAAATCTACTTGTATAGTGTTATTTTTTTAAACACTGTAGATTTATTTCCAATTAAGCAAATAGAAAGCTTGATAAAATGGTTTTAGAATCAAACGAAGAAACATTACATTTCATCGGCGCATTTCACTTTACTTTGGTTGTCAGTTCCTCTAAAATAAGTCCAAACATTATATCTTCTGCCATTTATTTATATCATATAATTATCAATTTTCACTAAGAATAATATAACGAAATACTTTTTTTCTCACAAAAATAGTCAAAACATAAGCATACATCGTCTAGTACTGAGCAAATGCTCATTTAAAAATTTCAAAGCGGCATTTGCTCAGTACTAGACGATGCAATAACATGTCAGGTGTGGCGGGGAAGCGAGGGCAGGGGTCCTGCGCTAATCCCGCGCGCTTTATGGTAACAAGTTTCGACATAATATATTGGTTAGGTACCGAGGTGATCCTGCCGAATAATGTTCGTCCGAATATTCAGTTCAGTAAAAGTTTTACCGAACTTGCGGCCGAATATTCGTATTCGGTGAAATCCAAATTCGGCCCATCTCTAGAAATAAGTCGCCTGAAGGAATGCCTTAATTGAATAAGCATGTTGCGTAAACGTTCATACAGCACAAGCATCGATTATTCGTCTGACGCTGCGAAAATAAGTGGCCAGCACAGTAAAGAAGTCAAGTACTGTAGGGCGGAAAATTAATATTGTTGAGTCAAATGGTGCCGGTCAGCAAAAAGGAAACGGCGCGTTGCGTCAGCGTTGCGTTGACGTAGCGCTGTCACTGCGTCGTTTTACATACTAATAAATAACGCGCACACAACTGACTGAAAGTCCCCGAGACGAAGGGAAAGTGGGTGTACTGGTTCCGATGCCGGAGCGGCAGCGCTCAGTTGTTTGTGCGTTGATAGTACGCATGTTAATTTCGGTTTTTATTTGAGAATAATTTGCAGAGTAAAAAGAGTACCATTAAAGAAATTGATATATATTAGTTCATTTCATTAATTCAGGAAATTTTCAAATATATAATTACTTGATAACGACTCTCTAAACTTTAATGACTGATATGATAATTTTTGATTATAAACATTATAAAATAAACAGACAAAAAATTATAACATTTTAATTGGCTCTAATGGATTCCTCATATTAGTATAGTTTTTCTGTACCTTTGGCTCTAAGGGCTTCAATAAATATTCAGAGTTGGACACACTCATTCTAAAAAAATTATAAAACTTCTTTTCGTCTAACAGCAACTCCTGATATTCTAACAAAAAACTGTCCATCACTATTTATAAATGAAATTAAGGAACAGATCTAATACCGTCTTGTGATTTTGCGTCGCTTTCGGCGGTGACGTAGTATTATGAGCAGTGCCAGAGATCTTTTTCGATCCATGTTTTCGAATTAACTGCGATGATTTTATAAAATACTCACCGCAACTGCGCGTCGCCGCTGCGACGACGCAACGCAACGCAACGCGCCGTGTGAACTCGCTCTAAAAAGTCTGACTATGAACACATTTATTCACATTAATGAGGATACTAGTACCTTTTCTTGTATCAGAAATACCCGACCTCATGATAATATTACAATTGATAAAGTCCCCAGACCAGATATTTTTTGAATTAAACAGCACTACTTTATAAGAGTGCAAACTCGCTATTGCTAGAAACCAGAACAAAAAAGTTGACTGCCTCATGATTTGCCAGGTGCTTTCCTTGTTATGCGAATATTGTATGCCTATGATTTAACCAATGTGCCATCTTTAAAAAAATGGCAAGAAAAACTAGCATAAATAATTCCGAGAATTAGTAAGGGCTTTAAATGTTATTATAAAAGACTGCATTACATAAAATCACGAATATCTGGGTGCTACTCTACTCCAGACAGCAAATATGAACCCAGTACTATAGAAGCAGTGTCCATCATCCGATTATAATATGGAACCCGAAGAAGCAATCAAACTGTGAAATTGACTTTCGGCTGTATAAATCTGACGTTTTCACTACCAACACGAAAAGCAAATCTTACTGTTAAGTTCACGGCCAACTGTATATGCCATGTGGATTGGCAACGGTAAAACAATATACGAATGCATAAAAAGAGACGACGAATTTTGTCTTTTTTATAGGGACCTTTTGTTTTCTACAAGTGCTTACTTTCGAACTAGTTGACCAGTAAAACATATTGTTTCGAGCTTAGGGTTCGTGACAATAAAAACTGCCGATTGAATTACCAAAATTGACACTTTAAATTCCGAACACCAATTAAAACTAATACACACTAATTAATCACACTTAACACTTTAGTTCACTTTATTTCGCTCCTAAGTCTTCACTCGTATCGCCAATTAAATACTGCTCCGGTCGCGGCCCCTATATATAGGCCTTTTCCACGGAAACATCCAGTATGTTCCAGCAAATACCGGTTCCAACCGACTAGATGTAGAATATTCGAGTGTGGACTTTTCTGGAAAGCTTAATTCCTCTATAACCCTAAAAAAGACCTCCTATTCGTAATTTAGCTCTCTACTATTTTACTTATTAAAAATAAACTGCTCTAACGATAAACTCTACTTATTTCTTTTTCATCCAAAATTAAATACTAGATGGCGCTGTTGGTGAAAAGTTCAGGCATGGCATTTTCTAGAAAGCTCTCCTCGCTCTGTTCCCCGACATTAGATGGCGCTAGGGGCATCAATTATGGTGTGGCGACGCTGTCGTCGCGCCACAAGCGAAATATATCGAAGCCTAAATCGCGCAATCAAAGTTCCGAACCATGAACAGTATATACAACTTGCAACACTCCTAAGACATGCTCGTCCCGAGCATTATCTGCCCCATAATAACGCGCCAGTCGATCCACATGGACGATTTTAGGAGTACCTCTTGCACCTTTCTGTATCCGGTAAGTTACGTCATTTATCCTTGTCACAATCCGGTACGGTCCTTCCCATTTAGCTTGAAGCTTAGGCGATTCCCCTTTGCTGTGGACTGAATGGCGCAACCACACAAGTGAACCTTCATCAAACCCCTTGTTGTTCATGTTGCTGTCATACCGGGTTTTCATCTTTTCGGACATTTGCTGGCCCGATTGTCTCACGTGCTCATAAATGTCACTCATTTTGTTCCGCAAGTTATTTGCATAATCGGTAATACTGCATGTACTGCATGTCAGGTGGTATCCCGGTGATCAGGTCTGCAGGCAGTCGTAGTTCTCTTCCAAAATTTGCAAAAGCTGGTGTCACTGATGTACTTTCGTGAACAGCGCTTCGATATGACAACAAAAACGGTGGTATGTGCTTGTCCCAATCTCGTTGCCGATTGTCTACAACTTTTACTAGGTACCTCTCCAATGTCTGATTAAATCGTTCTACCATTCCATCAGATTGCGGGTGGTAAGAAGTCGTTTTTATTAGCACCCATAACTCGGCAATTTTCCTGGAATATTTGAGACTCAAATCTGTGAATCTCTAAAGGTACTCCAAAACGATAGAAGACTTCATGAACTAGTTTATCTGCAACTGTTAAAGCTTCTTGATTTGGAATAGCGAAAACTTCTGGCCACTTAGTGAAGTAATCCATCACAACCATGAAATACTTGTTACTACTTTCATTTTCCGGAAACGGCCCCGCCACGTCAATGGCTATTCTCTCCTATGGTGCACCAACATTGTACAATTTCAATGCACCTCTACTACGAGTCTTAGGTCCCTTTACAGCCGCACAACTTGCACATTTGCGATACCAGTCCTCAACATCATTTCGACAGTGGACCCAGTAAAAACTGCCGATTGAATTGCCAAAATTGACACTTTAATTTCCGAACACCAATTAAAAGTAATACACACTAATAATTAATCACACTTAACACCTTAATTCACTTTATTTCGCTCCTAAGTCTTCACTCGTATCGCCAATTCAACACTACTCCGGTCGCGGCCACCAAACGGCCTTATAGAGGCCTTTTCCGCCGAGACATCCAGAATGTTCCAGCAAATACCGGTCCCGACCAACTAGATGTAGAATATTCGAGTGTGAACTTTTCTAGAAAGCTTAATTCCTATTAGATACTAGATGGCGCAATTGGTGGAAAGTTCAGACATGGAATTTTCTGGAAAGCTTTCCTCGCTCTGCTCCCCGACACTAGATGGCGCTAGGGGTATCAATTTTGGCTTGCAATAATATTGACTATAAAATAATGTGTAAAAGCGTACATTTACCTGTTTTATTAAACTTTGCCCAGTACAATACTATGCATTACCATTTTTTGATTAGTGACCTGAATAGTTTATTTTATTTAATATATTACGTTACGGTTTTAATTAAAATTTGTTTTGTATTAAATCTAATTTCATCATAATATGTCCCATCAGTATATTTCATCTGTCATCCTGAATGTCTGTCTTTAGTTGAGAACCTTTACCCAGGTAATTCGTAGTGAAAATTAAGTAAACTTATAAATAGAAAAAAGATTGATCACGCATGTTACAATCAGTAAATGTACGGTAATAAGACCACACGTGCATTGTCGCGTGCCGGTGCGGCATCGTGTACAAAACTATTTTGTAAAAATACTGTACTTGCACACCACTCTTAAGTTCACAAATAATAAGAACATTATTATCATCATCAAACGCGATTACAAAGTTTCTCATCAACTTCATACAATACTAGTAAAATTAATAATACCTCAAGTATCCTCATACCTCATACCAACGAAGAAAGAAAAACGGAGAGCTGCATACATTTCAAGTGATGCAAAAACCAAGCCTATACCAGGTGAGCACCTTATTGTAACAAGACGCATTCACGTACATGTATGCATTTAAAATTATTTGCAATTATTAATATGCTTTAAGGTGCATTTATGTGCATACTTTTACAGTTATAAAGAAATAATGAAGAAAGACGTGTGTTGTATAGGTGCTGTGTTATATACGAGGTCCTGTCATAAAGTTGAGCATGGTTTCTGCTTCACTTGAAGCCTTTCTTCTTTTTTTGGTCTGAGCAAGTATCACACTAAACTTGATACTGAGCAAGTATCAAGTTTGGTGTGATACTTGCTCAGATCAGCGTGCGTAAGTTGGTTTTCAATTCGAATACCTAAATTAGAGAACGTCAAAAATTTAACTTCCTCCTAAAGTAAGATTGTGATCAATTCAAGTCATTCATTAATTAATTCATAGCATAAATTTCGACAGTAATTTTAGGTGCACTACTTATCAATATTTCACAAAAGGACTTTTTGGTGGTTTTATGGTTAACACATTAATGAATTGGTAAAAACCACAACAATGATTTCCCACTGATGTGATATATCTTGACTATGAAAATGATTTTGACCATGTTCCATCTTTAGTATCCGCTGGAAATTGTTGGCCTAGATCAGTGATCTTCTGCCAGACAGAACATTCTGTGTACGCGTTGGAAATATGTCTAAGCCCAGGGAAGTACTCAGCGGAGTTCCGCAGGGATCTGTTCTTGGACCATTGATATTTATCGGATTTGAAAATCACGTTATAGCTACCATTCTCATTATTTACCGACGACACACCATTTTTTGAGGAGCTTATTACGACTAGTGATTGGCTCTTAATACTGAACGCAGATAAGTGTACGATTCTACATATAGGGAAAAATAAAACACGAATTATTTAATATTATGTAGGTGATCACCCATTGTCTTCTACAGAATCACAAAAAAAAAACCTTGGCATTACTATAACTAGTCACATCAAATAGAAACTCATATCCATAGTAAAACAAGGCAAACTATATAATTCGAAAAAGCTCTATGTGTCTCTTTCTTAAAACATTTATCAAGACCTACCAAATATACTTAAGATCTCTGTTGGAGTTTGCATTTGTGATATAATACTACTGGATAATGTCCAAAAGAAGGCTACAAAAATGGTAAAACAACTGCAAAACATGACACTAGAGTGTCATAGACACAGGTAGTTTCACTGAAATATACAAAATACTGACAGGATATTACGATGTACTTGGTGAATAGCAAAAAACGTCTAAGAGGAGATCAACTTAAACTCTGCGATATAGTTGCCAAGCGGAATCCCATTAAGAATTTTAGTACAAATCGTGTTGTCACTAACTGGAATAAGCTTTCGTAAAATTTGATTGATGCTAACAGATTGGATAAAATCTCTAAACCTTAAGATGCACACGCATCAGCTTTTTAGCTGTTAGTGTGTTTATATATTAATAATAATAATCATCTGCAAAAAATGTTGCACAGTTTTTTTTACATCTGAGAGAATTTTATGATGCCTTCAGGGACAACCACTGGTTTAGAACCACTATTCTAGATGCATGATATACTTTACCTTCACTATCACCAGAGCCTTCAGACGCATCAGACGCTTCCGAATCGTATTCAGAATCATCTTCTGACTCCTCTTCAGACTCAACATCTGTCGGTTCATAAGCATCATCCTCTTCTTCAGATTCTTCATCCTGAAAAATATGTATTGAATTTAACTTGCATTGATGCTATTTTTAAATGCTTTGCTCAAAGTGATGTTTAACATGATGGATGATAATGTCAGACGGATTCTCTTATGCTGCTAGTGGCTTCTACATGGCTAATATATAAAAATGGATAATCTATTTTTACATAATGTGAACATACCTGGGCCGCGTCTTCAGCGTCAGATTCGGGATCCAAAAATGACCAACCACCATTATCGAAAAAGCCTTCGATGTCGTCGGTGATTGTTTTCATAACTTTTGTCCAATTAAGAGATTGTATACCTTCAGAGTAGCGAATATCACATGAGCTGTAATTAACAATAATCAAAATCAAACACGCGCAGAAAAGTTAGTAATAGAATCAGAATTTTATTACTCATAATACTATTGAAGCATTATTTAGCATTTTTTAATTAAAAAACATAACACTATGATTTTCAACTATTTTGTGGAGGTATTTTACATAACATAAATTGAGTAGTCGACACTACCAAAAGTAGTGTCTTAAAACTTTTGAAAACAGATTGAAACAGACATTCGGAGATCAGTGTGGACTTTGAACTTGCGGCTCTACAGCACCAACAACAAACTGTACTGCAAAAGCATTAATTATGTTTAACTTCAAATCACACATATTATGCTAATTCCTGCTTCTCCTACAAATAGGGCCATGAACTCTCTTTTTGACTTTGCTTAAATAAAAATGTGGTTGAATCCCACACCCTTATAATGTTTGTTATCATATTTCTATTCACATTTCCACTAAAACTTTTTATTCGTTATTTCTCTCCAGTTGGGGACTTTTAAAAAAAATGGTCAAACAAAAATGCAGCTCATTTGATGGTTCTGAACCTTGTCGAAGTTAATAATTGAAAATGACAGTACTAGGAGTAGGATTACTATTATTTTATTCTTATTATTAGGATTAGGAGGAAACTTAGCACAGTTGCGTTATAAATTCCAATACGTTAGAAGACCGACTTCGTTCTTGTTCGAAATATCCTGTCAACTACTAGAGTTATTTTGATATAAATGACTTTTCAGTCATTATAACAATTTGTCAACACAATAACATTGAATAAGGAGAAAAAATAAAAGAGGAAAATAATCATACAAATCACAAACAAAAATCCACGACAAATAATACGTCTATTATTTCGCAAGTTATGACGTTAGTTTGCCGACGCTACGGGCTGGCGGCGCTGGCGGGCGCCCATCGCATGCTTCAGTTTTAAAAGAACATAATTATCCTATTCTGTACGCGCATGGATTTTAAAGACCTCGTTATATAATTACGTAAATAATCGATTATAGTTAATATCGATACCGTAAAATGGGGTGAATAGAAACCGCGGGGTGGATAGAAACAATTCTAGTTATTTGATAAAGTTGTCTCTAGGTCTTTCAAGATTTTCAGAGTTATTTAGTTATATGCTGAAAAAATTTCAGCATATAACTAAATAGTAGAAATAAACACACGTTTCCGATATGTAGAAAAACTACAGACAATTTAATCAAATAACCAGACTTGTTTCTATTCACTCCATTTTACTTAGTAATGATTTTATTTTATTGTTCATTGGTCTGGAAATGCAATATGTCGTTTTAAATACAGCAATTATGATGATGTGCTTTAGAAATTTTATCTAAAAATTTAAAATTATATTATCTTGGGATTACTGAAAGAATTTTCTATCCCCACTAATATTATGGAAATACGTAAAGATATTTTCATTATATTAATAATGTTGAATTTATTCTATAATCAATATAGACAAAACGGTTTGTTTTGTTCAGCATATTCGATTGTTTGTTTGTTTATATTGCCAAAGCTATCTTAGGAGCGAATATGAAGTGGCACACATCTCTATTGATGTGTCTCTAGTGTCTGCACATGCGCAAATGTTTCGGAAACTGAAATCCCGACCAAGATAAAATGCGGGACCTGAAGTGACTATGGCCGCCTATAGGATATATAAAAAATCTTTTTGATAAAACAAAACATACTACTCACTTAAGCCACTCTTTCACATGATCCAGCATGTTCATAGGCACAGCATTAACCATGGCCACCTTCTTTGCGTAATCTTTGAACACAAACACCATGTCGAAGTTCTTAAGGTGAAACTGGACTCGCTCAAAATGCACCAGCTCTACATCCTCTAGCGCAATAACAAACGGCGGCCACTCGGTAAGATTTACGAGGGCACCTGAAGTTGGCTGAAGAAGAACTGTACTACGGAATGGTGCACCAGGGAAACCAAGCTCTCTGTAAAGTAAAATGAATATCAGGTTAAATGTGATATATTTTATTTCCAATTTTCTATAAGTAGTACATTTTATTGTTATTATTATATTTCATAGTTTACGCACATGAGTAAAGAAACAGAACAAAGGCAAAGCTTCATACAACCACAGTTAAGGACCTTAGAGTTGGGAAACAAATGTACTTGTGCAGAGTAACGGTGGGGGTACTGCGGGGCAGAGGGCGGGCCGACCTTTCACATTACCATGTGCGTTTTATAGTACTTATTTAACAAATGTTAAGTGCCATCTTCGAAAGAATATAATTTCTATAATGGTGAATTACTGTTATATAGTTATATGCGTTACTGAGTAAAATTGAGTTCAAATGACGGCCATGCCCTACGTTTCCCACATTTTTTTGATAAATTTGTTTTTAACGTCGGGTATTAAAAATAAACAAAACGCGATAAAATCCGTAAAAGTAGTTTTAATCAACAAATTTGTTTATTTGAATGTGAATACACTACATGAAAACATCTATAATATGGAGTGTAGAAGTAAGGAGTACTAACTCCCATAGTAGAATAGTTGAAAAAGTGGCCATCTGTAAGCAGTAAATAACAGTTCAAAAACTCTCCACAACAGCGCTGGAGTAGCTACTGGGAACTATGCTAAATAAACTTAGCAGTTGTCGATGGTTTAAGTGTGGTGCTAAACTGCTCAGTAGCTCTAAAATAATTTTATTTAGTAAATATAACCTCAAAAAAGTCGTCTATCCCACTAATATTCTTCGGTGCGTTCTTTAAAATTTACCCCGTAGATATAGTGGCGCCACCCTTATTTAATGGTTTTATGGAGACTTTTTAATACACAGTCTGTACTCCTTACTTCTACACTCCATAATCTGTAAAAAGGAAGTGTCACAAAAATATTTGGCAGTGCAACAATTGTAAAAGGGTTTTTTCTTGTAGCAATAAATATTGATTTTCTTCAATAAATGTTTTTAATTTATAACTATGTATATAATGTTAATAAATGATAATGATTATTATAATAAACAAAATCATTTTATTTTATGCCTCCGACAAACCCTCGCATAGACGCTGGTCGAGTCAATACCGACGCGGGCGGCGGCATCACCTAACATAAAAATCGATTTTGATTAAACTTTTTTCGTTTGTAATGTCTTAATCGAGAGTACTCTTAGTTTAAGACATTATTGCTTATGATTCAAGAAAATCTGTTAATTCCTTTGAAGATCATCAGTTCTTTATTTCATGGTTATTAAAATGTTCAATTTAAGTTATATATAATAAGTACCTGAAGGGTGTATCAAACTCGACCTCCTGCTTGGTCATGTTCTCGACGCGCTCGCAGAAACTCTTGAAGGCCACTTTGAGCTTATGCCGCAGCTCGCGCTCGCTCTGCTCGGCAGCCAGGTCGTCGCGGTCGTGCATGTGCTGGTGCTTCCCCAGGTCCGTAGTGATTTCACCCACCTCTGTGTAGAACTGCACATCCACGTGCTTCTTTTTACCTGCAAATAAAAACATAAAAGCTTTCTTTTTCTTATACTTCCACATCAGCTCAGCTGTTAGACGTGAGCCTCTGACAGTGAGAATTTGCGTTATAATAATAATAAGGCGTAATAATAAAATTTTAGATGGCTAAAGAAAAATTAGCGGAGTGTTATTACTTAACGAAACGCCGCGAACCGCGATATGCGACATTATAGACGGAAAATACTTGAACTTAATACTTATTGCTGATAATCTAATTTATTATTATTTATTAAGTTTTTTTTATTTGACAAATGTTTACATAATAATATTACAATTATTATGTATTCAATATTGTAACAGTATAGTACTGTTGCAATGTTTGTTGGTTTAACTTCGAAAATGAAGGATGAAATCTCTCAAATCATCTTGGTGATCGATGATCTAAGTGGGAAGTAGGAGTAAGTCTCTTTCTGTACATACACATGTGTATAGTTACAGACTATGACACATTCCATCTTATTTCACAGAGGTTACAATGCATCTGTGTCATCTTTTTTTAAAGTTGGCCGTGTCTATCAACTGCAGTATTACTATAATTTAACCACTTGCCATGAGGTGGACTGTAGGTTTGCTAATCACTCGAGTTTTATAAAAAAAAATCTAATACATCCACTAATTTGTTTCTATAAGTATTTTAAGTATGGGAAGGAGAAAATATGATCCATCTTTCGGCACTGTTATTAATTACCACTGTGAATAATTTTTTATACAACAGCATCATATTTTACTAAAAAGGCTATATGGATTAAAAAAATCGAGTTCATAAATCTCAGTCCAATTCCAGGTCAGACAAAAATTAGTAAAAATCAAGTAACTCACCAAACATAATAGCATGTTTCAAATGGAAATGCAACAAAATGATCATTTCTCCATCACAAGGCTGGAAGAAGGCATTCTTAATATTATTATACAAAATATCCACTTTATCTCCTCTAACCGACGTAAATCTAAAACCATTTGTGTGTGCTTCTAAAGAACCACTCATTCTCTTTGTTACAATATTGGGCCTTATGTACAGATCTTTCAGTTTTGGGTTGCCTTTGCTCTGTGAGAGAACTAATGTGTCCTGTTTAACAAGATCCTCCTTCTCTCTTTCTTCTGCTTCTCTTGTTTTGAACTTCTTTTGAACTTCCTTTATTAAACGGAAACCGGTGTTGAGATTGGAAGAGGGAGGCGATATCTCGCCAGGTTCTTTTGTGTTTGTACTGCGATATGTGCTGAAAAGATAATTTGTTTCTCTTAAGTAACAACTATGTACATCTTGTACTTTTTGTGCATTGGTGTTTTAGTTGAAAGATAATCAAGATAGTTGGTTCTTAGTATTCGTACTATGATTACTATGAACCTACACTTAATTATAATGATTGTTACTTGACTCAATAAAGTCCATAATATAGTCGTGGTCAGATGTATATGCTTCAATTTAAGAACAAAATCCCAGAAAATTTTACAATCTACTTCTATGTAGAGGCGAAACACGTGTCGTATTATAGTCAATGGTGTGTCCTTCCTAGGGTAGTGGTGTTGGGAGTAGTGGTGCTGGGATTAGTGGTGACGGGATTAGTGCACGCAATTGAGGGAGGGCGGGAGGTGCTCTGCAAACTAAATAAGACACATCATTTTATTTTATTGAGAGGATGGTTGCAAAGTAACTTTTAATAAAAAGGTTATTATGTATCATTCAACTTCAATAAATCTTTAACATTTATTGAAGTTGAATGATACATAATAACCTTTAAAATTTGTCGGTACGATACGCGCGCCACCAGCTGTAAGTTAATTGTACTATATCTATAACCTTCACCTAAGTTGACCATGTTTCACAATTACAATCTGGTGAACAGTATGGCAGTTCATAAAAATAATTAATATATATATATATATATATATATATATATATATATATATATATATATATATATATATATATATATAGGGTGTTAGTGTAAACACCGTTGTCCTTGAAACCAGTGGTTTGGTTTCACATATAGAAAGTAATTTCAATGAAAAATGACAACATTTTTTTTAGTCAAATCTCAATTTTTTTCTTACAATTATTTCACCCTAGGCAAGTAGGGATATACCTACAGAATTCACAACAAAAAACTCAACATATCGTTGGTAGCGGCAGCGATTCGCGGTCAAGGCCAATGTCACTGTGTCAGTGTGTCAGTCCTTCGCTGCGTCGGTGCGGAATGTACGTGTAGTTTTGGTGCGAGTGTATTTAATTTGTAATTATGTCCTACATAAACGTGCAGTGGAAATGTGCCTCTTCGTTCACTGAGAAACCTCTACTACCAACATGACTGTGCCCTTGCACATTTTCAGCTGCAAATCAGGGCTATGCTGGTTGAGGAGTTTCCTGGGCGATGAACCGACTTTACCCCGCTGGACTTTTATCTTTGGGGAGAAGTGAAGCGCCGAGTGTATGCAACTAAGTTCCGTAATACGTCCGAACTCAAAAGGCGAATTCTTAGTGTATTTAGAGAAATGACATTGTTGTCTTGGCCTCGCTTTGTATGATCTTTCCGTACAATGAACGGTCAGCTTATGCTTCAAATGCCCTTTGCGTTCCAGGGCCGCGGTACGGTATACGGTAAATACGCCAAAAATCCTACCTAATGATTTACTATTTACTATTATTAATGTTTAATTTTCTTTGTTGTTAAATCTAACTTACATTAATTTGGACTCGTCACGCAACACAAAGGGTAGGAATTTTTATCTGTCCTAAGCAAGTGTGAAAGTATGAAGGAAAAGTTTCATGATAGGTTATGCACCATTGTGTTTATATTGAAATGTTGTAGCAAGGGCGGGCGGTGATCTTTACAGTGATTACGTCACTCGAGCGCATAGGGTATCCATGAATTTACGGACGGTGTCGGACAGAGACTTTTTTAATTTTATAAAAGAAAATAGAGTTTTTTTTAAAAAAAAATTGGATAAATATTTTTATATTAAAGCCAACCACCTATGGTTTCAGTGACAACGGTGTTAACACTTACACACTGTATATATATAAAGATAATACACTTAATAGCAAGCAATAATAAATTACTTACACTTCTTTAACAAACGTAGCATCAGGTTGCGAGTAGTTCCCACCTTCATTCCTGCCCATTGTTGCACCAGGGTGAAAGAAATTTATTCTAAGATACGTGTAGTCACCTTCTACAGACTGTGAGATATTCTTAATAGTGGAGATATGGAACGGTACAGGAACGCCAAATATAGGCAATATGACTGTTTCATATTTACGGTCTGGAATTAATACATTGCAATAAAATATTTTTCCATTGCGATTAAGCGTTTGGCTGCGGCAATACGGCCGCGAACAATGATTATAAATTTAATCTAATAAAATGTGAACTATCTATAAATAATTAGGTATTTGACAATAATGATTATTTTTTGTAGTCTACTGCCAAACATAGGCCTCCCGACAGATTGCCTCTGGGGGGTGGTTAGCAACCACAGTTTTTAATTAAATTTATTGTATAATATAGTTATTAACCAAAAGAAGTTGTTCATTATGCTTTTATCGCCTCTTATGACACTATGGGCTAGTGGATATTCTTACACTGCCACTACATGGTTTATTATGGTTGGTTATGGTGTTTTAATGTAGTTGTTTATTAATAGTGGATTAAATTTTTTTTAACATTAGTAATCTTTTTAATTAACATTACTAATATTCCTTTTAACCACTCCTGGTAAGCTTGAAATGCTTGTGTTAGGAGTGGTTCACGATTGTAGTCGAATGGCGGATTCGAACCCATGACCTTTTCAGTTCGCGAACCGCGCCCTGCCATTAGGCTACTGTCGCGCTTGTTTCCGGTCTGGTTATTTGTCTGCTATAAGCATTATGAAACATTTATAGTATTTTCTAAAATTCTTAAAAAACAGCAGGAGATTTTGGTATTTATATGATCATGTTTATTGATGCAGTTATAGCAACATTTATTTGCCAATAAAGAAGCAAAAGTGCTTACCAACATATAATTTAAGTTCTTTAACTTCATTTTCTCTTGGCATTTGACTGACACTTTTGTATGAAACTGTACTCTTTCTTATCTTCTCACTGTCTTTGCCACTGGATTGTTTTGCAAGACGCTCCTTAGCTTTTTCGTTAAGAGCTATAGCCAGTTCTCTCTGATGTTCTTTACGTTTTTCTTCAGAAGAATGCTCTGTTCGAAGTTTGGATTCTATAACAGCAGTCCTTTTGCCGCGACCTAAAACATAACACGTATATATAGAAAATGTAACTTCCATCAAACCATATTTGTATATGTTACAAGCGTTATTTTGCGATTTTGATTATGAATAACATTAAATTCTAGAATAATTATATAAAAACCTAATCATAACATTTTAAGGGCAGGCTAAACAAACTGGCAAAAATACTAAAAATAAAAAACAACAATATCCCCTAATTAATTGTATTATTTTTAAATTGTGTTTATTTATTGTTTTAAAAGTGATAACATGCATAAAGTAGTTGGATATTGCTATTTAGCCTCTAACATGCAATATTATAATTCATAGTTTAGCATACAAAGAAATAACTCACCTCCATTTTCTATCCATCCAGGTTTGCATGTAAGTAAATAAAATTATATAAATAACGTAACATATTGCACAACAAGCCAGCTATAATCTTTAGATTTTGTTTAAAACATCTCAAATTCAATAATGACAGTTGTAATGCAACCAAAACAAAGAAATTAGTATATGTTGTGTGCTCTATACACATTTTTATTACATGGGCCATCATACTGACCAATGGATGATTTTTTTAATTTAAAATTAAGTAACAATTCAAACAAACTTTTCCGTTGCAATTCATCTATCATTTCAAACAGTACAAGAAATAAAAAATCTACAATCATAAAAAAAACCAACACACAATATGTTTTAAACATTATGATAATGTGGTAGAGGACAAATGTAGAGTAAAAATGTAAAACTTATATATATATATATATATATATATATATATATATATATATATATATATATATATATATATATATTATTAAAAATTAAATATTATCAAATTTAAAGGAAAAAATTGTATAAGAAATGCTTAAGCACAATAAAAGTGTTTTGAGTTGAACAATAATTAGACTTGCAAGGAATAGTATATTCAGCTGCACGCCGAATACTGAATGTTCTGCGAGCTTCCTGGCTGAATAGCCGAATATTAGACAAAAGTATTCGGCGGGAAGGAAGTACTGTTTTTTATTCAGCGCATATTCTCTAAAGTTGGGATTATCCACGAGAAGAAAATTAGTAAACTACTGCCTGAAAATGCAGAAAAATTAGTCTTTCTGCACCTTAATATTCCACTTTAATTACGATAATTCAATTGCATAGACATTTATCTAATAGATTTTTGTTATTTTTTAAAAGAATGTACCATTATTTAAAATAAAAAATACCCTCCACATTTAAACATAAATAAAATAGATAATAAAAAAATCAATTTTTTTAATTTTTCGTTAACGATACAAACGAATCAACCGATTTTGACCGGACCGGCGGCGATCGACGTGGTTTTTCAAGGTTAAAAGTTGATTCGTTTTTGAAATCGATCGGTAAAGCAGTTTAAGTTATTCCAAAGAACTGTTTTTCAAAATTTTTATTTTTGAGATTTCTCAAAATCTACCGATTCGAATTAGTTAAAATTCACACACACACACACACGCACGCACGCACGCACGCACGCACACACGCACGCACGCACGCACGCCGCACGCACGCACGCACGCACACGCACGCACGCACGCACGCACGCACGCACGCACGCACGCACGCACGCACGCACGCACGCACGCACGCACGCACGCACGCACGCACGCACGCACGCACGCACGCACGCACGCACGCACGCACGCACGCACGCACGCACGCACGCACGCACGCACGCACGCACGCACGCACGCACGCACGCACGCACGCACGCACGCACGCACGCACGCACGCACGCACGCACGCACACGCACGCACGCACGCACGCACGCACGCACGCACGCACGCACGCACGCACGCACGCACGCACGCACGCACGCACGCACGCACGCACGCACGCACGCACGCACGCACGCACGCCACGCACACACACACACACACACACACACACACACACACACACACACACACACACACACACACACACACACACACACACACACACACACACACACACACACACACACACACACACACACACACACACACACACACACACACACACACACACACACACACACACACACACACACACACACACACACACACACACACACACACACACACACACACACACACACACACACACACACACACACACACACACACACACACACACACACACACACACACACACACACACACACACACACACACACACACACACACACACACACACACACACACACACACACACACACACACACACACACACACACACACACACACACACACACACACACACACACACACACACACACACACACACACACACACACACACACACACACACACACACACACACACACACACACACACACACACACACACACACACACACACACACACACACAACAGGGTAAAAACAATAACTTCCCCATTTTTGAAAATTATCAATTTTCTTTGTGGGATGTGTGAATCATGTGACTTATTCCGACCTCGTCTATCGCTTTTATGACATTTAATATAGGAAAAAAGCTCTTTTCGGTGGTATTACGTTTGTAGAAGAAGTGTAGATGGTCAATTACTGGAACATTGTGAATTTTTGAAAAATTTACTATAAAAATTTTGATGTATCAGAAAAAATAAAAAATGTATTAAAAAGTTTAAGCACCAGTTGTTGACCAAATGGAATATTACTAGAATATCATGGAATTTGTATTCCAATGGTTTACCAATGACTATCATTGATTTAAATTAACATTTTCTGATAAAATAAGACGTAATATTGTTATATTCTTTATATTATGCAGTTAATTTAATAAATTACAGTCGTACGCGTGCTTAGTAAAATGGCCGTCCGGAGGGAAGCGAATAATTGTCTCTCAGATAATGTTTATTTTACTGGTGTACATGGCACATATATCGCTTTTAGTTATGATCACATGATTGGTAGAAGTACGGCAAGGCTACCAAACGTAAAAATGATGGAAATTTTAAAAGAAGGTTAATATTTAGGTTTGAAGATTGAAATGTTTTACTACTGGTGGTGTCGGGCTGGCGCAGCCATCCTATTTTTATTTTACCAATTATCTGACTACAACAAAGCATCTTACTCAAGTATTCGGTATTCGGCCGAATAGTATCCAGCTATTCGATATATAGGCGGAATACCTAATAACAGCCGAATATTCCATTAATATTAGTACCCGGTTGACCGAGCTTTGCTCGGTATTTTTCGCTCGTTTTTTTTTTTAATTCGTGTGTTTTGAAAATATATTAGATACAAATTACATACTGATGAAATACGAATAATATTTTGTGATCGTAGCGACATAACAGAAAAAACTGAACTGGTTATTTGAATAAAAAATCATAAGTGCAATTATTTTAATTTAAATTTTCGTATTTTTAAAAAATCCTAAAAAAAAGGGCACGAAAAAATAGATTTTCTCAAAAAAGAAAGGAACTTGAAAAAAAAATTAAAAAAAGTCGGTAGGTCGGTCCGCACAAATAGGTCACAAATTCGTAACATGGTTTTACGAATTTGTGACCGCCCAATATACCAATTCAGCTATTTGTAATCATTGATAAATTATCAAAATTTACCTTCTTATTCTAAAGATATTGTTGCAGTTTTTCATTGCCTAAAAACACGGACAAAAAGACATTTTCTAAAAATAAATCCTAGCTAGATCGATTTATTGCCCCCGAAACTCCCTGCACACAAAATTTTATGAAAATCGTTGGAGCCGTTTCCGAGATTCCGATTTTATATATATACAAGAATTGCTCGTTTAAAGGTATAGGATATAGGATTTATTTGTTCAGTTTATAGGACGACTACATTTCGACATTCAACTAAATGTTCAACTAAATAGTGGAATTACAATGACGCATATAATGTTAAAGTTGGAGCTGATGGAAAGTCAACATTTCCGGCAAGTATGAATCAAATTCTGGCACAGACACAAAATTTAAATTCAGTATTTTAGTTTTTTCTGTATATGTAATTTTTTCTATGTATGTTTGTGAAAATATTAACTGAACTGAACTTTCCACCATACATGATCTTTCTTGCTATGTGTGATAATTTTATTTAAACATCAATGACTTAATATTGCCCAACTGTTTTGTAATTATGAATAAACTTTTTTTAGGTATCCACAACAATAAAAATTAAAGACAAATACATTTTCCTTGTTTGCTCAACACACTATAACACGTACTGCGTAAATTGAAAATACATGAGGTTGGTTGGCAATACATATGTTAATATAATTTAGTTATAAATTAAAAATCTTCAACCCCTCAATTGTCACTCACTCACCGAGTATTTCAGTCTTATTTTCCTTTTCCTCCTCTTCTTCTTCATCATCATCTTTTAAAAAGATACCGATATTTTTGATCTTCTTTTTGGATTGAGTAAGTAATGAAGCTGGTTGCTCTTCATTTACTAATACAGTGTCACCAATAAACAGAGCATAGGTCTGAAGAAAATTTAACCAAAATATAATTTAACCAGACTAAAGACAAGGAGAAGTTTGAAGTTTCAATGAGCGATAATTTTTTACCCACTATCAACATAAACATAACAAATATATATATATATATATATATATGTATATATGTATATATATTTTACCTCACTGTTAACATGTATATACAAAAAGGGGGTTTCAAATAGAGACCGTTCAAATATAAAAAGTGGAGGACGTTTTTTTAAAAGGAATGTTACTTCCACACTAGGATTTTCTCCTGTATCTTTGGGGCAGTTCACATACATAAACTTTACAAGAACAAACATCCAGACCCGGAACAATTACTTGTAGGCCATACAAAAATTTGTTCCGTGTGGGATTTGACCCCGAGGCCCTTAGCGCTGCAACTCATTGCTATGCCGCTGCGCCACGGAGCCGTCGTTAATATGAGGTAGACGCACACTGTAGCTGTGTTATAATTGCAGCTTGAAAGGGTGAGCTCGGCTGGGGAAGGACCAGCATAAAGTACCAGAATGATGCCGAAGAGAACCAAAGACATGACATTTGTGCTCCTTTTTTACTGGTACTTGCATAGGAAATTGCATATAAAGTTTAACAAATTTAATAATAAGCAAAATAATGTAAAATAACCATATGAAACTATGTTTTTCTATTTTAATGACAATATAACACTTTTTACTGTTGTTACTGTGGTGACCATTTGGAGGTGTCTGGTGTCGGCTTAAGAGAACCTATCGCCCCATTTCGACTCATAATAGAGGTAAAATGGTGGCCAAATAAGCGAAGGATAGGCTGTGCCTCAATAGATAGAGACCTGGTAAGACATGCAGCAAGTTGAGAGGTACTGGTGTCTTAGGATCGTATTTTATGGCATTCTTTGTGGGGAGACCTATATTCAGTAGTGGACTTGAGAAGGGCTGTAATGATGATGATGATGATTCCGCAACACAAATGGATTTAACAAAAATATTTTAGAATGATGAGTTCCACTATCAGATGATTTATTGACACAATTAAATTTGTACACAATTAGAAACTTGTATGAGCTATGGCCTAACAAAAGAGTTTAGGCGAATATTTATAAGTCGGTAAGGCAGGTTGCTGCTGGATTCCTCATGAATTCACATCTGACTAGGAAGGGACTGATGAAAATTCATAAACAGCTAAAAGAGAGCAATGCTAGGAGTGATCTACATCCGAAAAAATGGAAGTTTTTTGTGAAATCGAAAAACTTATAAATAAATGGTTTTAAACTTTTTAACTATATCATATCTAATATAAATGCTTTTAGAAAAAATATGCCTCAGGTAACTATTTTTTTTACAAAAAGGTCCTTTCACAAAAAAGTGAATTTTCAATCTCTTCATTGAAAGTTGACTACAAAACTTTGACAATTCTACAATTCACTATTTCTATTCAAAAATACTTTTATAAAAGTCAAAAATATAATTTTTTACCTTTCCTTCCTTCTCTGTAGCAGCACTGTTTGTGAGATTAGCTAAGCCAATGTTGATGTTAAACACCATTCCTTTTTTAGCTACTACAGAAGTTTTCGGTCCAATCACGATTGAGCTTTCACGAAATTCAATACCCATTGCAAAACTAAAATAAATAACGGTTCCTTTAGATGGATAAACATTGATAAACTGAATTACAAATAAGGTTTGCAGAGACTTACCCAAAAGATTTTGTAAGATTATCAACTAAATCAGGTTTTTCTTTTTTCGCAAGTTCCAAGCCAGCTTCATAAACTGCTGAAAGTTTTGCACCAGCAACTAAATGTTTCATTACTTCTTCCTCTAAATTTATAAGAAAGTTATAATTGCTCTGAATTTCGTCTGTTGGATTTACGAGTAAAGTGCGGACGATATTTGAGCAGTATGATTTATAGCGCGCGCCCAAAGAACATACGATAGCGCCAAAATGTAAATGATTTTTATCAGATACTGCACTGAACTTAAGACTGTAATTTCCTCCAGATTGTATGATGGGAGGATAGCACATATCTACTTGACTTGTGTCCACACCAGTAACATATTTCTTATCAGATATGGCAGCTTCTACACCTTCAGCAAGCTTTGAATGTTTTACTTTCTAAAAATTGACAATATTTTAGTTGAGTTTTTACATAAGTGGAAATGGATCAAACATAGTAGATAAAATTTACCTTATCAGAATCAATAATTTCCATAATTTGATCCTTTAAATATTTTGTGAAAACATCAACTGTGACTAAACAAGCTTTTTTAACTGTAATAATTTCAGAGTCTTCTTTTGGCGCCATAAGAATTGCTATTGAAGAGCTAATATCAACATTTTCAAACTTCTCAGCCTTCATAGCAGCTTTCCAACTTTCACAAAATTCACCGGGATAGTTGTCTTTTGCAAATACACCAAGTGTTTTTCCTGATTTGGACTTTTTGATCTCTTGAATGAGTTTATTGAAGTTTTCCTTATCCTTATCATTCTTTAACAAAAACAAAATATTTAAGTATAGCAATTTTATGTATGTAATATTAGTATGACAATTTTTAATAATTCATTTATAAGATAAATACACCCTTAATTCAATTTGTTGCAAACATTTATTTTACTTACTACTTTACTAAGTGCAACTTTATTGGTCCTAAACATATAATTTTGCTTATATTAATAATTTTTAATAGAGTCGAAATTTTTAGAGAAAATTGTGTAATAAGTTCAATGAGCCGTGGTAGCTAAGGATCTTAAGCGCTCTCTGTAATTTTTTACAGTACGCGAGCAATCCTTGTTTGATTCCCGCCGGCACCAATGAAATTTTTAATTACCATTTGAATTGCTGATTTACCATGTTCTACTCAGTAAAGGAAAACATCATGAACAAACCTGAATATTTAAGAAATAAAAAAAATATATTTCAAAGACATGTGAAGTTCGCCAACACGCATAGGGGCAGCGGCAGCGCAGCAGGTATTTCCCCTAAAATCTCTTATCTCTCTTAAAACCCACTCAGAAATGAGAAGTGGCCTAGCAGTGGGACGTATATTGGCTGTAACTTTACTTTTACTTTAAGTTAAATTATAATTTTTAACAAAATTTTGAACATTTTTGTTAACCTATTTAATAGTAGCCTAATCTGTGGTGGTTTTAGCCTAACAGATGACATATGATGATGTAAGAATGTTTTGTTAATAAAAAAGTTGTAAATGAAGAAAAAACAACATTAGTAACATTATAGGCTCCAATATCCTTCCAGTAACATTATAGGCTAACTCTTAATGCGAGATAGTACCCGGGCAATGAAAAAATTTGGCATTCAAATATCCTCTCAACTGCGGATGTCCAAGACTTGGACACGAAAATATCTCCGTTGACTGCGGACGTCCAAGTGTTAGATATTTTTTACCCGCTCTTTTAATGAAGAAACAAAGCATTATGCGTTATTTCTAACTCATTCTACCATATGTCAATGTGTACAGGATAAAAAAAGGCTAGCATAAAAACCCCACAGCTTATACACTATAGTAGTATATTTTATTTAAATTATTCTTAAATGTCGTCCGTTCCTCGAGTCAGCCATTAGTGTGATTGACGCGCTCTAACAACGAAGTTGTTTGTAATTATTTTGTATTAATTTATATTTATTGTGTGGTAAATTGTGTTAAAACAATGCCTGGGTAAGTAATCTTCTTATTTGTAATCTCATTTTGTGTTTTATCTTATTAAGTACATGTAAAATCGTTTTTTAATATGTATGAAGCAAACTGCTATCTTAAAACTAACATGCTGGTTGAGGAAAGTTGAATTGAAATGTACGTAAAATTTTAGTGTTGACTGTCAGTTTTGTGTTAAAATATGTATAATTGTTCATCGTTCACAGTTTTAGTACATCAAAATGTGGATAAAGTGCAATATTTTCAAAATTTTTATGTATATACGCAATAGGTGCAATAGTGTCCATTTTTGAGACGTCCGTAGAAGTGAATTCTAGTTCTCTGTTTTGCGGGTGGCGAAAAAAGGAACTAAAGTTTGCCATACTGCATCAAGTTCAAATTCGGTTGAATGGTTAGAATGGTAAAGAATCTAGCGCCCTCGAGCAGAGAAATGGAGCTTGGTTGACTCCACGATTATTCGATGATTTATAAAAAATTGAATGTGGCATTTGGATATGTCATGTATGCTAACACAAGACTTCGGAATTTTTTAAACAATTTATTAAAACAGAAAGTTAGATAGTATTTACATAATATGCTTTTTAATATTTTTATTTTAATATTTTTTAATATTTAATATTTGAAATTTTTATTTTTTTTAATTTAATATGAACAGGTTGTGGTTTTTAAAGTCACCTCAGACACATATTTCTTATACTGGTTTTTTTAATGTACATTTTATCTGTATTTACTTTGCAAATCGTGTAACGTTGCGTTATGTTTCAACCTATAGCAAGATTGCTGCTACCTACAGTACCATTCGTAAATGAATTGTACTGTAGATACAGTAAATCCAACAAGTACCAGGAGCCTTTTAAAGAAATAAGTACCTATATTATATATTTATTCAATTTTATACTTATGTCCATCCATCCATTTAGTTTTTATTGTTGCCTAGCTATAATTTGTTCAGCTAATTATTTCAGACTATCATCGTCGAAATTGTTAAGTTAGTTAAGTTACACAGCCGATTTCCGTCCCACTGCTGGGCCTTCCCTCACTTCTGAAAGAGTTTTACGGCAAAGAAGTATCCACCGCGCTGCCCATATGCGTGTTGGCGAACTGCACATGCCTTGGAAATATTTTTTTTTATTTCTCAGACAGTCAGACTTCCTCATGATGTTTTTCTTCACCGCCGAGCAAAGGTAAATCAGCACTTAAAATTGTAATTAATAATTTCATTGATGCCGGCGGGGATCGAACCGGGTGTGATAGCGTACTGTGAAATTTAACGCGAGAGCTAACAATCTGAGCTACCAGGGCTCTCTCATCGTCGAAATGAATACTTAAGTTAGTTAAGTTACAGCCTTTTCACGCCCCACAGCTGGGCAAAGACAAAGAAGTTTCCGTCGCACTGTCACATGTCTTCGAAATATTTTTTTTCTTATTTCACAGACGTGCAGGTTTCCTCACAATGTCTTTCTTCACCGCCGAGCACGTGGTAGATCAGCACTTAAAATTGCAATTAACAATTTCATTATTGCTAGCGGGGATCCAACCCGGCTTGCTAGCGTACTATGAAATTTACAACGAGAGCTAACCATCTGAGCTACCACGGCTCTTCCGAGCCACCACGGCTCTCATCGTTGAAATGAATACACCTCTTTATTTTGTATGTTTTTTTTTCTATAGGATAGGGTGACAAACGAGCACGCAGTCCACCTGTGGTGGTTTCTGCTGCCCATAGACATCTACATCTATCCTCGATTACAAATCAAAATGCAAAAATGCGTGTCACCCGTGAGGACTAAGATGGAACGCCTCGTTTCCAGCAAAAAAGGCTCTCCGGTTCTCTACACTCACCATACGAAACACAGAAGCACTAAGCTATTATTTCACGCTGGTATTCTGTGAGAGCGTGGTCCTTCCCCGGTCGAGCCGGCCTATTCGTGCTACAACTATACTACTAATATAACTGCAGCATGGCTCTACCACGTATAAAAAATGTTTTAATGAACTAGTACATGATGCACAAAAAAGTGCAGAATCGAACTTTAATTGTGGCATATTTTTGTATAATGCATACCGTTTGGAGAAATAATGTTATTGGTTATTGGAAATGTAACATAACCGCTGCGCACCTCGCGGCGCCTCTGTCACTCGATACATATTATGGTGCATTGGGTATTGTTTACAAAAAACATTATTTATAACTCTACATCAGCGGGAGTGACTCTTGAGTGGTTTTATGGTTTTTAAAGGAATGAATGAATCTTTATTTCTGTACAAGTGCTGTTAAAGTTTGTTTGCTCAAATAAAGTAATTAATTTTTCAATAAATATGGCACTTACGACTAAAATTTTGATCGCATTAAGAGTACTTATGAAATACTTTATCGGATTTCTAAAACTTAGCAAGACCTATTGAAAGATGACTGAATCATGTAAAGAAAAAGAGAGATTCAAGACTGAATCATTGTAATGAAATAAAAAAAACTATTTTTATTGACTAAAGCATTACGCCGCATTATGCCGCATCTGGTCCGAACTACATGCTACATCGGTGTAAATTGATTGTGGGTTCTTGTAAGCTTATTATTAATGCGTTTTACGATAAAAAATTGTATTGTAGCCTATGATTTTGCACATAAAATATTGTAAACAATAGACGTAAGATTAAAATAAAACAAAATTGAACTATTAAAAGACTTTGTGTCATTGAGAAATATGATAGTTTTGACTTTATTCTATATTTAGTTATACTAACCACTTTAAACTTTATTAAGTATATGTACTCGTTTATAGGAAATTTCATAAAGAATTCAGAAATGTATACATATAAATGTAAATGTAAATGTATTCGATATACCAAAATCAACATATTTGCGTTTAAACGGATTGGGCCCAATCAGCCGTCCATTTTATTAAACAGCTCCGCAGTCAACGGAGAATTACGGTTAGTCTCCGCAGCTGAAAGGATATATCTATTATAAAGGCTTATTTTATGTACATCACACTAGTTTTTGTTTCACGTCAATATATGCAGTAATACCAAGGTTATTACTACAAGCAGGCCTCCGTCACTTTTGCTACCTACTTGAAATAATTAACTATAATCGCAAAGCGCCCCGGGCCCCGGGCCATACGCAGTCGGTTTTCGGTTTTGGACGATTGAATGTTAGTTTTTTGAGCTGTTTACGTAAATTGTTTTTTTTTGTACTTTTTTGAAAGTTGTTAGTTCTTAGTGTTTAGTATATTTAATTGTAGGATATAATAGTCGAAAAAGTTTTAATGTAAATTAAAAATTATTTATATATACTAATACTATTGATAAATAATAATGGCAAAACGTCATTCGTACTATAATTGGTGCGTGGATGGATGCTAAATGACCAACAAAAAGGTTTCAGATATATCATTCTCTAAGTTTCCGAAGGATTTTAGTAGGAAGTTGTGAAAGGTGAATTTATTTAATTTTTTTTTTGTTAGATAGGTACTTATAGCATAAAAGAATTAAGTAATAATTTATCTACAAAAGTAATACCAAAGTACTTTATTACAAAACTTAAATTTACTACTTAATTACACAAAATACTGAAATTAACTTTGTTTACTAACAAGATTTTTAACTAAGTAGAATACAATCACATTTCTGTTAGAAGTCGTATTTCAGGTTTATTTGTTGTTTAGACTATCTATCTATTTCTGCAGAGCCAAGCAGCGCGATTCCCGACGAATAGCCTTGCAAGCTGCATGCATTACGCGCCCCCAATTTTTTATACACTCCTAAAACTTTAAAACCACAATTTCATTACTTTATTTAATTTAGTTATGGTATGCTAGATTAGTCTAAAATTCCGCTCAAGACTACAACTGCTCGGGGCAAACGGAGCATAAATACCAAGGCGACCCCTGCCATGCTGTCCGTGAATTTCTGCAATATCAGGGGACTTCACTCTAACCTAAACGCCGTCCCCTACCATCTCGAGACGGCGAGGCCGGCTCTGCGCTTTCTGACCGAGACACAGATGTCCTCTTCGGCTGATGTCTTGTATCTCTCCCACCCAGGGTACAAACTGGAACACTCCTTTGTGCCTCGGGCTGGAGTTTGCGTTTACGTCAGAGAGGACATCTGTTCTCATCGCCTCGGCAGACTTGAAGGTTCTGACCTGTCCATCCTTTGGCTACGCGTGTCTACGGGTGCCTCTATAGTTCCCATAGTGGTAATGCCGAAACAGACCGACTCTTCGACCACGTCCAAATGGCTACAAATTCATTGCTACAGCAGAATCCCTCCGCAGAGATCGTGATCCTAGGCGACTTTTTACTTACTTAACGCCCATCACGTCGAATGGCTTGGTTCATGTTTAACCGATCATGCGGGGAGATCTGTTCATGATTTTGCCTTGGCATATGGTGTGACACAACTGGTTACTTCGCCTACGCGGATTCCAGATGTGGAGGATCATGCACCTTCCCTGTTGGACCTTCTGCTGACCTCTCACCCGAATGGATATCAGATTTCCGTCGACGCCCCTTTAGGCTCCTCAGACCATTGTCTTGTCCGGAGTGTGACCTCACGCTGAAATCGCAGTTGCATTCTGCAGGCTGCCGCCGTGTTTGGCACTATAGTTCAACCGATTGGGATGGGATGCGGTCTTTCTTTGCATCGTACCCTTGGGGGTTTGCTTCTCGCCGCACGATCCCAACGTTGTTGCGGATTCTGTCGCTGATGTGGTACTTCAGGGTATGGGACTTTTTTTCTCCCTTCCTTCTTCCTTTCCTTTCTTTGTTTCCTTTCCTTCCTCTGTGGTGCCCATTGGAGGCAAATCTCAGCCATGGTTTGGTCGCTCCTGTAAAATAGCATCATGCTATAAGTAGGAGCGCTACCAAGCCTCTGACGCATCACCGGGGTGTAAACAGCAGCGATCTAAAAAAGAAGTATAATTCCGCCTCTAGGTTCTTTAAAGAGTCATTGCCAAGGCAAAGTCAGAGCACATAGGCAGAATTGGCGAGAAACTAGTTCGCCTTCCTTCTGGAACCCGTGCATTCTGGTCTCTCGCCAAGGCTGTCCAAGGGAATTTCTGTCAGCCATCTCTTCCATCTCTGCACAGGGAGGCTCAGGACGACTCACTGGCCCATACCGCAAAGGAGAAAGCCTATCTTCTAGGCTCTTTCTTTGCGTCCAACTCGACTCTCGATGACGGGGGGAGTACGCCGCCGACCATCCCGCGGTGTGAGTGCTCCATGCCGGAAGTGCAGTTCACACAGCGCTCGGTTCGCAAAGCACTCCTCTCCCTGGACATCCACAAGTCGAGTGGGCCTGACGGAATCCCCCCAATTGCGCTGAGGACGTGTGCTCCAGAGTTGGCACCGGTTTTAACGCGTCTTTTCCTACTACTCCTACTCCCTAGGCGTAGTCCCAAAATCATGGAAGACGGCTTTCGTCCACCCGATCCCTAAAAAAGGCGACCGCTGAGACCCGTCCAACTACCGACCTATCGCCATCACCTCCTTGTTCTCCAAAACAATGGAGTCCATTGTAAACTGCCAGCTCATGAGGTACCTTGAGGATCACCAGCTGATTAGTGACCGCCAATACGGTTTTCGCCGTGGTCGGTCAGCTGGTGATCTTCTGGTCTACCTAACTCACAGATGGGTGGAGGCAGTAGAGTCCAAGGGGGAGACATTGTTCGTTAGTTTGGACATTGCGAAGGCCTTCGATCGGGTTTGGCACAAATCTTCTTTCGAAGCTCCCTTCGTATGGGCTTCCCGAGAAATTGTGCGATTGGATCACCATCTTTCTTGCAGATCGGAGCATCAAGGTCATTGTAGACGGTGCAAGCTCCGATTGCAAGCCTATTAATGCTGGTGTTCCACAAGGCTGCGTGCTATCGCCAACGCTGTTTCTTCTGCATATCAATGATATGTTGCAAAACCCGTAACATTTATTGCTATGCAGATGACAGCACTGGTGATGCTCTTTAAACCGGCCGAACCAATATTTCTCGGGAAAACGTCTCCGAGTGCCGGGGCAAACTTGTGTCTGAAGTCGAGTCTTTAATGAACAGAGTCTCGGATTGGGGGCGACTAAATCTAGTCCAGTTTAACCCCCAGAAGACACAAATTTGCGCGTTACCCACTAAAAAGAACCCCTTTGTCGTATCTCCTCAGTTTCAAGGCACTTCCCTTGTTGCCTCAGCCAGTATCGGAATCCTCAGCGTCGACATAGATCGTGCAGTTTCGTGGTCACTTGGAAGAGAAGGCCAAATTGGCCTCTAAAAAAGCTTGGCGTGCTCAGCAGAGCGGGACAGTATTTAGTAAAGTAACGTAAAAAGTAGTAACAAGTTTGTTGATATCAAGTTCAATTTTACTCAAAAACAGTTGTAAATCGCCACATTCGGTAGCTGCAAACAATTTATTTTTTTAGTAAGCAGCATTGCCACAGCGCTAAATCCAAGTTCTCACAAATAGAAATGTCATCAAAAATCATTGAACGACTGACCACAATCCACTGTACAACTGCAGGATTGACTTTCATAGTCCAAATTCCTGGTAGCCTGGAGTATTTTTGGAAAAGATTTTTATTTCCTCATTTCCTGTCAGTTATATAAGTTCTTCTTCCAGTTGGGGTAATACTGCTATGCTTTAACATTTAAAAAATGATCTAACACCTAGTCTAGTATTTCCAATTTAAAAATGTCCTGGAATCTTTCAATGAAATCACTGTGGGGATTTTCCAAATGTTGGCAAGTGGACAAGCAAGTCGTTGTTATTATAGGATACTGATAATTTGACACCCCATCATAACTGGAACACCATCTGTAGCAGCTGATATAATATTCTTCTTTTCCATCATAAAACTTTTCCAATGTTTTAAATATGGTTTCTCCTTTTGTGTCCTGTCTTTAATTTTCTAGCAAATAATAGTTCTTGACATATATAATAAACTTCACGTAATAAGCAACAATATTTCATTAGTTGGTAAAGTGGACTCATCCAACTGAATTGAAAATTGACTAGTATTCAGATGATTGCACAATGACTCTTCAATGTTTTCAGCCATTTCATCAATTTGTCTTTACACAGAACTATTGCACTAAGGAATTTTTTGAATAATGTTTGCCACCGGTTTATGGAGTACACCAGTTAATACTTCTTTTATTGCCAGCAAATTACACACAAACACTTGGCTGAATTGCATTATGCTTCTTTTCCAGGTCTTGAAAAATAGGCTACATTTTTGTCCTTTTTATCTGGACACATTTTCTGCACTATATTGCCATCTCTTCTTTTTTGCTTCCGACATGGCTTTGTTTTTACAAATATATTAAATATTAGCACTAGGAATAAAGTGTTAACCTTAAATACTAGTTTAAAGATTGCGCTTGAAACCACTAATGGAAATATAAAAATTATTACAAACTTTTATATAGGATTTAAATAAGCATGCACCGACAGGAATAAGACAAACATGCACAAACTCATTTATCTCTTTCGATGCTCAATCATACTGAGCAAGTTAAGACAAGTATTGATGAACCAGCCGATTACTACGAAATAGCATTATTAAAAAAAAAAAATAGCGTATGGCGTATGGGCTATCCTAAAAAATCTATGTTAAGTATTTCCAGTTTATATACCATCATACAGATCAAAAATATAAACTAATTATTAATTATTCAAAATTAAATAGTAGATAGGTTTCGATTTCAGTAAATTTTAAAATATAAAGTATCTAAATGAAATTACAAATCAACCATCAACCCTAAACCACACCAACACCCCTCATTTTTTTTAAGCCCCTTAATGTCTACCTCTAGGTCTCCAACACCCATAATGGGGCGTTATTGCTCACTTTAAGAAAGACTGATAAAGTAAAGTTACAGCCTATATATGTCCCACTGCTGGGCACAGGCCTCCGTTCATTTCTGTGAGGGTTTTAGGGCAAGGATATGTCTGCCGCGCTGCCCCAATGCATGTTGGCGAACTTCACATGTCTTCTAAATTTTTTTCTTATTTCTTTGACATAAAGGTTTCCTTACAATGTTTTCCTTCACCACCAAGCACGTGGCAAATAAGCACTTAAAATTGCAATTAACAATTTCATTGGTGCCGGTGGGGATCGAACCCGGTTTGCTGAGGTTATCTGAGCTACCACAGCTCTAGGCTATTAGACGTCAGCAAGCAATTAACATCAAAGGATTGCAACTTGAGTATGTAGAACTATTATTTATTCTGTGCCAACAGATTAGTAAGCTGAACGGACAACCGATGGGGAAAAAAGGTTCTCATGTGCCAGCCTCATACCGATAGGCTTAGTATAGGGCAATCCCCACTAGATGGAGTGACGATAGTGTAAGAAATGCAGGAAGTTAATGGATGCACTCAGGACCGTGCTTTGTAGAATTCCCTGGAGGAGGAATGATGACAATGATGATTTTTCTATCTTGCTTTATGCTTTTACCCTAGTTAAGCAGACCCATTAATGCAATAATATACTTGCAGAGTATTACTACCTCATTTAAAATAATATAAAGGTTTTTTTTTCATAAAAAATGATAGGATTTTCTACAATTCCACCAACACATCTGTGTGTGGAACAACACACAACACAGGTACATAACTCTCACCTCTACCACTTCCTCTTTACAAAAGTTGTAGGTTCCATTTATTACTTCGAAGCATAATTATTTTGTGTTTTACAAATTAGAAAGTAATAATAATGTTACTTACTCTATCTCTAATAAGAAGCTTAACTGGGGGTAATTCTGTTTCTTCTTTACCATTTTCAATTTGACGGAGGAATTCAATTTTTTTCTTGCTTGCCAAAAAACACATACTATTTTCAGTAAGTACTGTTATTGTATCTGGTAACTCATATCCAAATAACCATGTCTGTAAAAATAGTTGATCAATTAACATATCAGTAGTTATACATGCCATTATAATGCATTTTAACAAATCAAAAGGAAATTTCAAAAAACCTACAGAAAATCCGAAAAAAAAGAATCAATGTAATAAAACATTTTTTTTAAATCTATTAATATCGCATTCAGTTCGAAAACCCCACTGAATAGTAGCCAAGACTCGTCCATGCGCACTATGTAAAAATAAAAACAAACCTGCAAAGCTGTTGATTTACTGTATAACGTGTCTTCATCTATGCCAACACAAGAAACCAAGCAGTCAGCCTTGGCTAATGCCTCGTCGCTTTTAGAATCAGCAGCTGCACCCTGTAAATATTTTTAATTAAGACAAGGGTAAGAGAATACAAAATGCGACTGTAAGAATCTACGCATTGTAACCCACCTTCCAAGTCGCGTACAGCCTTTTCATTCGACGATAAAACGTCTCTTTATCGAGAGATATATTAGACATTGTGAAAAGTAACAGAAAATAATAAAATTATACGTTTTCACACCACAATGAATAAAATGTAAAACACGATCCTAAACATTACAGAGTTTGACACCGTTTGACACCAAACACGAATGGCGGGCGTTTACTCTACTCATAGATAAATAGATATGTATCATAGATTTAGTATAAACTCCATAGGTTGCCAACTACAACCAACAAACGAGACTAAATACCCTGGAGGTTAAACAGAAGGAGAACGATCGCTGTAGAAAATAGTGTCCCAGAAATATGGACAAAATAAGTGAGAAGCTGCGAGCGCTAATTTCTCTCAATAAGTCATTTTCTGTCTATTTTTGCGATCATATGCTAAACCACTTGTATATTCACGCACAATAAGATATTTCTCCATTTTTTAATGTTTCTTTTTGTCATAAATTAAATGCAAAGCAAGATTATTTTCTCACCAATCCCGCGAAGAAAATTTGTACATTATTCAACTAACTTCATCTCCTTGTACTCATAAACAGCTAATTTCACAGCTACTACTCACCGACAGCAGCGCCGCGATAAATTCTACAAATATTTAGGAACAGCCGGGCTATGCTTTATACTCCTATTACACTACCCTGAATCAGGCTCCCTACGCCTTGATTCAGGGTGGTGTAATAAGAGAAAGGGAGTAAGGGTCCCTAATTAGGGTGTCAAGTGGACTGGTTCTGCAGTGCCCTTCCACCGTGCAGTGTAATATCACTAAGGGAGTTAGGGCACTTATTCGATACGCGACTAGGGATGCAACGATACATCAATTCTTTCAAACATCGATATATCGTTCATAAACATGGTTCTTTATGAGCTATGTTTTATGAACGATGTTTTGCCGTAAAAGGTAACGAAATAACCAACTATTCGAAGGTATAAAATTCCGTATGTTAAAAGTTGCGAATGATGATTATCACGAATTTTATGTTGCCAAAAAGTAAATATTCGAAATAAAATATGTCAAAGTTAGATATCGTCTAAATTTTTAAAGTTAGAAGGTTTACGAGTATTTAGCAGAAATAACTGAATTCCAAAAATTTTAATTACGAATTAACAAACAGACGAATGATCTTTCAGCCGAAAATAAATATACTTCAGAAGTACAATTGTCTTCTATCATAATTCCGTTTTTGATGTAAATTTGTAGTTATTTTTATTGTGATAATTAATCAAGATAAGTTTACAAATATTGAAAATGGATTGAAATTGTTTCATTCATTTTCTTATTAATAATTATATTGTTTGAGCTTTAACTTAATGAATAGCTTAAGTACAGCCTTATAAGTTAATAGTTATTTTGTGATGGAAATTATTTTATCGGCTTATGTCGCCTCTACACGTTGGCCAACACAGTTGCGAATGTAGTGGCGAATATATTGGCCGAGAGTTGGTGACGGCGTCCACACTTTGGAAGGTCGGTCAGTTTACTTCGGTTCGGGCCAATGTGCGGACGAATTTATTTCATTTTAGACGTCGGCTCCGTGGCGCAGTGGCTTGGCAATGAGTGGCTGTGCCAGGGGTCGCGGGTTTGAATCCCGCACGGAACAAGTATTTGTATATCTCTATCTGGATGTGTGTCCTTGTGCAATTTATGTTTGTAAGTAGCCTCCTCGACACAGGAGAAAATCCAAGTGTGGGGGGGTAACGTTTTTATAAAATAATTATAAAAGAATAGTGAATATTAACAGGGCTGTAAATACGATATACGATTAGCTTTATTTATTCTTTACATGTATCAGAAACTGGAATAAATACCATTAATTAGAACTTAAGTTATTTTAAAGTTAAATGAGTTATAATCGAATAGTCTATGTTTTAAAATTGTGTTTTGATTTTAAAGTTTATCAAAACATATACTTGCTTTTCTATCGGACATTTGATGTATATAAAAACACCTTATAATTTATTTGGTAATTTAATTATTTTTTGAGAAAGGCAAAAACAATAGCAATAAATATAATTAACACTGACTTAATAATAGGTACTAATTATAACTTAGAACATAAATGAAAAACTCATGACAAGGAAAGTGGCTCAGGACCATGCTTTGCGGCATTCTTTGGAGGAGGATGTTCAGTAGTGGACTTGTGAAGAGCTGTAATGATGATGATGATTCGAAAACTTGCACGATTAAATTATAAGAAATCGACGCTTTTTATATAGGATAGGGTGACAAACGAGCACACAGTTCACCTGATGGTAAGTGGTTGCTGTGGCCCACAGACATCTACATCTATCCTCGATTACAAATCAAAATTCAGATGCGTTGTCACCCGTGAGGACTAAGATGAAATGCCTCGTTTCCTTTAAAAAGTGTCTCTGGTCCTCTACACTCACTATACGAAACACAGTATCATTAAGCTACTATTTTACATTGATATTCTGTGAGAGCGTGGTCTTTCCCCGGTCGAACCGACCCATTCGTGCTACAAGTATATTTCTAATATAAGTGCATGGTTCTACCACGTATAAACGACGTGCTTAATTTTTTTTTTCATTTTAAAATTTTTCTCGTAATAATCTGATTGTTAATAAAAGTTCATTATTTTTTTATAAATAGCTTATCGAATAAAACAAATGTTTAAAAATAATTAAATCGCGCTAATTAAAGTAGTATGAATGTTTAAAGTTGAAATTGTGTAATTGGGTCATCCACCCTACAAAGCGTGAATATAAAATATTAATCAGATGCGTGTAATCACTCTGGGAGCTTGTAGCAAACTAAACTCGCGGCCAACGTGTGGACGCGGCGACCAAACTCTGCCAACAATCCTTTGATCTTTTGTAAAAAACCGACACCACACGGATCTCGCGCCACCTTGCGGGCCATCGTTCCAATACATACCAATGAAGCCCAAACACCCCGTCTACACGTTGGCAAATGCTATTGGCCACTACATTGGCCACTGTGTTGGCCAACGTGTAGAGGCGCCGTTTCGGTACTTCATATTTCGTTACAATCATTTTTCTGAAATATTGGTGTTTATGGATGAACGTTTATTCACCTGTTTGTATTTCGGTATAGTTTCGTGAATATATTCAGAAAATGCGATAATACTGAAGGTAACATATGAAACTACCATACAAATTAACGCACTACATCATAAGAAATAAAATTAAAGCAGAAGACGAGTTTCATAAATTACATGTGGGATATCATTAAAAGGTTATTTGCCGGGCTTTATAGTCTGGATAAAGTCTATTTGCCTTTGGTGGCAACTTCTGTATCCCGTGAGCGGTTATTTTCAGAGGCTGGGTCTACAATCATCCAGGAGAGAAACCACTTACTAGGCACCGGGTTGGCAAAATTGTTATTTTAATATTCAATTCGAAAGAAATAAACGTAAAAAAATATATTTAATTAATTCTTGTTTTCTGATAATTATTCGATAAAGTTAAACGTGCACAACTAAATAGCGTAAAACTTCCTTAATAAAAAAAAAAAAAAATATATATATATATATACTTCTTTCCCTCCCTCCCCTCTCTCTTGTGCCTTTCCGTATCCGGTAGGTTACATCATTGATCCTGGTCACAATCCGGTACGGGCCGTCCCATTTAGCTTGAAGCTTAGGAGATTTCCCTTTGCTGCGGACTGATTGTGCAACCACACTAGTTAACCTTCATCGAACCCTTTGTTGTTTATTTTGCGGTCATACCGGGTTTTCATCTTTTCGGACATTTGCTGGCCCGATCGCCTGACGTACTCATAAATGTCATTCATTTTGTTCCGCAAGTCATTTGCATAATCGGTTATACTGCGTGGGGCATCAGGTGGTATCCTGGTGATCAGGTCCGCAGGCAGCCGTAATTCTCTTCCAAAGTTTGCGAAAGCTGGTGTCACTGATGTACTTTCGTGAACAGCGCTTCGATATGACAACAAAAACGGTTGTATGTGCTTGTCCCAATCTCGTTGCCGGTTGTCTATAAATTTTGCTAGGTACCTCTCCAATGTCTGATTAAATCGTTCTACCATTCCAACAGATTGCGGATGATAAGAAGTCGTTCTTGTTTTACGAGTACCCATAACTCGGCAAGTTTCCTGGAATATTTGAGACTCAAAATCCTTCCTTGATCGCTGTGAATCTCTAAAGGTACTCCAAAACGACAGAAGACTTCATGAACTAGTTTACCTGCAACTGTTGAAGCTTCTTGATTTGGAATGGCAAAGACTTCTGGCCACTTAGTAAAGTAATCCATCACAATCATGAAATACTTGTTACTGCTTTCACTCTCCTGAAATGGCCCCGCCACGTCAATGGCTATTCTCTCCCATGGTGCACCAACATTGTACAACTTCAATGCACCTCTACTACGAGTTTGAGGTCCCTTTACAGCCGCACAACTTGTACATTTGCGACACCAGTCCTCGACATCGTGTCGACAGTGGACCCAGTAAAACCGTTCTCGGATCTTCAGTAGAGTTCGTTTAACTCCCAGATGGCCTCCTGAACAATCATTATGGTACAGCTGTAGAACATCGGATATTTTAGCTTTAGGGACAACCATTTGCAAATGACAGTTGTCTCCCCGAACATTTTCCTATTTACGGCACAGAACTCCATCCTGAAGCAGCAAGCTGTCCCATTGGGCCCAATAAGCTTTTAGTGGTCGAACTCATCGCTAAAACGTCGCTCCACTTGGGCTTGGGAGCACTGGCCTTATTCCATTTAAGAATCGGCTTGATGTCCGGATCTTCCTGCTGTGCATGTTGTAAGCTGTCCTTCCACTCGTTGCTGAGGTGGTCTGTCCTGAGCATCCTCACGGATACCACTTCCTTACTCTCTTGCGTAGTACAATGTTTGCAATCTTCAGGACAAGGTCTTCTTGATAATGCATCTGCG
The DNA here is from genome assembly GCA_907164705.1 of Parnassius apollo. Lineage (NCBI taxonomy): Eukaryota > Metazoa > Arthropoda > Insecta > Lepidoptera > Papilionidae > Parnassius > Parnassius apollo. The sequence goes on from CAJQZP010001037.1 coordinate 10,216,389, forward strand.
TTGCCATGAGATTTCCCGCTGCGATGTTCGATCCCAAAGTCGTATTCCTGCAGTAGTTCAATCCACCTCGCAACTTGTCCTGGATTTTTAAACTGCAATAGCCATTTTAGTGCAACATGGTCAGTTCTTAAGTAAAATTTCCGCCCCAGAAGATATTTGCTAAAATGCTGCAACGACTTTACCACAGCTAGCAATTCGCTTCTCGTGACACAATAGTTCCTTTCCGGTTATGACAACGACTTGCTGAAGTACGCTATCACCTTATCTCAACGGAATGGTGACCTCTTGGTCACCATTCCGTTGAGATAACACACCGCCAAGTCCTATATCACTTGCGTCTGTGTCAACTATAAATTCTTTGCTTGCATCAGGGTATCCCAAAATAGGTGTTTTGCACAGACGGACCTTGAGCTCCTGGAATGCGATATTGCAACTTTCATCCCAGCAGAAATGTCTTTTCTCCTCGGTTAGCTTGTGCAGAGGTTTGGATATATCTGCAAAGTTTTCCCAAATCGCCGATAATAGGAGCACAAACCCAAAATTTGTCTAACCTGCGTCTTGACTTTTGAAACCGGCCAACCCTTGACAGCGGCGATTTTCTCCGGATCCGTGCGGATACCTTCTTCCGACACTACATACCCCAAAAAGTTGACTTTCCGTTTGAATAGTGAACATTTCTTCGGATTCAACTAGAGGCTGGCACTCTGAATCTTCATGAGCACGCGTTCCAGGTTTTGAAGGTGTTCTTCAAACGTACGGCCCACGATGATGATGTCATCCAAGTAGACCAGACAGGCATCGCCAATTAGCCCGGTAAGTACAAGCTCCATCAGCTTTTCAAACGTTGCTGAAGCATAGCACAATCCAAACGGCATTATTTTAAATTGCCGCAGTCCCTTTCTCGTTGAGAACGCAGTTTTCTCCTTGTCCTTAGGGTCAATTGCAACTTACCAGTAGCCACTTTTAGATCCAGCGTGCTAAACCACTTTACTCCTGTAAGCATGTCCAGCGTGTCATCAATTCTTGGCAAGGGATAGCTGTCCTTCTTAGTAACGTCGTTCAGACGGCGATAGTCAACACAAAACCGCAAGCTGCCATCCTTCTTCTTTACCAGCACCACGGGTGAACACCATGAACTAGATGAAGGTTCAATAACACCATCCTTCACCATTCCCTCAATCATGGTTTCCACTTCCTTTTCACGTGCTACCGGCAATCTTCTTGGCCGCTGACGGATAGGCAATTCTTCTCCTGTGTTTATTTTGTGTTGAATTAAGCCAGTCTTTCCTATGTCAGCATCGTTTGATGAGAATACATTGGCGTACTTGAGTAACAACTTCTTCGCCTTGACCAATTCGTTCGGGGAGAGAACGCTGCGACATTCTTCCAAAAGTGTGGTCACTTTCGTTTCTGAATCCTTGCTGGGAATCCCACTCGATAGATATTGGCACCGACGTAACCAATCCACTTCCTCACAAGTACCAACCAGTGTGCCTTTTTCTATAATCTGTTCCTGGTCACAAAGGTTCAGCATACGTACTCCTGAAATGTAAGTGGTTCTGACCAAGGTTTCGAGCTACTTTCCATGGAAGGTCATTGTTTAACCTTTCCACAAGTACACAACGGTGAGCTTGCCCAGGGTTTCGAGGAAGACTAACTGGCACAATCGTTTCCAATCTCGGCGAAAGAACAATCTTCTTAATGCTGTACACGCATAACGCATCTTCCATAAAAAGTTCCTCCCGTCCACATTTCAAAACACCTTGACGTCGATCTCAAAACAATTATTTCACATAAAGTCTAGGCCCAGGATACAGTCGTCCATTATATCAGCCTCGATGACATTATGCAGGTAGATCATGTTGCCTAGCTTCAACTCCATCTCCTTCTCTCCACGGACGGGTATACGCTGACCGGTGGCTGTTAACAAATTAATGCGTTCTCGGTTGTATGTGGCGTCCCCAAGGAACTGACTTATAAGTTGGGAACTAACAACCGTACGAGAGACTGCAGTGTCTGTGGTCAGTTTACACCCGTTGATGATTAGACTGTTCCCATCATGGGTTTGTGAGATCGAGATCCTTGGGGCTCTTTTAACATCAGCCAGCACCCGCCCCGCAGTTCTGGCTTTTACTCGTTTCCCTGCTGCTTTTGGGCGGTGCTGTTGGCCGCACTACCCTCCTGAGATCGTTTATCTTCCCTTTCTAGGGTTCGCTTAGGGCAGCTGGATCGAAGATGTCCCCTTTCCCCATAGCCATAGCACCTAGGGTTATATCCTTTATTGCGGTCGCGAACTGTAGCTGCTGCAAACTCCCTGACACGATGAGAACGATGATCCTGCCGCAAAGCTTCCACCTCCAGTGCATTGGCCAAGGTGTCCTTAAGCGTCTCGTGGTGCCCGAGCCTCACAGCAGTTCTGATTTCAAGGTCACGGATGAATGTCTGCACCAGCTTCTTCACTTCTAAAGCCCACTGCTGCAGGTTTTCGTTGCAGGTATATTTAAGCTGCGCACGAAAGACGTGTTCCAGGTGAGCGTCGCCATATCTCGCCTCCAATGTCTCAAGGAGCTGCTCATAAGTCACTTCCTCACCAAGAGCTTCCAGAACTGTTAAGGCCTGGTCGCATAGGCCTAGTGTGAGAGCAGTCATGGCCTGACTTTTATTCCAGCCGGCTGACCAGGAAGAAGTCGCTCGTTTAGCATAATCACTACGCGCGCGGCGGCGCTGGCGGCGGTGGCGGTGGCAGCGTGCGAGCCGGCCGGCAGAGCGCGTATCCGCCGCGAGCGGCCGGGTCAGCGGGCACGGCGCCGGGCGGCCACTCGTGTTGGCGCTGCGGCAAGACGCACGGCGCAGACAGGTGCCGGTTCAAACAATACAACTGTGACGAATGCGGTCAAAGAGGGCATATTAAAGTGAGGTGTAAACAAGTGCGCGGTAGTGGCGGCCAGCATAATTATGTGAGTGACGGAGCGGACGACGGTTTGTACAACATTGAAGTGGCAGCGCGAGGTAACAAACCCTACTTTATTAACTTGTTAATTGATAATAATATTGTCGAATGTGAAATGGACACCGGTAGTCGCATTTCTGCTATTAGCGAAGACATGTATTATAGTATGTTTTTTTATAGAACAATTAAAAATGATAATTTAATTTTACGCGGCTATTCAGGTGCCCAAATCAAGTCTCTCGGTTACATTGAGGTAGACGTTTGCCTAGGCAATACGAAAGAAAAATCATTACGACTGTATATCATTAAAGACGGTACACGACCCTTGTTAGGTAGAGATTGGATGCGCGCTTTAAAAATTACCCAAATTAACCTCAATGCCTCAATTATAGATGATTGATTTGTGAACCAATTGTATAGTTTCCGGAAGTTTTTTGTGAAAAATTAGGCACATGCAAGCAGACCATTCGATTACAGCTTTCCGATAATGAACCAGTTTATGTGCGGGCGAGACCGGTGCCACTAGCGCTACGCGCACGGGTATAAAAGGAGTTAACACGCCTCGAGGCGGACGGTTCTATCTATCGCGTCGATTATTCTGATTACGGCACCCCAATAGTCCCCGTGGTAAAAAGAAATGGTGATATACGCATTTGTGGTGATTATAAGATCACAATCAACCCTAAGTCAAAAAGAGACTATTATCTTTAAGGCACGCGTGCGAGCAGTGGATTCTGTCAGACGATTCGCAACCCTATACCGCGATCACTACACACATGGGTACGTTTGCGTACCGGCGTACTCCTTACGGTTTGTCGTGTATACCGGAGAAATTTCAAAAGTTAATGGAGGAGACTCTGCGAGGGGTGGCGGGGTGCGTTGTATTTTTGGATGATATTTGTGTTACGGAATCGAACAATGTAGAACATTTAAGAGCTGTACTCGAACGGTTACGGCGCATGGGGCTTACCGATAAACTTAGCTTATCTTGGTTTTATCATTAATAAAAATGGCTTGCGACCAGACCCAGAAAAATTGGAGGCCATTTCCAGTGCGCCTAGACCGGACAATGTACCTCAACTTAAAAGTTTTTTGGGAATGCTAAATTATTACGAGCGATTTATTCCAAATTTGAGCACCATATTACAACCGTTACATAATTTATTAAAAAAGAATATCAGCTGGAATTGGGACTCTAAGTGTGAGAAAGCGTTTGTCGAAGCGAAGCGATCTCTCCTAAGCGAGCGAGTATTGGCGCATTACGAGGAGGGGCGCGAGCTCGTCTTGTCGGTTGATAGTAGTGCGTACGGACTGGGAGCTGTGCTGGCACACCGTTACCAAGACGGCAGCGAGCATCCTCAATGTAACTGAGCGCAATTACAGTCAGCTTGACAAGGAAGCGCTCGCCATTTTATTCGGAATCACTAAACATCATCAATATTTATTTGGAAGGCATTTCATTTTGCGTACAGACCACCAACCGCTGACTTATATTTTTGGGGCTAAGGGAGGTATCCCACAAACGGCGGCTAGTCGTTTGCAGAGGTGGGCAGCGCGGCTAGCCGCATATGATTTCGCGATAGAATTCGTTCGATCGGCGGACAACGGGCCGGCCGATGCTTTGTCGCGATTGCCGTTGCCTGGGAAAGGTCGCTTCGAGGACTCGGTGGATTATTTAAATCTAATAGGTGATTCCTTGCCAGTTTGTTATAAAGACATCGCTAGAGAAACTGAACATGACGCTTTGTTGTGAAATATTAAACGATATGTTCTTTGTGGTTGGCCACCGGGCTCGAGCTGCGATGCGGAAAAGCCTTACTTTCGACGGAAACTTGACTTTGTTGTAGAACAGGGCTGTGTAATGCACAAATATAGAATAGTAATCCCCTACATTTTGCAAAAGAAGATTTTAGACGAAATTCACGAGGGCCATCTGGGCATGAATAAAATGAAAGGTTTAGTGCGGAATTACGTGTTTTAGGCGAGCTTAGATCGGGATATCGAGGAAGTTTGCAGGTCATGTGTTTCGTGTCGTACCGTGCTGGACGCACCACCACGGGCGCAACTGCACCCTTGGGAATTTCTGTTGCACCCGTGGCAGCGTGTACATGCCGATTTTGCAGATTGTGGGGGCACGCGTATTTAATTATAGTAGATGCACACTCTAAATGGATTGAAGCTATTCCGATGCGTAATACCTGTGCAGATTCCACGATTAAAGTTATGAGAAGTATTTTTGCGACATTCGGTTTGACATCGCAGCTCGTGACGGATAACGGACCACCTTTTTCCTCCCATGAGTGGAAAATATACTGTAAAAATAATTATATCTTCCTTATCGACCTCAGGGTAATGGTGCGGCGGAGAACGCTGTAAAAACAGTCAAAAAGGCAATTAAAAGAACACAGAACGAGGGTGAGGATAACAACACGGCTCTTAACATATTCTTTTTTAAATATCGAAACTCGAGCACGCGACGACGGGCGTGTCACCGGCGGTTGCGTTGCAGGGGCGGCGGTTGCGCAGCCGGCTGGACGCACTGCGGTCGGACATGGCGGCCGCGGTGCGCGCCAAGCAAGAACAGCAGGTAGCACGCTCCGCCGGGGCACACAGGGAGTTCCACGTGGGGGATGAGGTATTCGCGTGCGACTACAGAACGAGGGGAGACAAATGGACCAAAGCCACGGTTGTTGAAAAGACGGGACTGGTATCCTTCAAAGTAGACATAGGGGACGGTGTCGAGTGGCGTAGACATGTCGATCAAGTAATTCTAGATAAAAATAGATTTTATTTGTCGCGCACGAGTGTTGCACCTGTGGCAAATGAGACCGCCGATCTGAAGTCGGATGCACCAAAGGTCAGTGGGGCCGAGGGTGTAGTGTTGGATGACGCGATCAGTGCGGACGAAGCCCAGAGCAAGTCGTTAGAGAAGGTGCAATCGCCGCAGGCACAAGTCGAGCGAGCACCGTCACGGCCTGTGCCTGGACCGACGTCACCACAAATATCTGCTCGTGCCCTGCGGGCACTTAAGCGAGCAAAAAAACTATAGAGTAAGTTTAGTGTTAAGGTTTATCGTAGTTGTAAGCTAAGTGGGGAGAGATGTAACGTATTAGAAGTTAGTTGCTATGTGATTATTGTTACGGTGGCGGGTAGGTTAGTTCTCTCGATAATAAATCAGTCTGTTGCCGACATACGCCTTTGATTGACGCTCCATGAATGAGTTTGAAAAGTTCTGTGGGCAGCAACACACATCATCGTTGGAGCACGCAAGTGCGAGTAACGATCCAGGAGCTAGTCTTATCCGACACCGTACCGATGATATCCCGGAAGTCAGTCTGAGCGAGATTAGAATGGCTTTCCAGCACCTTAAAAATAGCAGAGCCCCAGGCGATGATGGAAGTACAGTAGAGCTTCTGTAAGCGTGTGGAACACTGGTACTTAAAGTCCTTCAGAAGCTCTTGAATTCCGTTCTCCATGGTGGCACTACTTCGGAGGCGTGGATCAGAAGTGCGATAGTCTTGTTCTTCAAGAAATGCGACAACGCTCTCTTGAAGAACTACAGACCGATTGCCCTTCTGAGCTGCGTCTTTGTGCTGTTTTCGAGAGTCATTACGAATTGTCTCGCACGCGGACTTGACGACTACCAGACTCCCGAACAAGCCCATTTCCAAAAAGGTTTCGGTACCATACCCTGCGGCAGATTGTACAGAAGACCGAAGAGTACAATCTACCACTTTGCCCGGCGTATGTGGACTACGAGAAAGCCTTTGATTCCATCGAAATTTGGGTGGTGCTACAGTCCCTTCAGCGATGCCAAGTTAACTGTCGGTATATCGAAGTGCTGAAGTGCTTGTACAGTAGAGCTACGATGGCTATCCGAGTACAGAACCAGAGTACGAAACTTTTCCATCTGCAGAGAGGTGTAAGACAGGGTGACGTTATATCCCCGAAACTCTTCATCGCTACATTGGAAGACGTTTTCAAGCTACTGGACTGGAAAAGATACGGTATTAATATCAACGGCGAGTACATCACTCACCTTCGATTTGACGACGATATAGTCCTTATGGCAGAATCGCTGGAGGACCTAAGCACTATGCTAAAGGACCTCAATAGTGTATCTCTAAAGACTTAAGATGAACATGGATAAAACAAAGATCATGTTTAATGTCCATTTCACACCTATGCCGGTAGTTGTTGGAAGCACTAATCTCGAAGTTGTTGACGAGTATGTTTACCAGGGATAAATAGCCCGACTAGGTAAGTCTAACTTCGACCTCAATCGACGGATTCAAATCGGCTGGGCAGCATTCGGGAAATTACGACACATCTTCTCGTCAGGTACACCTCAAAACCTGATAACTAGATTGTACAACCAGTGCGTGTTGCCAGTGATGACTTACGGATCTGAGACGTGGTCCTTCACTGCTGGCCGTATGAGAATGCTCAAGATAGCTCAGCGAGCTATGGACAGGGCTATGGGGTTATATCGGGGTTTATCTGCGTGAAAACTTAGAAATGAGAATATCCGCAATAGAACCAGAGTGACCGACATAGCCCAACGGACTAGTAAGCTGAAGTGGCAATGGGCCGGCCATATAGCTCAAAGAACCGACAACTGATGGGGAAAAAAGTTTCTCGAGTGGCAGCCTCGTACCGGTGGGCGTAGAGTAGGGCGATCCCCCACTATATGGAATGACGACCTGGTAAGGACATGCAGGAAGTCGATGAATGCAGGTGTCCCAGGATCGTGCTTTATGGTATTCCTTGGGGGAGGCCTATGTTCAGCAGTGGACTTTTGAAGGGCTATAATGATGATGATGATGATGACGATAAAATAAAACTCAATTACAGCATGTATGAAAGACCATCATTTGAGAAAAGATGGACAGATTTCGATGAACACTCATATTTGCAATTGAACCCGGTAAATGACATTGTTGTCGCGATCTAGAAAACGGTCGTTCAAAGCCGGGGCGGATCGTTAGTGAGCATATAAAGTTAGGATTACAGATGGGATCCAACTCGCACATGTACCGTGTGTCTGTCAAGACTTAGAATAGATACCTCCTTAATTATTAGTATTCAAAATTTGCGAAACAAATATTTGAAATGTAATATAATAATAATAATCATCACTTGATTTAGAAAACAATTTGCTTCATCGTTGGTATAATAATAAATCGAGTAACATTTTTGTAAATATTTTACGGCATATAAAGTAATAAAAATAAATAACGTGAGAAGCGATACCAAATGTAAACAAAACCAGTGGAAGGTTATTAGGAATAGCAGGGTTGCGTAACTTTTTGATAGATTATATACATACATACATACATAAACACTCACGCCTGTCACCCAGAGGGGTAGGCAGAGATTACGGACTTCCATTTGGCACGATCCTGACATACCTCTTTCGCCTCCTTTACATCCATATATCTACGCATACATGCTCGTCGGTTAAGGGTACTTCTAACGTGGCCTATTTTCAAAATATCGCCAATTTGGTCGACAAACTTTTTTCTAGGGCGTCCCTTCCCGACTCGGCCGTTCACATCTGCCATATAAATTTGCTTTGTCATTCTTTCATCATTCATTCTTTCTACGTGACCAAACCACCGAAGCATTCCTTTCTTAATCCTGGTCACAACATCATCTTGCATACCACATTTATCTCTTATCACGCAATTTCTCACCCTGTCATTCAGATTAAACCCTAGCATATTTCTTAAAGAACGCATTTCTACAGCATTTATTCTACTTTCGTGCTTCTTCTGCCACACCCAGCTTTCACTACAATACATTAACGTAGGGACTAACACAGCATTATGAATTACCATACGTGCCTGTTTTGACACATTCTGGTTCTTCATAATAGAGTGTAGTGCCCCATTCACTCTATTTCCTGCATTTACTCGTCGTTCTATATCCCTATCATATCTACCATCCCTGCTAAATACACATCCCAAATACACAAACTCATCCACTTGCTCAATTAACTCTCCTTCTATTCTTATTTCACATACCGTTTTGCTTTCTTCTCTTTCAAAAACCATCACTTTCGTCTTACTTGCGTTCACTTTCATTCCCCTTTCTTTTAATTCCCAGTTCATTAATGTAACCATCATTTGCAACTCAGCCGCTGATGACGCAAATATGACTTGATCATCGGCATACAAAAGGCATTTGACGGTTAACTCGCCCATTCTTAAACCACATTCTTCATCTTTCAAAGTTTGCAAACACCGGTCCATAAATAGGTTGAACAGCCAAGGGGAAGCTACACAGCCCTGTCTGACACCTTTTTGGATGCCAAACCAGTCCGAGTAGACCCCATTGATCCTGACACAAGCACTAGAGTCCCTATAAAGAGACCCTAATGCCTGTATCAAACCAGCGCTCAACCCATATGAGTTCAGTGTTTGCCATAACACATTCCTGTCCACTCGGTCATAAGCCTTTTCCAAGTCCATGAACGCACAAAAAACTTTCTGGTTTTTGGCCAAAAACTTCTCCGCAATCATGCGCATGGAAAAGACTTGATCTGTGCACCCCATTCCCTTTCTAAAACCCGCTTGCACATCCCAAATTTTTCCATCAGTTTCTTTCATAACTCTTTCAATTAACACCTTAGCATACATTACTTAGCACCTTATATACATTTAAGTAGACAATATAGTTTTAAAAAATGTCTAGCAGACCAAAAAAATAGACTTTTATAAATTTTGTTATAATTTGAATTTTTGTATAATGTAGATTTAAATTAAATAAATGCTTTCTGTGCCATCTCTTTTCTGTATGGGTATTTATCATTAGGCCTAGTTTTTTTAACATATTTGTACGTATTAATAACCATATTTTTTCATTCACAGTAAAACTAGTTACCTAAAATTAAAAATTAAATTAAAATGATATACATACTTTACTTACATGCATCTTTAATAAATTAAGAAAAGTTTTATTATTACAGTTGCTGTTTTTAAATAACTTTAAGATAACTTTAAAGTACACTCCGAACTAAGAAGTTTTAATTAAAACCACTAAACACCATTCATTTATATCCTATTCCTATACATACCTTTGGTCGTTTCTTTTTCGGAGTAGTAAAATCTGTTGATTTATCTCTCGATTATTTGGTTGTGGCTTACCAAATAATAATTGGCAATTACTAAAATCTCCCGAATGCTGGCGAACCTGTCTTGATCCTAACATAATTTTGCCAGGAAAACGAGACAAATACACAAGATGGAAAGAGATAGATAATAGATTGTCAACTCCACAGTCGTTTTTAAGGTAAATGACCTTTCGTATCGCTGCTCGTTGGCCGCAATATGGACAAAAACGAGTATATCGGTATCGATTGCTGCTAACATTGCGAACGAAATCACTATAGATTGAAGACGTATTGTCTTGTAAAGTAACGTCACACATAAAACTACTATGATAGGGATGTCATTTTTCTAGTAAATCAGAACACGCGAGTGTACTTACTTTCATATTTGGAATAGTATAAAGAGACCAAACGTGACCACTTGACATTTCTATTTCCACGCTTGAATTATACGCAACATCTTTCAATAGATTTGTCTCCTTTTACCTTATCTGAAAATTAAATTAGAAAAAGCGAGACAAGTACATTGAAACTATTTATGTAGAATTGTAGGTCTCTCTATGCATACATATGTATATAATTACTCTACGAGGTATGCCAAGTCCACAGGATTTATAAGTCAGTGCTAATATGGAGTGTAGGGGTAAGGAGTACAGACTGTTACTGCGTTAAATAAGGGTGGCGCCACTGTAGCTACAGTCTAAATTTTAAAGAACTTTTTGTAATTTTTTTATTGCACAGACTTTCACCATAATTCTTTTTACAATATTTATTTTATTGCTTTCAAAATTTTTATTTTCAAAATCACTCTCAACGTATTTTACGGCGATTTTACATACCCTGTAGCTACTCGAGCACTGTAGTGGAGAGTTTTTGAACTGTTATTTACTACTTACAGATGAACACTTTTTTAACTATTCTCCTATGTGAGTTGGTACTCCTTAGTTCTACACTCCATAAGTGCTAACCATATGCCTGCAGTACACTGCTCGCAAAGTTGAACGAAGTTGGGCAAAGATGAGTGTGTACAGGGACACTTCGCTTCACTTCGGGCAACCTCGCCTCGCCTCGGTTGACTTCCGATCGTTATCGGTTTTTTCCGCCCGAGTCAAAGGACCGAAGTTTCGAGCACGAAGTGACTCTACTACTACTACATTACTCGGCTTACTTCTATAAAGTTAACGTTGTGGTGTTTAATTTAAAAACGTTTTAATTCGATCCAAATTGCTCAAGCCAAAAATGAATTGGTCACAAGAGCAAATACTATTGCTTTTGGAGTTGCTTCAGGGAGAAACGGTATTATGGGACGCTGGAAATATTTTTATTTGCATCCAATATACGCACATAGTTAAAATACGCAACAGTGCACAAAGAAAACACAGCTGCCACTTGTACGTCTTCCATCGCGCCTAGCATGTGAGCGACTACCGACTAGTTCCTCATGAAGTTGAGCAATATATCAAGGATCTCCTAGGTGTGCGTTGTTTGTAGTTAGCAGTGGCTGTAAATGACCGCCGGTACGACATACTCCGCCGAACGTTGAGTCCCGTGATTCCGTGAGGCGTCGAGGTCACCGGCCCCTAGGTGATTCTTGGGCACTTTATGCGCTCCGAGCATCCTGTGCCTAGTCGCGTCATAAAGTGCCACCGTTGCACTTCCCCCAACCCTTTTGGTGTACAAAAGGGGTAGGCAGTGCCCAAAGTGTTGATAGCCATAAACTTTTTATCACCATATTTTAGATAGGGCCTTTTTTAGAGTTCGACTGACGTTGTTAGGATAGTAACATGTCAGGTAGGGATAAGGGGGAACCACCCCCCAAGTCAAGAGTACCGCCGGATAAGAAAGGAGTGTTAGAGAGACCACTAGCAATTAGGGATACGATGAACCCGGAGCGCACCAGAACGGTGCCAGCGTTCTCCCATATCCGTATGCGGAAACCCGTCTCGCCGCGGAAGGAGCCCGCAACGGGCGTCGCGCTCACGCCAGCCGTGTTTGAGCACACGGTTAGGCAGGAACCGTCGCCCCAACAACAGCGGGCCAAGAAAACGGCCAGAAGCCACACGCCGCCAGAGACCGAAGCCTCCCTATTTGAGAAGAGGCAACGGATAGGCTCCCAGCTGTCGTCAGACGAAGCTCCATCCTCATCCGAAGATGAAAGGTACCATCAGCTGGTGACAACGAAGAAGGTGCTTAGATCACCACCGAAGTCGCCTTCTCCACCACAACCCCCCCCCCCCCGCTCCATATCACCAGATCGACGTAGCCGAGATTTGGCTCAGTATGAGCAGGGGGGTGAGGAATCCTACAGGTGGAGGTCGACCACCTATGCAACCCTGGCAGCATCCGCCGGCCGATCATCGCCGGTGGCAACTTCCAATCCGTCCGGGCTCCCGCAGGACGGTGGTCAACGACCATCTACCAGCTATGCCCATATGGTAGCTGTACCAGAAGTACCACGCCCACAACCGGCGGCAGTGCCTACTGACAAGCCTGCCGACCAGGAAAAGACTAGATATCCACCAATAGTGGCTGAATGCCTACCGGACTGGACGAGGCATTTTAAGGAGCTCAACAGAATGTTGGGCCACCCTTTAAATGCCCGCCCGTTCGGGAAAGGCGTGCGGTTCACGCCACAAAGTGCCAACGAGTTCCGTACGGTTCAGCGCTATATGGTGGAGCTGACCAAGGAAACACCAACGCTGTCCTGGTACTGCTATACCCCTGAGGAGGACAAGCCCACTAAAGTGGGCATCCGGGGTCTACCTATGGGCACGGACACCAAGGCAATAGAGGAGGCCATAAGGGCAAAAGGCTTCCCCATCAAATATGTTAAGGCAATACCACCACGTAGAGGCAGACCTGGCTGCATCTACTTTGCCCAACTAGATCACCTGAGCCTGGAGCAGCTCCAGAATTTATACAATATCGACGAACTCCTCTTTATGAGAGGGGTCGTCATCGCGGCCTGGCAAAGGAAAGTAGGACCGGCTCAATGCCACAGATGCCAGGCCTTCGGGCATGCCTCCGCCAACTGCTTCAGGCCAGTGAGGTGTGTGCGCTGTGCCGGGGAGCACATTGCGAGCCTATGCCCTAGGGGTAGGGAAGAGGAACCCAAATGTGCTAATTGTGGCAAGAAACACACGGCAAACGACCGCCGCTGCCCAGTCCTGAGGAGGACTGCTAGGAGGCAGGGGATTACCTTACTGGGGCTACTCCCGGAGGCCCCCAAAAGGATCCCCCAGAGTCGCCCGAAAGCTGTTACCATCCAGCAAGACGGGTGGGCTACCATCACAGGGAAGGGCAGGCAACCAGCCCCCCCCCCACCCGTAACACCTAAGGAAACGGTGGAACCCACTGAGATAAGGGCAACCACCGGGGCGACTCTACAGCCTCCTGCCAACCCTGCCACAGAACGGCAACCCTCTAAGAAGAGAAGGCGGGAGAGGAGCAGGAAAAAGTAGCAGCCTCCTCAGGCTGTTACCTCTACCCCGACACCATCAGCACCAGTAGCCTCAAAGGCGCAGATTATTCGGGAGTTGACCAAAGACGTGGGTAGAGTGCCAGAAAGGGCCCTACCAGAACGTAGAGCCCGCTCTACAGTTAGAGCGCGCTCTACCCACAAGCCAAGAAGGCAGGACCAGGAACATCCACACCCGAGACAATTGCCAACGCCCTCATACAGGAGAACACCCGCCACCGACCTCGAGACAGCAGATGTCCATGACACAAGTCCTGGCTGATATCAGAGCCGGGACTGACCCCATTACAGCAATTATGAAGGCGCTGGCAAACCTATTAGCCCGGCATTACGGAGGAGAGTAATCTGCGCCTCCTCTATTGGAACCCGGGCGGTATACAGCAGAAGCTTCATGAACTCCGCACTGTCGCCCAGCAACAGGACTTGCACATCATATTGCTGGGCGAGACAAAACTAAATCCAAAGACGCATATCAAGCTGCCTAACTACCACCTATACAGAAGGGACGAGGTCACCCCTCAAGGGGCCGCCTATAGAGGGACGGCGGTTCTTGTGAGGAGGGACATCGTCCACCAAGAGCTGGAATTACCACCTTTCCAGACTATGCGCTCTATCGGCATAAGAATGGAGGCGGCGGGCGAGGAACTAAGGATCTACGCAGCATACCGCTCGCCAGGGACTCCATTCTGCTCCTCAGACATCCGGACAGTGATGGAAGGCGAAACACCTACTATAATCGCCGGGGACCTAAACGCCAAACACCCGGCGTGGGGGTCCAGAGTGATCACCCCGCCGGGTCTTGCACTATATGAAGATTCAGAGAGAAACAACTACGACGTTTTAGGTACCGAAGAACCAACCAACGTTCCGACAGATCCGAAGCAACATCCGGATGTATTAGTCATCGTGCGCTCTAGGAACGGCATCTACCCGGTAGTGGTAGAGGTGCTATACGACCTGAGCTCACAGCACCTCCCGATTCTGATAACCCTTGGCACTAAGGCGGTGACTACGCCGCCCAGAGCATTCAAGACACGCATTAACTGGAGGCGCTACGCACAACATCTGCGGGCGAGACCTCCAGCATACCAACTCATAAACACAGCGGACGACGTAGAGGCCGCTGCAACCAGAATCACCAAAAACATCCAGGAGGCCCTCCACGCGGCCTCTACGATCGTCCCGATCACAGAAAGGCATAACGCAAATATGCGTTAAGATAAAACAAAAAAGAGCGCTTAGGAGGCTCCGGGCGCGTACTCACTGCCCAAGACTAAAAGCACAACTTAACATCTTATCGGAGGAGCTGTCGGTGGCAGTCCGGGCATACAGAGGAGAGGCCTGGGAGCGGCGCATATGGAAGGCGGAGGAACAAAATGCGTCGCTCTATAAACTGAACCGACAGCTAACCAAAACCAGACCTCCCGTTTGCCCGCTTACCAACAGTGCGGTCGAACGCTGCTATGATGCCAAGGGCAGAGCGGATATCCTAGGAGAGCACTTCGAGGAGCAATTTATGCCGAACCCTGCAAGTGCGGAGTACATGGAGCTTCATGCCTTAAAGGAGAGTCGCGTACAGGAGTTCCTGTCGTCGCCCGCGCCGCCTCTTGCAGGAGAGTGGTTCATCTCCCCCCGCTGAACTGCGGAGGACAGTAACCCGCCTGCAACCGAGGAAGGCGCCTGGGCACGATGGGATTACCAACGCTGCACTCCGACAGCTGCCCTATAAAGTCCTAGTAGAGATTGGTCGACTCTACAATGGGATACTGCGGACATCCCACTTCCCGGAGGAATGGAAAAAAGGCAAAATCATCGTCTTGCCGAAACCCGGGAAGGACAGGCGTAGAGCTGCCAGCTACAGGCCGATTACGCTATTACCGCACATAGCTAAACTGTTTGAAAGATTGCTGCTAAGACGTCTCCGTCCGTGCATCCAACTTCGGGCGGAGCAGCACGGATTCAGGAGGGGTCACTCTACAGTCACACAGCTGACTAGAGTGCTGCACCTGCTTGCGGCAGAGTACAATCGCGGCCGCATATCGTTGGGCGTCTTTCTCGATATCGAGAAGGCGTTCGACCGGATGTGGCACACAGGATTACTATATAAGTTACACGAACAGACCAGTGTCCCCCCTGCTATGTTGCGGTTAATGGCGTCTTTCCTGGAAGACAGGAAGTTCTACGTCTGCGTAGAGGACGCCGAGTCCGCAACAAGAACCATCAGTGCCGGCGGCCCAC
This sequence comes from Parnassius apollo, assembly GCA_907164705.1. Lineage (NCBI taxonomy): Eukaryota > Metazoa > Arthropoda > Insecta > Lepidoptera > Papilionidae > Parnassius > Parnassius apollo. Next base: position 10,232,166 of record CAJQZP010001037.1, read on the forward strand.
AGGGCAGTTCTCTGTCTCCAGTCCTGTACGCGGCTTACACGAATGACATCCCAACATTGGCAGGCAGGCTGCAAGAATGGGAGGACGACGTTGAGCTGGCGCTATACGCGGACGATAGCGCCTATTTCACCTCGTCCGGAAGAGCCCATATAGCCACTGCCAAAATGCAGCGTCTGCTGGACCTGTTGCCATCATGGCTGAACGAGTGGAGGATGGTCGTCAACGTTGGTAAGACGACCGCTCTGCTCACTCGCCGCCTCAGAAACCTACCACCACCACTAACTCTCGACGGCCAGAAGATCGCGTACGAGAAGGCCGTGACATACCTCGGGTGCCGGATCGACCGGGCGCTGCGCATGACTGCGCACGTCGACTTCGTCGTCCGCAAAGCCAGATGTGCGCGGGCGATGCTTCGTCCGGTCCTGGCATCCAAGCTGCCAATAAAAACCAAGCTCCGGATATACAAGATGTATATCCGGACTATTACCACCTACGCTGCTCCGGCCTGGTACGCGCTTCTGAGTGACACCCAGAGGCGGCGACTACAGGCTCAGCAGAACCTGTCATTAAGGACGATTGTCGGAGCAGGTCGTTACGTCCGGAATGACATCATAGCGGCCGATCTGAAAGTCGAGACCATCACCGACTTCGTGGCCCGGTTAGCGCGCGGCATGTTGGACCGTGCCGATAACGGGCCACATGAACACCTGAACGGCTTTGCGCCGCTACACACCCGGCCACCGGACGGGCGACCTCTTTCAAGAGAACTCCTCTCTATATGTGATTAGAGAGTCGAGTAACAACCCACAATGCCGCAGAAAGGCCAACTTAGACTTATAGATTACCTCTACAGATTACCTCCCTTTCCGTAGTCGGTGAACTACGGAAAGTAATTTCTTATCCGGCTACATTATAAATGTAGTATAGCCATGCCAAGATAGGCAAAAAGTGACTGCCCCATAGTTATGGGGTATGAGGATATCCGGGCAATGGGGTATATATACCCCGAGGCCCGATACCTGCACGTACCTAGGTGCGTGTAGATGACATCAACTTAACTTAACTTAAGTTGAGCAAGTGTGTCCAGAGGCTTCTCGTACCTCGGCTGACCTTGGGGAACACTTCGGGCGAAAAACTTCGCGAGTAGTGTACTGCAGCCTTTATACTGTCTCTGGCTACCAAGAATTGATTTTGACAGCTATTGACCACAGATTAATATATATATATATATATATATATATATATATATATATATGGAGTGTAGAGGTAAGGAGTACAGACTCTGTATAAAAACTGTCCGTAGAATGTCCGTAGCGTTAAATAAGGGTGGCGCCTTTTCGAATTTATGAAAAGTTGTTTAAAATTTAGACTGCAGCTACAGTCTAAATTACCATAATTCTTTTTAAAATAATTATTTTAATGCTTTCAAAATTTTTATTTTCAAAATTACTCTCAATGTATTTTACGGCGATTTATCATACCCTGTAGCTACTCGAGCGCTGTTGTGAGAGTTTTTGAACTGTTATTTAATGCTTACAGATGGGCACATTTTCAACTATTTGCCGATAGGAGATTGTCCTCCTTACCTCTATACTCCATGAATATAGAGCTAGAGACCCACCAACCTATCTGTGAACTGACAGCTAGGCGCTACTATGCTAAAGTGTTGCCAGTTCGGGAATATTCCCACCAAGGATCTTATATTCCCACATACAGTCCATATACTAGGGTAATAAATTAGTCACGGAATAAAAAGACTAGAACACAGATTTAGCACATATTTAATATGTCCATGAACCAAAAGAAACAAAATTAGTATAATTGAACTATAACACAAAACATTCTCGCCTGTCACCCAGAGGGATGGGCAGAGACTACAGACTTCCATTTGACACGATCCTGACACACTTCTCTCACCACCTCCACATACACGCTCGTCGGTTAAGGGTACTCTTAATTTGGCCCATTTTCAATATATCGCCAATTTGGTCGATAACCTTTCGCCTAGGCCCTTTCCGACTCTTCCGTTCACTTCTGCAACATAGCTTTCCTCATTCATTCTTTCTACATGACATGACCAAACCACCGAAGCATTTCTTTCTTAATCCTTGTCACAACATTATCTTGCAAACCTCACTCTTCTCTTATCACACAATTTCTCACCCTGTCACTAAGATTCAGCCCTAACATATTATTCTACTCTTGTGCTTCTTCTGCCACATCCAATTTTCATTACCATACGTTAAGATAGGGACTAACATAGCATTGTGAACTTCTATACGTTCTTTTTTTGACACATTCTGACTTTCCACAATAGAGTGTACAGCCCCATTAACTCTATTTCCGCGTCTGACTGCCTACCCTTCCATCCTATGGTTGCCCACCCGTCTTCCTGGATGGTCACTGCTCTTGTCTTGGGTGACTCTGGGGGACCCTCTTTGAAACCTCCGGGATTAGCCCCGACATAGTGATCCCCTGCTTCCTAGCAATCCTCCTCAAGACTGGGCAGCAGCGATCTTTGGCCGTGTGGTTCTTGGCGCAATTGGCGCACTTTGGCTCTTTCTCTCTACCCCTGGAGCAAAGACTGGCGATATGCTCCCCGGCACAGCGAACGTACTTCACTGGCCTGAAGCAGTTGATGGTGGCGTGCTCGAAAGCCTGGCAACGGTGGCATTGCGCCGGCCCGATTTTCCTTTACCAGGCTTCGATGACGACCCCTCTTTTATAAAGAAGTTCGTCTATTTTATTCAATTCTTGTGGTCGCTCAGGCTCAGGTGGTTCAGCTGTGCAAAGCAGAGGCATCCAGGTCTGCCTTTACGTGGTGGTATTGCCTTGACATATTTAATAGGGAAGCCCTTTGCCCCAATAGCCTCCTCTATTGCTTTTGTGTCGGTGCCCACTGGCAACCCCCGGATGCCCACTTTGTGGGCTTCTTCTCTTCCGGGGTATAGTAATACCACGATAATGTTGGTTGTTTCTCTGAAAGCTCAACCATATAATGTTGTATGGTTCGAACCCTTCAGCGCTTTGCGGGGTGAATCTAGCCCCTTTTCCAAACGGACGGGCATTAGGAGGGTGGCCTAACTTTTTGTTAAGCTCCTCGAAATGCCTCGTCCAGTCCGGGAGGCACTCCGCAACTATGGCCAGATATTTTGCCTTTTCCGTTCCTGGTGGTTTGGGCTCTTCCGCCATCTTGGGTCGTAGTATTGCAAGTGCTGCTGCCATGAGGGCGTAGCTTGTAGAGGGCCGTTGTGTGTGTGGGTTGGTATTCGGCACTGGCGACGATCGGTCGGTCGCATACGTTGTAGACCCCTAGCTGTAGGATTCTTCCCCTTCCTGCTCAAACTGTTCCGAGTCATGACTGCATCGGTCCGGTGAGATGGAGGGGGATGGTTGCGGTGGTGATGGTGACTTCGACGGGGAGTTATGCACCCTCTTTCTTGTCACCGGTTGGGTCTCCGATGATGATGATGGTGATGCGGATGATGATGAATTATGGGAGCCAATGCGCTGCCTATTTTCATGGAGGGGGCCTCGGTCTCCGGTGGAGTGTGCCGTATCGCCGTTTTCGTAGCCCGCTGCGGTAGGGGTGTCGGTTCCTGCCCAGCCGTATACTTAGACGCGGCACTCGCCGTTCGCCGCACGTCACCGAAAAGAAGTGCAGAGTCTTCATTTTGGACCAAGTCGTAAAGAGATTTGTTTGCATACTGGTGTAATATATACCTACGACTTCCATCGTAATACCATTGGCACTACCTGTGCATGCACAGTCAGCCAGTGCTTGAGACATGACGCTGCAGTCATCTGGGCGCACCTATGCCGATGATTAAGCGTGCAATAGAGACAAATCCTTTTGTAGATACCATCCATTTCCAATCTGATTCTCAAAGTTCCCAGTACCCCAATAAAAATATCTTCTACATAATTTTAATTTTTGAAAGGATTTTCCACAACTAAAGGCCATAACCTGGTATTACGCTGAAGCTGGACATGAGAACGGGGCCCCAGATGGCATTGGAGGAGTTTTATATTATTTCTTGTACTCCAAAATATATTGTTATTTTGTCAAACAAAATTTCTTCTAATCTAAATAAATAAGTAGGTATAAATATTTTAAAACGTAGGATGATTTGATGCCGTTTTCTCTTTTAATTAGGTAAGCAATGATAGAAAAAATGTTTTTGTTTCAAAATAATGTATAACTCAGTGTATCTAATTTGACTTTGAGTAACTATTTCACTATTATTATGATGATGTGTTAAGTTTTGACATACTATAGATTGATTTTAGAAGGCACATTTTTTAATCATAATAATAATAATAATTTATTACTGCACAACAATGAATTTACATAAAATATATATAAACATACTGTCTAAATATTACATCTTAGATTATACTAGAACCTCTGATTTCTAAACTAGGCAGGGCCTGTATCATAGAAATCAATGTTCTTCACAAAATCAGTGTCGGTAAGACAAGTATGGGTTGGCAAAAATTAGTTCAGTAACAGTCAAGCAAGGAGGTTTTTAGTTTCTTCATATGTGAGACATTGTAGCCAATTTGTTAGTTTATTTTTGCATTCAAACTTATTAAGCGGATAAATGTTGATTTTCTTATTTACTTTATTATATAATATTGAGCTTATGATAAAATAGGGTTTTTGGCATGTGACGTTCTATGAATCTTCACACATGGTCAGATCTGCGTTTGCGTAAAACCTTAGGATCAAAGGGCGTTTCCGTGTGTTTTCTTAAAATAACACGTAAGATATAAAGTTGCCTGACTGATAACATTTAAAATCAGCGTATAACTTCGATGTGTCGAATAAAATCGGTTTAAAATTTATAATTTTTAAAACTGCTCACTGAGCTCTTTCCAAAGATATTAGAACTGTTTTATTAGCAGCACTCCGAACCTGGATACGATAAACAAGAAGCGATTGACATAGAGCCCCGTATAATGGTGGTTAATATAACGCATAGCGCCATATTATAGCACGCTATCTCTTCATAACACATAGCGCGTGTGTAAGTAGTCATGGCGCTATTGCGCTTGGCGCTTTTGACTTATACCTCTCATAACACATAGCCGATAAGTATCGCCATGGCGCTATTGCGCTATGGCGCTTTGGCGCTATCAAGTATTAATATCTAGCGGCAATTAGTTCTAGCAGCAGCCCTGTTAAGAGAGGACGTGTGATGCAAATTTGATCTCGTAGCGCGCTATTCATCGCGCGCGACCGAATTTAATGTTAGACGTTGTTAAGTTAGTGTATACTGTATATTTATAAATGATCAAAGAACACAGTTGTGATAAAAGAAGCCTAACTAATGTTTTAAATGTAAATAAAATATAGATACAAAATTGTATATAATAGTGTATGTAAATAATTGATTTTTATAAATATGTACAATAAATAAAATTTTAAATACATATTTGATTTTTTTTTAATTTATATTAAGATTAAAATAACGTTTACATCAATTATAATAAAAAATAACTAATTTTATATCGATTCTAAAAATAAAATTAATTCTATTTTAAATAGTATATAACTTAAAAATATTGTTAGAATTATAGAAAGTAGTTAGCTTGAAAAGTCTGAAAACGCGTGCATTGGTTTTTCTTTACCGCTTTATTTTATTTTAGTCTAAAATGCGACTTATTACGAAATAATGTTCTTATATAGCACGCGATGTATCCAATGAACGGCATATAATGTAACGTGCTAAGAGATATAACGTGCTGTAAAACTTAACGCGCTTACCGGCCTCCTACACGCTTTCTTATAAATAGCACGCTATAACATAGCGTATTTAATAGCGCGCTAGAAATTTATAGCTTATAGTCTGTAGCATGCTATTGATTTAGAGTCGTTTTGAACAACTTTGGCCCCGTATACCATATTTTTTATGTTTATCAGCTACTTTCCAAGTTTTAAAAATGTATATGAGTTTTCTGATACGACCAGTAAGTTGTGCAATGTGAGTGCTCCAATTTAGGTTACTGTCGATGTGGATACCCAAATATTTAATGTTCTCTACTCTTTCTATTGATTTATACGAGCATGCATGTTACCGATTTGTGGAATTGCATGTGTGTATTTTGATTTCATAGGCGTTTAATGTAGATTGTGAATTTTTTTTTACGAAAAAGTTATAAATTTAGTTTTAGGAATATTTAGTGTGAGGAGATTAGAAGACAGATTCACGTTCCCTTCTTTTATGAGAAAATCTACTATTTCGAGCCCTTTTTTTTAGTATCTTAATTTTAATTAAACTAATTGCACTCATGATTTTTTATTCAAATAACCAGTTCAGTTTTTTCTATTATGTCAATAAGATCAAAAAATATTATTTATGTTTCATAAGTATGTAATTTGTATATAAAAGTAATTTCAAAAAAAAAAAATCACGGTCATCCAGGTACTCTTATTAATAATAATTATGTAGGACAGAGATTATCAAACTTATTTTACCCGGTCATCCGGGTACTTATTATTAATCAACATTATTTAGTATTATTCATATAACTTTGCAAAACTTTTACAAAATAAAGTATCTGAGACTTTTAAAATTATTTATAAACGAGAAACCTTAATAAACTAATAAAAAGTAGTAATAACATAATCATCCTTAGAAAAAACTCAAACACCGCAAAGAATCTTATTCATTGAATAATTTTAGCGAAGATGGGAGAATGAACTTAACAAAGTATTTTTGAAGTATGCCACATTTCTTCGACCGCAACGTGGTTGTGGTAAAATAGCAATAATATCACGATTGACCTCTGAAATATCTTCACATTGTAGCCAAACTAACTCCGTGTACTCATCATCACACTTTTTGTAGGAGAATGCCTAACTAACACTGGATCATTTTCAATATTACTTGAAGGTGGTGTATCATCTCGTGGTAGACGTGGTATACGTAGTAGAGCCACGCTGCAGATATTATGGTTGTAGCACGAATGGGTCGGCTCGACCGGGGAGGGATCACGCTCTCACAGAATACCAGCTTAAAATAGCAGCTTAATTGCTGCTGTGTTTCGTATGGTGAGTGTAGAGAACCGAAGACCAATTTTACTGGAAACGAGGCATTCCATCTTAGTTCTCAAGGGTGACAACGCATCTGCATTTTGATTCTTAATCGAGGATAAATGTAGATGTCTATGGGCCGCAGCATCCACTTACCATCAGGTGGACTGTGTGCTCGTTTATCACCCTTATCCTATAAAAAAATCTCGCAAACGGGATAAAATCTATTCTTGCATTTTCTATTTTTAAGCTATTGCATAGCTTCTATCGCGGGCCTTGAGCGCGGGAAAATCCAGAAATTTCGTAACGAAAAAACCTCATGCTCTCCGACGGGCACGGAGGTGTGGCTTGAAGGCCGTGCATTGTCTAACGATGTTCTAACTTCGTTTCTTTTCCTCAGTCTTCGACACGGTGTTTGTGTATAAAGTGTTTTGAAATTTTGAATATGAATGAACAAAGTGCATTTATTATTAATGAAGAAAGTCAAGAAAAAATAGTGAAAGAAAATGATTGAGTACTCTATATACATACCTACATTTTATTATTATCACAAATGCAGTACTAATTTTGAATTGAAAATATAATACTGCTATAAAGATAACCTAAATTTTTGATATTAAAATGAGCGATATTAAAAGTAGCCCTCTTTATATACACACCACAAAAACACACACACGCGTATAGTTTAAATTCTCAATTTAGATTCTCAATATGTATATATATACTCGATTAACCGGACTAATTGTTGCCGTTAGGGATTCGGATAATCGAAAATCCGGATGATCGAATGTATGATAGAAAAGCGGGTTTTGTGCATTTGTAGTACATATGTACATACATAATGTTATGTGTTTATTAAAAACAACAATTTCAACGAAAATCAATGTTTATTAAGAAATTATTATTTTTTAATAAACATTGATTAAATTCCATGAAGAGATATAAATCTATATAACCATCCGTTACTTGCGACAAACGAGCCGCCGTCACCAAATTTTTTACTTAACTGTAATGCTTTTTCACAAAGCAAAGGGCCAGATATCATTTGCCCAGTTGATCGTTTTTGTAAAAACCAACAATACAAAGCGTCTTCTAATTGCCAATTTACTCGCGGACATAGGTCCTTATGTCCGGGACGGGGGTTTGTTAGCGCCTGATAGTAGATCGTCTTATCTCAAGCGGTGTGAAGCGACGATTAGTGAGGTGCGGGAGGGGGGAGGCTAGCTGCATTTGTGCGCGCGGTCGGTCACCCCTAAAGTTGCGCGTTATAACATACAACAGATAATATATTTCATTATATATTTTTAATCTTACAACACATTAGAATAATGAACCATTGACTGTTATAACATTATATTCATTATCGTTAGAAAGCGTCATCTGTTTACATTTACGGTCCAACCGTCGCATCGGCCGAGACAATGGGAGTCAATAAAATACTAACCTACATTCATTATGCCACAAGGATTGCGTATAGCTTACACTAATTTAAACTCTAAGCTAACTTAATAAGAGCTTATTTTACTAACACAAACGCGAAGCCGGGTTGTTCATATATTGAAAGTCTCCTTGTTTTGTCTTAGACTTATGTTAATAGAGCGTGCCATTTGAACTTAAAGACAATTAATTGGACAATAAATAATAAGTGACAAATCTTGCCGTGGAGCGTGGAACTGAGTAGTTGCGCGTCTTGTTAATATAATTGCCGTACGGCCGCCCGTACGGTACGTCAGTATGTACTGCGCGAACCTGAGTTTTTTGCGACGCGGTCCGGTGATACAGTATTTTCACAAATAGTGAGTTCGTTATAACGCGGGTTTGGTTAAATCTGGTTGAATTTGATTGGATTAACCTAAGTAACTTGAATTAATATCAAAGAAAAAGAAATACTGCATAAATAAAATAAATAAATAATTATAATTGCATAAGTTGATACAAAATGCTATGCAATAGCTTTACCGCGGCAGTCTCCGAGTGCCACACGTCTTTTTTTCTTTTTTTTGCCTCTTACGCCATTCTTTTCTCTATTTTCTTTCTGACATTTGACGAATGGGTATGATTTTCTTCTCTTCTTTTCGCTTTCTATAACGTTCTCTTTCTTTAGCTTTAGCCTGTTTATACTATTGTGTATCGGGCTTTATTTTTTCCCGATGTCGCCTCTCACATTATTTTTCTTGCGTATGATCTCTTCTTGATTTTTTTTTTGGTGGGTGCCATAACTATCCTGGGTTAAGGAATATTTTATTATGAATAAATTATATCTTAATAATTTATCACGTTAATAATAATTTTTAAATTACTAAAGAGCAATCATACTATTGTCACATCATGGACATTACGTCACCTCCGTGGATAACCGTAATCCACGTGGGTGACATCTATGGAGGTGACATTTTAAACTTAGACACCGTATTTTCATAACCTCAAATGATAATTGCAAAAAAAACGACGAAACACTAAGAAAATCCATCAATTTAGAATATCCGATAGACCTTAATTAAATAAATACTGCTTGATAAGGAATCCACAAAAAGGACAGAAAATACATGCTAATTTAAAAAAAATCTCACCTTAAAGGTCTTTACTCCAAAATGATTATTCCAGCAATGAAAAATTGTCAAAATTTTTCAAGATAGCGTTGTATTAGTTGTCTGTATTCGTTGAAAAACTTTGTTTACTGATTTATTGTATTATGGCTGCGTCAATGGGTTTATCCATGGAGTTGATATTTCTTCCATGCACAAAAGTTATGAAATATTTAGAATTCATTATTTTATTTTTGTTTTAATTATTTGGTGTTTTATAGAAAGTTTAGTCTATGTTTTATCGTAAAATAATGTGAATTTATTTATCTATTATTGATATATTTATTTTATTTGAGTCTGTAGTATCATAAAGTGATGTTGCACACGACATGGGGGTGACGTTTTCGTCACTTTTTTAGCAATGATTAAACAAATTATTTTTGTTGTGTAAGTTTTAATATAAAATCTATTATACATTAATAGATTTTATATTAAAACTTACACCTACCTACTTCGATTAATTGTAGACAGAAGATATAAAAATAATACAAGTATTTAATTTTTTAATACAAATGCACAAAAAAAAAATAAGCAAAAATGATAATGGCCCTTACAGCGTCTTCTGTTGGTTTTCCAGAACGAAAGCCAAATTGATTATCAGCTATTAAAGTATATTTTTCGAGAAAATTCACAAGACGTGAATTGATTACTTTTTTCATTATCTTAGAAAAATCCGGAAGCACAGATATTGGCCCGTAGTTGCTTACAATGTTCCGTTTACCTCCCATACCCTTACCGTTTACCTACCTTGGACTGGATGAACTAGTGCCCTCTTAAAGAGGTCAGGGAATTTGCCCGTTTGAATTGACAGGTTACATATATAGGACAAGGGCTAAGCTCGTAGGAATTATATTAGCGCTAAAGGAGGATGGTCAAATCATACCAGACAACGAAAAGATTGCGTCCCAATATGAAATATATATGTAAAATACCCTTATTATTTAAGGTCTTAAAGTACACAAGAAATACCTCTCGTAGAATTTAGGGTACAGAGGCCCGTTTGTGCTTATGGCTACACACGAAACGGTGCCGGGCCTGGGCGTCTCCCGTTAATGGACGCCCAAATAATGGATGATGGATAAGAAGATAGTGCGCAAAGGGCCGCTGCCTGGGGGTCGCCGGGGCGCGTCTGGAGCTGGCGCTGGACGCGGCAGCATGCGGGCCGCCAGCCGATCGCGAGGAGCTGCACGGTCACCTAGCAGCCCTCCGCATGTATCATCCCCACCAGAAGGCTTGGTGTCGGCTGGGTCTTCTCGGACTCAGCAAGCGGCACCCGTCGCTGGTGGAGCACGTCGCATGCGTTGGTCACAAGCAATGAATGCAAACGCACTGCGGGCGTACTTTAGGGCAAAAGGGGAAGAAACTGGATGTTTGGCGTATCGGGCTAGGATGCATCGTCTTTTTGCTGAGCTGGAGCCATCTTTAACCGTCACAGAGCAAAACCTGGCAGACCGAGTTCGGTGTATCTTGCGCTCAAATATATTTGATGTCGCCGAACTCGAACAGCTACGACGTGAGGCTGTTCCCTCGTCGGATGAGAATGCTACGGCTGAGGATGCGGCACCACAAATGGTAGAGCAACCCGCAAACGTGGATGCCGCCGTGAATACCCCAGTTGTGGTTGATTCAAACGATGATGGAACAGTCGCCCAGGAACTGGAATTAGAGCATATGAGGAGTACATTGGAAGAGGCGATTGTGGAAACGCGCAGTACGCCTCTCAAAAATCGACCGCGACTTCCCTGCATAGCCCTAAGCAAGCGGAATCGGGCTGTTGTGAGGGCTCTGAACCCAATGCTGGTGACCTATTTGGAAGCCAGCCGGGACCTTTGCGAGACGGAATCAATTCTTTTTGACGCCGCGCTGGCAGTCTGCCGTATCATAGGCGCCAAGGTTTCCACGGCTGGACGCGCTACTGGCCATAGTAGCGCTATCCCAGCATGGAGAAGAAGAATTGAGGAACGTATCGCAAAGGCTAGAGCTCTCATCGGCAGACTGATATGCTTCAGATCAGGCAACAACAGGCCAAGAATTGTGCGCACCGTCAGGATGGCGTTTGCTGGGACAAATGTCAGTTTGTCCCAGCCGGATATAACGCAAAAACTGACGGAGCGCATAGATGATCTGAAGCAGAGAATCGCTGCTTGGGGAAAGCGGATTCGGCGATATACCGAGAGGTCGACACGGTTCAACCAGAATCGTCTCTTCCAGAGTGATCAGAAGAGGCTCTATGAATCATTGGAGCGACCAATGGTAAGTGGAACGGGTCCAGCACCGAATCAGGCCGACACTGTAGCATTCTGGCGCGGCCTGTGGTCAGAGCCCGTAAACCACAGCGAGGGCCCTTGGACGGAAGTTGTGGCGAGTCAGTGTGCGGGTATTACGCCCATGGACCCCGTCATAATAACGCCGGATAACGTAGCTGAAGCGGTCCGTAGGGCCCCGAACTGGAAAAGTACGGGGCTTGACGGGCTGCATCACTACTGGCTGAAGGGGTTCATGGTGTGTCACTCTGTGCTCGCCTGACAGTTTCAAGAGGCTCTCAACCAGAAGTCGCTCCCAAGCCTCTTCACTACTGGGATCACTCATTTGGTTCCTAAAGACCAGGGTACCACAGACCCGAGCAAATACCGCCCCATCACGTGTCTACCGACCATATACAAGACACTAACATCCATTTTGAGCGCGAGAATCACTTGTCACCTGGACTCAAATCAGGTGATGTCGCGCGCTCAAAATGGATGTCGGGGCGGTGGTCGTGGAACCAAGGAACCACTCCTCATCGGTCATTGTCAAAGTAGTGAAACGCAACCGTCGGAACTTCTCCGCCGCCTGGATAGACTACAGAAAGGCATTCGACTCGGTGCCCCATACATGGCTAAAGAGAGTCCTCGAGCTGTACAAGATAGACTGTACAGTTAGAGACTTCCTCGAGCAGTGTATGGGGCAGTGGAGTACGATCCTTTGTCATCTGGGCGAGCGGATGATGGCTACGGAGAACCACATAAGGATAAGAAGGGGTATCTGCCAGGGCGATTGTCTGAGTCCAATCTGGTTCTGCTTCTCTCTGAACCCTCTCAGTACCTTACTGGAGGGCTCCGGGAGGGGATTTCAGCTACGGAAAGGAGGGACAAAAGTGACCCACCTTTTCTATATGGATGACCTCAAGTTATTCGCCTCCAGTCGCTCCCATCTTATGGAATTGCTAAACATCACTTGTGAATTTAGCAATTCCATTGGAATGGAGCTTGGGACGGATAAGTGTGCGGTCCTCCATGTTGAAAGGGGAAGGGTTTGCTTACTCTGAGGGCATAGACTTATCTATGCCCGTCAACTTAATAACCCTTTCCGAGGCTGAAACATACCGATACCTGGGTATGTCACAAAACATCGGTATCGATGAGACTGGTATGAAACAGTCAGTTTGCGGCGTGTTTTATGCACGCTTGACCAAAGTGCTTAACAGCCTTTTGTCCGGTGTGAATAAGGCACACGCATATAACGGCCTGTCATGCCGTCCTCATATACTCCTTTGGCATACTCAGGTGGACTCAGACTGAACTTAACGGCCTGGATAGAAAAGTCCGCACTACCATGACGTCCCATAGGATGCATCATCCGAGATCGTCGGTAATGAGGCTGTACTTGCCGCGGAAGCATGGTGGTCGTGGCTTCTTGAGCGCGCTCACCATGCATAATCGCGAAGTATGCAGCCTCCGTGATTACTTCCTGGCGAGATCGGATGATCCATTCTATAAGGACGTCATTTCTTGTGATAAAGGACTTACCCCTCTATCCTTGACCAACGAGCAATGGCAAGACCCGGCAGTGCAGAGCATTTCCGACTGGGAGACCGTATGGAAGGAGAAGGAGCTCCACGGGAGGTTCTACAAGGCTCTACATGAGCCTTTCGTAGACACAGTAGCCTCCCTCCACTGGCTACGCTTTGGTGATCTCTTCGGGGAAACCGAGGGTTTTGTCTGTGCAATACAGGATCAGGTTATTAAGACCAACAACTATCGGAGATACATCCTAAAGGATGGCACCGCCGACATCTGTCGAGCTTGTCGCCATCCCGGTGAGTCACTTAGGCATGTTATCTCCGGCTGTTCGGCGCTTTCTAACTCTGAGTACTTGCACAGGCACAACCTAGTAGTCAGAATTCTACACCAGGAGCTCGCTCTGAAATACGGTCTCGTGGATCGGAAATTGCCGTATTACAAGTACTTGCCGGAAGCCGTGCTCGAAAATGATCGCGCCAGGCTCTATTGGGACCGGGCCATCATCACAGACAGGACTATTCTTGCGAATAAGCCTGATATTGTGCTGATGGACCGGGCACAGTCAAGGATATTTTTGGTCGACATTACCGTTCCGTATGACGAGAACCTTGTGAAAGCAGAAACAGATAAGCAAACAAAATATCTGGACCTGGCTCACGAGGTGACCGACATGTGGGGTGGTCTGCCGACCGAAATTATTCCTGTAGTCGTCTCTGCGAATGGGCTAATCCCAGTCAGCCTCTCGGGTCATCTGAGGCGGCTGGGACTACGTGGCGGACCGCTCCAGGCTCAAATGCAGAAGGCGGTGCTCCTCGATACCGCCCGCATCGTCCGCCGGTTTCTTTCCCTTTCCCCCTAACCCTCGGCCGTTTGGTCTCCCCTGCCGAGGGCCTCCATCTGGTTGGGCTTTTATTTATTTATCTACTTTTATATTTATTTTATGTTATTGATATTTATGTATATTTATCTTTTCATTTTCATTTATAATTATATATTTATAGAACCCAACCAGACGAGAAAACTATATAGATACCCCACAAATATAATAATAATAATAACGTTTATTTCTCACCACAAAACAAAGTTACATTTAGAGTTATAAGTAGCCTATAACTAAGTAAAGTAAAACAACTTTGCCCGTGGATCGCTTGTGCCTATGGTGGGTAAGATACCCGTATCACAGGTCACCAGGTCCCCACCTCTGCGACGAATGCTATTATATCTAAAACATTAACACATATAGTTTAACTCTAATTCCTTATTTGTCATACCTAATTGAAATAATTGGTTATGGTTAAGAAAACTTAGAAAAGTGTGTATGTGTGTGTGTGTGTGTGTGTGTGTGTGTGTGTGTGTGTGAGGGTGTGTGTGGGTGTGTGTGTGTGTGTGTGTGAGAGAGAGAGAGTGTATGCGTGTGTGTATATGTGTGTGTTAGTAGGAGTGTGTGTGTGTGCATGTATGTATGTAGGTGTGTGTGTATTTTACACGACAACCTCTAAAAGACTTTCTGTTTTTGCATAGGTTTGCTTAAGGAGCCACTGGAGAATAATATTTTTGCACTCATATTGATTTCGGGAAAAGAGGGATAAGGTTTTATGCAATTTATTATATAAATAGGGGCCAAGGAATATGAAGAATCTATGACTAAATGCAGTTTTGACTTGAGTAGACTTTGCAACTAGTTGGTTACGTTGTGTCCATTCAGGGATATATTTGGTTGAGGCATGTTGTTTGAGAGCGGTGGTTAAAATGAATAATTGTCTAACTGTTAGTACTTGGCAATAGTCGAAAAGTTGGTCTGTAGGAAACATACGTGGTTTGAAACAACATACTTTTAAGACAGCTCTCTGTACCCGTTCAAGTTGTATAAAATTACTTTTAGCCGCACCACCCCACGTGGATATGCAATAAGATAAAATAGATTGACACAATGCCATATAAACCATCTTCATGATTTCTGAATCTGCAGATTGACGTAATTGTTTAAAAATGTAAATAAGTTTACGGACTCTGTTTGACAGGTGTTCAATGTAAGCTTTAAATGTGAGGTTATTATCAATTACAATTCCAAGATATTTTATAGATGTCACTTTTTTATATAGTGTAGGTCGTTATTGTCTGTACTATTTCTTATATCAAGGGGAGGCTTAACAACGATTTGTAATGAGTTTGTTGTTGAATATTTTGTGTTTCGAATAGAAAAGTCTATTAATTTTGTTTTATCTATGTTCAACGTAAGTAAATGCGCGTTTAACCATTTCTTTACAACGTCAAACCCTTTTTTGCGCAAGGGGATAGGTTTCAGTCCAAGTATTCGAATGAAACACAAGAGCAGTGTCATCTGCGTAGGAAAAGATCACCCCGTTTAAAAGATTGATGTTACACAAGTCATTTATATATACTAAAAACAAACTTGGGCCGAGAATACTTCCCCGCAGAACACCGTATGTAATTTGCAGGTCAGAACTACTATAAGGACCAATCCTAACACATTGAGTTCTATTACTTAAATAACTTTGGAATAAAGATAACTGAATTCCTCTTACTCCTAAAGATTGAAGTTTTGAAATTAGGATCGGTATCGAAACAGTATCAAACGCATTTGTAAGGTCAAGAAACAAGGCAATACATTTTTGACTAATATTTTTACACTCGTATTGATTTCTGGAAAAGAGGGATAAGGTTTTATGCAATTTATTATATAAATAGGGGCCAAGGAATATGAAGAATCTATGACTAAATGCAGACTTGAGTAGACTTTGCAACTAGATAGTTACGTCGTATCCATTCAGGGATATATTTGGTTGAGGCATGTTGTTTGAGAGTGGTGGTTAAAATGAATAATTGTCTAACTGTTAGTACTTGGCAATAGTCGAAAAGTTGGTCTGTAGGAAACATACGTGGTTTGAAACAACATACTTTTAAGACAGCTCTCTGTGCCCGTTCAAGTTGTATAAAATTACTTTTAGCCGCACCACCCCACGTGGATATGCAATAAGATAAAATAGATTGACACAATGCCATATAAACCATCTTCATGATTTCTGAATCTGCAGATTGACGTAATTGTTTAAAAATGTAAATAAGTTTACGGACTCTGTTTGACAGGTGTTCAATGTAAGCTTTAAATGTGAGGTTATTATCAATTATAATTCCAAGATATTTTATAGATGTCACTTTTTTATATAGTGTAGGTCGTTATTGTCTGTACTATTTCTTATATCAAGGGGAGGCTTAACAACGATTTGTAATGAGTTTGTTGTTGAATTGTTTATGTTTTGAATAGAAAAGTCTATTAATTTTGTTTTATCTATGTTCAACGTAAGTAAATGCGCGTTTAACCATTTCTTTACAACGTCAAACCCTTTTTGCGCAAGGGGATAGGTTTCAGTCCAAGTATTCGAATGAAACACAAGAGCAGTGTCATCTGCGTAGGAAAAGATCACCCCGTTTAAAAGATTGATGTTACACAAGTCATTTATATATACTAAAAACAAACTTGGGCCGAGAATACTTCCCTGCGGAACACCGTATGTAATTTGCAGGTCAGAACTACTATAAGGACCAATCCTAACACATTGAGTTCTATTACTTAAATAACTTTGGAATAAAGATAACTGAATTCCTCTTACTCCTAAAGATTGAAGTTTTGAAATTAGGATCGGTATCGAAACAGTATCAAACGCATTTGTAAGGTCAAGAAACAAGGCAATACATTTTTGACGTATGTCTAGATTCCTGACTACAAAATCACTAAGGCTGTGGACAGCATCAGATGTGCACAATTTTTTTCGAAAACCAAATTGATTTTTAGAGAGCAGTTTATTAGTCTCTAAACAATTAACAAGCCTTGTGTTAATTGTTTTCTCGAGGGTCTTCGACATCGTATGCAAAACTGATATAGGTCTGTAGTTTTCGATACGATTTCGATCGCCGGATTTAAAAATAGGGTGAACTATTGCCTTTTTAAACAAGTCAGGGAAAATACCTGTCTGGAGACTCAAATTACAAATATATGTAAGAGGTGAAATAATAAAATTTTTGTGCTTCTTTAAGAATTCTGAAGAACCTTCTCATTGCCCTCGCAACGAATGGTACTCATGAGGATTTCCCCACGAAAAAAAAGCCTGGAGGTAGACTGGTAGAGAATGCCTTGTGGCATTAAGTCCGCCTTTTTGTACTTGGTGTTCAAATAAAGCATAAATAAATAAAGGCTTAATAGGATTGGATTTATTGAGAACGCTTTCTTGTAACATAGATATAAAAAAATATACTTTTACACACCGCTAACTCGCAGATACCAATTTCGTTTGACTATCCCAGTAAAAAACTCATGATTGAACTAAAATGCGAAAATGTTATAGTAGTGAAAACTAATTATTCCGATGGTCAGTACATTCACGATGAATTCATATGGTTTAAAAGCTTAAAATCGCCCGCAGCTATGGTCGAAGTTAAAGAGGGAAAATTTAGGACATCTATTATAAATTTTAATTCAGAAAAACGAATAATTTCTAATAATGAAAAGATATACCTAGAACCATACCGTGAGAATTCCGATAGAGCTAGATGCAGTTTAAATTCCATAAAGGTTAACGCGGATATAGCGAAATAACTACGAAACAATTTATGCAAAATACGTACAAACCATATTAATGAAGAAGAGAAACGCGAAATTACTCAGATTTGCTATCAGTATAGAGATTAATTCTACTCTGAAAACATCCCACTTTCCTTTACGCATGCAGTTAAACATCAATTAAGACTAACCGACCAGATTATGATATTTGTAAGAAGTTATAGACAAACCCCACAACAACGCAAAGAAATACAGAATCAAGTAGACAACCTTTCAAAACAAGGTAAATTATTCGTGAAAGTATATCCCCGTGGTCATGCCCTGTCCATATTGTCCCTAAAAAACCAGACGCACTAGGTAAGGTAAAATGGAGGTTAGTCATAGACAATCGACGACTAAACGATAGAATAATAGAAGACAAGTACCCACTTCCAAACATGTACGATATAGACTTGGACGCGCCCAATATTTTACGACCTTAGAACTGGCAAATGGCTACCATCAGGTGTAGATGCAGCCTGATGACATAGAGAAAACTGGATTCATAACAGAGAGAGGACATTACAGATTCCTTAGAATGCCATTTGGTTTAAAAATTTTACCCAGTACTTTTCAACGGCTCATGGACCACATCCTCAGAGATATTAACAACGTTTTAACCTATCTCAATGACGTCATAATAATATCAACGTCATTGCAGGAGCATATAGAAGAGCTGACACAAGTTTTTGAAAGATTTAAAACACAATCTGAAAATTCAGTTAAACACGTCAGAGTTCCTTCACAAATATGTATGTCACATTTTTAGGCCATGAACTGATCAAGAACTAAAGCCTAATCAGGAAAAAATTAAAGCGCTTTTAGACTTCCCATTACCAAAAACACAAAAGGACATTAAAAGCTTTTTAGGACTTGTCGGATACTACAGAAAGTTCATATAAGACTTTGCCAACCTTACGAAACCGATGACCTTATGTCTTAAGAAAAATAGAAAAGTTGTACACTCACCGAAATTTTCGGAATCCTACAATGCAAACATATTTTAACCAATGCACCTATCCTGCAGTACCCAAACTTTGACGAACCATTCATACTGAAAACAGACGCATCGGACGTAACCCTTGGTGCAGTACTGTCTCAAGGAAAGATAAGCTCAGACAAAGTAGGTAGCATATGCATCGAGAACTCTTAGCCATCGCTTGGGCAGTGAAATACTTTCGACCTTATCTTTATGGACGAAAATTTGTCATATATACCGACCATAGACCCCTAACATGGCTAAAGTCACTAAAAGACCCTAATTCTAAATTGACTAGGTGGAGACTTAAACTTGTTGAATATGACTTTTTTTATAGGATAGGGTGACAAACGAGCACACAGTCCACCGTATGGTAATTGGTTGCTGTGGCCCGTAGACACCTACATCTATCCTCGATCGCGAATCAAAATGCAGATGCGTTGTCATCCCTGAGGACTACGATGGAATGCCTCGTTTCCAGTAAAAAGGGTCTCCAGTTCTCTACACTCACCATACGAATTACACAGCACCATTAAGCTACTATTTTACGCTGATATTCTGTGATAGCGTGGTCCTTCTCCGGTCGAGCCGACCCATTCGTGCTACAACTTTACTACTAATATAACTGCAGCAAGGCTCTACCACGTAGGAGACTACACGGTTGTTTACAAAAAAGGACGACAAAATACTAATGCACATGCTCTCCCTCGATTTAAAATTTTTCAATAGAGCATTCATTAGCAGTCAATCTAGATAACAAAGATAATAACGACATCATAAATAGAACTTTCGACAACGTACGACAAGAGTTAGATACGGAGACAGAAGCAATAAAACAACTTAAGGATAATAATGACAACAACAGCGATAGCAATGACAATAACGAGACAGTTAGACCCAATATACAACCCCCTCCAAAATACATAGAATCCGATAGTATGGGTATCGTTACACTCGATACTGATCACTTAGTATCGACAAACCATACGCAACCTGACAATGAAACCAACCGGATACCAATCTTATCGGACGCGATCGACAAACAACTAAAACAATTCCATATCAGGTCAACTCCAGGATCAACATACAGAATAGAAAATAGATCTACTAATTCTAGAACAGTAATTGAAATAATAATAATAATAATAATTTCTTTATTTGCTGAAAACATGGTGCTTGTAGGTGGTACAGTAAAATAAATTCACATGTTTTGCTTTTAATTAGCATGCAAATTTAAGTTTATGTTCAGGTAACATTTATTTCAAAAGGATCAAATATATTCATTAAATCAATGTCAACAAATCAATAATTATTAAAGCCTAATGTCAATAAATTCTTCAACGTCATACACTTTAAGTTCAGTAAGACACTTATAAAGCTGTATTTATTCCAGTCAATAACACAGAGAAAGAAATTATCCAATTCTTAATAGAACACACTATTGCCGATCGCGTATTCTATTGCTACTTCTATAATGAAGAACTATACCTAGCATTCTTTAGAATTTACACGACGGTGTTTAATGACAAAGGCCCTAAACTTTTTAGATATATTTCACGCGTTACCCTTGTCGAAAACAAGACAGAACAACAAGGAATAATTAAGAAATATCATAAAGACAAAACAGTGCATCGTGCTATCCAAGAAACATATAAGCAAATCCATAAAAACTACCATTGGCCTCATATGCTACTCAAAATCCAGGCATTCATAAATCAATGTAGTATCTGTTTACAAGCGAAATATGAAAGAAACCCTCTTAGACCCTCATTAGGCTTAACGGAAACGCCTACAAAACGTATGCAACATATATTTATGGACCTTCCTCACTATAATAGAAAATTTCTCGAAGTTCGCCCAAGCAATACCGTTGAACGCCACTAGGTAGTGTACCTATAGCTGAAGGCTTATTTCAGGTGTTCTCAGTTTTAAGAATTACTCACAAAATTACAACAGATTCTGACAGTAAATTTGACAATGAAGTTATAAAGGAGATGTGCGCTTTACATGGTATTAATATTCAGTTTACGACTCCATACAATTCAAATTCAAACTCACCCATAGAACGTTTTCATTCGACTATAGGCGGAATTATCAGTATCCCAAGAATGACAAAGATGATCCATACAATTAATTATGAAATTTTCAGTGATTGTTTACAATAACTCAACCCGTTCAGCAACAGAATATACTCCACACGAGTTACTATTTGGACATATATCATCTAGAAACCAAAGAGTTACATTATTCTAATAATTTTTACCAGGACTATGTTATGAAGCACAAAATGCATGCAGAAGCCGTTCAGGAATGTGTGTCAGCGTACATGTCCAAAAATAAGGAACAGGTAATAGCAAAGCGAAAACAGGCAGCAGAGGAAATAACATTCAAGGTAGGTGAAACAGTTTATAAAAAGGGGAGCCCCCTTTTTAAACAGCGAGAAATGACAAAACTAAACCGGTATTTAAAGGACCGTATAAGATTATTCACTTACATCCTTATAATATAGCAGAGTTAGTAGGAAATCATCCTAATTCTAAGTCTATTCAGGTACATTTCAAACTTCTACGAAGAATCCATCTTGTTCGAGGACAACCATCTTCAGCCTTCGTGTTCCATGCTAATCCGACATAACATTTAAACTCGTAGACAATACGAACGGAGTTCTATTACTGAGACAAGGTCATATTCTGAAACGGACTGATTCCTTCAACCTTACTTGTGTTTATAATGTTACCCACTTGAATCTAATATCGATAAAATTAATGGCATTACACGCAAGTGCTAAGACAATTGAAATTAACGTCACGTCAGAAGAATTACATAAAACATATAGGGATCAGATAGAACATAAGTTAGAATTAATTAATAAGAAATTAATTTTTATTGCACCTAGGATTAGATTTAGGCACGGTATTATAAATGTACTAGGTTCCGTAGTGAAATTAATAACTGGCAATTTAGATAAAAAGACACATTCGATTTGAAAGCGAAATCAAGAAAATTCGTAAATCGATCTATAAAACCCAAAGCTCACAGAAGCGAACGATATCTTTGGCTGAAAATTCCATAAAGGAATTTTCGAAACAACTAAGCAAGATAGACGATAACCAAAAAAGATTACCATCTATACTGAAAAATATTATAATTAATTCCGATACAGTAAGAAACCGGCTGCACTTTTTAGAGATATACATTCAAATAAGTTTTAGTTAACAGATTATTTTAGATAAGTTAATGTTGCTAAAAGATGCTATGGCATTCTCGCAATTAGGTATAATGCACCCTTGTATTATAAGCCACGTAATTTAATTTCGGAACTTAGTAATTTGTAGAATAACTTTTTACTATATCCAGTCGAGGAGATTAGTATTAAAATATTCATAAGACAACATTTTGCATCAACCTAACACAGGACTGTCAAGTTAATATCATGAATACAACGATAAGAACACACACTAGCAGCATCTCTACGGACGAAGTCATCCTTCTACTCAACGAGAACCTAATAATCCAGGAAGAAATCCAGTATGAGATACATCTGGAAGACATCTCACTAGATAGTGCCCATGAACTTATGAACAAGGTTGAAGACATTCAAGAAATAGAAATCTGGAACTAGTCCTAAATGATAACAATTCCCAGCTGGTCTACAGTACTACTCTACATACTAGCAGCATCTATTGCAATCTGGAAGATCTACAATTGGAATAAGCGTCCAAGTAAAGCAAGTAGCGAGGATGCTCCTGGAAGCTGCAGAACCAGCTTTCCACTTAAGGAGGGAAGAGTTAACGCGTCGTAAGCCTGGAATCGGGCTGAAATAGCAGTTACACAGAACAATGGATATATGTGGAATGCTTGCGCTGCGGAAAGGATTGTCGTGGAGACAATGGAACTGTCTTGCAGTCTGACACCATGCCCGCATCATTTAACTTCTTTTTGTAATTTTACATTTTATTTTAATTAATTACTTTGTTAATTTTTCTAAAATTAAATTAATTATATTTTTAAAAGTCCTTCGATCGCCGCCATATCGTAGCTCCTATGGCAAAAAAAATTTTTTTGAGGTTTCAGATTTAAATAAGTACTATACTTTTGAGTAGTTTGTGGGTACTGTTAAAGTCTAATACATTATTTTATGTATTAGACTTTAACAGTTTTGCCTACGATTTTGATAGACTTTGCATAAATGGTAAGTTTTATTATGATCTTGACTTTTAATCCGAAATATCTCAGTTTGTTCCAAAGATAAAAAAAAGTTGTCTTTCCCCTCACCCCTTCATAGAATAATTAATCGATAATTAATACTTTTTGTTAAGTTTTAAATTTTTTGTTTAATTTTATATATTTTTATTGTGTTATATCATTATTCCGTACTATCTACATATATTTTAAAAGACTGACATATTTTAGTAATATCTCAATAATAATTTCAAGAGTTATAACATTTTGTTTGCTAATGTTTGCGTGGTTATATTTTATCTTACACCCAAGCTATCTACAGTTAATATACAATGCTGTTCAAGTATTATTTCATTAGATCTAAGAACTGTTGCTTTCACACAAAAACCATTGTTCCTCATTTTATCTAATTTCAACTTATCAATGAAAATAATAACTGCTGGAATGTGTTGCCAGTACTTTCCTAAGCAACGGTTTTGTTTTTCTACATACGTTATATCTCTTGTTTGGTCTTTATCATCTGAAAATGAAATTTAGATACTCAATATTTTTTTCTTAAATAAATTTAACAATCTTTTTCAGAAAACATACCTATATAATCTGTTATATCCTGCTCCACCCATCTTGTTTGTATATTAATGCACAAAACACCAATTTCATGATTTTTGCACAATGAGCGACAGTAATTAACAAATATGTTTAAATAAGTCAAACCTGCAAAAATAAAACCAACTTATAATGAAACTGAGTAAAGTACAAAATTAGGGTATGTAGTAGTGATTTACATGATGAGAAAATTTTTATTGATATGGTCAATTTTAACTGCAATCTACAATAGCAATTTTAAAATGTCAACTGCACAATACATACTCTTACTTATGTGCTTCAAATATTCTGACTGACATTATGGTATAGATAATACAGAAGTGGTAATATAGAAGGTATGTTATGGTGCATGATATAGTTATTAAAACTAATTAACATACCAAGACAATTAACTGGACTTTGACATGATGGGTTAAAATACAGGTAATATTGTGTGGGGTTAAAGTAAAGTTATGATATAATGGGTGATACAGGTAGATACTTTTTTCAATAGCCCTTTTTTGACAGATCAGGTGTGAGTCGTGTCATGCTGTCATGTTATTTTTGTTTAGTATTGTTTGGCATTTCATAATGGAACGACTTACGCCTGAACAACGTTTACAAATCGTTCAACTTTATTACGAAAATTCACGTTGTGTGGAGGAGGAATGTGTTTCGTACACTTCGCTCAACATATTATGGTCAACATAATCGGCCTACTGAGCGTACTATTCGCAACACCATCACCCATTTTGAGACCCAGCATTCATTATTGGATAATATTCGACTGAATAGACCACGTCCAGCACGCTGTGAAGAAAATATAGCGGCCGTAGCTGAGAGTGTACCCATTTCTGGCTCAATGGGTATGTAAACAAACAAAATTGCCGCATTTGGGACGAAGAGCAACCTGAGGAGATTCAAGAACTGCTACTTCATTAAGACAAAACAACGGTTTGGTGTGGTTTGTGGGCCGGTGGAATCATCGGTCCATATTTCTTTAAAAATTATCCCGGTGCGAACGTAACCGTCAACGGCGACCGTTATCGTGTTATGATAACAGACTATTTGATGCCTGAAATTGAAGCTCGTGATCTCGGCGCCATTTGGTTTCAGCAAGACGGCGCCACTTCCCACACATCGCATCAATCAATGGATTTATTGAGAGAACATTTCGGTGAGCACATAATTTCACGTTTTGGGCCGGTTGATTGGCCACCAAGATCGTGTGATATCACACCGTTAGACTTTTTCCTGTCCCCGCTTCGATTCAGGCCTTGAAGGAAAACATCACGCGTGTCATTCGCCAGTTACCAGTCGAAATGCTCGAACGAGTCATCGAAAATTGGACTCAACGGATGGACCATCTGCGACGTAGCAACGGCCATCATTTGATAGACATAATCTTAAAAAAATAAATGCCAAAGAATGTTCTTTCAAATGGATAATAAACATTCTCCATTAAATTTGAATTTTCTGTGTTTTTTTTCTTTAAAAAAAGTAGGGAACCTCGAAATGGATCACGCCTTACATATGTCCCACAGCTGGGCTCAGGCCTCCTCCAATTCTTTGATCTACAGTACTAAATAGATCTAAATGAAGGTGGTGGCAAACAGGTACACTAATGCTAAGCTGTTCTATTAATGTATAATGATTCCTATTGACCAAATTACAAAAATTGTAAAATGCCATCATTTAGCTGTCATCCATATTTCTTAAAATCTTTGTTAGACTATATTCCAAGTGGCTAAAGCCAAAGACTATTGTTTAAGATCTTAAACCAACATGCTATAATTGTATCTTGTAATCAGCAATCTAGATGTCGCTACACATTTTATATCACGATATGGTTCGACTATTGACTATACAATGCATATAGGGTTTAATAATTATATTGAATAAATTGTCTATACGTTTCGGGACATTGAGTTTTGAAAAGGAAAAAAACAAACCACCATTGCTCCCTGGCTTTGTTTACCTAACAAAAAGGTCTTTCAGAGTCGGAGCGTTTTTTGAAATATAATATTACACTGCGATAAGTGATTAACACGTACAGGTGACGGCTTTTATATTAGTCAAACAGTCAAACAGTTCACGTTGTTGCCGCAAGGAACACACAAGTGGCGTCGCGCCCTCTCGTGAAGCGCTTTAAAAACTACATTGACGCCATATTGTGGTGGAAAAATTGCAGCCCGCTTGGAGGAGAACATAATCTAACAGAACTTGGGAAATTATAAAGTAAAGTGCAAAAACAAAAATTTTCCAAAAAATGACGAGACGGGGAATCTACGCCCAAATTCGGTTTTAGTGTATTTAGTCCCAAACACTTGTAAAGTTTTGCTCAAATTGGACTTAGAAAATATTTAAATAAAACCTGTAACGGATTTACGAAAACCAACCAATATGGAGGCTGATTTAAGACTAATGGATGAATTAAAAGAACAAATTGTGAAAGTAAGAAACAACTTCAAGAAAAGTCCTAAAGAAAGAGTAACGAAGTCATATGTTGTTGCAAGATTAGAAGGATTAGAAAAAATTGCTGATCGTTTTTGTATGAAGCATGAGAACATTATTTGCCAATACGAAAAGAGACTTACTAGAAAGCAATTACATAGAAAATGATGTGTTCAATGAGGATTATGAAACTCTACAAGAGTGAGCTGAAAGAGGCTATAAGCTCCATGGAAAGCCCTTCATCTACGCATTGTGATCATACTTCGACGTCAAACGAATACAAAGACTCTCTTTTTAAATTGCCTAGAACATCTATTCCTGTGTTTAGTGGGCATTATTCCGAATGGTTATCTTTTAAAGATTTGATAACTCTTTAGTGCATAACAACTCTACATTAGATGATGTTCAACGATTACATTATTTAAAAACTCAAGTCAAAGGGGAAGCAGAACCATTCATTAAGCACATTCCTATCACTCAGGCTAATTATCAAAAATGTTGGAATTTACTGCAAAATAGATATAATAATAAACGGTTCATGTCAAATTGTATCCTAAAGAGTTTATTTGCGCAACGTTCACTCACTGTTGAATCATCGAGTGGTCTTAAAGACCTTCTAGACGCTACTTCTGATTGTATGCAAGAGTTAGCCAATTTAGGTATAAACGTTGAGTCTTGGGACCTTATAATTATCTATATAATCAGTTTGAACTTGGACGCTGAGACCCGTATACAGTGGGAATTACACGTAAATAGTGTATGCAAAGATTTATTATTCGATTCAAACTTAATGGCGGTTCGGAAGTTAGCTGCGAGTGCAGGTGCGCGCAGGTACAGTCAAGTTGACAAAAATTTAGGCTCAATTTAATTATTTTAATAACTGAAAGTTTTGTGTTTTTGAGTTCTGTACATATAGTACATAAATGTCAGTTAGCAAGTATGAGGAGGGTTCAAGGAAGAAAAATACAGATGAATTAAGAACCTCATCCTTTTTTGAAGTCGGTTAAAAATAAAACAGATTTTATAAACAATATATAAAGTTTTTATTTTCATTTTAAGTTAAGGGCTGTATCCCTTCCATAAAAACGTCTTTGCTTGTGGAAGGAGCTTCCATGGAAACATCACTTCCTTCGTCTTCGCTGGAATCTGATTCCTCTTCAGACTCGGTATCTGATTCATCGTCGCTGACATGGATTATAAATTCGTCCGTCAATCTATCAACGACAACGTCACTTTTTTTGTACTCTTCCTCTATCTTGATCACTTTTCGGCACCATTCATTTTCCCCTATTTCGTTAACTTTTTGCTGGACCTGGAATTTACGTTCCAGTTAACGTTTTTTTTTTGCGACGTATTGTTTTATTGCTGCCCATGCCATCTCGATGGGGTTTAAATCGGGATGGTAAGGGGGGGGAGACGTAAAACTAAGTGGTTATTCTCTTTCAATATTTTATCGATGTTAAATTTTTTGAAGCGTTCTTTATTCTTCGCAATTAGCTTGTATAGTTGTGGCTTCAGCATTGTTTCCTCAAATTCAATATTTTTTTCACGAAGCCATAATTGCATGTCTGCTTTTCTTGAGTTTGAGGTAGATGCAGGATCTTCTTGTTTGTTGTGATAAGAAGCATTATCTACAACAACGACTGAATTTGCTGGCAAATTTGGAACGAGTTGATTCTCGATCCATTTTTCATAATTTTCATAATTCATGTTATCATGATTGTCGCCGGTTTTTGTACCCGCCTTAAACATTAAAAGTGCGTTGGGTACAAAACCGGCTTCAGAACCCGCGTGCACTATTACAACTCTTTGACCCTTCGAAATTTTCTTTTTAACTCCCATTTGTGACCCATCTCCCCAAGCCTTTGACATGCTGTGGGAAGAATCGACATAAGACTCGTCGGTATATATAATGGGTCTGCCTTCCGAGCGATATTTTGTAATACTATGCAGATATTCAATGCGCTGTAAACGAATATTAGACTGCTCTATAAATACTTTCTCTCATTTTGGTTGTTCTTCCATTGAAACCCTAATTGTTTCAATATTCGGCCTAAGCTGGTTACAGAACCGTTGAAATTTATGTCGTCTTTTAATTTTCTTTGTAATTGTTTAAGTGTTGGCAACTCTTTTTCAGTCACGTGAAAGTTGTGCACGCACCTTTTGATGACATCTTGGTTGAAGTTGTCAATATTCGTCACTCTCTTGACTCCCTTCCTTTTTTTGCCAGGAGTACGAAAGACGGCTACCATCTCCGACTCATTTGCTGTTGCAGCTATTCTTTGTACAGTCCTTAGTGAGACGCCTGTAGCTGCTGCGGCTCGTTTTTGAACGAGCTTCGAAATTTGGACGCCGTCTTCACTCTCCTTTTTCATAAATTGCACGACATTATACACGATTTTGCTGGCTTGCCTGCGTAAAACGTTGTATCGTCCGCGAGGCATATTTAAACAAAATAATAAAAGTACTTTCCCACAACCAAAAACAGTCTAAAACTTAATGTTAGTAACACACAGATGAAACAAAACAGTCAATAACAATAAAAACTTAACGGAACAAAAACAAACAAAAAAACGTAACAAAACAATTAACAAACAGTAACAAATTATGGGCTCAACTGTACGTAAGCAGGAGTGTACGTAACTCAAACACTAAAGGCAAACGCGTCGCGTAAGTGCGTGAGACAGAGGGCGCGCGGCAGCGCGCGCGGGGTTGTGCCCCGCCACCACGTCCCACTACATCCCGCTGATACCCAAAAATTGTGTTCTGCGCATCGGAACGTACGATGTTCCGAGCCGCCATTAAGTTTGAACAAATGTGTACCTACCTTTTTGCAATTCAAACAGTTTTTAGAATGTCGTTTTCGAGCTTTAGAATTTATAGAGCCTACTAAAACTAAACCTAAGGCCACGCAAAGCACTAACCAACCTAAGTCCTTGCATGTATCTTCAGATATAATTTGTTTTCACTGCAATGAACATCATAAGCTATTCTCTTGTGGTAAGTTCGCAAAAGAAGACCTTAATGTTCGCCAGAATATAGTAAATTCTTTAGGACTTTGCTATAATTGCCTTCGCAGTAATCACACAGGAAAAATGTGCCGTGTACCAACAACATGTCGCATATGTAAAAGAAAGCATCATACGTTCCTTCATGGTAAAGCTAATTCATACACAATCGCAGTCGCTAGGGAAGCAACTGAAACTGATGAGGTAGATGATATTCACCCGGAATCGTCTTTTGAGACGAATGAGACCACCAGCAATATTGTTAACAATTTTGTGACAGACCAAACACACAGCCAAGCCTTATTGGCCACAGCTTTTATAAAGGTTGAATCTTCAGGTTTGAATCTAAAGGTAATCATCAGATATTGAGAGCTCTGCTTGACCAAGGATCGCAAGCATCTTTCATATCTGAAGCTGCTGTGCAACTATTACGCCTTGATAAAATTAAGGCAAGAAGTTGCATATCAGGTTTGGGTGGAGGTCGACATGGCTTGATTTCGAAGTACGTGGTTAGAGTAAACATGCTGTCGCTTAGTGACCCATCATTTAAAATGCAGATAGACGCTCACGTTTTAAATAAGGTGACTACTGTCTTGCCAGAAAGAAAATATTTCCTAGCGTATTGGGAAGATTTAAGGCGGATCACTCTGGCAGATCCACAACACAATTCACCTAATAGAATAGACATCTTATTAGGCACCGAGGTTTATTGTAAGATCCTGAAAAGGGTTTTAATGAAACACCCCTCTGGTTGTAGGATTGCGCAGGAAACTCACCTCGGATGGGTATTGTCGGGTCAGGTAAGCAGTAATAATACAGAAATTGGATGTCACAATACAATTTTTAATATGCATGTAAAAGTAGAGTTACCTTTCCGTCCTAATTTTAGTATTAAAGATGCATATGGAGATACGAGAAAAATTGCAGTCAGAAGATTGATAAGTTTAGAAAAAAGATTATTCAAATGTCCAGAACAAGGAAAGGATTATGCAGAAACGCTGAAGGAATACGTGACACTTGGGCACATGGAAGAAATAGGAATGGATTTACATCAGTCAGGGGGAAAAGTATGGTTGCCACACCACGCTGTAATTAGACTGGACAAAAGAACAACAAAAACCAGAGTTGTATTTCATGCATCGGACCGTAGCGCCAATGGTGTGTCCCTAAATGATACTCTTATGGTCGGACCTACTTTGCAACAATCATTATGCGATGGCGGTTACACCCAATATGTCTCACTGCCGACATTGTTAAAATGTACCGACAAGTCAAGTCGCTGCAAAGCACGTTGATTGTCAAAGAATAGTTTGGCGTGCCAATCCCATTTCAGAAATAAAAGATTATAGACTTTTGAGAGTAACTTTTGGTATGTCTTGCGCACCGTACTTAGCGGTTAAAGCTTTGCAGCAAGTTGCTATAGACGAAGGGCATAATTATCCTGCAGCTAATCTGCAGGTAAAGTCAAAACAGACTTTTACGTCGATGACCTTATGACAGGTTGTCAATCTGAAACACAAGCAATTACAGTGTTTAGCAGATGAGTTTATTAATGGAGAAAGGTGGTTTCAAGTTACAGAAGTGGTTAAGGAAGATGAAGGAGAAGGAAATGGTAAGGAAATTAAAGAAGATGATATAACCAAAATACTTGGACTTGCATGGAATCGTCAAAGTGATGAATTTAATTTCGCAGTACGGCTCATTGAATCTCTACGGTCATTTGAATCCTCCTTACCTGACACTAAAAGAAAAATCATCGCTGAAATCTGCCGCTTATATGACCCTCTTGGTTTACTATCACCATGTATCATTACTGCAAAGGTGTTTATTCAGAAATTGTGGCTAACTGGACTGGAATGGGATGAGAAATTACCAAATGGGCTATTGTGTGAATGGCAGACTTATAGAAACGAATTGCGTGAAGTAGCTAGGTTTCATGTACCGCGATGGGTTCAAAGTTCTAAAAGTGACAAACTGGTGGAATTACATGGATTCAGCGATGCATCTAGTGTAGCATATTCTGCAGTTGTGTATATCAGATACATTACTGCAGATGGTAGAATTGAGACTCATTTGATAACTGCCAAAACTAAAGTAGCTCCTATCAAACAGGTGTCCATTCCTCGACTTGAATTGTGCGGAGCTGTATTGGTGGCTAAGCTTCTCGTTGAAGTGGCTGGAGTCCTTGATATTAATAAGTCAAATTTACATGCCTGGACTGACTCAACGATAGTTTTGGCATGGTTGAGCGATCATCCAAGCCGATGGAAAACTTTTGTGGCCAATCGCACTTCGGAACTACTTACAATTTTAGATTCATCCCAATGGTCATATGTTAATTCAAGGTACAATCTTGCAGACTACGCCTCACGAGGAGTAAAACCGGCAGAGTTTATAAACGACAAGTTGTGGAGAAGCGGTCCAAGCTGGTTGCTTAACAAAACCAATTTCGATATGTACTAAATTGGAAACAAAAACCATAAAAACATACGTCACTTCCATTATCGATGAAAATGATGATAATTTATTTGTTAAATTTTCATCATTACGGAAGGTAGAGAGGGTTGTAGCGTTTTGTCGTAGATTTCTTCGATTGAGTGATCGTAACACGCCAAAGGAAAAACCTTTGCCATATCTGTCAGCTAAAGAAATACAAGATTCGCTTACTTGTTGTATACAGCAGCATCAACTTTGTTCGTTCCCTGAGGAGATTAAAGAAGTCTTTAAATCCCAAAATGTTCACAAGAAAAGCAAACTCGTTTCAGTTAACCCACTTATTGACAAATATGGTATATTGAGTGTTGGAGGACGAATTGAAAATTTAAACTTACCAGATGATAGCAAACATCCCATCATAATTGCAGGAGAATCACATTTTGCAAAACTTATAGTTGCCGATGCACATGGGAAAATCATGCATGGAGGACAGCAATTGACTTGTAATTATGTGAGAACTAAGTATTGGGTGAATAGATTAAAGAATTTGGTCAGAAATCACATTCACCACTGTGTTCCATGCATTAGAAATGCAGCCACTTTTCGGACTCAGTTGATGGGACAATTGCCAGCTTGTTGAGTAACACCCGGCAAGCCATTTATGAGTGCCGGTGTAGACTATGCTGGCCCGAAAAACATTCGTGCCTCCAAAGGTAGAGGCCACAAGTCCTATAAAGGATATATCTGTCTCTTCATTTGTATGGCCGTTTCGGATCTTACTGCAGAAGGATTTTTGGCTGCCTTTAAACGTTTCATTGCTCGAAGGGGTCGCTGTAACCACATATGGAGCAATAACGGAACTAATTTTATTGGGGCATCACGAGAAATCAAGCAGTTATTTACAAAAGAACGGTCTTCAATTTTGAATGAAATTTCTTCTTCATTAGCTAATAACGGAACCAAATGGCATTTTATTCCCCCTCCCAATTTCGGAGGGTTATGGGAAGCAGGGATTAAAAGTATAAAACATCATCTCCGCAGAGTAATAGGGGATTTCACTCTCACTTACGAGGAATTGGCTACGGTGTTAGCTCAAATAGAGGCCTGCCTCAACTCCCGTCCGTTAACAGTGGTAAGTTCAAGCCCAGACGACAGTGTTCCATTAACACCAGGCCATTTTTTTAATAAGTGAACCATTGCTAACTGCTCCTGATAATAACTTCGAACATCTTTCGATAGGCAACTTACGTCGTTGGCAATTGACAACAAAGCTCCAAACCTTTTGGAAAAGATGGTCCACTGAATATCTCACCCATTTCTTCCAAAGGCATAAATGGAACACCACAACTTCAGGGTTGAAAGTAGGTGATATTGTTCTGGTACGGGAGGACAATTTACCACCCACTAAATGGCTTTATGGCAAGATAGTGAAAGTTCATCCTGGTAGGGACAATCTTACGCGGGTAGTAACATTACGTTGTAAGGATTTAATACAACGTCCAACTTCAAAGCTTTGTCCTTTACCAATAACAGATAATGTTGAATAACATAAATTGTTTAGTTCAATTTTATATTGTTCAATTAAAATATATGTAACTTGTCATGTTATACCTTATATTCTTCTTTTATCAGTTCAAATTTTCATGCTTGAATCGTTAGAAATAATTCTTGAATATGGGAATTCGGCATCGCTTTGTTTTGTGAATTTTTAGTTTGTGAATAATAATATTTTGTTTGTTTTAAATAGTAATGTAATGTTTGAAGCATATAGGTATTTCTTTCATATTTTATTTGTATTAATTCAATTCAAAGTTAATTCAGTTTAGTTGCCCAAATAGTGTAAATATGTGACTTTTATACAAATTGAAGGACTATTTAGTCCTTGGTGGGCGGTATGTTTAAGATCTTAAACAAACATGCTATAATTGTATCTTATAATCAGTAATCTAGATGTCGCTACACATTTTTATATCATGATATGGTTCGACTATTGAAAATGCATATAGGGTTTAATAATTATATTGAATAAATTGTCTATACGTTCCGGGACATTGAGTTTTCATTGTTCCCTGGCTTTGTTTACCTAACAACTATAGTATACTTCATAAGTTGTAGTAATGCAAGAAGAAACCAATTAGTGTCTAGTGGTGATGACTTACTTTAATTTGTAAAAAATTTTGCTATTTATATGTATTGTTATAATACTGTATTAAAGTTGATGCCCTAAGGACTATTTTGGTATGTATAATTATTTATTTTTGACCTGACAGTTTATATATCATTGTGTTTCATATGGTAAGTGTTGAAATCCATAGACCCTTTTTTACTGGAAACGAGGCAATCCATGTTAGTCCTCAAGGGTGACAATGCATCTGCAGTTTGATTCTCAATCAGGAATAAATGTAGATGTCTTTGGGCCCCAGCATTAACTTAC
This sequence comes from Parnassius apollo, assembly GCA_907164705.1. Lineage (NCBI taxonomy): Eukaryota > Metazoa > Arthropoda > Insecta > Lepidoptera > Papilionidae > Parnassius > Parnassius apollo. The sequence goes on from CAJQZP010001037.1 coordinate 10,266,268, forward strand.
CATCAGGTGGATTGTGTGCTCGTTTGTCACCCTTATTTTGCAAAAAAAGGAAATTTACTATGAAGATAAAACATCATCTTACCTATTTTGTTATCATCTCCAAAATGTTGAAACATCAAGCATGGCAAGGAATCAATAATTATCATTGCTAAATTTTCAATGCTTACAGATTTATTTTTTAATTTCTTGAACAATTCAATTAATTCCTCCATAGTCCATATCTGTACTATTTCAATTTTTAAAAGAGCTCTTGCCATTTCCTATAAAAATAAATTAATTATTATCAATCATTATTACTGCCATAATAATTAATCCACCTGTCATGCATGATTATTTAGGCAAATCCTTATTACAAAGGGATAAGCATTTCCTGGTGTCGACTTTTATTCACTGATGAAGAAGTTACCACTACAGCCAATCAAAGTCCACTGCTAAACATAGTCCGCCCCCATAGATTGCTCATAGGGGGGATATTTAAATTGCACACTTGGCTGGCAGTTTGCCAACTAGTTTTATATTTTTTAGTTATTATTAGGAAGATGCAGCTACCCATCTCCTGGTTTGTTTCCCCACCATTACGCCCACAGGATAAAACATGGTGGTATAGCTATTATTACACTGCCACTACACCTTCTCTTTACCCTATAGTATAGTTAGCATGAGTAAACCACAGACGTCAAAAAATAAATAAAAACTAAAATACAAAATAATTTTTTATATAATAATAATAATAATGTCCTCCAGACCGAATTTTGGTCATGGCGGCCTGCCTCAACTGAGAATAGCCACTGGCGCAGGACAGGATTATAGTGCCCAAGTGTATGCGCAAGCACAGGTGCACTCTTTATTCCCTCACTCTCATAATCCGATGGGACAGTAAACTGACACGACCGGAGAGAGATCAGGCGCAGTACCAACGGCTTCACATGCTTTCCGAGGCACGGGGGTGAGACACCACCAACTTCCTGACTCCGGGCAACTACTGAGAATTTCTTGATGGAAAAACTCAATAATTAATTTTTTGGCCCGACCCGGGATTCAAAACCAGCATCTCATGATCAGTAGCTGCACTACTACAACCACTAGACTAACGAGGCAGTCTATTATTATATTTTATATATAACCTAGCTGGCCCAGCACTTTTCTGTTCCCTTCAGTATGTGATGGTAGTTCGGCAGAACAATTGGAAACCTTAGTTTTTTAATAATTTAAAACTCTTAACAGGAAGATTGTGCTGGCCATCTTCGTCTCCTCTTACAACACCCATGATATATAATGGTGTAATTGATTCTCTTACACCACCACTATATGCGCGGAATAGATACTATATAGCCACCCACATGATTTCAAATGATTTAATTATTTTTATTAAGTACCTGATGTGAAGAACCTATATTATCTAAAATTTTCTGAATTCTAACGGCATCAAAATCTCCCTTAGTATCAACAAAAAGTATCGTATTTTCAGTTTCTCTCACACAATTTATCGCCAATTGAAAACCTAATTGTGTCTTTCCAGATCCAGCCAGACCACATAATTCTGTGATGTATCCAACAGGGATTCCTCCTCCCAAAACAGCATTTAAACTGCAATTATAAATTTTTATATTACAAACACAACAATTTCAATAATATAATACCTATTTTTACATATATTAAAACCTTTCTATTCCTGTATTAATAAATCTTTTTTTGGTTTGACTCTTTGATAACAAAAAAAGACCGTCGACTAAAGGTGCTGAATATTTCATGAAAATATTATTCCGTATATCTAATATTTGGCACAAATTTAACTTCGTAAGTGTCGCTAACTTTTCTGCATCTTGTTGAAGAAATTCAAAAACTGTTGTAATGTTATTATGTGCAAGCGTTTTTATTACACTTTTTGTTAAAAAAGTATGGTTCAGACTGGTAAGTTTTTGCATTATTAAATTTAAATAAAATTTAAATTTAATGTGGGATACATCCGGTATCCGGACATCAGGTTCATAGATGAAATTAAATTAAATATTTCTTCTTCGTAATTCAACCAAATCCACAGACTACTAAGAGGATACTACGCATCAGACAGGAATCTTAGAACAACCAATACGGAAGCAGTAGTTTAGAGTTTGACTTTTGTTTACTTCTAATTTTGAGGTATCAGGCAAAAGTACATCATTGATAAAGCCTACTTACGTTACTTTTAAATTTTGTAGTTATAAGGCAAAAGTACATCATTGATAAAGCCTAATTTCTTTCCCATACCTACAGCTATTCACCATTAAAAGTTGACAATTTTAAAATCTTTAGAACTTATAATACAAAAATAAAACAACTTATATATTAGTTATACAAGTTTTTATTTCTTTTTCTTTTTAAATTATTTATAAACTTTATCTAGCATTTGCGGCAATTGGTTACGTTATTTTAATCTCACAATATCAAATTCTTTTAAGATTTTAGTAACGTTACACCAGTTCCATTTCCGTTCCAATATTTGGATTTCCATATGCTTTTTTTTAAAATTTCATAAGAATTTGGTTTCACTTCCAAATAGTAGTTTGTTTCTTTTACAACGGTTGAAATATACCTCACTGCATATTCTGAGGGATAGGTTGATTTTTGTTTTTATTTTAAGTATCTATACTCTCTGTGAGAAATCCATTGGTGGACTGACGACTGAATTTTTTAGAGGACATAATACACTCCTTGTCCTCTTTATTAACAAATCTCATTACCTCTAATTTTTTTTATGGAATTAGTCAAAAGGGTTTCGTGCTCTGATGAATTCGTTACAGCTTGCTTTAAGGGTTTTCCTTACATGAATCAAATAAGTCCTCGAAAAATGACAAAGCTTCGGAAGTATTTTTGACGTCGAGTTTACAGGTTTTCTATCAGCTTAGCGAGCTGTAACATAAAAATAAATATAGTGTTAGCCATAGAAACCCTAAATTAATGTTATTTGTTTCTCTTTTATTCTTATATATTTTTTTACTTTTTATAAGCCAGTGCTTGACCACAATCCCACCTGGCAGTAAGTGGTGATGCAGCCTTAGATAGTAAATCGCACTGTCTTAGCGTAACAAAACCCTATTCACTCTTGCCTTGAAGACGCCCAGATTGTATTCGGATGGAAAGATAGACGCTGGCAAATTATTCCACTCCTTTGCTGTATGCATTAAAAAATTCGAAGTAAACCGTTTGGTACTAATGCGTGGAATATCAACAACAAAGGGGTAAAGACCCGCCGACCGCCTGGTCGTCCGATGGTGAAAAGGAGAATTCATTCATTCATTCATTCATTCATAACTTTTATTTGCATCAAACATGGTAAATACAGGTGTTAATTACATACACTTTAGGCCAAACATGTTTCACCCCTTATATAGAGGTATACAAATATCAAATTTAATTATGTGGCTAATTCATTTGCTCATTATTAAGTTATTAATTACAAAATATTGAAAGTACATAGAAATTAAAATTTATATATAATTACTCATTAGATTATTATTAATTGTTAGTAAATATAATAGTAATGTCAGACAATTATTAATTATTACCAAATATGATAGAATGTCAAATAATTGTTAATTATTATTAAACAAAATAAAAATGTCAATGTGAAATCGTAGTGGTTCATTTGTCAAATTTATAATCTAGGAATTCTTTGACGCTATAAAAAGTTCTTTCTACAAGAAGATCATAGAGGCCTTTTCTAAATCTTGAGAAAGATAGTGCTTTAATATGCTGAGGAATTTTATTATATATTTTGACACACATGTATAGACAGCTTTTATTATATTTAGATAATCTAGGAAGTGTGTCAATTACAAGCTTTTCAGGGTATCTGTTGCTTCGAGAAGATATATTTTTTGCTTTAGTAAACAGATAGTTGTGTTGTTTGACGAACAAACATATTTCGTATATGTAGAGCGAGGGCAATGTCAATAACTTAAGCTTTTTGAATAAAGGTCTACATGAATCAAATGGCGCTTTTAGAGTTAGTGCACGTAAACATTTTTTTTGAGTAATAAAAGCTTTATTTAACTGAGAACCATTTCCCCAGATAATTAGCATGTAACGCAGAATAGAAACTACATAAGCGTGATACACTGACAGGGCAGTATTTATGTTCGTGACTTTTCTAATATACCTTAAAGCATATACAAATTTATTTATTCTATCACACACTGATTTAATATGAGACTCCCAGTTAAGGTTTCTGTCAATTATTAAGCCAAGAAATTTTGTTTGCGTCATTTCTTCGATTTTGGTTTCGTTGTGATATATGTCAAGCTTATTAGTTTTCAAGTTGTCAAATTTAATGTAGTGAGTTTTGCTGAGATTTACTTTCAAATTATTTAAATTTAACCATTCTATTACTGATTTTATAGCGTCATTTATGTCAGATTCATGTTTTGTGAATGAGTGTTTGTTTGGGTTAGTACTAATTGTTATTGCAATATCGTCCGCAAACATAGTGCATTTGAATTTAGTTACATTTTGAATGTCATTTATATATAAAATAAAAAGCAAAGGCCCAAGAATGCTTCCTTGTGGGACGCCAAAATAGTTGTTCCTAAAATCTGAATAATAAGAAGTCAGTTCATTCTGGTTATTAAGGCTTTTGATTTCGACTTTTTGTCTTCTGTTTGTCAAATATGACTCAAGCCACTGCAAAGGAATCCCTCGAATGCCCATATTTTCCAATTTTTTAAGAAGATTTTTATGGTCAACGTAGTCGAAAGCTTTACTTAGGTCAAAAAACAATACAGTGGTTAGATATAAACTATTTACACTTACTAAGATAGATTTAATTAATGTATAAGTGGCCAAAGAAGTAGATTTGTTTTTCTGAAAACCAAATTGGTGTGGACTGATTATACTAATCTTATTACAGTATTCAGTAAGACGCAAAAACATACACTTTTCGAATATTTTGGAAAAAATTGATATTAATGCAATGGGTCTGTAATTATTGAGGTCATCTTTTTCGCCTTTCTTATACAATGGTTTAATTATTGTTACTTTAAGCTTTTCTGGGAAAGTACCTGTTGAAAAAGATGAGTTTATAAGATGTGTAAGTATTTTTATAAAACTATCGATGGAAATTTTAATAATATTGGTACATATTCCATCGTAACCAGTTGCATTTGAGTTCTTAAGAGATATGACTGCATTTCTGACTTCTTTTTCTGACATTTCTCTTAGAAACATTGACGTGAGCTGTGTAGAATTAGTTTTTGTTATTTTATTACTAGCGTCATTGTTGTGGGTCATGTTAATAAAAAAGTTGTTAAATTTATTTGCTATATCGGTTGAGTCAGTTAAAATTGTATTGTTATCTTTTATATTAATAATGTTAATATTTTTTGTTTTATTACCTATTTCATTATTTACAATTGTCCACGAGGCTTTGCATTTATTTCTGCTAGTGTTAATTAAATATGTATTTCTAATTTTTTTTTGACGTGTAAATACATTTTTTCAAAATTTTTGAATAACTTGTGTAAATACGTTTACTAAAGATGTCTTTGTTTATATAATGTTTATATCTAAGTAATCTTTTCCGTTTACAACTAATCCTTAGTCCTTTGCTTATCCATTTAGCTTTATTGTATGTGTTTTTTAGTTTTATTTTCATTTGCGGGAAACAGAGATTGTAGAATAGAAGAAATAAGTCATGGAATTTTTCAAATGCTCTATTTGTATTGGTTTCTTCTAAAATATCACTAAATGTAAGACAGCCAAGATAGCCATTAAATTTTTCTACATTTTCAGAGCAGTAATCTCTTTTATAAACGAAATAGGATCTTGGGTTTTGTTTTACAGATTTTACCGGTATTTTCAACATTTGGGCAGTGTTGTGATCTGATAAACAAAGCGGTAATATGACTGGTATTGCTGTTTTAATATTACTTAACATGTGATCAATACAAGACGATTTTCGGGTAGGCTCTTTAATATGCATCGTTAGGTTATAATTTAGTGCTATATCATTTAACATAATTGTAAATTTGCCAGATTTCAACGTGTTTATATTGAAGTCCCCTGTCAACACAATTTTCTTTTTATGTCCATATTTTTTATAAAGGATACTAAGCAGGCAATTTAACTTGTTCAAAAAATAATTAACATCACTTCTAGGGGTTCTATATAGGTTTATAATAATAAGGTTATTTCCTGAAATTTCAATGCCGCAACACTCAAAATGTTTTTCTATACCGTATTCATTTAAAAACAATATTTTATGAAAAAGCAAATTTTTTTTTTACTAGGATGCAAGTTCCACCTCTTTTTTTCAAATCTACAAAAACTTGCCCCTAATGTATAGTTATTTAATTTAAAGAAATTTTCCGCTCCCTTTTCTATGAACGTCTCCGATAAACAAATAATATCTGGTTCGTTATTTTTCTTCGCGAAGTTCTAATATAGTAATTTCCAAAATTTCTTTTTTAGCTGTTGCACTTGCTATGTTTTGATGTAGGATATTTAAGTATTTACTTGAGGTCCTATTAAACTGAGGCACGAAAAAAGTCACTCTTCTTTTTAAGTGGAAAGTAAAAAGGTATGGTACCTTTTTGTTTTGACGTACTATTCGCGGTTGGTTGGACTGGCTCGTTGCATGATTCGCGTACGCTTATTATTTTCTCCTTAATACATGTTTCATTCCAGCGTCTGATTGCCTCTACGTTTTCAAGGATATCGTTAAATATTATTTTTGTGCCATAGTTATTCACATTGCCCGTGTACATATCAAACATTGTAAAATCGTATCTAAGGTGCAAGTTTGAGTCTACGACATAGGCGTATTCGTGTTTTACATTGTCTTTGTGAAGCAAATTATTGAAAGATTCAATCCTCCAGTTTAATAAGTTAGAATACTTTTTATACCTATATGTTGGCAAACAAATAAGAACATTAGTGTGTGAGATTTTATATAATATTTTTCTTATATAATTTACTAAAAAGCGACAATTAATTGATCTTTCGAAATCATTGCTTCCTAAAAGTATAACACAGTAATCTTTCATTGTAAATTTTTTTAATTTTAAATCTATGTTTGACAACAACTCCTCTATCCCAGAACCAGGCTTACAATAATGGCAGAAACTATAATTATGAAATTTGATTTTTATATGTGATAATATATTATTGTTGTTATCACAACTAAGAACACATACTTTGTTTTTCGGACTAGGTGTGTAAGATAATGGAACCATAGTCTCCATCTCTTCCTTCCTCTGGTCTACATTGGGTGTACACATGTGTAAGTGTTCTAGGTTTCCTGATAACGTTGATTTTATTGAACTAAATGGTACATTATTTGGTAGCGAACACAACTCTTTTACATTAATCAATTTAATATAGTTTCGCAGAGAATTCAATTCTATTAAAGTTTTTTCCAGTTCAGTCTCTAGACAAGAAATTTTATTTTTTAAAGTTGCTGTTAGCTGCTCCTTAGCGGGACTTGCGTTAGGGGTACTATTTAATATTTTATAATTTTTTTTATGTTTATGACTTGGTGTCGGTGAATTTCCAAACTTGATAAGACTAGCGTTTTTCCTTCTGCATGTTTGTAGTTCTTCTTTTAGCTTTATGTTTTCCGACAGTAACTCTTCAAGTTCATTTTCAGTAATTTGGAGTTGTTTTTGCATTTCAGTCAATTGTAATTTATGTTCTTCTAATTCCTGGTACACATTTGTATTTAAGTTAGGGCAGCTCCGGTTTAACAAAGTGGCTGATAGCGATGTTCCTTCGTCGTCATCCGGTAGAGAGGCAAAAGAGTTTTCGGTGGTGACATTTATGTGATATTTTTTCCTTTCGGTAATGTGTTCCATGTTTTCAGAGAGTACAGTAGAGTTTGATGTATCATAAATACAAGTACTAACTTTTTGGGAAATGTCGCTGTTAGGTTCCGAAAAACTTGTGTGATTTCTGCACTTTTTGCACTTCCATTTACATCGTATTGTAGGCTTCATCATCCGATAGACTTTTTCGGGATAGCCCTCACAGTCAAATTCGAACGAGTGCTTGCATATTGAACATTGCATAGTGTCTCTTGAATCTACATATTTTTTGCATATATGGCATTTCACTAGGAGCTTATTTCTGTTGGAAACATTCTCTTTTGATGACATTTGCGCCATCTAGAAGGGATTCTCACAGAAACTCTGTATAACACTGTAAATAGTGACCTCTAGCGGATAATGCGAAAACTTTCTCTCAATTAACTCAGACAATTATATTAGAAAAACGAGTCGCATGCGCAGTAGTGGACACAAGAAGTTCACTAAGTATTAAAGAGATGTCGCTACGTGAGTATGTCTGATGTAAACAAGGTACCGTACATTATGAATCAACAATCAATGTTATGATCCGTTAAATATTGCAATTTAAAATTAGGCACAGATTCACTTTAAGTTTAATAATTTTTCGATAATTACTTCAATAAGCACTTCACATTTATTGTTTATAGTAAATATTTTGTTAGGAAATATTATTATTTGAAAAGATATATGCTGTTTATTTTAAAAGTCAAATATTGTCACTTAACACCATTAGATTTCGGCACAACCATTTTTACACAATATTTGTATCCAATGTAACACTTTTATCACGATTTTAAGTCTATATACGTAAATTTCGAATTTTTTAAATTAAAATAGCACAGAGCCGATGTTGACAACCTTGCGCCTCTATGTCACCTATATGCCATGAAGAAGGAATTAAAGCGTGCAATTCCTACGCACACTGCGAAATGCATCCTATAGAATACTGAGGGTTTATAATAGGATTATATTGCCTAAATCTATGCGCAAGTACAGGTGCACTCACTATTTCCTCACTCTCAATCCGACGGAACAGTAAACTGACACGACCGGAGAGAGACCAGGCGCAGGATCAACGCCTTTACGAGTTTTCCGAGGCATGGTGGTAAGACACCGCCAACTTCTTGACTCCAGGCAGCTACTGAAGATTTCTTGACAGAAAACTCAATAATTGGTTTTTGGCCCGACCTGAGATCGATCCCAGGACCTCATGATCAGCAGTCACACTACTACAACCACTAGACCAACAAAGCAGTCAATCCTACATAATACAGCTTATAAGTATCCATGCAACCTTATATAAAAATAATCTCCTTCTCTATAGTTTTTCCTGGAACAGATCTCTGTTTAGTATTAAGGCCCGCTAATTGTACATTTAGTACATAGTTTCTTGTCAGTGTTTATGTAATATAATATTGTATGCAATAAAAAGTATAAAAAAGTAAAATAAATATCAGCTTTCTACATTTACATCCTCTGCTGGATTTAGGACTTTATAAATCAGTGAATATTTTTCTATTGGTAGGCGCACATCTGTAAGCAAATCGTAAGACGGCCCCCCACTAAGGTGATGACCTGATAAGAGATGCCGGAATGTGATGTGTGCACATGGGTGAGTTCTGTGTATAACGACATTTCAGGTGAGGCCTATGTTCAGCAGTGGACTTTTGAAGAGGCTATAATAATGAAGATGATACAATATTTCAATGTGCCTATAGCCACAATACACTTTCCATCATCTAGTTGTGAGATTTTTGGTTCTGCAAATGTAAATGGATTACCTACAGAAGTAGATTGCACTATTTATTAGTAAGCAGGGCTCACTTCATGCAGGTGATGTTGGAATTTGGTAAAGTTTGATAGATTTCCCCATATTGTAAATTAAAATAAAATAATATTTAAATCAACAGACTTACAAAATTTTGATGTGTATGCCAAGGCTCCTGCAACAGTTTTGCTTAACACACAACTGCAGTTTCTCACCTGAAAAACCAAATGTTAATATTAATTAATTTGGCTTTATTCCAAAGATGTATTCTATTGTATGTATATATTTATTTTCTTACATTGGTAAGCTTACCTTCATTTTTTTATTTTCTGAGGAATGACATGTTCATCATTTAACTTATGCGGCAAATATATTTCTGCATGTTTGTAGTCTGTTAAATAAACACCTACAATATCATCCCATTTTCATGTTTTCCCATTCAATACTATATTTTTGTCAAGAAAATTATTTCTTAGACCATTAATGAGGTGAGGAGGATCAAATATGATATTAATCTTTTGACTTCTTGTGATTGTGTCATCTGAAATGAAAACAAAAATTTGGTTAATAGGCAATCAAAAGTATAAAAATACATTACTAATAATTTTAGCACTTTATTAAAAACTTTAATTTGTGGTTTTAAACCTTTCATTTAATTATCTTACCAGTATTTTCATTTGCCAATATTTGTGTTTTTTCTCGTCTTTCTTCAACTTATTAATGGCTGACTGAATTGATGTTCCCTGATCTGATACCAGAGCCACAGGAATTAATCCAGTTATTATTCTCGTCTATATTTTTTAATATAAGTGCAGGTCTAGTTCCTGACAAAAATAAAAGGCAATGGGCTGTTGCCATTTGTGTATAGTACCTCAAATGAGGAACATTAAGGCATGGTCGACATAGTCACAGTAACTGTGACTCTGAGTAGACAGTAACTCTACAAGTCCACAGATATTGTAACTGTATTTGTCATATGTAAGACCTGGCTCTATCGAAACTTCACCAAATATTAGCGAGCAATATTTTTTCGATTCTTGCCGATTTGCAACCTAGGAATAAAAACATAAGGTAATTAACTGAACATAATAATATACTATTTGTGAAGAATTTATGAAGATTTTTACAATTATTATATTTACCAGTTTTGTCATGATGTAGACACTGCTGTTTGTCCTATCATTTTAAAATGTTTATAGATGGATGGTGGTTCATTGATATCTGGAAACAAATATGTATACTTTTTATAGTTAACAGTGAACAGCAGGCCCATTCCCTAAATTTTATGCCATCAAAATGATAGTCACTTGGTAGCACATTGTGTGGTATACTATATAGCTTTTTTAAGAGCATGAAAACACAATGTATCTAGCAAATAATACAAATGATATTAAATTAGATCGTTTAGTGTGATTGCCAAGTCAATCTATTTACTTAAAACATAAAAGGTTTTTAATATTGATATGGCCAACATAAGATGTTAGGTTGGCTAATTACGCAATAACTTAAGACAGAAGGACCCTAAGTAAGTAAGGACTGAATAAATTAACCGACTTGGTTCACACAACTTTTTACGGTAGAAGAACTGAGTTACGAGACTTGGTTTCTTTTACATGTTATGTTTTTGATGGCATCTCATTTCTTTTTGTATATAGCCCTACTTTTTTCCTTTCCGGTACCATCTACTTCTTGAATACCAACAAAGTACCTATCTACACCTATTATTCCATTATATTATACATATACAGGTACACTGATTGTTTTACTGCAAATGTAATTTTGTAATCCTTTATTTATATGGGATTACAAAGTTATTTATGCAGTTAATGTATCTAGAAAACTGGACCAAAATTGCAAAAAATTTAAGTTTTTTATAAAAAAATAAGTTATATAAGATACTTTCTTATTCAGGGAAACAATCTTGATCTAAAGATGTTACTGACATAAGACTAACAAATATTAGTTGATAATGTCTTAAAATTGTTTACTTAAATATCAGAAAATTACAAAGCTGCTTTACTTTCTATAATACAAAGACTTAGGTGACACTTATAGTGGTTGTTGCTAAATAAATAATTTGACTATTTATTTAGCAACAACCGTTGTTGTTAAATAAATAAAAACATTTTAGAACACTGACTATTCATTTCAAACAGTTATTATTTTACCTTTTTTATTGTTATAAAGGACTTAGTCGCTAAGCTACCACATCATCCCATTCTGACTACAATTACTTAATCACTACAATCAAATACAAAATGTATTAAAGTAACAATGGTTATGTGCATTCTGACCACAATTACTTAATCACTACAATCAAATACAAAATTTATTAAAGTAACAATGGTTATGTGCAATAAACACAACTATAAATATTCACACCTGAGGAATAAGTGGAAATATAAATAGTCACACCTATTCCATACACAGAAACAAGTCTGCTAGCTTGACCAGCATTTTAGCCTCCTTTGACATTGGATAAGCCAAAATACTGTTCAAGGTGCCAAAGTGAAAATTCCTATCACTACCAAAACATTCTCATGGCTTCATTCAAGACACATTCCATCAAAATATGTTGGAAATTTTCAACTATTCCGCATATGTCACGATTTGGTGTTGGCACATTTTTCATTAAAAAAACAAACTTGTTCGATGGAATATGTAATCCAAGAATAGGTCTTATGTAGTTTCTTTTTAGTGGACAATTATCTATTCACAAATTACAGGTTATTTGTGGCTGAATTGTTCAATACCACATACTCTTCAACAGACTGACAGTTACATGTAATAACTTGGCAGATGGCAACCTTTGAATAATAATTTTGATATTGCAATTTTAAGATTGATTTTATTATATCATAGGCAATCTGTTCTACTCTCACTTGAGAGGCACAGCCACATCCTATAAAAACATCAATACATAATGGAATTTAGTTAGATAATCAAAATTAGGAAAGAATTATTTCAGTGATATTGACAGATTATTCTGCAAGCGCCTTACAATTGTGATGGAGAGTTATGCAGAATTATACTAAAAATACAAGATCAAGCAAATGTCCCTAATAGAAAAATAAGTAGATCACCATAGTTGTCCATTTCCAGAGCAGGTATTCCAGTATTTATTTTGTCAGCCGTAGATAAGGTGGTAAGGCAAAATGGTGAAGAAGCAAACTACCGGTAACAAATCTCGACCCGAAGTGCTTATGATACACAAAAAATTATGTAGCTCTTCTGCATTGAGCTGCTTTTTTCACAATTTATTTTTTCCACACACTTGAGTCTTACCTCAGTCTTTGGAAAACAATGTAATTTACATTATGACGCTTGCTTTTGCAATGCGAAACACAACAAGCATTCTTCATGATGAGTACACAATTTTTAACGTGAGAGGATAAGCATGGAATTTTAACACTTCAAAGTAATTTCATTCGATCAAATCCAAATTTCCAAAACTCCAACAAACTGTAATGAAATTGAAAATTTGAAATAATGAATACAGAGTATCTTTGTATAAACCACAGAGTACTTTTTTATAAATAGGAAGTATAAACTGAAAATAATGAAAGGAGTATCCTGTTCCTATACTATATCCTCTTAATGGTCTCTGTTCTCTGTGAATAAAAGTTATGGAAGTTTGGAACTCAATCTGTGGTAATAAGAAATGTCATTTTCCAAACTACCGGTTTGAATCTATGGTTGAAAATAAGGGCTAATTTTATTGTTCTAAGATTCTATGCCGTGACCAAATCTAAGATTATGAAGCATAGATAAATAAATATGTAGCAAGCTATTATGAAGTGAAGTATTTTTTTTTTAAATAACTATATGGCGTCTATGAAGTAAGAATAAGAAATACATTTCATAGATAAATAAATATGTAGCAAAATACATTTTGACAGCTGTCAGACTTATTGCACCAAGCATGCCAACCAAAAAATGGGAACTTACAATATTCGATTCTTTAAAAAAATGGATATCGATTATTTAGAGTCAGTTAGGTTTGAATAATACCATAATAAATTAGAAACAGATAATTTAAAACACAAGATTATGGAGTGTAGAAGTAAGGAGCACCAACTCCCATAGTAGAATAGTTGAAAAAGTGGCCATCTGTAAGCAGTAAATAACAGCTCAAAAACTCTCCACAACAGCGCTGGAGTAGCTACTGGGATGAAATGAACTTAGCAGTTGTCGACGGTTTAAGTATGCTGCTAAACTGCTCAGTAACTCTAAAATCTAAAATAATTTTATTTAGTAAATATAACCTCGTAAAAGTCGTCTATCCCACTAATATTTTTTGGTAGTGGCGCCACCCTTATTTAACTGTTTTCTATGGAGACTTTTTAATACACAGTCCGCACTCCTTACTTCTACACTCAATATACAAGTTTTATCAGTTTCTTCGTATTTGTGGTTACTGCTTATTTCTAAATGCAAAATTATAAAAATTTATAATTGAAACTAGCTTAAAAAATTTATTCAATCACTTTCACTACAACTAGTTGAGCGGTCATTGTTTTGATTAATTTTTGTTGTTGTGTTTCATTTCCAACAATGCAGTCAAAATTAATGTCTCTTTCAAAGTTAACCACAATCCTTTTTTTTCTACCACTTTTGCCCAATCATCCTTTGTGACATGGGCACATGCATCCTTGAAAAAACCTTCCATGTTCTCCACAGTGAAAGGTGACTTGGTGTTGTGTTGTGGTACGTAGCCCGCAAAAAAAGCATAAGGTGTTTTCATTTCATATAAGAACTAGCCTTCGATTTGGACCCAAATCAATCCAATAACTGCTCCTCTGGTAACTTGTCAATAAAGGTTTACGTGTTTTATTTCGGTTTACTAATTGTATTTGCTCAGCTTTCAATAATTGTTTTAATTGCATCTGCGATTAATTGATCGATATCTGTTACTGGTTTGTTCTTTTTTGGCATGTGAAGTAAATTATTCTCACTGCCTGAAGGCCCGTACGTTTCAGTGACGATATTTGCAACGGTGCGTTTACCAATTCCCAGTGCTTATCGACACGATCCAGCACTTGTGTCACTCGGTAAAAGGGGCCCACCGTTTTGTGCCTCACGTTCAAAATATTCTTGTAATTTCGTCACCAATGCACAAGCCTGACTGTTCAAAAAACAACTACCACAACTATGTCCTCTTTTCGATATTATAATTACTTGCTTAAGAAACTTAAGTGCTGCAGAAACAGCTCGAAGGATTAATGATGTGTAGGGCGCTGTCGCAAAAGAAAGCTCGGTACATTTTTGGTTTCAACGTTTTCGTTCTGGAAATTTCGACCTTCATAACCAACCCCGTAGACGGCCGGAGACCAAAGTGGAAAACGAAGAATTAAAGGCTATTGTGGAAGCGGATCCATCACAAAGCACTTCAAAGATAGCTGTAGGCTTCGGTGTAAGTGATAAAACTGTATTAATCCATTTGAAGCAAATCGAAGAGAGTAAAAAAACTTGAACGATGGGTACCTCATTAATTGAGTGAATCGAACTTACAAACACGCGTCGACTGCTGTGTTACTTTGCTCAACCGACACAAAAATCAAGGCATTTTAATTCGAATCATTACTTGTGATGAAAACTGGCTACTGTACGATAATCGGAAGCACTCGTTGCAATGGCTGAACCATGGAGACGCAGCCAAATCCTACCCTAAACGAAAATTGACCCCGAAAAAGTTTAAAGTTTAAAGGAGTGTTTGGTGGACTAGCACCGGTATCGTTCACTACAGCTTTCTAAAATCTGGCCAAACGATTACGGCAGATATCTATTGTCAACCACTGCAAGACATGAAGGAAGAACTAGCTGCTAAACAACCGAGATTGGTCAATCGCTCTAGGCCACTGTTGCTTCACGGCAATGCAAGACCACACACTGCACAACAAACAACCACTAAGTTAGATGAGCTACAGTTGGAATGTCTACGACATCCACCGTACTCCACGGACCTTGATCCAACAGATAACCATCTTTTCCGGAATTTGGACAACTTCTTACAAGGAAAAAAATTCTACTCCGATGCGGCAGTTCAAACCACCTTCAAAGAGTTTATTGTTTCTCGTTCCATGGTTTTTTTAGTAAAGGGATCAATTAACTATCTATGAGAGGGCAAAAGTGCATAGATAACAACAGTGCATACTTTGATTAATTAAATATATTTTACATAAAAAAATTGACTTTATATTCCTCCTATAAGTAGTAAGGACCTATTAAAAAAATAAACTTGTATTATTCATTATTCATTTAATTTAAGGAAATAAAAAATTAATTAAACAAATAATACATTAAAAAATTATGATTCGATTATTTGAATATTTTCCTCCAAAGATCTTTTCACGGAAAGAATTCACAACAACCCGTCGCTTTCAAACGCTCAAAAAATGCAATTTTTAAAGAGTAAGTTCCAAGGGGATGCAGAGCGTTTAATACAACATTTGAATGTTGCTTCAGAAAATTATGTAACCTGATGGAAAATTCTAAATCATAGGTTTGACAACAAGAGACGAATTCGTATCTCACATTAGCCTATTGCTTGGTTTCCCTAATATTCAGTAGCAAGCGGTAAATCAAAATAAAAAATTACATCATACATCTTTAGAATGCCTAAACGCTATCAAAAACTTAGGCGTAGATATTAGCACATGGGATCCGCTGCTAGTACACATACTGTCGCAAAAATTAGACATGGAAACATATACAGGATATATAGAATCGCGAAAGAGGCCCAGAGATCTACCTGTGCTACAGAAGTTTCTGGACTACTTAGAAAGCAAATTTACAGCACTTGAATTATGTCGGCGAAAACAGGATAATACACCAAAATTAAACGGTCAGTCTCAACATAACTTCAATTCAACATCGATAATTACAAAAAGCAATTCAATTTTAATCAAAATGCGACAAACAAACCGATTGCAAAATCATGTAACGTTACTGGAGTAAAATGTCCTCTTTGTAATAATGATCATGGCATTTATAATGGCAAAACATTAATTTTTAAATATGTCAAATGGAATTAATTTAAAAACCACCAAAAATTGAAACTTCGCATAAATTGTTTATTTAGCCATAACGGAAATCCATGTATTTCAACACAACGGTGCCACAAATGCTTGCAGAAACATAATAATCTGTTACATGACGCGTGCACTAAGTCCATATCCGGTGCACAGGTTGCAAAAAAACCTAACGAGTCCGTGACAAACACTTTGCACGTGTCATAAAATAATTTAGGAGGAGAAATTTTACTATCGACAGCTTTGGTGAAAGTGATGGCGTTGGATGGAACCTATCAAATCAAAAGAGCTGTGATAGATCAGGGATCCCAAATTTCGCTTATCTCTAAAAATGCCGCACAAACCTTAGGCCTGAAAAGACAGCACTGCAAGGAAATTATATATAGCGTCGGGGAAAAGGAAAACATTTGTAAGTGCATGTTAAATATTACGTGTACATCCATGTTTAATCACTATTCTTTCAACGCTAATGTTTATATAATGAATAACCTAATTAAACATTTGCCAAACCAATCGTTCGCAAAGCCTTCATGGTCATTTATAGAAAACACAAACTTGGCTGATCCTAAGTTTTATAACAGTCTTCCCGTGGACTTACTCTTCGGTGCTGATATTTATTCTACGATCATGTTAGGTGGTATTTCAAAGGCAAATTCATCACAGCCTATCGCACAACAAACGCAGCTAGGGTGGTTGTTGTGTGATAGTGTCAAAACTTTTCAATGTAATGTTGTCACAAACGACATTAAAACATTCAGAAATTTTGGGAAATAGAACAAATAACAGAACATTCAGAGTTATTCTTAGAAGAACAGCATTGTATACAACACTATACATCAACTACGAAACGTCATGAAAATGGTCATTGTGAGGTCCGTTTACCCTTAAAACGAGAAATCAAAACAAATTTGGGATCAAAGAAATCAATGCCAATTGCACAGTTTCGGAATTTAGAAAGAAAACTTGTAAAACATGATAATTTCGCGGAAAAATATAAATCCTTTATTAAAGAATATGAACAATTGAATCATATGAAACAATCGGACGGTCATACGATGCCGGAGTGTTATCTACCTCACCACGGTGTCGTTTTTAACACATCAGCAAAAACTTCGAGTGAGTATAGTCTTAGTGACTTAATGTATAAAGGACCTAATTTACAACAACAATTGATACCATTTTAATAATAAACATTGTAAATCTTGTTGTAAATTAGGCCCTTTATATATTAAGTCATTAAGACTATAACCAGTCTTAATGACTTAATGTATAAAGGGCCTAATTTACAACAAGATTTACAATGTTTATTATTAAAATGTCGTCAATATAAATATGATTTCACCGCAGACATTGAGAAAATGTATCGGCAGATCATCATGAATAAATAAGACCAACGTTATCAAAAAATTATTTGGAGAGGATCACCAGAACAACCTTTGCAACCTTATCAACTTACCACCGTTACATATGGCACAAAGCAAAGCAAGCAAGCGGATGGCGTCCCTTCTATTGTGTTGAAGACGTGTGCTTCGGGGTTGACACCAGTTTTACCGTCTTTTCCGGCACTCTTACGCCCTCGGCGTAGTCCCGAAATCATGGAAGTCAGCCCTCGTGCACCCGATCCCTAAAAAAGTAACCGCTCTAATCCGTCCAACTATAGGTCTATCGCCATCACCTCATTGTTCTCTAAAACAATGGAATCCATTATTAACAGCCAGCTTATGAGTTTGTATATTTGGGTAGCGTATTTAGCAGGGATGGGAGATATGATAAGGATATAGAACGACGAGTGAATGCGGGAAATAGAGTAAATGGGGCCCTACACTATATTGTGAAGAGTCAAAATGTGTCGAAAAAGGCACGCATGGCAATTCACAATGCTGTGTTGGTCCCTACTTTAACGTATGGTAGTGAAAGTTGGGTGTGGCAGAAGAAGCACGAGAGTAGAATGAACGCAGTAGAAATGCGGTCGTTAGGGGAGTATGTTAGGGCTGAATCTGAATGACAGCGTAAGAAATTGTGTAATAAGAGAAGAGTGTGGTTTGCAAGATGATGTTGTGACCAGCATTAAGAAAGGAATGCTTCGGTGGTTTGATCATGTGGAAAGAATGGATGAGGAAAGACTGACAAAGAAAATTTATGTTGCAGAAGTAAATGGCAGAGTCGGAAAGGGACGTCCTAGGCGAAAATGTATCGACCAAATTGGCGACTTATTGGAAACGGGCCAAATTAGGATTACCCTTAACCGACGAGCATGTTTGCGTAGGTGTATGGATGTGAAGGAGGCGAGAGAGGTGTGTCAGGATCGTGCCAAATGGAAGTCTGTAGTCTCTGCCAACCCCTCTGGGTGACAGGCGTGAGTGTTTATGTATGTATATGTCTTTCAACACTAATGTTTATATAATGAACAACCTAATTAAAAATTTGCCAAACCAATCGTTCGCAAAGCCTTCATGGACATTTATAGAAAACATAAACTTGGCTGATCCTGAGTTTAAATAACAGTCGTCCCGTGGACTTACTTTTCAGTGCTGATATTTATTCTATGATCATGTTAGGTGGTATTTCATAGGCAGATTCATCACAGTCTATTGCACAACAAACGCAGCTAGGGTGCTTGTTGTGTGTTTCTGTTTTCTTTTGTAGATTCCACTACAAACTTTAGCTACAAAGAGCAATAATTTTGAAAGCGACTATTTGTCAACGACCTTTGCGAGAAGTATGTACCTCTTTGAAGAAGCCTAGCAATTTGTACATAGAATTTGTTACACTTGAAAGCAAATTAATCCAATCAGAATAAACCAATATTTTCACCCTTTTTTTTGAAACTAACGTTACCTAAAAGGAAGCATCCACCCACAGACTATTTATTTTACAGCATAGAAACACTTGTTAAGTGCGGTAACGAACCCGCGGTACTGCAGTGCCACAGCCAAACGCGTAGCCACTGCGCTCGAAGACGTCGTTTATTTTTTACTTAAACAATTACTAGTATAATTGTAATTGTTTATATTTTTGTACATCTTTGTACCTAATAAGATTCAAAAGATAAAATTACAAATTGCTGTGCATAAAATACATTGATTTTCTCAACCCCATGGGCGTTTGTACTCAATCCCCATGTAAATTTTTTTCTCATAAATCATTCAACATTAAGATTTAACTTTCATTGTATATTTTAATTAATAAAAAAATATAGATAAACATATATCCATATAAAATATTAATCGATATTTTATATCGATATATGTATCATTTACAGCACTATTAATTCGCCTATGTCATGGGCCATGGAGTATAGAGGAAAGGAGGACAATCTCTCATCCTCTATACTCCATGGCCCATAACAAGAATGGCACATAAAAAGGAGAATAGCCGAAAATGAGTCCATCTGTAAGCAGTAAATAACAATTTAAAAACTCTCCACAACAGCGCTCGAGTAGCTACAGTAGTATATTGAATTGCCGTAAAATACGTGAGAGTGATTTTGAAAATTATAATTTTGAAAGCAATAAAATAATTATTGTAAAAATAATTATGGTGAAAGTCTGTGCAATCAAGAAATTATAAAAAAATTTTTTTAGACTGTAGCTGCAGTGGCGCCACCTTACCATACCTTGAAGTATTAAACCAAAGGAGACGGCATCGCAAGGCATACCCCTCTGTAAAAGGTACGAGAGTCCGACTCATACTCGTTATATAAAACTAGTTGCTCCGCGTCGTGCGTCATTTCGAAGGAAAGAATAAAATATTTTCAAGTAGAATAATATTGGTGTCAAAGGTAATAATAAAAATATTTAATCTAAATATAATTACAGCCCAAAATTACCTCCCACAAGTTCAAGGTTGCTACTGCAGTATCACATTCATGGTTTCTACAAGCTACAATTCAAGTGTGCCGCCTAAGAGGATCTCTTGGAAATCTGTAATAACAAACCAATAATAAAAAAAATTACTACTTTTTATAATACTTTATTATAAAATCTAATTAAAAACTACAAACCGGTTCGGCAGACAAACCCGCATGGTTAATTAACTACTTTCAGTTGCAGTGATACCACTTTATTTTTATAAAAATTGCACACTTTTGCTGCGAGGTAGCAAGTTTCGATTTGACTTATTTGGCCTGTATTTTGTATAATATTTTAATAAATACTAGTTATCGATTATATTTAATTATATAATATTCAGTATCGTGTTAAAATTGAGCTGAATATATAAATAATTTAAAAAAAAACACTCCAAATCTATATGTAATGATTATTATTCATCACAAACTGATTTAGTTATTTGGAAATATTTTTTCGTTAATATATATAACTTGTGTAGTATATTATATTTATTTAAAAATAGATTATTTTTCACTTTATGAACTATGATGGCCACACTCGGTATTGGACGATAATATTCACAAAGTACGAATTTTAATTATGATTACATTAATATTATGTTAAAAATACTCACAGATGAAAAGTCACATTGACCTTTTGTATATTTATAGTTCTTGATTGTTTTTTTCGTGTAAATACACTGCGATTCGGCATTTTGTCGGAGCTCAATTTACTGGCACGATCACTTCGAAATGACGCACGACGCGGAGCAACTAGTTTTATATAACGAGTATGAGTCGGACTCTCGTACCTTTTACAGAGGGTGCCTTGCGATGCCGTCTCCTTTGGTTTAATACTCAAAGGTGTATCGATACGTGTACAATTTGATGGTATGCGTAAACGCGATGAACACAAACACAAATGCTGTAGTGTGCGTTTATAGTGACGCGATTTAATTTTGCATTTGTAGTTAAGTATACAGTTGTGTGGTTTTCTTGCGCCCCCCTGATGTTGACAGAATTTTTGTTTAGGAATTAACGCACATGGCCTCTATAGTTTGTTGAATGCTCAAAGTTTCCTACGGACACTTTTTTATGCAGAGTCTGTACTTCTTACCTCTGTACTCCATATCATAGAGGTTAAAGAACAGTAGAACGATTGCTACGTGGACAGAGAAACCTATAGACAAATTGACGCCTTCTTTCGCATTCGCACACGAAAAAGATAGATTTATGCACACGTCTTGCATAGAAATGAGATAGAGCGGTGTGATTGTTTGTCCCTTTCACCGTGCCGGTGTTTTTGTTTATCAAACCGGTAAATCTATAAATCTAATATGGACCATCGATTTCAAAGCCCATATTTTTTTGTAGATAGTACTCACAAAAAGAAAGCGTTTTGCAAAGTTTTGGGTTGCGGAAACTTACGGTTCATGAGAAATATTTTTTTAAACTTTTCATACAAATTGGCAAATAACACGCAATTACACCAATTACAAAATAAATTTGACAAAGTGATTAGTGTAGGGTTCCGAATATTTTGAAAGTATCGATACGTACTCGATACCAAGTATCGTATCAAAAGTATCAATACTACTTGGTATCGAGTACATTTCGTTAATTTTGGAGACAAGGGGGGTAAGAAGCCGGGAAGTTTCTCCGCGCTCCGTGGCAGCTCCGGCGCTGCGGTATGAGCAGTGCCTCCGCCCTAGCGTAGGGAAGCACAGGCACCTGAGCTCGCCTTCGCAGCTTCGGCATCTCGGTGCCTGCGCTTCCCTACGGCGGGCGGGCACTGCTCTCCCTCCGCGCCTCCGGGCTCTTATATACACTCTAGGGGTAGGGCAGACAAGACCACGTGGATAGTGGGGTGCTCTGATTCGGTTTTGGGTACTTTTTGGATATTAAATAAGTAAGTCAATAAGTAAGTAAACACTTTATTGTAGTAAGAATTAGATAATATAGAAAGTTGCAAACAATAAAATAAAAGTACAAACGCTGTACTAATTAAGAAATACAAACAAGTTGCAAGCAATGAAATACAAGTACTAAGGTGGAACTTAAATAGAGTAAACTTTATTCTACTTTATATACATATATAATTGCACTTATCAGCTCTTCCTATGCATCTAATTGGTTTGTCATAATTTTTCGTCTCCAAAATTAACGAAATGTACTCGATACCAAGTAGTATTGATACTTTTGATACGATACTTGGTATCGAGTAGGTATCGATACTTTCAAAATATTCGGAACCCTACACTAACTGACGTTTAACATCAATCACTTGTCAAATTTATTTTGTAATTGCGTGTTATTTACCAATTTGTATGAAAAGTTTAAAAAAATATATCTCATGAACCGTAAGTTTCCGCAACCTAAAACTTTGCAAAACGCTTTCTTTTAGCTTACTCCTTTCTAAAGGGCCGGCAACGCACCTGCAATTCCCCTGGTGTTGCGGTTGACCATGGGCGGCGGTAGTCACTTAACAACAGGTGAGCCACATGCTCGTTTGCCCCCCTTCTATAAAAAAAAAAAAAAGAGTACTATCTACATAAAACATATGGGCTTTGAAATCGATGGTCCATATTGGAAAGATTAGCCAAAAAGTGTTTTGTGAGCCTAAGATTGGTGAATCTTGTTCAGTTCAGTTCTTAGAACAATTAAATTTTTTATCTAAATGTGTTTAAAAGTCATAAAGATTATTGTATAACCTAAAAATTCGTTATCGTCCTTTCTCACTCGAGGCCACGCCGATCATTAGTCTATAGGTACAGACTGTGTATTAAAAAGTGCCCATAGAAAACCGTTAAATAAGGGTGGCGCCACTATAACTACGGTGTAAATTTTAAAGAACGCACCGAAAAATATTAGTGGGATAGACGACTTTTTCAAGGTTATATTTACTTAATAAAATTATTTAAGATTTTAGAGCTACTGAGCAGTTTAGCAGCACACTTAAACCGTCGACAACTGCTAAGTTTATTTCATCCCAGAAGCTACGCCAGTGCTGTTGTGGAGAGTTTTTGAACTATTATTTACTGAAATAATACTAGTTTTTACGGAATTTATCGCGTATATTTAACTTTTTTAACTTTTTAAATACCACCAACAAACCAATAGCACACTAAAAACAACTAGTGACCTCATAAAGAAACACTCCAAAAAATTAAATCTGGACGTAAAATGGATAATACCTACGTGCGCCAAATCACCAAAATTGTATGGGTTACCAAAAATACACAAGCCCAATGCTCCATTACGTCCCATAGTGAACCAAATCGATTCACCAACTTACAGATTGGCTCAACACTTAGCGAAAATACTCTCACCACTCAGGGGACATACAAGAGCACACATAAAGGATTCCTACCATTTTGTCAGCGAGATTAAAGACCTACATCTGGCAGACAATGAAACTATGGTCAGTTTTGATGTGCAGTCATTGTTTACATGCTTACCTGTTGAAGACTGCATCTCAATTGTAACTAGAAGGCTGGAAGAAAACAACATGCCCGTAGAATATGCAGTATTACTCAGACACTGCCTTACATCTGGCTACCTATTGTGGAAGGAGGAGTTCTACAAGCAAGTAGATGGTGTGGCGATGGGCTCACCTGTATCTCCCATTGTCGCCGACATATTCATGGAAGACTTTGAGGAGAAAGCCCTGCTTAGTTCTCCCATAAATCCAAGGTTCTACAAGCGGTACGTAGATGACACTTTCACAATTCTACCTTTAGATAAAGTAACTGCATTTTTAGACCATCTTAACTCTATAAATTCTAAAATTCAGTTCACAATGGAGTTAGAGGCAAACAATTCCTTAGCTTTTCTAGATGTGTTAGTAATTCGGAATCCTGATAACACCTTGAGCCATACTGTGTATAGAAAAAAGACCCATACAGATAGATATTTAAACGGTGATTCTCACCACCATCCTTCACAGTTAGCTACCGTGGGTAAATCTTTGTTTCAGAGAGCACGAGGGATCCGTGACAGTAAACACCTGGCTGCAGAGCTCCACCATGTCAAGCAAGTTTTGCATGACAACAAGCTTCGAGTCCCGCGCCTACGTCACAGTGAACGAGTGAAGCCGGCCACAGTCAAGCGTGTACCTGCTGTACTGCCATATGTTAGAGGAGTCACTGACAAGATTGGCTACATCTTGAAGCGCGCTTCCATCAAAACATACTTCAAGCCGCTGAAGAAGATTGGTCAGTTTTTACCATCGGTCAAGTGTAATGTCCCTCTGCAAGATGCAGGAGTGTACAAGCTTGATTGTGAATGTGGTCTCTCCTACATAGGACAAACTAAAAGATCAATAAAAACCCCCGTTAAAGAACATATAGCTGATGTGAAGAATCGACGCTCCGGGAAGTCTGCAGTCTGTGAACACGTACAGGATCGCCCCCGTCACTACATCAGATTTGATAGACTGCAGATCCTCGCTAAAGAACACCGATTCCTTCCAAGGATGATTCGCGAGGCTATTGAAATCAAAAAACATCCTAATTTCAATAGAGAAGATGGCTGGGTGCTACCATCTGCTTGGGATCCTATAATAAATAAAATTAAATCCCAACCCAAGCATACAACTGCAAGACTTCAAGATACCATAAGTTCATACTGCATAGATCGGAACAAAAGTTAAAATTTTAATCTATGGTAACCGCGGTTAACTATGACATATGGACGTTGAACATCTCAGTCCTGCCCGTGACCATGAGTGCTGTAAAGCGTTCGAAACGTTGGGTATTTAAAAAGTTAAAAAATTTAAATATACTCTATAAATTCCGTAAAAACTAGTATTATTTCAATG
This sequence comes from Parnassius apollo, assembly GCA_907164705.1. Classification (NCBI taxonomy): domain Eukaryota; kingdom Metazoa; phylum Arthropoda; class Insecta; order Lepidoptera; family Papilionidae; genus Parnassius; species Parnassius apollo. Next base: position 10,291,532 of record CAJQZP010001037.1, read on the forward strand.
TGTAGTGTTCGCGTAAATATAAGAAATCATTATTATTTACTGCTTACAGATGGCTACTTTTTCAACTATTCTACTATGGGAGTTGGTGTTTCTTACTTCTACACTCCATAGCTACGTGCTTAAAGCCTAGCCCTGTAATTAACGCCTGTCTGAACATTACTCTTAAATATTGCTAACGTTGGGGTCCTCGTGAGGTGAGTTCTACTAACAACAAAGAGCCCTTTTCCTCTACATCTTATTCACACAACATATATACGATATAGCTATTTAGCAAAGGTTTTCTCTAAGGTGAAGGCAACCAATTATTGTATCTCAAGAACCGTTCTCCAGCTTGGGTTGCTCAAATTCAATCAGGAATCTCCCTGTGTCCTACCTATTTACTCGTTTGTGTTTCTTTTATGCTTGAAAATGTTGGACACAACTTATTTCTATCGAACTTAGTGTTTATATATATTGTATTTCATCAATGCTATTTTTATATCTATGGCCATATCATAAAATAAATTATTTACAGATGTCATCCATGAATGAAGTTTGTGGAGTTTGCTGGGACAAAGTTCGAGATTTGAGCTTACATGTTCAGTAGGACCAAAAGAAACACCCCTGTTAATTGTGTTGCCCAATATAAGCAGAGCGGCTGAAACACCAAGGCATTGCATTTTTCAAGAATGCATGGAACCAGAACGAAATGTTATGCCCGAAGAGACCAGGAGAGAATTATTAATTAAGTATCAATATTTTATACCAAGAGGTGCTCGTATTTGTTCCCTGCATAGACAGGAAGCAAATTATAAAAACCTTTATACTGCTGAGTACAGCCTTAATAACTTTACTATCATACATATAGAAGAGATTATTTTTATATTAATGGAACAAGTACATAAAATTTCTTATGAAAATGTTCAAAACTACCCCGATAACCAAGTCCAGTACTTTATAGGTATAAGTAAACAAGAACATCAACAACTATTAGAAGCAGCACCTATCAAAATATCAAAATAGACTTAGGAATATGCATCGGGGTAGTTTTGCATTCACAGTCTTACTGTGTAAGTTAAGGACTGGAGAGTCAGGGACAGATTGTCGTGCTTATTTCAAGTACCAAGAAGGACCCTAGAAACACACATATTCCCTACATAAGTATAGGAATTTATTAAAGCCATTTATTCTCTGTGCCTCTGATGGATATATCATAGATTTACGCGGACCATATAGTGCCACTACAAATGATGCGACCATAATGAATGATTTATTAAACGAAACGGAATTCAATGATTTTTATAGAGAAAATTATGTTTTTATTGTAGATAGGGGTTTTTGTGACTGCATGGATAGTCTGATAATCTAATGACAGATTTTAAAATAGCAGCTGCTCTGTTAAATGCGTTTACTCCGCCATTTACAGAAAATATACATGCAGAGCAGTTTGTTACAATTATATATGAGCGCCTGTTTTTAACCAACACTATAGCCGAGTTAGTTAGGGAACATAATTTAAACAGGCGCGGTGCCTGGTTTGTACCCATAGACGCGACAACCCTATCTTTTCTGCGACTATCCATGGAGGAATTGACACTATTTGCATGTGGTGTCATACCAAATTCGCCAGGCCTGTTCATATGAGGGTGAGCATTTCCGCTTTCATGGAATATATACACTATAATTATAGAGGTATCCCGAGAGAGAATAGATGGTTTAGAGGGAATAAACCCAATGTTGCTTCGTGCTAAAATAAAGTCCCGCCATTTTTCCGCTAAAACTTATTTTGGATTTATAGTTGTAGAAACAAATATGAATGGGCGGGACGCATTTAGAAGTTATTGCTGTAACTGCATTGTAGGTTTAAGAACAGTGGGATGCTGCTCTCATGTTTTAAGTATTATTTGGTACCTAAGCCATGCTCGCCATGAGGGTATCACCCGACCTGCCTCCTTCTTAGATGAAGTAATATTAAGAGTTCATTAATTATAAGTACAATAAAATAATTGGACTTAATGGCCCCCACACTAGGCACAACCCTCTTTGGCTGATAACCTGAATACGGTTTATACTGCTATTCGGAGCATCGACATAGGGCAGATTGCCATCCTAACACACAATTTACGTGCTGCTCAGTCCCCTCAGAACACTCTCCTTGCTCTTGCTGAGCATCACAATCTTTTGTGTTCCCTATAATTTAGACATCTCCCTAATCGTAAGCTGCCTTAGTTAGGCGCGCCCTCAGTGGCTACTGGCCGCCTGCGCCCCCTTTCTCCAAGGGGGATCGTTTCCAATACGGCTGAAAGACTTTACCAGGTCAAAGCCAATCTCAGGTGGTGTTTAGTGGGTAGGCACGGAGGTTTCTCTGTGAGGCCCACATAACCATGCAGCCGGCTGTGTGGTATGCTAAGAGAATTCACCACCTCACTCCCCTGCTTCCCGGAGGGTAGCCCATTACTTGCTTCTGGGTGCAAAAAAAATTACCTGCACTCAAAACCCCATCAGAACTTCATCATTATCAAACTAAAATAAACAACCCATACTCATATCAATCTAACTAATTAATGGTAGAACCACGCTGTAGCTATATTATAGTTGCAGCACAAATGAGTCGGCTCGACTGGGGAAGAACCACGCTCTCACACAATACCAGCGTAAAATGGCAGCTTAATACTGCTGTTTCGTATGGCTCTTATACATTTTTAAGCGATAATATAAATAAATAATTTTGGATGTCTGCACGCTTGCCATGCAAAGGCCATTACTCTTAAATGTTGCTAACGCTGGGAAACTCATGAGGTGGGTTCTACTAACAACAAAGAGCCCTTTTCCTCTACAACTTATTCACACAACAGATATTATACGATATAGCTATTTGGCAAAGGTTTTCTGTAAGGTGAAGGCAACCAATTATTGTATCTCAAGAACATTCTCCAGTTTGGGTTGCTCAAATTCAATCAGGAATCTAGCTATTATTCTATTATAAATAAGATAATATATAGCTATTATAAATAAGATAATGTTATACCCATTATCTTATTTGTGTTTCTTTCATACTTGAAAATGTTGGGCACAATTTATGTCTATCGAACTCAGTGTTTATATATATTGTATTTCATCAATGTTATTTTTATATCTATGGCTATATCATAAAATAAATTATTTACAGATGTCATCCATGAATGAAGTTTGTGAAGTTAGCTGGGACAATTTTCAATATTTGAGCTTACATGTAGGACCACAAGAAAAACCCCAGCATATTGTGTTTTCCAATATAAGAATTTATGCTTTCATGCAATACATACACTAGAGGTATCCCGAGAGAGAATAGATGGTTTAAAATGAAAACAAACATGATGGGGCGGGACGCAATCAGTAGTTATTGCTGTAAGCTGCATTGTAGGGTTAAGAACAGTGGGATGCTACTCACATGTTATTAGTATTATTTGATACCTACGCCATGCTCGCCGTGAGGGTATTACCCGGCCTGCCCCCTTCTTAGATGAAGTTTTATAAAGAATTCATTAATTATATAAGTACAATAAAATAAATGAACTTAAAAAACAAAATATTTTTTATTTACCTACACTCAAAACCCCATCAGAACTTCATCATTATCAAATTGTTGCAGTCTGCTGCTGAATATAGGTATCTCCTAATTCACAACGCTGAGTAGATACCGATTCTCATCTCAGTCTACCTACTTAATGGTAGAACCACGCTGTAGCTATAAAATAGTTGTAGCACGAATGAATCTGCTGGACCGGGGAAGAACCAGGCTCTCACAGAATACCAGTGTAAAATAGCAGCTTAATACTGATGTGTTTCATATGGTGAGTGTAGAGATCCGGAGACCCTTTTTTACTGGAAACGAGGCATTCGATCCTAATCCTCAGAGGTGACAACGCATCTGAATTTTGATTCAGAGGATAGATTTAGACGTCTTTGGGCCACAGCATCCACTACCCATCCGGTGGACTGTTTGTTCAATTGACATACCCTTATTCTATATAAAAAATGGTTAATAAAGCACTACAGAGTAGCGAAAAGCAATATAGAATATTTACTTTATCACAAAAACGTTTATTTGCCTATATGTAACAATCTACATAGATACACGAAGAGAGGTTTTGGCCGTCGACGGATTGTCGCTCCTGTTTTGTTGCTTGAATAATAGTTTGAAGTAGATTATGATTCTTAAAAGTGATGCGATTTTGTGAATAGTCTGCGCATGTGAACTATTAGAGAAAACGACGAAACAAGTGGTTTGATGTTGATATAATCTCCCAAAAACTGTGACGCAAAAAGTGACTTATCAGCATATAGTGATGAAAAAAATATATAAAAACGAAAATTACGAAAGAAATGACAGGCTCAGAAGGTCTAGAACCCAAAGTTAAATAAAAAAAACTGTTACACTATAGTTCCTAATATTATATATTAGTCTATGGTCTATGTAGATAATCTTAAAAATTAAAACTGGTGATAACTTTTATCTCTCAAGTTCTAAAAGTCTAAGAATTTAAAAGGGGTTTGTCTATCCTACTACCTACCAATTAAAACCAAAAATATCCCAAAACACGAAATTTTATTAGCGGTACGAAACTCCCATACAAGCCTGCCATTCCCCTTTGTAGAATTTAGGTATAGCCGCCCTGCCGTCGGTAAGTATAGAAGTCAAAATTTAAAAAAAAATTTTTGACAAAAACAAGTATTAAAATGGTGAAATGTTATAAAAATGATAACAATAATAATAAATTACTAATAATTAATATTTTATATCTGTATTAATTTATAATATTTATAATAATTAAAATTTTTGAGACAACTTAGCGATCGCAGCGCCTCACTTATTTTGTCCATATACCTGGAACACTATTTTCTAAAGCGATCGTTCTCCTGTTCTCTGACCTCATGGAGGTTAGAGAACAGGAGAACGATCGCTTTAGAAGCTACATATTATGGGCACTGTTGGTCGGGAACTTGGCCGTAGACGGATTGTTGCTCCTGTTTCGCACTTGAATAATGGTTTGAAGTGGATTTTGATTCGTAAAAGTGATGCGATTTTGTGAATTAAGTGTCCGTGCGTGTGAACTATTAGAGCAAACAACGAAACAAGTGCTTTGATGTCGATATAATCCTCAAGTTATTTTGATCGCTTGGGCGCTTTATGAAATTTAGTGGCTGTCGTCATCAACTGTCCGCTAGGTTGAGCTGTCGTCAAAATCTCCCAAGGGCTTCGCAATGTGACGCATCAGCATATTGTGAAGAAAAAGAACATAAAATGAAAATTCCAAAAGAAAGGATAGGCTCAGAAGGTCTAGAAACCAGAGCCGTAAAGCCAGTTAATAAATAAGAAGCACTGTTTGTCAAAGATTAAAAGTCATGTTTTGATGTTGGTAGCATAGGTTGGTAGAGTACCTTGGCTTGATTCTTTCCTAAAAGAATAGATTTTTAAATCGATATGAATGAAAATCTGATGAACCGATTCACAAAAAAATCTAGGTCTGATCGATCGTTTCAGGTTTTATATTTACAATATCAAAAGATACACACCTACGCATTGACACATTGGGTTATGCTGATGATCTTGTGATCATTGCGAGGGGCTTTTGTCAAAGTACTTTATTGTCAATCATACAAAGATCCCTAAACACCGTAAATAACTGGTGTAGGTATAACAGTTTATCAGTTAATGCTGATAAAACTGTTATAATACCCTTTACCAAAAAAAAACTGTTGGACAAATTAGTCCAACCAAAACTTAATGGCGTACCATTTTCCACAGAAGTTTAGTACTTTCGCGTAACAATCGACCAAAAACTAACGTGGAACTCTCACTTTAGCAACGTATGCCATAAGGCAAACATTGCTTTAGGTACGTGCAGTCGTTTGGTCGGGAACAACTGGGGCTTACGTCCCAGTATGGTCCTATGGCTGTACAGCAGCATAGTGAGGCCGATTTTAACCAACGCCTCTATTGTCTGGTGTAACAAGGCCAACCAAAAGACGACTGCGGACAGACTAAAAATTCTACAAAGGACTACCTGCTTAATGTCAACTGGAGCTATGCGATCATCGCCTGGAGTGGATCTTGATGCACTTCTATGACTAACGCCCCTTGATCTCTATCTAGATAAGGAGGCGAGGGCTAATTTGTATAGGATTAACGCTCAGGGCGGTCTGAGCTTGCTCTCCTACAGATTGAGATATTGCTCGACTCAATTAAGGAATCACTGGTCTTATGCATGATCTCAAATATCATGCGTAATCCACTACACACTTTTGATAAAAAGTACATAGTGGAATTACCCTCCAGAGAAGACTGGCTGAATGACTAGGTTATCTGTGAGGTCGGTAGCCTCATATGGTATACCGATGGGTCTAAATTGGGCCTCGACGTAGGGTTTGGAATTTACGGGGAACGCCTTAAATTCAAACTTAGCATGAATTTGGATAGAAACACCTCTATCTTCCAGGCAGAAATTTTTGCCATACTTCGGTGTGCGGAAATCAACCAAAAATACTACGTCAACCATATAATTTAAATAAACTCTGATAGTCAAGCAGCACTGCTAGCGCTGATGTCAAACTTAGTGAACTCGAAGCTAGTTGGAGACTGCGTGAACCGTTTAAACGCCCTGGGATGTACAAACAGGGTCGTTTTAATATGGGTTCCAGGTCACGAGGGTATTGGAGGCAACGAATTTGCCAACAAACTTGCACGGGAGGGCTCAAAGTACACACAATTTGGACCTGAGCCATTTTGTGAAATCTCAAGAAGCCTGAGATATATATATATATATATATATATATATATATATATATATATATATATATATATATATAGGCTTCTTATATATATATATATATATATATATATAAGCCCGATTGACCCTTGAAACTCTTTATCACATTAAATCACTTAAGATCTGGTCTGACACTCCAGGCTTAAAACATTCTAAAACATTAATTCGGGCTTTTGATCGTAAATTCGCCTCAGAAGCCCTGAGATTAAGTAAAAATAAATTGCGCATTCTGGCAGGAGCCCTAACTGGACACTGTTGTCTTAAATAGCACATGTCCATCCTGGGACTAATCAACTCAAGGATGTGTCGGTTCTGTTCCTTAACGGAAGAAACGCCTCTACACATCGCGGACTCTGATCCTCCTGATGACCTCTGATTGCGGACCCTTAATGCGTAAACCTAATGTATAGCGTCCATGTCATACCTATATCGATGGTTGTTAGGAGCACTAAGCTCGAAGTTGTTGAAGAGTCCGCTTACCTGGGACAAATATTTCGACTAGGTAAGTCCATCTTTGGCCGAGAGGTCAATCGACGAATTCAACTCGGCTGAGCAGCGTTCGAAAGATTGCGACACATCTTCTTGTCAGGGATACCTCAAAATCTCAAAACTTGATTGTACAACCAGTGCGAGTTGCCAGTGATGACTTATGGATCTGAGACGTAGTTCTTCACTGCTGGCCGTATGAGGACGCTCAAAGTCGCTCAACAAGATATGAAGAGAGCTATGCTCGTGGTTTCTCTGCATGATAAACTTAGACATGAGTATATCCGCAGTTGAACCAGAGTGACCGACATAGCCCAGCGGATTAGTAAGCTGAAATGGCAAAGGGCCGGCCATAAGGCTCGAAGAACCGAAAACCGATGGGGGAAAAAGGTTCTCGAGTGGCAGCCTCGTACCGGTAGGCGAAGTGTAGAGCGACTTGCCACTAGATGGAGTGACGACCTGATAAGACATGAAAAAAGTCGATGTATGCAGATGGCTCAGGACCGTGCTTTGTGGCATACCTTGGGGGAGGCCTATGTTCAGCAGTAGACTTGTGAAAGGCTGTAATGATGATGATGGTGATAATGGTTGCTTTATTTCATATTTTCGTATATTTTTAATAATTACAAACACTTAATAATTAACAGTTAAATACATTAAAGAAATTTATTTTATATTCACCTTAAATATGAATGTAAACTTAATAATTTAAGTAAAGATACTTTTAGGAATAAGTTAAATAAGATTGCTCTGTTTAAAGACCAATATGTTTATGAGGCTACTCTCTCTCTATCATCTGTCCCTGAAAAATATAAAGTACGTAGGACACTCAATAAGTTTTGAGATATACAAAAAGTATTCTAGATACTATTAATATTTATGTTATATTTTTTGTAAATAATCTCCATCATGCTCTATACAAAATTCCATTCGCCTAAACCAAATCTGAAAACACTTTTGCCAGTCTTGATGGGTAGGAAATCGCTTCTTCGTAGGCAGCCACGGCTTCATCGGCGCTTGAAGAAAACTTGCCTTTTATTTTTTCTTTGTATCTTGGGAACAAAAAGAAATCACCAGGAGCTAAGTTAGGGCTGTAGGGTAGGTGACTTAGAGTTTCAACACCAGATTCCTCAATAAATGCTTTTGTTCTAAGGGAGGTATGTGAAGAGGTGTTATCGTGATGCAGCATCATTCCCCGAAGGCCGATCTTTGGTCTTCTCTCTCGAACAGCTTGAAAAGCTGCTTGGGTAATGCAACTGTAGTACACCATTCAGAGTTTATTGACCTACAATTTTCCAGCATTAACGTCTACAAATGTCCGCTCCGCGAAAAAAACTAGCCACCATTTTTTGTCAAATTTTAAAACATAATGATATTAACAAAGATTAGCTAAATACGCAGAAAATATTAAAGTGAACCAAGTGTCTGACGATACATATGTACTTTTAATTTTTAATATACGTTATATGTATATTATATTGTTACGAGCTTGAGGTTCGCGACAGTAAAAACTGCCGATTGAATTATCAAAATTTACACTTTTATTTCCGAACACCAATTAAAACTTAAAAGATACTAGTAATAAATCACACTGATTCACTTTATTTCGCTCCGAAGCTTCGCTTGTATCGTCAAATTCAATACTGTCCCGATCGCGGCTTGCAAGGGCTTTAAATACGCCTTTTCCACCGAAACATCCAGAATGTTCCAGCAAAATACCGGTCCGGTCGGGACCAGTATTTTGCTGGAACTAAGTTCAGAAAGTTCGAGAGTGGACCCTTCTAGAAAGCTTAATTCTTCTGTTCGATACTAGATGGCACTGTTGGTGGAAAGTTCAAGATTGGCATTTTCTAGGAAGCCCTCCTCGCTCTGTTCCCCGATACTAGATGGCGCTAGTCACTTACCAGACATCAACTTCAACAAGCGCGCAACACTACCCCCTCCTAAGACATGCTCGTCCCGAGCATTATCGGCCTTATAACAACGCGCCAGTCGATCCACATGGATGATCTTAGGAGTACCTCTTGCGCCTTTCTGTATCTGGTAAGTTACATCGTTAATCCCGGTCACAATCCGGTACGGGCCGACCCATTTAGCTTGAAGCTTAGCAGATTTCCCTTTGTTGCGGACTGGATTGTGCAACCACACTAGTGACCCTTCTTCGAACCCTTTGTTATTCATTTTGCGATCATACCGTGTTTTCATCTTTTCAGACATTTGCTGGTCCGATCGTCTGACGTGCTCATAAATGTCATTCATTTTGTTCCGCAAGTCATTTGCATAATCGGTTATACTGCGTGGGGCATCAGGTGATATCCCGGTGATCAGGTCTACAGGCAGCCGTAATTCACTTCCAAAGTTTGCAAAAGCTGGTGTCACTGATGTACTTTCGTGAACAGCGCTTCGATATGACAACAAAAACGGTTGTATGTGCTTGTCCCAATCTCGTTGCCGATTGTCTACAACTTTTGCTAGGTATCTCTCCGATGTCTGATTAAATCGTTCCACCATTCCATCAGATTGCGGATGGTAAAAAGTCGTTCTTGTTTTATGAGCACCCATAACTCGGCAAGTTTCCTGGAATATTTGAGACTCAAAATTCTTTCCTTGATCGCTGTGAATCTCTAAAGGAACTCCAAAACGACATAACACTTCATTAACTAGTTTATCTGCAACTGTTGAAGCTTCTTGATTTTGTAATGGCTAAGATTTCTGGCCACTTAATGAAGTAATACATCACAACCATGAAATACTTGTTACCACATTCACTTTCCGGAAACGGCCCCGCCACGTCAATGGCTATTCTCTCCCATGGTGCACCAATATTGTACATCTTCACTGCACCTCGACTACGAGCTTGTGGTCCCTTTACAGCCGCACAACTTGTACATTTGCGACACCAGTCCTCAATATCGTTTTGACAGTGGACCCAGTAAAACCGTTCTCGGATCTTCAGTAGAGTTCGTTTAACTCCCAGATGGCCTCCTGAATTATCATTATGGTACAGGTGTAGTACACCCGGTACTTTAGCTTTAGGGACAACCATTTGCAAATGACAGCTGTCTCTTCGAACATTTTCCCATTTACGGCACAGAACTCAATCCTGAAGCAGTCCCATTGGGCCCAATAGCTTTTAGTAGTCGAACTCATCGCTGAGACGTCGCTACACTTGGGCTTGGTAGCACGGGCTTTCATCCATTCCAGAACCGGCTTGATGTCCGGATCTACCTGCTGCGTATGTAGTAAGCTGTCCTTCCACTCGTTGCTGAGGTGGTCTGTCCTGAGCATCCTCACAGATACCACTTCCTTACTCTCTTGCCTAGTACAGTACTTGTAGTCTTCAGGACTAGGTCTCCTTGACAATACATCTGCGTTGCCATGCGATTTCCCGCTGCGGTGTTCAATCACAAAGTCGTGTTTCTGCTGCTGGGTGGTACTGTTAGCCGCACAACCCTCTGGAGATCGATCTCCTTCCCTTTTTTACAGATCGCTTAGGGCAGCTGGATCGAAGATGGCCCCTTTCCCCACAGCTGTAGCACCTTGGGCTGTAATTTTTATTGTGGTCGCGAACGGTAACTGATGCAACCTCCCTAACGTGAGGGAAACGATGATCCTGTAGCGTCAGGCAGTGCCGTTAGCTGCACTACCCTCTCGAGATCGATCAACCTCCCTTTCTCCAGTTCGCTATGGGCAGCTGGATCGAAGATGGCGCCTTTCCCTACAGCCATAGCACCTAGGGCTGTATCCATTATTGCGGTCGCGAACTGTACCTGCTGCAACCCCCCTGACGCGATGGGATCGAAGATCCTGCCGCGCGGCTTCAACCTCAAGTGCATGGGACAAGGCTTCCTTAAGCGCCACGTGGTGCCCGAGCCTCACAGCAGCTCTGACTTGAAGGTCGCGTATGCCGTCGATGAATGTCTGCACCAGGTTCCCTTCAATGAGCGCAGGTACAGACCGGTATGTTTTTCGCCCCAGCTTCTCCACCTCTAGAGCCCACTGCTGCAGGTTTTCGTTGCTGCGTTGCACGCGATCTTTAAGCTGCGCTCGAAAGACGTTTTCCAGGTGAGCGTCGCCATATCTAGCCTCCAATGCCTCAAGGAGCTGCTCGTAAGTCACTTCTTTACCGAGAGCTTGTAGAACAGTTAAGGCCTGGTCTGGCAGGCCTAGTGTGAGAACAGTCATGGCCTGACTTTTATTCCAGCCGTTCGCCTTCATAACAGCTTCTAACTGGATTTTGTAGGCCGACCAGGAAGAAGTCCCGCCGAACGGTGGCACTTTGAACCCACGTAGCGAAGGTTTAGTAGCTACTACGGGAGCTGTAGTTCCATCCCCAAGTTTGAGGTCGTCCAGCGTTTTCTTCACGTCAGCCATCACGTTGTCAATCCGATTGTTCACTTGGTCGATTTGGGTTTTAGCTTCCTTGATTTAGATTTCAGCTTCCGACAGGCGGTTGTCATGTTGATCAACCCTCACCGTTCACCTCCTTTATCTCTTTCCCGAAGTTAGCGTGAATGTCCTTCACGAGAAGCATCTGCTCTTCCTGTCGGCGGGCCTGTTCCTCCTGTTGCTCTTCCAACCGACGGACCTGTTCCTCCTGTCGGCGAGCCTGCACCTGCAGCATCACCACCAGAGCACCTAAGTCAGGTGCTGCAGGTGTAGGATCTGCTGACGGGCTAGCCTCCGTGGCTGACAGTTGGCCCTCTGACGTCTGCGGCGTTGTACCACCAAATCGTCTCTGGTCCGTCTCCTGCTGGCGTTGACTTCGGGTACGGACACCCTCCGTTTCCTTCTTAGGTAAAATCGGCATGATTTTATCCCACTTCTGACACCAATTGTTATGAGCTTGAGGTTCGCGACAGTAAAAACTGCCGATTGAATTACCAAAATTTACACTTTTATTTCCGAACACCAATTAAAATTTAAAATACACTAATAATTATTCACACTGATTCACTTTATTTCGCTCCGAATCGTCGCTTGTACTACCAATTCAATACCTTAGGCTTTAAATACGCCTTATCCACCGAAACATCCAGAATGTTCGAGAGTGGACCCTTCTAGAAAGCTTAAGCTTCTTTTGTTCGATACTAGATGGCGCTGTTGGTGGAAATGTGGCGGCGCTGTCGTCGCGCCGCAAGCGAAACACACCGAAGCCTAAATCACGCTATCAACATTCCGAATCGTAAACTGTATATATAGAACATCTCCGAAAGTTCAAGATTGGCATTTTCTAGAAAGCCCTCCTCGCTCTGTTCCCCGACACTAGACGGCGCTAGTGCCAGGTACCAGACATCAACTTAGGCGCGCAATAATATATACGTGTCAACAGTGATAGAGCCACGCGTCAGTCTTTGCTGTTGCACGTTAGGGCCGGCTCAAACCAGGGTGGTACCACGACCTCACAGAAGACCAGCGTGAAGTAGCTGCTTCTGCGTTTCGTCTGGTGAGTGCAGGTGGCTGGAGGCCCAATTCGACCTCCCCCCCCCCCCCGCCATCAACATGGTAGCGGAATTAAATGCAAGACTATCCCAGGAGGGTACCAGCACCCCTGGAGAATCCCTCGCTGAGCATCCACGATACTTTTTGTTTCGCTGAGCGTGCCACGTTTTTCAAGGTTAGCACACTACTTTGCTAAACAAATTTGACAGCTAACGTGAAATGAGATATCGTCTTTTTATAAAATACAGTTTTACGTGTTGTATGTTATGAATTTCGTATTATATTTTGTTGTGAACAATTTAGACTCAGTATTTCAACCATTTTCAACACAATGTTTGGGTGCAAAAGTGATAGAGGAAGGAATATGCCAGGGTTGTCTTTTCATTCGTAAGTATACCACTTTTTTATTACAAGGCTTTCTGTAACGTTTTACAAAATTCATATTGTTGCGTGAATAAGTCAACGTCATACACTAGCGCCATCTAGTGTCAGGAACGAGAGCGAGGGGATCTTTGCAGGAAATGACATCACAAATCTTTCAACCGACAGCGCCATCCGAAGATCTAAGTTTCTAGAAAATCTACATTCGAACACTCGTCGCTTTGCGCGCATTTACTTGAATATTCCGGATGCTTCATTGCTAATTTGTATATATAGGCGCTGCAAGATGCGATCGGGGCAGTATTGGATTTGGCGAGACAAGCGAAGCTTCAGAGCGGAATAAAGTGAATTAGTGTGTTTAATTATTAGTGTTTTAAGTTTTAATTTGTGTAAAGTAAATTAAAGTGTTAATTTAGGTAATTTTATCGGCAATTTTTATTGTCACGAACCTCAAGCTCGTAACAATATATTATGTATTATGTACTCTAGACGTTTAAGGCTGAATCAACAAATACCTTTTCCTTTTTTTATTTATTGTCCATTTCGTTAAAATTTATAACATTGGTACATTGTAGACTTGTGTCAATCGTTCATTTCTCGTGACCGAATCACTCTAGTACATTTCGTCACGCGTACCGGTACATTCGGATGGATCATTCAAATGGATCATTTCGTGCTCCGTTACCCTACACTAAAAACAATTCGTTCAGATCATTTGGGATTCGGTCGGTTTTCGACTCATTCACAATTCACACCAATCACGAGTTAAAAGGGTTCCATCAATTGTGTGTGATTGGTTGTACCGGAACATTCAAAAACAGATGATTGAACCATCAATACTTTTAAGTGTACGAGCTCAAACGAACGAATCATTCATGATTAACACATGTCTAGTACATTGTCAAAATTACAATCAATTCAAATGATACATCATCATTCAAATGATTACATTAGATTACTAAAATTACAAATTAAAATATATCTACATTTACATTATTTTACATGTCAAGCAAGTCAGAAAATGAACATTTCATATATTCTTCTGTATTATAGAAAGCGTGATTCAAAAAGTACCTATGTTTTTGTCACTTGTCGAAACGCTTTTAATGGCAGTTAAGGCAATTTATTGTACATTTTGATTTTTAACGAAAAACCTTGCTTGAACGCTTTATCCGATTGCGACGTAACCTAAAAGTGTAGTTAGCGATAAGTGAGGAGGGTAATTACCGATCTCGTTTCCATTTATTTAGATTTCTCTATAACAATTTTATTACCCAATAATAGAACATCTCTCAAAGCGCACCCTACGTCTGTACATCATACTCCTACAGTTTGACATCAAAAAGTTGACAAATTATGACCGATAATTCAATAAAAACTACTACCTAGATATATTGCACTAACTTGCACAGTATGTAGTGTAAAAAACAAGGATGGCGTAATTATTATCACATGTGTAGTCTTTCCTGAAAGATTTTAAGGCTTTTTTGTAGTTTGACCACTTCAATTCTAGCTGAAGAGCTAGTCGCTAGATACCTACCGTCTTTCAGTCTTCAATACAAAAGTTGCATATGTATTGAAAAATTGAGTAATGGTAGAATTTAGGAGTACTTTAATGAAATAAGTAGGCTAGACAAAATTACTTTTTATTCATCATCCTCTCTTACAACTACAACATCAAGGAGTGATGCTGGCGCTGGTAATATTGTCGGCTGATGCCTGGCCCACCCAAGGTACCACACAAGCATCATAACATGTGCACATCACCCAACTGTCCTTCGATTCGATACCCTCCGTGAAACCTGACATGTTCACTATATAAGGACCTTGCCTGTTGAATCTGATATGTTCCTAGGGCAAATAGCATAACTTCACTATATTCTAGAAGGGCGAATATTGGAATGAGCTTTAATACTAATAAAATCAGATGTTCGTCTATTCATATTCATACTATTCATAAATCAGATAAATTATTATTTAATGGAAATCATTCTCTAATCACTTTTATGATTTGCTCAGCATCATTCCTGTTTTTAAATTGAACACTGAATTTATTTAAAAAGCTTACAGCTATGGACAACATATGCATCATACGTGGACAGCAGTTTTAATAAAAAAAACTTGCCAGAATATTTTAAAGTCTCGTTTGAAGTACCCGTTAACAACTTCCACCACCCATCGGCATATCGCTCACCTAGTAATATAATGGCACATCTACAAAAAATGTGAAATTGAGTTTATACGGCATACATGTTTAAAAGTGCATAATCTACATTCTACATATTGGTAAAACGGCACAACGCTAGTTTCCGTATTCATCGAGAGGTCGTTAGTGTCATTATACCATTATTGCTGTTTCCCCCCGTATCCACGTAAAACAACGGCTCATTGGTCAGTTGTGCGGGCCCCTCCGCTAAGTGCAGCCGCTTCCAGAACTGCGTTGACGTAAGTAACAATTGTGACATTTCGTAAATTAAGTTAATAAGTAAAAAAATTGCACATTTGACAAATGTGACATCGCTTTTATACTTAATGCTTTAATGGTAGTAAAAAAACGACATATTTGACAGATGTGCCGTTTCAATTATTATTGTCGGGAACTTATTGCTACTTATTTGACTGATGTGCCGTTTTAATTACATTAAATCAAGCGTAATGGTACTTATGTCATAATTATTTGGGCTAAAAGGAAGGTCGGGCAACTCTAAAACTAGATTCAACTAACTAATTATTATAAATGTTCAAAATGGGTACGAGAGCGTTACTTGTTTAGGGTGGTCCGACCTACCTTCTAACTACTGTGTTTGTTAAAATAATAAGTTACAATTTGCTATTTTAGAAAAAACGATAATGCTGAAATAATGGCGAATCGAATGCAGCGATTGGTACAACTAGGAAAAGAGGGTTTAGTTCCACCACCTTTTTCTATACCCAATCCTAATTTAAATATAAGCGGTACGTATCCTTTCTCGATTGTTGGACAAAATAATTAAACAAATAATGATGACTACATTATCTTGTTTTGATTTACGATGATTTTTATGTAAAACAAAAAATACGAATCACTTTCATTATCATAAAGCATTTTTTGTATTTTGTAGCGGAAACGTCATCGTTGAAGAAGGCTAATAATAATATTATAACTGAACCTATAGCATAGACCATTACCGATTCCGAAACAGTTTTAACATTACCACTTTTAAATCACAATCCTTCAGATAAAATAAATATTCAAGAAATTAATACTATTTATGACGACGGTATGTAATTGTATTATTATTATTATAATTAAAATCTACGTAAAATCAAATCATTTGATAAAGATGATTTTTTTATATTTAGGTAATGCTAAAGGATAAGATCAATCAGTGGTGCCAAAAAAGCGCAAACGATCTAAATCCTTTTTCATTCATATTCATACTTTTGTTTATACAATTTCTTAAAATTACTTGAGACTAAATCGAAAGTCGTGCAAGTCTTTCAGTTTACGACCTCTAGCTGCATTTCAAGTGGTAACAGTATGTAATAATAATGTTACTTTGCAGATTCTTTGCTGGATGATACCTATGTAGAACCGTTAAGACACGCAAATCGTTTCGATTATGAAATACTTGGTATGCACGAAAACTTGATTCCTATTCCTGATACTGTTAACGCTGGGGTACAAACTATCGGTGAAAATATTGTACAATATGAAGAAATTATTCATGAAGGTATTATGGTTATTTTTTCCTTTATTTCTTTTCTATACACATATATTACATTTTTAAATATTTTTACTAACAAATCAATAATGTTTATTATTATTAATTTGCTGGATTTAATTTGCATATTAAAATTATTTCTTGTTCTTCTCCTTGATTATTTTTTATTGTTGAATATGTATTGCTGGAAGTAGATTATCGTCACCTACGATACTTCAAACAAATAACACTGAAAATACACTGAACCAACAAATGGATATACAAATCGCGTCACATTTCGATGCGACAGCTAGCAATATTGAAGACCATGATTCTGCTGAGCTTGGTACGCATAATTTTCATTATTGTTCACTACCCAACTTTCTTTTTTTTTCGAACTTTCGATTTTATTTAATCTTAATTCTAGGTAAAGAAAATCAAGAGCCAAGTTCTCATTCTATCTGCTTGAATGAAGGCTCAGACTTTTCTGCAGGTAGTGGTGACGAATATAAACCACCAAGGCGTGATAGATCGTCATCTACGAGTTCGTCGATAGTATCTTCTAATATCAAAAGAGGAAAGAAGAGTCAGATACCCAAATAAGTGAAAACAAAATATCAGAATAACTTTGAAAAATTTAGGAAAGGAGTATTCATCTAAAACAGGCAATCAAATAGAAGCCAAAAAATGAGACTCTCGTGCCGTAACTGCAAGTTTTCTTGCTGCGATAACTTTACAACAGATGAACGTCAACAATTATTTGATTGTTATTGGGCTTTAGGATCTTTGCAAAGTCAAAGAGATTTTCTCAGTGCTTGCATTAACATACCGAACATAGTATGTCGTCGTGTAAAAAATCCAGCAAAACCAAGAACACCTAATTGTTTGTTTCTTTTATGAAAAATAGCCAGACCCGAAGAATATGCAAGACGTTTTTGTTAAATACCCTTGGAATAGCACAACGGACATTACGTACAGTAATTGAAGCAAAAACCTCTGAGTCTGGAATTGCGCCGACTGACCAAAGAGGTAGACATGGTAATCAACCGAAATCAGATCCAGAAGTGCTAGAATCAGTTCATCATTACAGCCATTCACAAGTCCACTGCTGAACATAGGCCTCCCCCAAGTAATGCCACAAAGCACGGTCCTGGGCCACCTGCATCCATCAACTTCCTGCATGTCTTACCAGGTCGTCACTCCGTGTAGTGGGGGGTCGCCCTACACTACGCCTACCGGTACGAGGCTGCCACTCGAGAACCTTTCTTCCCCATCGGTTATCGGTTCTTCGAGCTATATGGCCGGCCCATTGCCACTTCAGCTTACTAATCCGTTGGGCTATGTCGGTCACTCTGGTTTTACTGCGGATATCCTCATTTCTGAGTCTATCACGCAGAGAAACTCCGAGCATAGCCCTCTCCATAGCTCGCTGAGCGACCTTGAGCGTCCTAATACGGCCAGCAGTGAAGGACCACGTCTCAGATCCGTAAGTCATCACTGGCAACACGATGGTGTACACTTTAGTTTTCAGAGATTGAGGTATACCTGACGAGAAGATGTGTCGTAATTTCCCGAACGCTGCCCAGCCGAGTTGAATCCGTTGATTGACCCCTCGGTCGAAGTTGGACTTACCTAGTCGGACTGTTTGTCCCAGGTAAACGTACTCGTCAACAACTTCGAGCATAGTGCTCCCAACAACTACCGCGGCATAGGTGAGACATGGACATTAAACATGATCTTTGTTTTGTCCATGTTCATCTTAAGACCTATCCGTTGGGAGACACCATTGAGGTCATTGAGCATAGTGCTAAGGTCCTCCAGCGATTTTGTCATAAGGACTGTATCGTCAGCAAATCGAAGGTGAGTGATGTACTTGCCATTGATGTTAATACCGTATCCTTTCCAGTCCAGTAGCTTGAAAAGTCTTCCAATGCAGCGGTGAAGAGTTTCGGAGATATAACGTCACCCTGTCTTACACCTCTCTGCAGTTGGATAGGTTTCGAGCTCTGATTCTGTACTCGGATAGCCATCGTAGCCCTACTGTACAAACACTTCAGTACTTCGATATACCGACAGTCAACTTGGCACCGCTGAAGGGACTGTAGCACCGCCCAAATTTCGACGAAATCAAAGGCTTTCTCATAGTCCACATACGCCAGGCAAGGTGGCAGATTGTACTCTTCGGTCTTCTGTACAATCTGTCGCAGGGTATATATGTGGTCTATGGTACTGAAGCCTTTTCGGAAACCGGCTTGTTCGGGAGGCTGGAAGTCGTCGAGTCTGCGTGCGAGACGATTCATAATGACTCTCGAAAACAGCACGTAGACGCGGCTCAAAATGGAAATCGGTCTGTAGTTCTTCAAGAGAGCGTTATCGCCTTCTTAAAGAACAAGACCACCGCACTTCTGCTCCACGCCTCCGGAGTAGTGCCACCATGGAGGACGGAATTGAAGAGCTTTTGAAGGACTTCAAGTACCGGTGTTCCACCCGCTTTCAGAAGCTCCGCTGTAATTCCATCCTCGCCTGGGGCCCTGTCGTTTTTAAGTGTGCTAGAGAACCATTCTAATCTCGCTCAGACTGACGTCTGGGATATCATCGGAATAGTGTCGGGTAAGACTTGCTCTTGGATCGTTACTCACAATTGCGTGTGGCTCCAACGATGATGTGTACAGTGTGCCCATAGAACACTCAAAATCTCAGGTGTCTCGCAAACAATGCTGCCACACTCAGTCTTCAGCTTTGACAGTTGGCTCTTTCTGGCAGACAGATCTCTGGCAAAGACTTTGGAGCCCTGGTTCCGCTCGATCGCTTCTTTAATACGAGCAGTATTAAAGTTGCGTAAGTCTCGCCGCATGCATTTGGAGATCTGTCTGTTCAGTTGCCTGTATGCTGTCAAATCTGTTGACGATTGCAGCCTCATTTCCCGTCTAACAGCCATGAGATTAAGAGTGTGATCGGATAGTTTTTCTGTTCTTCTGCGGCGGGTCTTGTAGAACTTAGCTCCGACCGCATGGACAGTTTCCACGAGCTTGTCATTCATATCGTCCACTGCATTGCATTCTTCTAGGCACTGAAAGCGGTTACGTAACTCGAGCTGAAAAGTCTCGGGATTTTGGATTAGAGCACGAGGGGGGACGGAGCGTTGACTTCATTAGACGAAACCTCTCCAACTTATCGTTTAGGTTCAGTGTGCCTCTAACCAAGAGAATCAGTTCACCAGCATATAAATACAGTTTCGAGAATTGAAAGACATTATTTACGTGCTAATACCAGCCGCGAGTTTATTGATGGTGGACTAACCTTGGCAGCCTTACATCGCGACTATGAATGCCAGCGCAGAAATGCTGGTAAAGAAGCTGCTACATTGTACATATACGTACAACTAATACGTACAACTAGTACAAATAATACGTTATGGTGGGATGATGAGATACTTATGGAAGTTGAAGCAAAGAAGAGAGCATGGCTAGATTTACTAGTAACAAAGGCTGGTAATTCTAGCGGTACGAATGATATCATCATTAGAAAGAAAAAAGGCAGTCTTTAGACATCTTAATAAGAGAGTAAAAGAAGTAGTTGAAAAAAAAGCAAGAAAGAACGGATAAGAATGATAGAAGAATATCGGATAACTTCCAGTCAAATATTAAAATGTTCTGGAACTTTGTAAGAACTGCCAGGGGACATTCAAAACAGCCTATGATAAATGCTATAAGAGACGAGAATGGCTATATTCTGAATGATGAAGTTTTGAGTTTAAAGAGATGGAAGGAATATTTTGAAAGCGTGTTTATGAGTGAGGAGACAACGTGTGTACTAAGTGTAGTAGAAATTCCGAAAGAAGAGGAAAGAGGTAGCGAGATAAGTATAGATGAAATAATGAAAGCAATGAAAAGCATGAAAGCTGGTAAGGCTGCCGGATATGATAGAGTTTCACTCGAAATGCTAAGGGCTGGAGAGGAAGTTGTGGCAGGCCTGCTGCAAAACTTGTTCAATTTATGCTGGGAACTGAAGCGGGTACCGGTAGAATGGTGCAAAGCCGTGATAGTCCCAGTATATAAAGGAAAAGGGTCGCAGCAGGACTGTAAAAACTACCGTGGCATCAGCCTTCTTAGCATTGTGGGAAAACTGTATGCTAAGGTACTGATTGAAAGGGTCATGAAAGAAACTGATGGAAAAATTTGGGATGTGCAAGCGGGATTTAGAAAGGGTAGATGTACAGATCAAGTCTTTTCCATGCGCATGATCGCGGAGAAGTTTTTGGCCAAAAACCAAAAGGTTTTTTGTGCGTTCATGGACTTAGAAAAGGCCTATGACAGAGTGGATAGGGATGTGCTATGGCAAACACTGAACTCATTTGGGTTGAGCGCTGGGTTGATACATGCATTGGAGTCTCTTTATAGGGACACTAATGCTTGTGTTAGGATCAACGGGGTCTACTCGGACTGGATCATTCATAAAGGTGTCAGAACGGGCTCTGTGGCTTCCCCGTGGCTGTTCAACCTATTTATGGACAGTTGTTTGCAAAATTTGAAAGTTGAATAATGCGGATTAAGAATGGGTGAGTTAGCCGTCAAATGCCTTTTGTACGCCGATCATCAAGTTATCCTTGCGTCGTCGGCGGCCGAGTTGCAAATGATGGTTACATTAATGAACAGATCATTAAAAGAAAGGGGTATGAAAGTGAACGCAAGTAAGACGAAGGTTATGGTTTTTGAAAGAGAAGAAAGTAAAACGATTTGTGAAATAAGAATAGAAGGGGAGTTGATCGAGCAAGTAGATGAGTTTGTGTATTTGGGCTGCGTATTTAGCAGGGATGGGAGATATGACAAGGATATAGAACGACGAGTGAATGCGGGAAATAGAGTAAATGGGGCCCTGCACTCTATTGTGAAGAGTCAAAATGTGTCAAAAAAGGCACGTATGGCAATTTACAATGCTGTGTTGGTCCCTACTTTAACGTATGGTAGTGAAAGTTGGGTGTGGCAGAAGAAGCACGAGAGTAGAATCAACGCCGAAGAAATGTGGTCGTTAAGGAGTATGCTAGGGCTGAATCGGAACGACAGGGTAAGAAATTGTGTAATAAGAGAAGAGTGTGGTTTGCAAGATGATGTTGTGACCAGGATTAAGAAAGGAATGCTTCGGTGGTTTGGTCATGTGGAAAGAATGAATGAGGAAAGAGTGACAAAGAAAATTTATATTACAGAAGTGAATGGCAGAGTCAGAAAGGGACGTCCTGGGCGAAAATTTATCGACCAAATTGGTGATTTATTGAAAACGGGCCAAATTAGGAGTACCCTTAACCAACGATGACGTATGCGTAGGTGTATGGATGTGACGGAGGCGAGAGAGGTGTGTCAGGATCGTGCCAAATGGAAGTCTGTAGTCTCTGCCTACCCCTCTGGGTGACAGACGTGAGTGTTTATGTATTTATGTATATGTACATTGCACATGTACAGCCAGATTTTTAATACTCAATTTAATATTTCATTCTTCATACCCAAAAAGGATCAATGTAATTTTTGCGAATCATATAAAAATGCAGAAGGTGTTAAAAAAACGGAAATGGAACAACAGTATATAAGACACCAAAGAGAGAAAATGTTAAGTCGTACAGAAAAAGCGGCAGACATTGCACTTTCCCGTGAACAAGAGAGCAAAGTTATAGTAGCGATATATGACTTACAAGCACAGTTGCCTGTGCCCATCGGCAACTCGTCAGCGTTTTATTATAAGTCCAAGTTGAACTGCTACAACTTCACGGTAACCCTACTAAATAATAAGTGATAAGTAACTCTTTAATGTAGGTACTAATGTATGCATTTTATTTCAGATAACAAATATTAAGAACGATTCAACTACTTGTTACTTTTAGCACGAGGGCTTGGGTTCCAAAGGTTTTACAGAAATAGGAACTTGCGTGACAAGTTTCTAGAGCGCGTTGCTAAAGATCATCCAGATTCTGTGTCATTTTCTACAGCGATAATTGTTGTGGTCAACAAGAGAACCGGTACGTTTAAATAATTGGTGATGTCGAATATTTTATAAAGTATTCTTCGTGTTTCATTTAATTTCTGATTAAATGGTTTATATTTTTAGATTTGTATTCAGCATGTACTGCTATGCTGACGAAAAATTAGCGATAAATTCTGTGTGCCATAAGTTTTTAATCAGCGGCCACAGTCAAAATGAAGGCGATAATGCGCATTCTCTCATTGAGAAATCTATAAAAAGAGCCAAAAAATCTGGACCATCTACGTGCCAGATCAATACGTAAATTTGATACGAGATGCTAAAAAAAAGGTAACCCCTTCACTGTCCACGAGATGCATTTTAGCAACTTTTATGATTTGAAAGCACTGGCTGATGAGCTATCAATTAATTTCCATAAAGACGAATGATTAAATTCACAAAAAATAGTGATTCTTATGAATTTAAAACATCTTTTGAAGGAGACTGGATCCAAGCTAGTCTTAAATTGGCACGAGGGCGAAAAAGAGTTACTCAACCAATAGAAATTAATTTAAAAGCAGCATATCAATCAAAAATGAATATTTCTGATGCAAAAAAAAGAGATTTGATACAATTACTTCAGTCTGACATAGTACCCAGCTATTATGAAGGCTGCTATAACAGTCTTTAATTAAATACAATTAAGGGCTCATTTCACCACCTATGTTTAAGTTCCTTATACAAATTCCATTTCATTTTTTTATTTCCTCAATGAGTAGTCGTTTAATTCGGACATCTTGAAACCGACCCTAAGGGCCGATTAGATTCAATTATAACTTTCACCTTAGAAATAAATGTGACGTTTTGACAGATTGTGTGATGTGTGAAAACAATAAATATAAATTGAATAAAGACGAAGAAGAAGTTTTGGGTACGATAAGAAATTTGTATGATGACTGTGAAGAGTAATGTTTAATATGTCATGTTTAATCTTACGTGTTAATTTAAAATAAATAAAAATGTTCATGGCAACTTTGTAGTTTTATTCCAAAATACGGCAGTCCAGACGTAGACAGAGAATGCTATAGACAAAGTGATATCTTTTATCGCAGTCACACAAGAGACAAGAGAAAGAGCAACTTACGCCGATGTCGTGTAAAGAAGTGAGAAAGAACGATGAGATTTTTTGTTTCGCTTAGCGTGTCGCCATTTTTAATATTTAGCAAACCACTTTGCTAAATAAAGTTTGACAGCTAACATGTAGCGTGATAAATTCTTTGTATAAAATACCGTTTTATGTGTTTTATGATAAGTATTTCATATTATATTTTGTTGTGAACAATTAAGACGTAGTATTCCAACCATTTTTATTTAAAACATGGTGCGGTGTAGTGTATTAGGGTGTAAAAGTGATAGTGATAGGAAAATGGCGGGGTTGTCTTTTCATTCCTAAGTATACCATACTATCGGTTACTAGGCAGTCTGTAACATTTAATAAAATACATACATTGTGTATAATGTACTCTAGACGTAAATTTATCGCTAAAAAGTACAAAAATAACAATTGCAAATTTTAACCTAAAATCTTCGGTGTGGCCAACTTTTCTATAAGTTATTACCCACTATTATAGGAAATAATAATATCTGCGTACCGAGGGTGTATTATCCTAAGTCCGTTTTTTTCGACATTCACTTTGTAATGTCATTGAAACAAAAAAAATAACGATCTACTTGGTGGTAAAATATTTTTAAGTCCAACTAAAAAAACTACATGCTTTTGAACTCGTTAACATGTTTTAAGTCCAGGTTAATTCAAAGGTATACAATCTGATCTGGATTTATGCTTTTGTTCCGCTCAATTATCAAAAACAAAAGCATCCTAAGTCCAAATAAGATGAGAAGTTTGTTTTTGAACGTAAGTTGCACTTATTATTTGTATTTATTTATTGTATTATGTAAATTGTGCCTTTGGCTGCGCTTGAAGAGGGTGTTCCAAGCACATCTCAAGATGTACCAAATTCTATATGCCAGAATAATTTACAACAAATTCATACTTAATAATCTACCAAAAAAATAAAAGATCGGAATAGAAGTACAATAGAGCAGACAGGAAAAAAGCGAATAAGAAATGACCTTAAGCTTACATGAACAAAAGTGCTGCATGTAGCACGAATTTCCGCATGAAATGCGGTACTAAAATATTCCAGCAGAATAAGAAAGAGATATTTACTTTTTATTGGGATCCAGAAAAAGACTACAATGTTTAGAGGTAATTCATAGTATTATGTGTCCAGTCAAAACCAAGACTGAGACTGATACAACTAGACAAAGACTGAGATCAGGAGATGAATCAAGTTAGGATCAAATACTTTAGTGTATTCTTTGTCGTTAATGGTATAACAACAGCAATCTGTAAGACAATGTTTCTAAATTACCCAACAAGTGGTTAAGACTGAGATAAGAGGGATGTATTGTTGAAAGTGACAAAAGGGGGAAACATAAACCATCTAACTAAACGGATCCTGAAATTATTAAATCTGTTATGTCCCACATTTCATCTCTCCCAAAGTATAAATGTCAATACAATCGTGAGAGATCAAAGAGAAGTTATTGAACGAATGTACGATCTTTACAAATTACTTTATACTTGTGACGATTGCGATATGTTTTCAGCAAAACTTAAAGGGATGTAGGATGGCACTGAGAAACAACTTCTGTAAATAGAAAAAGATTTACCTTTAATTATTGAAGCTGATAATAGGTACAAACATAAATCGCAGGATATGTCTGAATCAAAATACAGACCTAAAATGGGGTTAATTTCTATAGGAGAAAAATTTGTATATTAAATTACAATATTTATGATGGTTCTGACATTTCTATTTATGTGGGATAAAACTAAAGCTCAAAGGGATGGAAACGAAATAGCTTCAAACATCTTAAACTGGGCATCTAAAAATGTACCAGGATCAGATATTGAACAAATGACCATATCAGTCAGTGACCAGGTCAGATAACTGTTATGTGCAAAATAAGAATATTTATGTTGTCATGTGCATGTTTTTCCTTCTTAAAAATTTTCCCGCGTCTCACCCCACACACCCCGCACGATTGCCCCTCTAGACGTCTCGACGTTATTACTTAATTCTTTTTTACTATCAGTACCTATCTAACAAAAAAAAAAAAGAAATAAATTCACCTTGAACAACTTGTTTCTGAAATCCTTCGGTAATTTTAAAGAATGATATATCTGAAACCTTTTTTTGGGCATTCGGCATCCATCCACGCGACAATTATAGTAGGAGCGACGTTTTTCCATTAAAAATTATCAAATAGGTAAAATAATATAAATAACACTAAACAAAGACTATTTCAACAAGTATTTACAAAAAAAAACTAATTACGTAAACACCGTTAAAAAAAAGTTTATCGACCAAATTGGCGATATTTTGAAAATGGGCCACATTAGAAGTACCCTTAACCGACGAGCAAGTATGCGTAGATATATGGATGTAAAGGAGGCGAAAGAGGTATGTCAGGATCGTGCCAAATGGAAGTCCGTAGTCTCTGCCTACCCCTCTGGGTGACAGGCGTGAGTGTTTATGTTACGTTAAAAAACTCAAAACAAACATTCAAACGCCTACAACGCGCTAGCCCCGACTGCGTATGTTACCCTGGGTGCCTAGCGATTGTAGGTAATTATTTCACGCAGGTAGCAAGAGTGACAGAGGGCTGGTAACAGTTAGTTCAGTATCTTCTTTCTTCAATATTAAAACACAACCTACATAAATACAGCCCACTAAGCTCTCATTCATTACACAATAGTTTCTTTAAGTTTATTAGTCAGACAGATATCACAATTTTTTAGTTTCTTCTTTCTTCACCACAGTAAATTATAATAAATAATTAGTCAAATACAGTCCACTTAGCTCTCCATCAACTACAATACATATCAATGATAATCGTTAATAGCAGTGTTCCATTTCAGGCTTACTTCACGTACTAATTTCTAATTTTATAGCTAGTTGTGGGGTAAATTTTTCCTCACACTTGTAACCCTAAATATAGTGACGTATTTTCTTTTGTCCCTTTCTACGACACGCTATGGCGGAGTCTATAGGATTCTCTGTCTACGAATCCAGATCCCAAAACACGGCAACCTAGTATATACACTGATACACAGTAATCTATGACGGCAACTTAAAATTTCGAAATGGCAACCCTGATCCGCGCCATTATTGTCATTTCCATCTGTTGCTGTTGTTTTGACCTCGGTATTGTTTTACGGAGTGATTTTTTCACATCTTGGATAATTGTGAAAGACATCATGCAAACTACTAAACAAAGAAAACTACACTGAAAAACTATGTGTTAATTGTAACATATGCATTGATATGCACTTCGCCGCCACCTCGTTTTTGAGCTTTATACCAGAGTAATTTCTAAGATCTGCGAGTGGAATTCTTCAATCCCACTCGCAGATCTTAGAAATTACTCTGGTATTGGTCTTCAAATAGTACGTATTTACATACCTACTTATTTTATTAAGCTAACATAATAGTACATCATCATAATACAACTCTTATTTTTATTTTAGATCACTGAAGATGATTACGTATGTGATGCCCGTCAGCAATTGCAAAACAGCATGTCAACTCCGGGTTGCCTAATGAACCTGGTGCCTCATCTTCTCGTGGCCACAAGCATGTTTGCATACTTTGTGGAAGTTCTCTGAGGAATCGTAAACGTGACCTTATTGTTAGAGAGAATCTGGTAACGCCAGTTAACAAACTACTTTATCAACATTACATTACATATCGCATTGAGTTCGTCCTAAGTTATATCTACTTTATCAACATAATGAAATGACTAGTGCATATTTGATTCCTTCCTTCCTTCCCTTTCCTACTGCACGTGCTGCCGCCGAGGTGAAGAAAAGATCTCGGCGCGCGTCTTATTAAGTGACATTACGTTCTCCGCAACGCACGGCCAGTCATATTATATTAATTACTCACGAAGCCAGAACATAAGAAACGGCAGTTATTTAAAACGACATCATCATAATTCATCCTCACCCTCCTGTCCTCATCGTAATTGGTTTGAGTTTGACAGCCTGTCTTCTCCTCCGCATATACGTATATCGATAATAATTGATAATAGCAGTGTGCCTTTGCAGGCTTACTTTACGTTCTTATTTCTAATTTTATACCTAGTTTTGGGGTAAACTTTTCCTCACACTTGTAACCCTAAATATAGTGACCTATTTTGTTTTTGTCTCTTTTTGCGACAGGCTTTGCCGGTGTCTATAACATTCTCTGTCTACGCTTACTATCCTAACGTATTTAAAATGACTATAAATCAATAGCACGCTATAGACTATAAACTACAAATTTCTAGCGCGCTATTAAATGCGCTACGTTACAGCGCGCTATTTTAAAATTTATTGATTGTATATACAATGACACACATCAGACACCCCAATTAGTATATTATGCTATAATCATAATACATAAACCGAATTTTTTGTTAAAACTTTTTATGCACCGACTATTTATCAAATTAGTTATATTAATTTCGGAAGAATGTTGTGGTCACAGTAGAAATCCAAGAACCCAAAGACTTCAACGTGCTTAAAATAAAGTTCATCTTTCTTTATTTATATTGAATGACAGAATTAGTAATAATAAAACATACCTTAAGTGTACATATTTAGTGTGACTATAATTTACGTAGTTTTAATTATTCTTGGGATAAAAATTGCCTATATTAAAAATGATAAGAATCGATTCAGTAAACGATTCTGAACAAACTACTTTCTCAAAGTGCGTTAATTATGTTACGTGTTGTATAAAAATCAACTATTTACATATATTATTATATACACTTTTGTAGCAGAGAACCGTGTCCTTCGTTCACTAAACTAGGTCGCGCGCGATGAATAGTATGCTGTTAGAGCAAATTTGCGTCACACGGCCACTCCCAACAGCGCTGCTGCTAGATAGTTATATTTTTCTACTCTATATAAATAGTCTTGTGTATGGTCGGTCATTTTAAAGATCGCTCCGTACAAGTTCATTTCGGACAGTGAACTTGTTCGTTCTATCAGTTCTATTAGCTCTATTTGGTCATCAGTACCATTAACCTGTTTAAATTGTATCTATCTGTGTGGAATGGTTATCTCAGTCAGACTGAATCTGAGAGGCATTCATTGGCTCTTGTTTACGCTAGTACTTCTTAGTGATTTGTGCTCTTGTCCTTGATTGGCTACTGATCGATTTTTGAGTTACGTTCACGTTTGGTGTTGGCGTCTTGCAAGTGTAGGTGTACAAAAAGAGCTGTTAGACCGATTAACAATCAGCATTCGGAAACGTTTCTTTTAGTACAGTGCCAAGATACGTTTCCTAATCGTTCATCGTTCGCGAACTACCTACACAACTGCTAGAAATAATTAGCGCCATGGCAGCTACTTACATAGCACAAGCTATGCGCAGGAAAGATACCGCGCTATAATATGACACTATGTGATATATTAACCACCATTATTACACTAATCTGTGTGTTCTGTTGTGTTATCATTTCTTGGGAGTTTTGGAGGGAACTTGGCCGTAGACATATTGCCGTCCTGTTTTGTCACTTGAATAATTGTTTGAAGTGGATTTGATTCGTAAAAGTGATGCGATTTTGTTAATTAAGTGTTCGCGCATGTGAACTATAACAGAAAACGATGAAACAAGTGCTTTGATTTCGATATAAATCTCATGTTATTTTGATCACTTGGGCGCCTTATGAACTTGAGTGGCTGTCATCATCAATTGTCCGCTAGGTTGAGTTGTCGTCAAAATCTCCCAAGGGCTTTGCAATATGACGCATCAGCATATTGTGAAGATAAACATTCCGAAAGAAATGATAGGCTCGAAGGGCTAGAACCCAGAGCCGTAAAGCCAGTTAAAAAATTTCAGTTGTTGTACACATCTATTATCTATTTATCTATGTGTCATTTCGTGTCATTTGTTCGCACGCCCGTCAGGCGATGCGCGTTGCGCTGAGATGGCTTCTTTTGGCATCATTATTAGTTTAACTATTTTATGATATTTAGTATTAAAACAAATAGTAGTTTAATTTAGCGCCTTAAATAATATTTAATTGCGTTAAAACAAAATGGCGAATCAATCTCAGAAAACTGTGTATCGACTGGTTTTAACAGGAGGTAATTATTACTTATCCAATTTTAATGCAAAAACACGTACAGGCTTAAATTCTTTTAGGAAAGTGCGCTTAGTTATTCGATTTTGTAACCTCAATGTAATTCGATAGGATTTTTTACATATCAAACATGCGGCGACTTGAGACCGTTCAATTTACAATCCACATTGTACTTTTTTAACCTATGCAGGACCTTGTGGCGGTAAAACTACTGGGCAATCCCGTCTTAGTACGTTCTTCGAAAACTTGGGATGGAAGGTAATTAATATTCCTTATTACATAATGCATATGTCTAATTGATACAATACAACTGATGTTCATAATTTTCTTAAAAAAATTCTGCGTCGTGGAACTGTAAAGAAGTCGCTTTCTACGTAGCGAGCGCAATATAATGGTCTCTTATCTTAAGAACTGATTATATATTAACTAATTCTTTATTAGTATTAACTTACATATTTTATAAATTCCATATTTATTGTACTCCCCTTAGAAATCATTTTGTGAAATACTATAATTTAAAACTAATAATAGGCCTATATAAAGTAACCATACCAAAACATGTATATTATATACAGGTGACACATTGATTCCATATGCTAACCTAAGAAATGTATTGTACACTTATTTTGCATTCTATTTTGTCTGTTATCTATATGTTAAAAAATCAAATTATCCCTATGGTTTCTCCATTTGGAGATCCAGTAAAACATGGTTCCACATTGTGTTTATTTCCAGGTGTTCCGGGTGCCGGAAACGGCTACCGTCCTTTTAAGGTATGAAGTGCAACCTTCATAAAATGATGAATGCATTCAATCACATATTTAACTTACATATTTACTTCTTGTTAATAAAAGAAAATATTTATTCTATAGGTAAGATGTTATTAGTAATGTCTGAAGAATTAGTAAACCTCAACTTACCTGGTCTTTTTATCTCTCTCTGAGTAGTTTATAAACAATATGAATGTCTGCAGACCACAACAATTGCACTTTACCCTTTTGTTGTTAATACAACTGATATGTGATTTTGTAGTATTAACATCATAGTTATTTTAATTATTATTTGTACTTAAGTCTGAAAAGAGAGAGTAAACCTAGGGTTCATCCTTCGGGCATTACCTGTAACATAATATAAATTAGTTAATTTAAAAAAAATTTGCTATGGTAATTTATGTTCATATTTTACTTTGGGTTTTACAAAAACATTACTTGGTTCATATCTGATACAGTCATATTATGTTCAATTTTATTTTCTTAAGAACATTAAATCAAGTTAAAATGCCATTTATTAGAATCAGTTATGATGCTATTAAGTTATTTATTTAATATAATGTGTTGTTTTTTCAACTTAACATTTTTTCTTTCAGTGGCGGTGTAAAATTTGCAGATCTCAGTCCAGATGAAGGTCAGTTATTTTAATTATTTAAAGCTTACATTAATTTAGTGGCTACAACTTTAACATCCTTCATGGATTTATCAAATATTATGGACAAATATCTCTGAAATATTCTATCATCACATTTCCTCATATTTAAAATCATCAATTTAATTTCATTTAATGCAGTAGATATTTTCCTATCCTATGGTGATGTAATGATGAGGGAGCTTATGAAATATAATTATGATTAAATCTTTCTTCCAAATTTCGATGATACTTGCTGCTTTGTTTAAAATGTAGTACTGTAAAGTATATAATTTTGATGATAACATCCATGGGTGCCATCAGCATTACTTTTAGGGACATCTGTGTCTACACATTATACTATTAACTAATATAAATTATAGAAGTATACATATATTTATGTAGATAAATGTAATGTCAAATTTGAATCGCGCAAGTATTTGATTGAATATATTTCGCTCATTGATAAACATACTTAATCTCTGTAGCTGATGGTTGGCAGTATTGATCTCTCCTGCTTCTGTGCGATATGCTCAGTGTTCACAGAAAAAGAGTAGAAGAGGATACTGTATTTATTCAGAAGGTTTTTCTATGTATCAAAATTTGTCTGTATTTTTTTCCTGACAAATAATTCCTGATTTTTCAGGGCAAGTGCACCCCCTTGCACCCTGCTGCCGGCGCCCTTGATAATATACATGTATTACAATCACATGATCATTTTTGCATCTGTTTTTTTTTTAATGTATTCTATTAAGTATGACCTGTAGCTGAAGGTTATAAACTATCTGCATAGATATGTAATTATAGTTTATGACTTACGAAAGGTAGGAAGGCAATGCCTATGCATTTTTTATGGAGTAAAGCCAAATTTTTACTTAGTATAGCATAATTGTAAATATTAAATAATTTAAATATCACCATGAAAGCCTTTCTCTGAAAGTCCAAAAGCTTGAAAAAGTCTCAGTGTAGGGAAAAATAATTTCGAGGATTAGAGGACCCTGTTTTACATCTCTTTGTAGTTAGATAGTTTTCTTATTCTGGTTTTGTACTCTGAAAGCCACGTTGCCTGACTGTACAAACACTTCAGTACTTCGATATACCGACAGTCAGTTTGGCGCAGCTAAAAGAACTGTAAGCACCCATCAATTTCGACGGAATCCAAAGATTTTCTCATATTTTTTTTTAGTTTTCCGTACAATTTTCCTAAGGGATATATGTGTTTTATGGTGCCCCGGGGAAATCTGATTGTCTGCGTGCGAGACGATTCATTATGACTCGATAAGGACATTGGTCAGTACTTCTTCAACTGAAAATTGCCGCCTTTCATAAAATAATACGACCACAGCATTTCCGTTTCACGTCTCCTGAGTGTGATGTGTGACCACTCAAACTCACTTTAAATCTCATGTCGACCGGAAACGACGCTGCCTCAGTGGGGCTCGATGTGGCTCTTGTTTTATTTGGCAGATGGATTTCTAGCAGTCTCCATAGTCTTTATTTTTAAAAGAAGCTACTGGACGGAGGCTTTTTGAGCCTTCGTTCTGTTCAATCGCTTCTTTATTATCATATCCTTTAAATAGTAGGTATTTAGGACTTAGGACGTTATTATGTCGGATTTCCAATATGTATAAAACAAACTAAATTCATTTCTTAACATGACATGGAACTATATAGTCTTAAAGTTCAGTATAAAAATTAGAATTACATAAAATGCTAATTTACCAATTTACCGGCACGAGATACTGTTCGCAGTCACATGTGTGGTGTTTATTTTCGTCACAATCTTCGCCTATTGAAAATCACCGGATACAATCCCCGTATCAGTCACGTGTCTCGGTCTGTCGCGTCATGTATTTCAATACTCATGAAATCATGAAAGAAAGTAAGATAATCTATAAATTTACTAGAAATTAACTAAAACAAAATAAGTTAACACTATATTCAAGGAATATTTTTAATTATTTGTAAATAGTTATATTAAAGAATAAAAATAATCTGATATATATAAAATTAGATATAATTTGTTCGTATGTGTGCACACGCGCGAAGGGTTTTGACAAAAAGGCATTGCAACGCAAGCGGGGAGCAGTTAGTTTTAGGTACTATAAATTGTAGGTAGTTGGTACGTCTGTTAGTGATCGTGTAACTTCTGAACGACATGAGCATGACCTATTAAGGTCATATTCACACAATATATTTTCTTTTGTCCAGACGAAGGTTTATAGCTATGATAGAATGCGAAAGGTGGCGCTTTAGTTGAGGTATCAAGAGGGTAGACGGGCTGCATTTTTTCCATACAAATGTGTTGTCCTATTTTATTCCTGGTTAATGCCTCTAGAGTAATCGTATTTGTTTATAAAAATCTAAATCTATTGAAGGCATGCCCCTGTCATTTACTTTTTTTTCAAAAAATTATTACAAAAATAACTACTTTCCAAAAATCTAAAAAAATGCCCCGTTTTTAACTCCGTAATCAGACACCAAAGAAATTTGAAAGTTTTTAAGATAAAAGCACAGATCTATTCTTCCTTTAAATTTTCATACTATAAAAATAATTTAATTGGCTTAGTTTTCCAGGGGAATACGAAACGACGATCGGTCATGGTTTTTGTAGGTAAAATCGTTTTGGGCTGCAGTTGTCCCTATCGCACTCTTCGGGTGGAGACCAGAGGTGAGGGACGGCAATAGTTTCTTCAAAACCTATTTTTCAATTCCTGCGCAGACCGTCTACCCTCTTAACAAATTCTATATTTACCAAGCGCAACGACTCGAGTAGGTTTAGTTTATTGCTTTAGTGCCAAAAAAGAAAATAACAAAATCTGGATCCAATAGGTGGCGCTGCATTACAATTATTAGCAAATTCTATAATAATGAACCTAAATGACTTACATAGACATAACAATTTTAAACACGAACAACATTACGGGCGGATTAACGCGGATAAAAACCGGAAAGAAAAGAACAGCGTCTGCTGATCTAGTTTTTTATCAGTTTTGACTGCCTCGTTGGTCTAGTGGTTGTAGTAGTGCGACTGCTGGTCTTGAAGCCCTGGGTTCGACTCCCGGGTCGGGCCAAAAAATCAATTATTGAGTTTTTCCGTCAAGAAATTCTCAGTAGCTGCCCGGAGTCAGGAAGTAGACGGTGTCTCATCCCCGTGCCCTCGGAAAGCACGTAAAGCCGTTGGTCCTGCGCCTGATCTCTTTGCGGTTGTGTCGGTTTTCGTCCCATCGGATTATGAGAGTGAGGAAATAGAGAGTGCACCTGTGCTTGCGTATGCGCTTGGGTACTATAATCCCTTCTGCTCCGTCGACATAAATTAAAAACTTACATTTGAAAGAATTGGAGAGAAATTACCTTACGCGGCAACCAACACACCATACTATAGTAATACGGCATAAATCCCACTGTCCAATAAAAAAGAAAAAGAGTTGTAGATACACATAATAAATTGAAGTACCATTTTGTTTTGATAATGTGTCTTCTTAATGATTTTTAAAAGAATACTAGTAACGTTTAACATTACTTATACTCCCGTTGACTTGAAGTAGCTAGTAAGCTTAAAATGCTTATTTTAGGAGTGGTTCACGACATTAGCCGAATGGCGGATCGAACCCCCGACTTTCCGAGTTTGGATTCTGTGCCCTTAATCATTAGGCTACTGTTGCTTTTAAGATATCGTCATATGAACCTTCAGCATGTCATTTAGGTGAGTCTGTATTAGACAATATGACTGCATCATTTTCACAATCACTACTTTAGCCGTTAAACATGTCGCTGCATTACGCAAAGCCGCCTAATCAGATTATTTAACATCGTAATACATCTTATAATATAAATAACATTTAATAGGTGATCGTTACGACTGTGCTGGAATTTATAGGACTTCACGGATGACCATGTGCCCGCTGAACCGTTGCGTTGTCTCGTGGTCAAGTTCATGGTTGATCGATTATAAAAATGTATGCAAGGATTGTACCCAATAGAACTTCCTGAAGTTGTTTGACGCGAACGCCTTATCTAATCGATGGAAATGAAGATAAACACCAGTGTAAGCAATAATAAACAATGGTTAATGCCTTCCAAGCGTCTACGAGATTGTTTTTGTTTTTCTTAAAACGTGAGGAATTCGCGCGTCATTAGCATGCCTTCGAGTTTCCGGTTTGACTTTCGAGACTATTTTTATAAATGGTAGCTGTTTTATATTTTAATTTCACAAAAAGTTATTGGTACGACTTTCCATTGACGTCCGTCGAGTTGGAGGTGTACTACTCCCCCTTAAAAGGAAAAGTTGCGGAGCCCCCCCCCTTTTTTGAGTTTTTTCAATTTTAATTCTGAGGAAATTTTATTTTTTATGGATAAATATTAAGTGTAAAAAACCATGGGGACCTCTTGGGGGGAAGGGGGTACCCCCTAAGGAACCTTCACCAAAAATAAATAGAGGGACTCATTCAGAGGGATTTCTGTATCTATTTTGAGACTGCAACGTCTCCGGCGCTGCGGGAAGAGCAGCCTCTACGCCTTTGCGTAACAAATCGCAAGCATCCCGCTTGTTTTCTTCTCTTTTTTTGTCTCTTGTTTGTTTGATGCCTACGATTTGTTACAGCAGGCAGAGGCTGCTCTACCTACGCGCCTCCGGCTCTTTAAAAACACTAGGGGTAGGATAGACTCGTACCACGTGGAGTCGGGGTCTATTAATTCGGTTCCTTGACATAAGTTTAATCTAACCTATTTTATTTGTTATCTGTCCTAATAGGTGGGTACTGTTTTATACACATGTTTTATACAATTTTATACACATATTGCTTTAATTAATTCTTAGAAATCGTCAGTTTTACGTTACGTCCCACAAGCCGGCAAAAAACGGTAAACACTACACATTTTAATTTTAATAGCTCATAATGATAATAATTCTGTAATTTAAATATAAACTGTTAAATATATATGTATGCATGAAAACTATTTAAATGAGTACAAAATATAATTATTTAAGTAAAATGTACAATAAAATGCTACCGAACGTATGACAACTTACAACTTAACCGTACGGAAAACGAACGTTCAATGGCGAGAATTCGATGTAATCTGTGGTAAGGATTGACGTAAATATTATAAAAATAATTGATTTCAATATTTTTTTTTTCAAAAAGTACGCGTTTCCGCATGTTGAAATTTTGCGTGTGTGCTTACAATAGTGTAACCTTTCTGTAAAAAAAATCAACTCAACTATCACCATCTATCAACCCCCAACTCGACGGACGTCAATGGAAAGCTTAGCCATGTTCTTCATTGACACATTACGTTGAAAATAAAAAAAGAAACTGAGAAAATATCTACAAATATTAGAATAATAACATTTTAAAAAGTGTTCTTTATTTATATTATTATTCTAAGCTACAATTTCAGTAAAGTTTGCTGTCCTTTGGTTCTGTATCATTAAATACTTTCGTCGAACACTCTCAGCCACGTACAGTTATCGCAACACCTAATCCACTCAAAAGCGATTGGGAGACAAGTGGTCATATTTATCTTAAAATCGCGTCTGGAAGGTGGTGATTGTGAAGAGTGTGTGATAAAATATAGTATATTAGATGAAAGTATGACATTGCAATACGCGTGATAAGAACGCGGATTGCGATGTCATACTTTTCTCTCGTAATGCGTATACTATTTATCAGACCAGGATCGAAAATTCGATATAAATTCAAGTATGTAATATAATTTATTTTCAAAGTATCATGATTCATGAAATATACTTTGACGTTTACAAACTAAAGAGCTAGAAATTTGACGCATGCGTAGGGTAGACTGGGTACGGTTGAAACATTTTAGCGTTTATCGGGATTAGTTAAGCGAGCGATGAACGAAATATATTAAATAAAAGACCATATATCTGTTTACTAATAGGCAATGTTATTTGAGATCACTGTATTATATTTTATATGTAAAATCACGTTTAAAAAAAAGTAATTTATAGTAATTTGTTTCAACCGTCCCCATGCCAGGGTCGATTGAAACAGTGCCTGGGGTCAATTGAAACACATGCAAATAATACAAAACATAATAAATGAACATGTTTTATTAATCGTCTAATAACATTTTACTACTCGTAATGCCACAGTTGAACATCACAAATATTTTTATTAATATTCAAGTCAAGCATTACATATATTTTGGGATTCAAATTTATAACGGTCCATGATAGTAGCCAAATTGTCATAGAAAGCATCTACGTTATTTCTTTTTAAGCTAGTCGTCCTAGAAAGACATGTAGTCTGTGCTGCACGCACTGACAGCTCCGGATTTCTTCTCATAAACATTCGAAACCAGGTCGTGATAAGTCGTACTTGATGGTTAGTTCGTATGCTTATTTCATAACATCATTTTTAGTTAGGCCAAAATGTATGTCTGCATATCTAATTAAATATTTAGATAGCTCACGCTCTTGTTCCTGCTTAAATATTCGATTGTGAGCCTTAAAATCCATTTATTGATTTTCATCGTCACCAGTCGCATCTCGTTTACCTACATACCTCAACAGGGAACAGTTGTTCAGTTCATTCTTTTCTGCCGCTTTACCTAAACGAAGATTCGGCTTCATAGGCTTGTTTATACTTTGATAAGTCGGCCAGACCTTTCGTAGTTCCTTTGCCATATCCTTCGCATCTAAGAAACAAGAAAATTAAATCAATAAACTGTTTCAACTGTACCCACAAAAAACGTTCCAACTGTCCCCAACCCCCTTCTTGGTAGAAAACAGTTCATAGTAAGAATGACAACAAATTTGAATAAAAACTAATCATAAAGCAATATTCTACAAACTTCAATTTAAACAATACAAAACACTCAATATTCTAATTTTAATAAAACCATAATAATTGCAAAAATTTACGAACAAAAAATACTTACTTTTCCGTCAAAAAACACAATGAGGCCTTCTATACATAAATACAGCGCGCGAAGATCGCCGCAACACTTAAATTCGTGTTTCGACTTGTTACCTGCTCCTTTCTTTCCTTATACCCATGAACCTCATCACGCACGGTGTCGAGATATATACGCTTTGTTTCAATCGTCCCCCGTTTCAACCGTACCCAGTCTACCCTACTAAATTATGAGTCATAGAATCGGGAGACAATGTGGACACTTTCGTCCCTGAAAATAGGGTTGAAATACGAACTTTCGATCAAGGTATGATAAAACGATTTTATATAAAATAAGGATAGACCAACGAGCACAAAGTCTGATGATAAATAGATGCAGTGGCCCATAGACATTACATTTATCTTCGAATAAGAATCAAAATGCAGATGCGTTGTCACCCCTTAGGACTAAGATGAAACGCCTTGTTTCCAGTAAAATGGGTTTCCGGTTCTCTACATTCAACATACAAATGACAGCAGCTTTAAGCTGCTATTTTACGCTGATATAATTTTTTTTTTTTGGAATTTTATATGCACATTTACAACATGAGCAAAAGTAAAAAAATCTTCGCGGGGAAATCTGCATGTCAGTTGAATAAAATATTTCTAGGGCCTATGAAGATCGCCGGCCAACACGTTTTATACGTGGTAGAGCCATGCTTTTAGCCGTTTACCTGGGACAAATAGTCCGACTAGGTAAGTCCAACTTCGACCGAGAGGTCAATCGACGGATTCAACTCGGCTGGGCAGCGTTCGGGAAATTACGACACATCTTCTCGTCAGGTATACCTCAATCTCTGAAAACTAAAGTGTACAACCAGTGCGTGTTGCCAGTGATGACTTACGGCTCAGAGACGTGGTCCTTCACTGCTGGCCGTATGAGGACGCTCAAGGTCGCTCAGCGAGCTATGGAGAGGGCTATGCTCGGAGTTTCTCTGCGTGATAGACTCAGAAATGAGGATATCCGCAGTAAAACCAGAGTGACCGACATAGCCCAACGGATTAGAAGCTGAAGTGGCAATGGGCCGGCCATATAGCTCGAAGAACCGATAACCGATGGGGAAGAAAGGTTCTCGAGTGGCAGCCTCGTACC
This sequence comes from Parnassius apollo, assembly GCA_907164705.1. Classification (NCBI taxonomy): domain Eukaryota; kingdom Metazoa; phylum Arthropoda; class Insecta; order Lepidoptera; family Papilionidae; genus Parnassius; species Parnassius apollo. Next base: position 10,330,878 of record CAJQZP010001037.1, read on the forward strand.
GGTAGGCGTAGTGTAGGGCGACCCCCCACTAGATGGAGTGACGACCTGGTAAGACATGCGGGAATTCGATGGATGCAGGTGGCTCAGGACCGTGCTTTGTGGCGTTGCTTGAGGGAGGCCTATGTTCAGCAGTGGACTTGTGAAGGGCTGTAATGATGATGATGATGAGAGCCATGCTGCAGTTATATTAGTAGTATGGTTGTAGCACGAATGGGTCGGCTCGACCGGGGAAGGACCACACTCACGGAATACCGTTCTGTGCGGTGAGTGTAGAGAACCGGAGACCCTTTTAACTGAAAACGAGGCATTCCATCTTAGTCCTTACGGGGGACAACTCAATTACATTTTGATTCGTAGTCGAGGATAAATGCAGGTGTTTATAGGCCATAGCATCCATTTACCATCAGGTGGACTGTGTGCTTGTTTGTCACCCAATCCTATAAAAAAAGACATTCAGGAATGTGGCGAACTAATTGCTCCATAATTCTCACAAAATGCAAGGCGGCGTAGGTCAGACATTAGGACATACTATAAATCTGTGTAAAACTTTTAACTTCAATTACTTAATATAATATAAATAAATTAATGTGACTTATTAGCCGTAGTGTAATCTGACTGTAATCTTGGACAGCCAGCTTGCTTCACTCGTTTTTTTTGGAGGCGGTGAATGCTCATAGCATACCACGCAGCTGGATGCGTAACTACCAAAACTAAGCCGTATACGAACGCGACCCTCCTTGGCAGAAAGGAGGGCGCAATTCAGAACATGAACTACAATGCCAATTGCAAAATAATAAAAATAAACAATGAAATGATGACGAAACGATAACGAGTTATTTTTAATGTAATTTGCTGTTCCAGCTTGTATATTGGCGATAGATTTGTTCTGTAGAATATGACAGAAATGTGTTCAAATACATTTTGACGAGGCGTAATAATATATTGATTTTATTTTTCTAATTCCTCTCGAATTTTCTTTAGCAGAAGAGTAAAGATAATTTCAAAGCTACAGATCCTAATTGTAATATTAAACCAAAAAGTTTTTATGTAAATGCATTTCGCGTGTTTCTACTATACTAAAAATACTTAAGTTGTCTTTATTTTTAAGGAAAATGAAAATTTAACAAAATTATATTTATACCAAATATTCAAATATTTTCGACATTATATTGCTTATACTTTGATATTTTAACCATTATTTTAGCCACTCTTCCGTAAACAGTGAATATCTTGTGTAAATTCAAATATCTAGTAGTTTATTTGATAATGTCTAATATCTCATGATTTATGTGCATTATGACGTCAATCTTATGTGTTAAACAAAACAATTAAGAACATACGTAGGTGGTTTGTATAAATTTAAGTGCGAAAAATTTTAGACTTGAAAAAATATATAATTCAGTTTCAGTCGTTGCGTTACAATAATATCGAACGTATGCTGATTTCGCCGACAGTAACACTTTGGCTAATTCAGACATTTTGTTAGAAGCAAAAAAAATTAACCGAAGTTCTCGTCTGTTATAATGACATAAATATCGAATAGTTGCGAGACGTAGCTACAATTTTAAAGTGAACTCGTATTTGTTTCACGGCCGTAGATATTTTCACAATGCCATGGCGTACATAGCTGCTATTATTTGTATTTAGAGCAGATGACATTTCACAATCATGACAAATAAAATAAAAAAGTAGGTGAATTTCGCTAAATTAGTTTCTCTGTATGATCGATAATTGAACATCAGCTTCAATTTTATCTATGTGTCCCTATACAAAAATGTTGTCATATATTTTATATAATTTCAAATTATTTTGTAACACCACTTATTTCATTGCTCGGATTAGGTACTCGAGGCAGCTCAGGGACTAATTGTTCGGCGTAAATTTCTCAGTAACCCAACTAACTTTCACCGCCATCATCATCATCATCATCACGTCATTACAGCCCTTCACAAGTCCACTGCTGAACATAGGCCTCCCCCAAGTAATGCCACAAAGCACGGTCCTGAGCCACCTGCATCCATCGACTTTCCGCATGTCTTACCTGGTCGTCACTCCATCTAGTGGGGGGTCGCCCTACACTACGCCTACCGGTACTAGGCTGCCACTCGAGAACCTTAACCTTAACCTTAACCCGCCAGCACCAATGAAATTATTTATTGCAATTTTAAGTGTTAATTCACCAGTTCGGCTATGACCGGAAACATCGTATGGAAACCTGCATGTGTAAAAAATAAAATACTTCGTAGACATGTCAAGTCTGCCTACATGCAATGGAGTAGCTAAGTGCTCTATAATCTTAAGAAATGTATGGAGATCTGTGCCCACTATTGGGACGAATTAAAGCATTAACTTTACATTTTACTTATCCCTATTGGTGTAATGATTATGCTTATGAATTACTTCGCTTAATTTTTTTTATAGAATAAGGGTGACAAACGATCACAGACACAGCCCACCTGCCGGTAAGTGAACGTTGTGGACCATAGGCATCTACATTTATCCTCGATTAAAAATAAAAACGCAGATGCGATATCACCCCTGAGGACTAAGATGGAATGCCTCGTTTACAGTAAAAGGATCTCCGGATCTCTACACTCACCACACGAAACACAGCAGTATTATGCTGCTATTTTACGCTGGCAGGTATTCTGTGAGAGCGTGGTCCCACCCCGGTCGAGCAGACCCATTCGTGCTACAACCATAATATAGCTGCAGCGTGGCTCTACCACGTAGGTTATGTTAAATAGTTGTAGCAGGAATAACTATTTTACATAACTTTTTTTGTATTTGTGACAAAAATATATAATGTTGTAGGAAAGTTGCCCAAAAGTGTTTCAGGCGAATTTTGCCCAACGCAATGCAAACGTTGCATCGTTGCTGCGGTGACGCAGGCGAACCAGGGCGACAGTGGTGAGTGGGCCCACAGCCCATAGTGTGCGCTAGCCTACTCTTTGTAGTGCGTTTTACGCTATTGGAAAACTGTTTACTTCCATTCCATTTACAGACATGTGTCATTCATTCATTTGTGTATTCTTCTAGTGAATTGATCATTCAAGTATTGATTCGTCTTACGAACCGGGTCCATCATTCAAATGGATCATTTTGAGTTTTCAGTACTATGTGCTCTGTGAGACCTGCTCGATGACCGACGTCAGACATTAATACACTCTTTGGTCATGGGTCCTGTCAATCGCTTGATCCGGAACATTTAAAAATGTAATTGCAATCATCAATCAATATTTTGAGGCGACTCGAATCAAATGAACAAATTGTTCACGATCGACACATGTCCACTTCCACTCATAGATGACTTGTCGATACGTTATCACGTTTATTTCGTTGTATTCTCTCATCTCGATATCTTAATAAAATTTTATATAAACTAAGATTTTTTATTTAAAAATGATTACGCTTCATTCTGTCATGGAATGATATTAGGTTATATTATGTAAGTTCTAACGTGGTCGTGTACTGGAGAGTCCATTAACGACACCGTTTTACATTTTGTTAACACTATCTTAGAGCACATTGAACGTTGATGATTGGCTATTTTAGCAGTGCCAGAGCTGTGCCCCCGATGACGTAAAACAAAAGCGTTAAATAAATCTTGAACTCTTGAACGATCGCGTAATGTTTGAGATGCGTATAGGTATCGTTGCCAAGTTGCAGATTGACTGATTTGTTTATTTGATCAATTTCTGAACTAGTAGCACGCCCAAGGTTTCGTTTTTTGTTAATGTAAAAACATACGGATGTAGAATAATTACTCCTGTCGGCGAAGAGTTTTAGTTGGTCAACATTAAGTATTTACAGATTACATTAAATATTCAGTAAGTTAACCCAAAAACCTTCCGTTGTCCTACGAATCTCTTTCTTTTCCATGGGTTGATGAACCTATAAAAATCAGCAGTACCCAGACCTCTTAACTTTGCTTTGATTGTAACAGAGGTATTTATCGCCACACGTTCGTTTTTTAATTATAGAAATTAACATTTATTTAACCGTGAAAGTTTAAATGGCTATAAAGTATAATATTAATTCAATTATTATGGCACGGTAAATTGATATCATTCAATATGCTGACGATATTTTACCATATTGATAAAACCTAGAAAGTTTTTTGCCTGTTCCCAAGACAACAATTATTTTATATACCTTTTACATTAATTGCCTTTCCTTTTCGATGGTCTTATCAGAAGGGTGTTTTATAAAAAGTTCTATTTCAATTATTGTTTGTGGTTTATTAAAATACTTAAAATACTAGTTTTTATTTAGCGTTAAAGATATATCCTCATCCTCATGGGTTACGTGCCCATCGATACGCCACGAAAGAATAACAATGTAAAAAAATAAAAATTTATAATAACGGCAGTGTTAATTTAATCAAAAATTTCCAGGATATAATCTGCTAGTATAAAGTTATTTGCGCGTACATATATATATATATATATATATATATATATATATATATATATATATATATATATATATATATATTATTTTTTTATTGGAATGATCAGTTGAACTGACCGTGTGTGCGTCTGTGCGTCAATTGCAGCGCAAAAAATTAACGGTATATATATATATATATATATACAGTTAATTTTTTTTTGACGCACAGACGCACATACGGTCAGTTCAACTGATCATTCCAACTGATATATGTTTATTTATCGATGTATCGAATATCCGATATTTTAAAAAATATCAACAGTCCTAATTTGAACTGACCGTATGTGTCGTCCATAAAACTTAAAAGCACGCTTCGTGTGTGCTGTAAGAATTTAACATGTTCGTGTTCATGTTAATATTCAAAAGTCAGTTAAAATGCGGTGTAATTTGACTTCTTTAATTAAGTAGGGTAGGGTAGTCGTAGGGTTAAGCGAGCGATGAACGAAATACATTAAATAAGAGACCATACATCTGTGTACTAATAGGCAATGTTATTTGAGAGCACTGTATTGTATTTTATATGTAAAATCACATTTAAAAAAGTGTAATCTGTTACAACCGTCCCCATGACAGGGTCGGTTGAAACAGTGTCTGGGGTCAATTAAAACACATGCAAATTATACAAAATATAATAAGCAAACATGTTTTATTAATCGTCTTATAACATTTTACGACTCGTAATGGCACAGTTGAACATCACAAATATTTTTTTTATTAATATTCAAGTCAAGCATTATATATATTTTGGGATTCAAATTTATAACGGTTTATGTCAGTCAGACAGCCAAATGTCATAGAAAGCATCTACGTTATTTCTTTTTAAGCTAGTCGCTCTAGAATAACATCTAGTCTGTGCTGCACGCACTGACAGCTCCGGATTTCTTCTCATAAACATTCGAAACCAGGCCGTAATAAGTTGTACTTGATGGTTAGTTCGTATGCTTATTTCATAACATCATTTTTAGTTAGGCCAAAATGTATGTCTGCTTCATATCTATTAAATATTTAGATAGCTCACGCTCTTGTTCATGCTTAAACATTCGATTGTGAGCCTTAAAATCCATTTCTTGATTTTCATCATCACCATTCGCATCTCGTTTTCGTACATACCTCAACAGGGAACAATTGTTTACTCCATTCTTTTCTGCCGCTTTTTCTAACAAAGATTCGGCTTTTACATCTTCATAGGTTTGTTTATACTTTGATAAGTCTGCTTGACTTTTCGTAGTCTTCCTTTGGCGTACCCTTCGCATATATGAAAACAAGAAAATTAAATAAATAAACTGTTTCAACTGTACCCACAAAAAATGTTTCAACTGTCCCCAACCCCCTTGGTAGAAAACGGTTCACAGTAAGAATGATAACAAATTTTAATAAAAACTATAATTTTTAACAAATTTTAATAAAAACTCTAATTTTAATATAATCATACAGCCATATTCTACAAACTTGTTGATGTCAGAAAATTTACAACTTCATACTTGCTTGGTATACAAAAACCTTTGTATCTTCAAACATACACCTGCATACGTAGCTTGTTAATTCGTTTTACGCTGTACAGATTATTTGTTAGAGTTTTGATATCCATGTATGTAGTACATTTATGATACATCCGGCCTTAAGTTCAATATGATGTATAGCTCATGTCAGCACCTTTTTCTTATTAATATTTCATACGATCCATCTATACATATTTATATAATTAGGCTTAATTACTTTCATTCAAATATTTCATATGTATATAAGGTAAGTACGTTAAGTGTTACCTAATATAGGTTACCGTGTAGTGGCGGTGTAAGAATATGCCCATGTCATCCCGTAGGTGTCGTAAGAGAGAAAACTGCGCTTGCCGGCTAGCTTGCCAAGCGTTGCAACTATGGTCATAGCCCCCCAAATGGCAATCCATGGAGAAGGCCTAAGTTAAGGCAGACTTTATATATATATATAATATATATATATATATATATATATATATATATATATATATAACGGTAACGTTAAGTGGAACTGAATAGGGTGAAAATTGTGTGAAGGAATGTTTCACGAAGATAGGCTACACGTAGAAAGAATGAATGATAAAGAGAGAGGAAAATTTCTGCTGCAAGAGTGGCAGAATCGGCAATGGACGCCCAATATCCTAAAAGAAAGTTTATCGACCAAATTGGCGATATATTCAAAACGGGCCCAATTAAGTGTGCGTCCTTACCCTTAATCGAGGAGTAAGTAAGTTTAAGTTTAAGATTAAAAAAAAAACAAGAGGTGTGTCAGATCGTGCCACGTGTGGGTAAATTCCCATTCTCAGTTTCGGACCAAAAATTCTCATTACTAAGAACGGTATCAATACTGCCATATTATGTAAATACTTGCAGACTAGATTCAAAATAGACTCATCCAAAAACTTTTTATTTTATTTTTTTTACGACGCAAGGTTAGTTAATGAATATGTATTTATTAATAAATTAATGTGTAAGATTTTCTTCCGCAGATAGGCGAACCTTGTCATAGACTGGTTCATATTACTATTATTTTTATAATTATGTTTATACCTCTACGTCGCCTTTTTTTTTAAAATAAGTATCTTGAAATAATAAATCATTGACTTGACTTGCGCGTATGTTAAAACAGTTGTCTATACCACTCTGACTTGAAATAAATTTCTTAAAATATTTAAAAAATTCCATTTTATAAAACACAAGAAGCTTCATCAATTTCAAATATTTATTATTGCTCCAGTGACATTCAGTATTACATAATCCAAATTTACATGATTACAGACATCTGCGTGTTTATATAGATTTAAGTAACAATTATTGATCCTACCGTTTATGTAAAAACGTCTAGGACAACGGGGTTTATTTTATCTATAAGGATCACGAAATGGTGGTCGTGCCAATACAATCTACATTTCCTGGTTTATCATCCTACAACGTACAAATAGTAAACTCCAAGTTTTGTCATTTTATGAATGTTAACGGGATTAGAGCATGTCTTGTGAAGGTTAGGTGGATAAACGATTTCAATTAATAATAATAATTGAACAATACAGTACTGTGGATCAAGAATAGATACGGATCTTCAATAACATGACTACGTCATGACCTTGGATGGAAAGTAATCCCTCTGACCTTTACAAACTCAATTACGCTTAATGGAAGGCTGGGGTTTTACGTAGTTATTTTTAAAATATCTTGTCTGCATACACGCGTACACTAAATATTATATTAATTACTTTACACAATTACTTAAAGCGTTCGTTTATAAACGACCGCTTTAAGTAATTGTGTAGATTATTCATGCTACGTCATTATACCAGTTTTATTTTTTCAGAACCTCTGCTGCTTTCATTGAATACTTTGTTTCTATTATTATTTGCTCAATGCATTGAGCTTTTTTTTTACAAATGTGAGGTTCTACAAGGGTAACTACATTATACCTGATGTTAACAAACAAAACTAATTTTTATATTAGATATTAAGTTTAATTATTTAACCTTTTTAGGTGGAATACGAAATATCATAAGCTAAGATCAACAATTAACACACGTAATCTAAATATTTATATTAGAATTTATATGCAATTATTATTTTAATTTAAATTGGAACACCTTGAATAGGAAACCTTAATAGGCTGATAAAATTAAAAATAGAATCATTAACATCTTCTGTTCACAGTTGAAGTAAATATCGTGTAACAAACATAAAATAGTCGGCTAAAAACAATTGTAAGGCTGCTTTTCGATTACGGTTCTATTAATTTGCAATTTCACTTTCATCACAAGCTTGAATGTTTATATTTAAAAAAGGACTCCGAAAATAGCAACCGATATTTTGAAATCTTTATCAGATCTTCATCACGCGTCGAATAAGTAAGGTGCGGCGTCGGAGTCAGAGTTACTCCACGTAGGTATATTATACGTCTTTCCACGTATATACAAGAACACTCACACAGACGTTATTTAAATAATGTAGATGGACTTTAGGGTCAAATCGTGTAGAATGCAGATATTTTGTTAAATATGGTACAAAAGTTTTTCATATGATAGTCATAACTGTAAAAGCCCTTTTCATTATAGGTATTAATTTAGTTTTTACGCAGAAAGTTGACCGATATTGTCATGATAGTCATGAAGCTACGCGCCACGGGCGCATTACCTACTAGCAATAAATATGGCGGGGTTAGTCAAGTAGACTTTTTAGAAATATTGTTACTGCTAATAGAAAACTACAGAAATAAATTAAATCAACATTAACGTAACTTAACGTTGAGATATCAAGTCTTTTCCATTCACTTTAATATTTTTTGTAAAAAACCAACTGGGTTAACACCACTGAGCTGACTAGCTTTTTCTAAATAACCAATACTATACAACACGTAACATAATTAACGCACTTCGAGAAAGTTTAGTTTTTACGCAGAACGTTGACCGATATTGTCATGATAATAGTCATGAAGCTACGCGCCACGGGCGCATTACTAGCAATAAATATGGCGGGGTTAGTCAAATTAACTTTTTACAAATATTGTTACTGCTAATAGAAAACTACAGAAATAAATTAAATCAACATTAACGTAACTTAACGTTGAGATATCAAGTCTTTTCCATTCACTTTAATATTTTTTGTAAAAAACCAACTTGGCTAACACCACTGAGCTGACTAGCTTTTTCTAAATAACCAATACTATACAACACGTAACATAATTAACGCACTTTGAGAAAGTAGTTTGTTCAGAATCGTTTACTGAATCGATTCCTATCATTTTTATATATTGTATATTTTATATAATATTGTATATATGTAGTACTAAAAAAAACTCGTGGTTATGCAGTATACGTATGTTATCTTTCATACATTGTATACATATTCAAATCTGATGTGATTTTGAGAGAGAACTCCGTTGACATTAAAAGATACTGAAATAGTATGATTATATTTTATGATTGCAATAGCATTTTAAATGTTATATTTTGTGTAATTTAATCGTACTTTTGATTTAGTTTTCTAGATTTTTCATTTCTTTGAAAAAAAGAAACCGAGGTTTCGCTCAATGATTTTTAGGTAGCATCGCGCAAAAAGTTTTGTTGCACTCTATAAATGTTTTAAAAACGAAAAGCTGTTGCCTAATCGTCGATTTTTTGTTATGTTTATAGCTTACACAAAGTAGATTGCTTGGCTTGTGAATGATGCGTCATTCGTTTCACAATAGTACAATAACGTCTCCTATCAAGTTCATGGTAATTTGCCGTACACCGCACACATCGCACACTGTATATCGGTTATGTTGTCTCCTACAAAAGAATTAAGCTAATTACAGTGTAGTAACACCGATCCGATAATATTTTATCTGCATATAAAAATTTAATTATCTGAAAGTATCACACACTGCGAAGATACGATTATAATATACATTCACTCGAAAAAAATTTTTTTATAGAAGAGGGGGCAAACGAGCATGCGGCTCACCTGATGTTAAGTGACTACCGCCGCCCATGATCAACCGCAACACCAGGGGAATTGCAGGTGCGTTGCCGGCCCTTTAGAAAGGAGTACGCTCTTTTTTTGAAGGTCCCCAGGTCGTATCGGTCCGGAAAAATCGCTGGTGGTAAACTATTCCACAGAGAGGTTGTACGCAGAAGAAAACTCTTGAAACGTACAGTGGTGGACCGCCAAGCATCCAGATGGTGTGGATGGTATCGGGACTTTTGCCGCGTAGTGCGTTAACGAAATTTGGCGGCTGGGATTAATCCGAACAATTCCTCAGAGCACTCTCCATGGTATATGCGAAAGAAAATGCAAAGAGATGCAACATCTCTTCGTAGTGCCAGTGAATCGAGCCGATCGGAAAGCACTCGGTCGTCGACGATTCGAGCCGCTCTGCGCTGGATGCGGTCAAGTGGAAGGAGCTGGTACTGGGGAGCCCTAGCCCAGAGATGGGAACAGTATTTCATGTGCGGCCGAACCTGCGCCTTGTAAAGTTGCAGGCGGTGTGCCGGCATGAAATACTGTCCCGCTCTTCTGAGCACGCCAAGCTTTTTAGAGGCCAATTTGGCCTTCTCTTCCAAGTGACCACGAAACTGCACGTCACTCGATATGTCGACGCCGAGGATTCCAATACTGGCTGAGGCAACAAGGGGAGTGCCTTGAAACTGCAAGAGATACGACAAAGGGGTTCTTTTTAGCTGTTAACGCGCAAAATTGTGTCTTCTGGGGGTTAAACTGGACTAGATTTAGTCGCCCCCAATCCGAGACTGTTCAGCAAAGATACTTCAGACACAAGTTTGTCCCGGCACTCGCGAGACGTTTTCCCGAGAAATATTGGCTCGGCCGGTGTAAAGAGCATCACCAGTGCTGTCATCTGCATAGCAATGAATGTTACGGGTTTGCAACATATCATTGATATGCAGAAGAAACAGCGTTGGCGATAGCACGCAGCCTTGTGGAACACCAGCATTAATAGGCTTGCAATCGAAGCTTGCACCGCCTACAGCGACCTTGATGCCCCGATCTGCAAGAAAGCTGGTGATCCAATCGCACAATTTCTCGGGAAGCCCATAGGATGGGAGCTTCGAAAGAAGCGCTTTGTGCCAAACCCGATCGAAGGCCTTCGATCTGGTTTGGCACAAACCTCTATCGAAATCCTTCAATAGACGTGTTTTTTGGAGCGGATTGTTCATAAGAGTGTTACCTATAATGAGTTGGCGCGTATTTCTTCTAGACTTGCGATACAGCTCGTCAGAATAGACATTTTAACAGAATAACATTTTTTCAGCGACCATTCTGTATTTATACGCAGGTAAATTCCTATGCCATATTTGTATGAGCAGATAGTATTGTTTCCATCTTTCGATATGCGGTGAGCTTATTATTTACAATCAAAAAATACGATGTAATCCTCTGAATCTATACAGATTACTGTCTTGATTACCTAATAATAAAACATAATATATGTATGACTTATCTGATAATTAAACGTAATAAATGTATGTGTTGTCTGATAATAAAACAATAAATGTATGGTGGGGTAGGAGATTTGAAAAAAAAAAGACATTTGCTAAACAAAATTTTATTTTCTTGCGTCAAAGTTTGAAATATATTTCATTTCATGATAATAATCATAATCATTATTGTAGTTTTGTGGAAACTGCCAACATAATATAAATCATTATTTGTTTTTTTTTATATGTTCACAAAAACATTATTGCGTTTATGCCAGTATAGAAAGCCAAATAAAATTCGACCGTAAGTTTAAACGAGGTAATAAAAGCGTCATAAAACCAGTTCAACTCTAAGAGTATTCTATATAAACGGTTTTTGTATAAATATGAACAGATCTCGGAGACTTGGCAAATTTACAATGCGCAACGTTAACACAACTTTGCTAACGGATGAGATATATCTAATAATAATGTCCTCCAGACCGAATTTCGGTCACGGCGGGAAGTTTCATCGGAGACTAGCCATCTACTCAGGACAGGATTAAAGTGCTCGAGTGTATGCGGAAGCACAAGTGCACTCTTTATTCTCTCACTCTTATATCGCACGATGGGACGATAATGCGACACGACCGGAGAGAAATCAGACACAGGACCAACGGCTTTACGTGCGTTCCGGTCAGAAAAACCGAATAACTAATTTTCACCCGACCTGGGGTTCGAACCTGGGATCTCAAAATCATCATCGCGTTTACGATCACTAGAATAAAGAGGCAGTCAATATCTATATATATGTTGACCCCAAATGGTCTATAATTGTTATACTTAGTCTATTTAAAAGCAGATAAGGTGAGACATGTAAGATATTAATTGGTGCAGGTAGCTCAGGACCATGTTTTGTGGCATTCTTTAGGGGAGGCCTATGTTCAGCAGTGAACTTGTGAAAGGCTGCAATGATGATGATGACTCATCATTCATCATCATCATCATTACAGCCCTTCACAAGTCCACTGCTGAACATAGGCCTCCCCCAAGTAATGCCACAAAGCACGGTCCTGAGCCACCTGCATCCATCGACTTCCTGCATGTCTTACCAGGTCGTCACTCCATCTAGTGGGGGGTCGCCCTACACTACGCCTACCGGTACGAGGCTGCCACTCGAGAACCTTTCTTCCCCATCGGTTATCGGTTCTTCGAGCTATATGGCCGGCCCATTGCCACTTCAGCTTACTAATCCGTTGGGCTATGTCGGTCACTCTGGTTTTACTGCGGATATCCTCATTTCTGAGTCTATCACGCAGAGAAACTCCGAGCATAGCCCTCTCCATAGCTCGCTGAGTGACCTTAAGCGTCCTCATACGGCCAGCAGTGAAGGACCACGTCTCAGATCCGTAAGTCATCACTGGCAACACGCACTGGTTGTACAATCTAGTTTTTAGAGATTGAGGTATACCTGACGAAAAGATATGTCGTAATTTCCCGAACGCTGCCCAGCCGAGTTGAATCCGTCGATTGACCTCTCGGTCGAAGTTGGACTTACCTAGTCGGACTATTTGTCCCAGGTAAACGTATTCGTCAACAACTTCGAGCATAGTGCTCCCAACAACTACCGGCATAGGTGTGACATGGACATTGAACATGATCTTTGTTTTGTCCATGTTCATCTTAAGACCTATCCGTTGGGAGGCACTATTGAGGTCATTGAGCATAGTGCTTAAGTCCTCCAGCGATTCTGCCATAAGGACTATATCGTCGGCAAATCGAAGGTGAGTGATGTACTCGCCATTGATGTCAATACCGTATCCTTTCCAGTCCAGTAGCTTGAAAACGTCTTCCAATGCAGCGGTGAAGAGTTTCGGGGATATAACGTCACCCTGTCTTACACCTCTCTGCAGTTGGATAGGTTTCGAGCTCTGGTTCTGTACTCGGATAGCCATCGTAGCCCTACTGTACAAACACTTCAGCACTTCGATATACCGACAGTCAACTTGGCACCGCTGAAGGGACTGTAGCACCGCCCAAATTTCGACGGAATCAAAGGCTTTCTCATAGTCCACATACGCCAGGCAAAGTGGCAGATTGTACTCTTCAGTCTTCTGTACAATCTGCCGCAGGGTATGTATGTGGTCTATGGTACTGAAGCCTTTTCGGAAACCGGCTTGTTCGGGAGGCTGGAAGTCATCAAGTCTGCGTGCGAGACGATTCGTAATGACTCTCGAAAACAGCACGTAGACGCGGCTCAGAAGGGAAATCGGTCTGTAGTTCTTTAAGAGAGCGTTGTCGCCTTTCTTAAAGAACAAGACCACCGCACTTCTGCTCCACGCCTCTGGAGTAGTGCCACCATGGAGGACGGAATTGAAGAGCTTCTGAAGGACTTCAAGTACCGGTGTTCCACCCGCTTTCAGAAGCTCCGCTGTAATTCCATCCTCGCCTGGGGCCCTGCCGTTTTTAAGGTGCTGGAGAGCCATTCTAATCTCGCTTAGACTGACGTCCGGGATATCATCGGAATAGTGTCGGATAAGACTTGCTCTTGGATCGTTACTCACACTTGCGTGTGGCTCCAACGATGATGTGTACAGCTGCCCATAGAACCTCTCAATCTCACTCAAAATCTCAGGTGTCCCGGAAACGATGTTGCCACACTCAGTCTTCAGCCTTGACAGTTGGCTCTTTCTGGCAGACAGATCTCTGGCAAAGACTTTGGAGCCCTGGTTCCGCTCGATCGCTTCTTTAATACGAGAAGTATTAAAGTTGCGTAAGTCTCGCCGTATGCATTTGGAGATCTGTCTGTTCAGTTGCCTGTATGCTGTCAAATCTGTTGACGATTGCAGCCTCATCTCCCGTCTAACAGCCATGAGATTAAGAGTGTGATCGGAGAGTTTTTGTGTTCTTCTGCGGCGGGTCTTACAGAACTTAGCTCCGACCGCATGGACAGTTTCCACGAGCTTGTCGTTCATATCGTCCACTGCATTGCAATCTTCTAGGCACTGGAAGCGGTTACGTAACTCGAGCTGAAAGGTTTCGGGATTCTGGATTATAGCACGAGGGGGACGGAGCGTTGACTTCATTAGACGAGACCTCTCCAACTTAACGTTTAGGTTCAGTGTGCCTCTAACCATTCGGTGATCGCTGCCAGTTTTCACCCTTGCGATCACTGAGACATCACTGAACAGTTGGCGTCTGGTCGTCATAATGAAGTCAATCTCATTTTTTGTCGAACCGTCGGGGCTCGACCAGGTCCACTTCCTGTGGGGCCGCTTCTGGAAGAAAGAGTTCATCATAAAGAGTCCCTCTTTCTCCATAAAGTCGGCCAGCTGCTGGCCCCTTCGGTTCCGTTGCCCTACTCCAAATTTCCCTACCTTCAGCTCACCGCTTTCTCTTGTGCCCAGTTTTGCGTTGAAGTCTCCCATCAACACCGTGTAGTAGGTTCTGGAGGAATGTATGGCTCTGGAAATATCCTCATACATTTCCTCCACCTCCTCATCGGGATGTGCCGAGGTTGGTGCGTAAACCTGAATGACCTTCAGCGAATACCGTTTGGTGATTCTGAGTATCAGGTACGCGACCCTCGTCGACACACTCCCAATCTTTACAACGTTGTTGACGAGAGATTTGTGGACGATAAATCCGACACCTCCTTGGGACAGATGGTCGCCCTCCCGGTGATAGAACAAGTTGCCGGACTCGAGGATTGCCGTGTCCTCCCCCCTCTCTTCGGACCTCGGATAATCCAATAATATGCCAGCGCAACTTGTCTACCTCTTCTTCCAGCTCCAGTATCTTCTCGTCAGTCCTCAGGGTGCGTGCGTTATATGTTGCCAGGTCGAGTCGTCGTAGGTGGCAACCGAACCTCCACCGGAGATTCTTAGCACCCCCTGCCCCGCCGTTACCATGGTCGCCACCGTAGCCAGGAATAGCGGGGCCGCCGGGGACTGGGGGCCGTCTGTTTGTGTATTTGTTCATTGGGGGGTATTTGCCATAGTTGCCACGCTTGGCGAGCGGGTTGGCAACCGCAGTTTTTTATTACGTCACAGTTGTCATCAGGAAGACGCTGCTGCCCATCTCCTGCCTGTCTCCCTCTGTCGCCTCTTACGACACCCACGGGAAGATATGGGGTAGTGGATATTCTTAACCGCCACTACACGGTAACATATTAATCAATGTTAAACGAGTAAAAATTAAAGTCAATAAAGGAAACAATTTTACGAGCATGACAGAATGATTGCATTGCATAATTCAGAATACAAAACATTTCGCTAAATGGATTTATTTCATATTTTCTAATACCTATTGCAATATTTAATTTCTTTTGGGTCTTAATAATGAAGTGTTTATCACCAATTGTGCCGTTCAATAATTAAAAAAAGAAGTATTTTAGAAGTTTTAAAGTGCCAATTGATAGAAACCGAGATAATATGCAGTTTTTATACACGCCTTATTTATTAGTTGATTACCTAGCTATATTATGGTGTCTGCTTAACGCAAACTGCAGAAAGGCGAAAATAATGAAACTGTATAGTTTAACAGAAATGCAATTGTTGTTCATAATTGCGCATTTTTTACGTTTCAACATTTGTTTACTGGAACATTCAAGTAGATGACTCAAAAGCAGAAAACGAGTGCAAAATTAAAGGCGGATATTACGAAACGAGTTTACAAGTGTTCAAGTAGGCAGGATAAAATATTTCTGCTCAATGGGTTTATTCATATTTTCATTATAATCTGTTACATAATAAGATTAGGTTTATTACATGCTTAATTGCCTCCAGATGACGTCACGGTCCGATGATGATCACGTGTATTTATGTAATTAATGTCAAAACGTTTTCTCAACCAATCTGAGTAAAGAATAGAATTAATATTGACGCTATTATAAGAACTAAATTATTGTTTGTTTATATAATCTATAATTGCCAGTAGGAGTTTTGTGGGCGAGCCATAAGAGTTGGTCTTGGCCTCGTGTCCGGTGAATGAGTTGGCTTGATCAGGCAAACAGCATTTACGATTATACTTTTTCCATTGTACAAACTATATGTTTTAATTATTTATATTTTTAACTTCCCAGTGGGAAGTTATTGTAATGGGTCCGATTTTGCAAATTGCAAATTTTAACAGATCTCCACGTTGCAAGGTCTTTAGAGACGAATAGTATGATTTTTAAGAGGATGTCCGTGTGTATGTTCGGATTCAATTTTCGACTCGTGTATCTCGAGAACAAAGAGTGATATTGACATGGGACCAGTTTCATTTAACCCATAATTATGTAACTTAGACTTCATTAAATTTTGAGCAAAATCGGGCAAGTCGTTTTTTGTGCCGAATGAAAAATTGTATAAAATTAAAAACATGATATTTTTTATTCTTTCCACTGGAAAGTTAATCGTGTGAACCTTTCGGGTCGCACCTAGACCGCTTTTATCGTTTTGTAATGCTTATTATAACATGGAGTGTTTAGTTAGGTACCTAAAAAGAAATAATTGCAAAAGTGCGGTGAACGAGAAATAAACTTGTTCACACTTCAGGCGAGTTGCCATTAGAAGTTGTTTAAAACATTTTGAGTCGGTCAAGAAGATGCCTTTCTTCTGTTTCAATTTCACTCTGTCGCCGCTTACGATATCCACGGGATGACATGGGTGGTATGAGGTTCCAGGTACATAATAAAACATAATTTAGAGACAGCGCTCAAAACAAAAAAAAATTGCCTGGAACTGTCTAGCAATCTTATTATTTTTTCTAATACGTATGCATTATTTAATTTCTTTTATTTATAACATTGGTTTATCACTAATTGGATGGATAATGAAATAGAAGCATTTTTATAAAAGGTTTCAAAGTGCGGTTTGAAACAACCTACATAATGGGTGCGTTTGGCAGAAAAAAGCGCTAGCAAGCGCTTATAAGCGCTGAAATAGTTTTCGGCCAGGACACGATTGCTACTTCAGTAGCGCTGACACAATCCGCCATTTTGCTTATTTAATTTGTTTGTTTTGAAGTAGAGTTTATAAGTTGTTTTGTGCAATATTAGTTTTAAGTAATATAATGACGTGAATAAACATATACATGTTATTAAAAATTCATGATTGGTAAGTTTTTAATATGAATACTTTACAAACATATATTTAAATTAGGTTAGGTTCCCTGGTTAAAACTGACTTCGTGTCCTAGAGGAAAATAGCTACTTACGATTTGACAGCGCTTACCGCTTACGATCGCCATTTTGTTTACAAGCGCTTGCTAGCGCTTTTTTCTGCCAAACGCACCCATTGTACAGTCTTTATATTACATGACTTAATTAATACGTGTTTACAGAATCAGCTATCTATATTTATCGTGGTACCAACTGATTCTAATGCTATTGCAAACTGCTAAAAGGCGAAAATTGATGTCTGGCAAAAAAATATAAAACTGTAAAGTTAAACTGAAATTCTATTGCAGTTGTTCATAATTGCGTATTTATTACGTTTCAACGTTTATTTAATGGAAAATTCTCGTGGCGTCCAATGCATTCTAGATTCCAGAATACCGGTAACAGCAAGAATTTCGTCTGGATTTACGAATGCCGCTTTGATTGACTTTGGCGCGAGGTTATTATCATTAATGATTGTTGATTTATTGCGATCTTAAAAATGGTAAGTAGGTACTTATGCCAAAAAAAAAACAATCTCTGAGAATAGATTATAACTTGCATTGTTACGTGATAATTCGTTAGAAGCGTCAGGCGACAAAATACACACACACACACACACAAACACTCACGCCTGTCACCCAGAGGGGTAGGCAAAGACTACAGACTTCCATTTAGCACGATCCTGACACAGCTCTCTTGCCTCCTTCACATCCATACACCTACGCATACATGCTCGTCGGTTAAGGGTACTCCTAATTTGGCCCGTTTTCAATAAATCGCCAATTTGGTCGATAAATTTTCTCCTAGGACGTCCCTTACCGACTCTGCCATTCACTTCTGCACCATAAATTTTCTTTGTCACTCTTTCCTCATTCATTCTTTCCACATGACCAAACCACCGAGGCATTCCTTAACGACCGCATTTCTACTGCGTTTATTCTACTCTCGTGCTTCTTCTGCCACACCCAACTTTCACTACCATACGTTAAAGTAGGGACCAACACAGCATTGTTAATTGCCATACGTGCCTTTTTCGACACATTTTGACTCTTCACAATAGAGTGCAAGGCCCCATTGACTCTATTTCCCGCATTCACTCGTCGTTCTATATCCTTATCATATCTCCCATCCCTGCTAAATACGCAGCCCAAATATACAAACTCATCTACTTGCTCGATCAACTCCCCTTCTATTCTTATTTCACAAATCGTTTTACTTTCTTCTCTTTCAAAAACCATAACCTTCGTCTTACTTGCGTTCACTTTCATACCCCTTTCTTTCAATGATCCGTTCATTAATGTAACCATCATTTGCAACTCGGCCGCCGACGACGCAAGAATAACTTGATCATCGGCGTACAAAAGGCATTTGACGGTTAACTCACCCATTCTTAATCCGCATTCTTCAACTTTCAAATTTTGCAAACAACTGTCCATAAATAGGTTGAACAGCCACGGGGAAGCCACACAGCCCTGTCTGACACACTTATGGATGTCAAACCAGTCCGCGTAGACCCCGTTGATCCTAACACAAGCACTAGAGTCCCTATAAAGAGACTCCAATGCCTGTATCAAGCCAGCACTCAACCCAAATGAGTTCAGTGTTTGCCATAGCAAATCCCTATCCACTCTGTCATGCGACAAAATATTTCGGAACATTTTAGTATTATTTGTTGGATCACGTATTTTAATTGACACGTTATATTGTTTAATATCTTCTTAATATTTTTATAATCGTCCGTGCGTTTGATAGTGGTCGTGTAACATTTGAACCACGAGACCGTTTAAGGTCATATTCACACAATGATTCATAGCTATGCTAGGATCCGATAGGTGGCGCTGTCGATTTATTAACAAATTTTTTGCTTTTTGTTCCAAAATGGCTTATATTCACAACTAGCGCCTCGCCCCGGTTGTGCCTAGTTGGTATCTATTGAGATCATTTGTTCATTTGTCATTATTTAGATTGAAAATAGTTAAAAGAAAATGAATAAATTAATAGGAGAAACCTCTCACTTCGTATTAATTGTTTAGCCGCAATAGATGGTATCACTGCTCTTATTTTAAAAAAAACGTTACAGAGAAATATTAGTACCACCGCTCACATTCATATTTTAACTTCGGTTTTACAAAAGGAGTTTTTCCCTCTGACTTGATAATCTTTTATCAAACAGGCAGTATGGTTTTCGTCTCGTAAATACCAGTATTACAGCTACGAGTGATCTAAGTGATTTATTTATATATTATAAGATTATTTAAACTTGTTCCTGCTTGTTGAAATACCATGCACACAATGCCGATCGGACAAGTCTCCGGTAACAGGCTGATAGCAAAAAATTTATCCAAAAACGATGAATCTATAAACTTGACAACTACATACCATGTAGACGAGCAGCATTTTAAGAAAAGTAAAACAATTACGTGGTAGAGCCATGCTGCAGCTATATTAATTGCATAGTTGTAGCACGAATGGGTCGGCTCGACCGGGGAAGGACCACGCTCTCACAGAATACCAGCGTCAAATAGCAGCTTAATGCTGCTGTGTTTCGTATGGTGAGTGTAGAGAACCGGAGACCTTTTTTACTGCAAAAGAGGCATTCCATCTTAGTCCTCAAGGCTGACAACGCATCTGCATTTTGATTCGCAAACGAGGATAGATGTAGATGTCTATGGGCCACATCAACCACCTACCATCAGGTGGACTGTGTGCTCGCTTGTCACCCTTTTCCTATAAAATCATGTTTTCATTTCTCACCGCCCCTGGAACACCGAATGACACGAGGTCTGGTTACTGAGTACCGCACACCTTTGCGCGGACGGCTGTTGATAACTCATCTACGCTGAATTCGTGTCCAGGAACGGATAACTGACATTAGACAAGTCAGGAACTCAGTCACTACCAACATCATTAGTCCCTCCCCCCGCCCATTTATTTTAAAGCCATTTTATAAAATAGAGTTCAAAACTGCATGAGCCAGCTGTCTAGCAACACTCGTCATTTTTAAATATTTATGTAAAGTAACACAAAAATGGATTTAATTTATGCTTCTATATTTTATTAAGAAATGAATAACGTAATTAAATAAATGTTATATTTTGCGATGGCCAACAAGGTCTTCCACAAAAAGAAGGTGAGAAGGATTCGGTCTGAACTATGTTACGACGTAATCGAGAATGTTTTGCGAATGATACAAGTAATAATTTCTCTAAAATTAGAATTTTGAATGAAGAAACCTGCGTGATCTTTTTATTTTATAAGAAAATTCTATATCCACACTTGGTATTTTTCACATATCTTGGAGGCATTTTACAAACGAATTGAACAAATACCCACAGCCGTGACAATTATTTATCTGTAGGTCATACAAACTGTCCATGTAGGAAACGAATCCGCGGCGAACAGCGCCGCCGCCAAACGCTTGGCATTGTATTGCCGTTAATAAATATGAAGGTTCCAGGTAATTCCTACACGAATCGGTAAATGTTTGTCAAACAAACATAGCTGATAACTTGCGAAAAGAATAACTTGATGGTTGATGGAGGTACAATTACGTAAATAACTTGTCAGTATAGAAATTCGTGACTGGATTGTACTGACATTTAAACTTTGATCAAGTTGTTTTATAATTTATGTTAGCGATCCGTTACTGCTTCGCACGGGTGATTTCTGGATCTCGACAATAGCGCCGCCTACCGGGTCGAATTTTGAATCTAAACCATTCTCAAATCAACTTAATCACGCACACAAAATTTCATCAAAATCGGTCCTGCCGTTTAGGAGTTCAGTCACATACACATGGACAGAAGATTATAATTATTTAAAAAGATAATTTCTATGAACCTTCAACGTTTACAATAACAATAAAATTCTGGTTCAAAGAATACTGTATACATAAAAATTGTTTATACAAACCACGAATTGTTATCTTCTTAATGTTTGTTCAATCTGGAAATATCCAGTGAGCGTTAAGAAATGCTTCCAATTTTGCCACTTATTGGGTACAACTGTCACATAAGGTTGTCTAAATAAAAAACATACGGGTCTTTATCTTCTTCAATCCATCATTCTAATGTTACATGCTTTGTGTCTATTTTGTTTTATTCCTTTATCTAATCGTTTTTGTCCTTTATAGTCATGTTAATTAAATCTTAAATTATGGTTTCATAACTGTCCGATTTTCAAGTCGAGCTGAACATAAGTTAAATCTGTCAGTTATAAAAGTTGCTTTACTCACCATAAGTAAGTGGGTAAAGCACAAAGCTGAGATAACCTCAGTGATACTGGTGATGCTTCACATTTTTAACACTAGTCAATGAAAGTTAAAGTTATTTTTTAAAGCCTTGTTCGTCGATGAAACCAGGGTTCACGGTGTGGAGTCGAGGTTTACATTTGGGCAAACTATCGATATCAAATATGTAGTGTAATTTCAGTACTAGGTATGTATACAGGGTTACGAGTAGAATGGGACGAGTACTCGGTTTGGATTCGGTACTTGGCGGATTCGGCCTTTTTTCTAGGGTTCGGCCGAGCACCGTGTATTAACGGCCGAGTACCGAGTACTCGACTTTAATTTTATATTCCAGAGAAAAATAAAGAGAAAAAGCCAGTTTTTATCATTATTGTTATATTAGACCCATTAACACAGGATCACATCAGGAACATAGAACCAACAGAAATATTGAGAAGGTACATGAGAATCTATAATAGAAATTATTATTACTAATATTTAAAAATGTAAACCCCGTCTAGTACCTTTTACATTATATGTGGTTGAGCCGCAACGTTTCCCAAGATGGGGTAATGGCCTTTATTAGAAACTCACCATTTATATGGATTTGCATCTCTTGCGGCCGTTGGTACGCTAAAGTAATGATCTAACTCTGCTGCAGCGGATTTCTTGGAATAATTGGGTTCAAGTAACTTCTTCAAAACATTCCCAAAATATATTGAGCTTTAAAAGCAGTATGGTCTCTATCTACCATTCTAGCTCTTTTTTCTGCTACCGCGCCGGCCGCTACCGCGTTTTTTTATGCCGAGTATTTGGCGAATCACTACTCGTTCCTGTCTAGTTACGAGTTGCAACAGAAAAACCTTTACTTACGCTTCCTTGCACCGCACTGCTTCAATGCGTGTTGATGTCAAGAAGTAAGATGCGTTCCTAACTTTCTTTAAAAAAAGAATAACAAAGAAGTTAAATTGGTCAGCAAATTAACTAGTCGATTGTTAGACGGTCAGTTCGGTCGGATTAGTCCGTTGATTCAATCCCATAGCTAGTTAGTTTCTCTTGTCGGAATCCTTTTTATTATGTATAATTTATTTTGAATAAAATAAAAGTTTTCCTGATTGTATCGTGCCCGCTCTCCCGTCATTACGATTTAAAAAATATTTCATATCCATAAAGACAACATTATTAATTTTTGATTATGTTGTATCAAATTGTTTTCATTTAATTGTTAAAAAATAAAACTTAGTACTATTTGTTTTATGAAAATACATCGGACCCATATTCTAACTTTTATTTAATATTTTCACTATTACTCTATTTGTGTGGTATAAAACGACAAATAGTGGTTTTGTTCCAAGTTTTAACTGTACCTATATGAAAAAAATCATTGCAAGATCGTTCTTCTCACGAATGACTTTTGAAGTTAAGCAAGATAAGAAACCTTCGTGGGACTTCTTATCTTCGATAGTATAATACATTGTATTCACTGTTTATTTCCGCAGGTTTAATGCCCCAATTCACATTCATATAAAGTAGAATTTAGATCAAGGAATTCCATTGATAGTTCCAAGATATTTGTAGTGAAAGATAGGGCATGAACGAAATTTTCACATAGATATCCACTACTATTTGAGTACTATAATGTACGTATGCGTTATTTTCTATTAAAGAAATTTTATTCTCTACGTAATAAGAACACGTAGAACTTTTGTTTCTGTGTTTTGATAGCTACGCATCCGATCGTTGAGAGAATTGCATCTGGAGATAGGCAGAAATTTCCTGATATCAACTCAAAATAATTTATAAAAAGCTACGGCATATATTCGCCGTATATGAGGCAATGTATTGGCGAGGCCTATTTCCAGCAGTGCACTTTTGAAATGCTGTAATAAAAGAATGAATGAAATGCAAACCTGTATTTATATTACTAAAGCAACTTCAAAAATTTCGGTTCATGTCGATTTTGCTCATTTCACTATATTTTATCAGTAAATAACTTCACCTAAATTAATTGATTGGCGGTGTAAAAATATCCACTACCTCATATCATCCCGTGGGTGTTATAAGAGGCGACAATGGGAAAGGAATCAGAAGATGAGCAGCAGCGTGGCAACTATGGCAAATATCCCCCTAATGAGGGTGATCTAAGGGAATGCCTATGTTCAGCAATAAATTTTACATGTGGGTGTAACGGGTGATTAATTGATTATTTTATTTCACCCTTCAATCCCCATAAAAATCCCATGCAGTCGCATGCGTCCGTCAAATCCCGAGCGGTCGCATGCGACCGCACCCACCCACAGCACTTTAAACCATTAAAACTTATATTTAGAGACTACTTTTCTATGAAGAATTTTGGTATTATAAGATCTATACAAAATTCTCTATCCTATGGTCTAAGCAAAAGTCGGGCTATACTTCATTACAAAAAGATTTTATTGGATTTTGATAACAAAAGAAAAACATACCAAGCGCATGTCGGCAGTGTGAAAATCACAATTATTTCTATATATTACTCGAAATTATTTACGTAAAAAGATAAATTATATTCACACAAAAACTTTCATTACCATTTTATAATAAAACACTAGAAAAATCAACACATTAATATTCACATGAAAATGGCGTACGAAATGAACGTAGATTATAAATAAATATCCATAGACTAACTGAGTTTTTATTCCACTAAAGGATAGAAAATTTCATATTGATTCTATAATGCCAAACTTCTTCATAGAAAAGTGGTCTATACTAAACTACTGAACATAAGTATTTTTGGGTTAAAGAGCTGTGGGTGGGTGAGGTCACATTTGACCTCTTGAATTTTGACGGAATATTGAAGCGGTCAAATTTGGACGCTTGCAGTTTGAGGAGTTAAATCAAAAAAGTGGTCCGCTACAATAATATTATATAAATACTAAAGCACCATTGAAAGTAAAGTATTTTTCTCTGACGGATTTTAATTTTCCACTCCGGATCCATCCAATTTTAAAATTGAAGGAGCGAATACACGCTTTAAATTGTCTCTTAGTTTTTATATTCACTAGCTAAATACTGAATTTGTTAAAAAGGTCGTCTCTTCAATCATATTTGTTAACATTATACAAAACTTTTAACGAGATTATGGACATATTCGACTCATTTGACTCTTGAAAACAAAGTTTTAATTAAAGGTTGTTTGCTTGTTACAGCGGTAAAGTTCCAGGAGAACCTGTTGAAGACAATGATACAGATTGAGAACACGTTCTTCGAATTGGGGAAGACATGTCAGAGAAATTGTCTTATAATTTGTGACCGTGGCGCTATGGACGCTAGTGCATGTAAGTTGGCTGAGCTAAACTGTTCACATTTAATATTTTGCTTCTATGTAATATAATGTCATTAATATCAAATTCCGGTCACTACGGCCAGACTCATAGGAGACAAGCCACCTGCTCGTGACAGGATTAAGGTGCACGAGTATGTAGATACACAGGTGCACCCTTTATTCCCTCACTTTCAAAGTCCGATGGGAGTAAGACGGAAATCCGACACAAAAATCACGTGCAGGCTTTACGTGCTTTCCGAGGCACGGGGTATAACTCGACCCGGGATTATAACCGGGGACTTTGTGGTCGACTCGCGCTGACGACCACTAGACCAACGAAGCAGTAAATCCTTCCATGTAGATACGCATAATCATGATTTTCCTTGGACTCTGAGAAGAAATAAAAACTCGAGCGTTTAAGAAGTAAAATGTAACACATTTAATTTATAAAACATAATAGATTTTATTTCTGAAACACTAGTTGATAGAGCTTGCAAGCACTTACAGCTCCGTCTCTATTTAAAACGGCGTTACACTGCTTGCGTTTCGTGATATTCTAGTATAAACTAGTTTAAAAGACGTCAAACTGTTTGCGTTTACACTGACTGCACAAGGAACGTGTGGTGTACGACCCGCTCTGTATCACGTTTCATTTTATTTTTTTTAATTAACGTGTAAGAGCTTCAATTTGAATTCACTCTTGTATTCACTATGTAGTTAAATTTAATGGCTTTCCAAGTTTTCATGAAATCCGACGAGAAATACCCGAGTAAAAAATAAAACAAATCTGTTTTAATAATAATTTAATAAAATAAATACTTTTTATAACAATAAAAATTAAACGCCGTGAAGCGGCTGTGTAAGATAATACTACCCTATATCATCCTCTGGGTTTCGTAAAAGGCGACAGAGAGCAACTGAAACAGAGGATGGACAGCGCATCTTCTTGATAACATCCTTTTTATAGAATAAGGGTGACATACGAGCACACAGCACAGTCCACCTGATGGTACGTGGATGCTGTGGCCCATAGACTACATTTATCATCGATTAAGAATAAAAACGCAAATGCGTTGTCACCCCTGAGGACTAAGATGTAATGGCTTGTTTTCAGTAAAAAGGGGTCTCCGGATCTCTACACTCACCATACGAAACACAGCAGCATTAAACTGCTTTACGCTGGTATTCTCTGAGAGTTTCAAGGCACTCCCCTTGTTGCCTCAGCCAGTATCGGAATCCTCGGCGTCGACGTATCGAGTGACGTGCAGTTTCGTGGTCACTTGGAAGGGAAGGCCAAATTGGCCTCTAAAAAAGCTTGGCGTGCTCAGCAGAGCGGGACAGTATTTCATGCCGGCACACCGCCTGCAACTTTACAAGGCGCAGGTTCGGCCGCTCATGGAATACTGTTCCCATCTCTGGGCTGGGGCTCCCCAGTACCAGCTCCTTCCACTTGACCGCATCCAGCGCAGAGCGGCTCGAATCGTCGACGACCGAGTGCTTTCCGATCGGCTCGATTCACTGGCGCTGCGAAGAGATGTTGCATCTCTTTGCGTATTTTATCGCATCTATCACGGGGAGTGCTCTGAGGAATTGTTCGGATTAATCCCAGCCGCCAAATTTCGTGAACGCACTACACGGCAAACGTCCCGATACCATCCACACCATCTGGATGCTTGGCGGTCCACCACTGTACGTTTCAAAAGGAGTTTTCTTCCGCGTACAACCTCTGTGTGGAATAATTTACCACCGGTGATTTTTCCGGACCGATACGACCTGGGGACCTTCAAGAAAAGAGCTTACTCCTTTCTAAAGGGCCGGCAACGCACCTGCAATTCCCCTGGTGTTGCGGTTGATCATGGGCGGCGGTAGTCACTTAACATCAGGTGAGCCACATGCTCGTTTGCCCCCCTCTTCTATAAGAAAAAAAAAAGCGTGGTCTTTTCCCCAGTCGAGCCGACCCATTCGTGCATATATATAACTGCAGCGTGGCTCTACCACATATAATCATCTCAATAATAATTAAAAACTGAGGTTGTCAACTCGCCTGCAAAGCGTGACAAATATGTTCTGCAATGGGCTTGTGGCCAATTACTTTTTGTTTCTGTTTAATTTAGGTGTGTCCTTTTACACCGCAATTACAAGTATTCTATATTTTTAACCTATGAAATGAAAGGCTTGACTTTGCAAGCTAACAAATGTTTTTTGTTGTCCTTTGCAGTTATTTCGAAGGAGAAGTGGGAAGACTTAATGTCAGCCAACAACTGGAACAGTGTTGAATTGCGTGACAATCGGTACAACCACATCGTTCATATGGTCTCAGCTGCAAACGGAGCGGAGGATTTTTACTCTACCGAGGTAAATTTATACCCTTTCTATGACTGTGAAGAGCATTGACATATTATGGTGTTAACATAATAGTAAGTAATATATGACAGACCATGCAGAGAGTTTAGCATAGTATTTTTGTATGAGGTAGTCACAGATCAGGTAGTGACCAGTTACAGTTTATTTTAAAAAACGATTATTTACAAGAAAAAATTCGAATGTTCCAATTTAAAATTTTCTTAAATTGAAATGTGTTTCATTGTTTAAATTAGTCTGTGGCGGGAACATTAACGCGTGGTGAATTTTTACGATTTCAAATGTCGTCCCGACCAAATCGTTTGATAGGCTTTAAAGATAGAGTAACACGGGCCACCGAAGGGGAGCAGCCGCAGCGTTTTCCCCCCGATACAGAACTGTCGTCATTTTTTGCAAGGGAAATCTGCGCACACAAAGAATAGTATGTCACCACGAAACTCACAAATAACAATTTACAACAATAAGCTAACAATTTCACAGATACATTAGAAGAGTATCGCTCGGTGATGGCGACAATATTTACAATTTTTTATGATTTTTACACCAGTATAGTAATGTCAAAAGGAAACTTAAAATATAGCCATACACTACGTTCAAATGCATTATATTTTTTTGGTTCCGTATCTAAAGGCTGGCAGGTGGCTCAGGACCGTGCTTTATGGCATTACTTGGGGGAGGCCTATGTTCAGCAATGGACTTGTGAAGGGCTATAATGAATGATGATGATCTAAAAGCTAACCAACAGGGCCCTATTACTAAGCCTCTGCTGTCCATCTGTCTATCAGCAGGCTGTGGCTCATGATCCGTAATAAATAGACAGTTGAATTTTCACAAAATGTGTATTTCTGTTGCCGCTATAACAAAAAATAATAATTAATTAAAAATTAAAGGGGCCAACTACCCTTCTTTACTACTCAACTCAAAACAACACAGCTGTGCATTTAGTCTACTGTTTAATTCTATTGTTAGGTGTAAACATCCTTAAAAAGTAAAAAGTGAAGAAAAGCAAAAACATCCATAGATTAAGTTTTTTTTATTACGTTTAAAACAACCTGAGCACATATTCCTGAACAAAAAAATCGGAAAATTTTGTGGTGGCCTTTATTTTGTTTTCAGTTGTATAGAAACGTGCTTTTTTTGCTTTTTTGCTCGATCATAATAATGGAAACAAGTAGAGGTTTTATGCTCACAGAGTTTGTGTTGCTATATTCTACCTACATAGTATTAAATCTTATACGATGGCACGGAACCCTTCATGCGCAACTCCTACTCGCACTTGGCCGGTTTTTTCTAGAAAGTAATAACAAAACTTACATCTACATATTTATCGAAGTCTAGGCAATTACTCGCTTTGTCGGGTTTCCTGTTTTTTTTTGTGCTTTTCAATTTAATAAAAAAATTTAATCTGTAAAGAGCATTATTCTGTCTTCTACCAGAGAATCTGCACTGCATGCATCTTGACAGAATGATTGAATGATTTATTCATCACACACAAGGCACTATAATACTACATAGATAGAGATATAGATACTAAATATAATAAACAAAGAAATTAAAACTATAGAGCCAATAAAAAAGTAACTATACACAAACACATGGGGTTGCAGCAACAAAAAGTCATTCCACTCGGCATCCTATTCTGTCGGTGCCTCATATTACATATTAGAGTAAAATAAAAATCTAATTACCTTATTACGAATTAATTAAGTAAACGTAAAATTAATAAAAACTGAAACAAATTAAATTATAAAATTATTTTTGATTGATCCGCTCTCTTAAACAGGGACTGATTCAGCTTTCAATTTCTGTTTAATAATTCACATTTAAATTCCTGTTTAATAGCTAGGCTTTTGAAGCATCTCAAAAAATGACTGTATGCTCCATACTCACTTTTTCTATAGCAATCACTGCAATTATGTTTTCTTCAACATTATACTCCATATTTGCATTTAACAATCACTAAAAAATATGTGTGAATAATATGTGAGTGAAATGTCGGCAAATCGATTGAAGTTTCTTTTTTTTTTACAAAATTGATGTGACAAACGAACTAACAGTCCACATGATGATAAGTGGCTACTGCCATAGTAAAAACGGAAGTCTATCTTCTAAGAAATGCACCGAACGCCGCTAATATGTGTGCGTGCCTGTCACGTGACAGTATGGACTTGTAAGCCCGAGCCACAACACGCACACAACGACACTTGCTAAGTGGGAAAGGTCGGGCCGAACTAAATAAATGATTAACAAATATGATGCTTAGGTACGTATCCCTATGTATTACGTTTGTAAATATTATAACTACTTATAAAACTAAATGAGACTTAACTGTGAAACAAAAAGACAGTGATAACCCTGCAACAGTAGGCATTTAAGTCTCGCGCGGCGCGGGAGCGTCCTACTATTCTGTTTTTACTATGCTACTGCAGCCCATGGACACCTGCAGTCACCTGCACTTCAAATAAAGAAGGCTACAGATGCGTTGTCACACAAAATACATCTTACATAACTAACTTACTTATACTGTTACAAATATGTGCATGTACATATATGTATGTATGTGTGTCTGTATATATGTTTATATATTTAATTATGACTTTATATTATATTTAGTATTTATGTATGTATTAATGTTTGTTTAAATATGAATATATTCATGTATTTGTATGTATGTATATATATATATACATATATATATATATATATATATATATATATATATATATATATATAAAGTATTTGAGTTGACGTATATATTTATCTTACACCCAGATGTGTAGTAAAATAACAAAGTGCACACCTTATAATCATTTAGTAATCATATGTGTTTGAAACTGGCCTACTGGAAGAAATTTCATTGTGAGATAAGTAGAGCCTTTGTACAAACTTTTTATTATGATGTGTCCTCTCCCTAACTTGTGTGTACATAAATTGTGAAATAAATAAATAAATAAAAAATAACTTAAATTCAGAAAAAAAAAAGAGTTTTAAATTTAAACATTAATGACCGGGTTAATTACGTATTCGTAATGTAGATGTAACACTACGTAACCGTAATACCTACCGCCTTCTATTTTTATACAATGTAAAATTTGTTTATCGCCAAGTGCAATCGTAGCTCTATGTTTATCGCCGAGTGTAACGTGGGCACTGATGTAAACACTTGTCTATCTATATGCATTTCACCTTCTCATCACATTTGTATATCTCACATGTCTAAATATGATTAAAGTGCCTCCCATGACTTTCAAACAATGCAAACACTAGAATATGTATAATAGCTGGCTACTTGCCATATGTATGTATACACATATTATACGATATCGATGATCTTTCTGTCTTTATCAAGGTCTTAGATATTAGGAAATACATGATCCAGTGTAGATTATTTTTATCGTGGTTGGTATAAACAATGTAAGATTATGTCTGAGTTTATTAAAGAATTGTAAACTGTATTATTGTTTAATTTACTAATAATCTTCTTCTGTCATAATTGATTGAGATGTTTAACATAATTAACATAAAATACTCGACGCAATTTATGTCTATAATAAATAATTACATACAACCATAAATAGCGGTTTTGTTATCATTTTCCCACTGTGTTGGTTTTAATTTATCTAGATTACCTTTGTTATCAACATTGTATGAGAATGACAACATAGATATATACAGTACATATCTATGTTGTCATTACGTATTGCTTCAAATACATATTACATAGTTATTGATTATAATTACATAGTACTTTAGATACTTAATTAAACATTGTGAGTTTGTGACTGACTAACTTTTACACATATTGCAGAAATGGAGAGATGTAAAACAATGGATACAGTGTGTTTTTATTTTTTCTATTACCAGGATCACGCGTGTCGTTCCGAAGGCATGGAGCTTGCTCGCGAGCTGGACTACAACGCCGCAGCAGCGTGGGTCGGTCACCCGTACTTCGACGTCATAGACAACTCCACAGATTTCGACAAGAAAATGAACCGCCTCATCGCGTGTGTTTGCCAGCGAATTGGCATCGACACCGGGGACCGTCTCAACGTCAACTCGAAGAAACGTAAATTCCTGGTTAAAACGCCGCTCCCACCGGAGTCGGAGTTCCCGCCGTTCCAGGACTTCGATGTCGTTCATAATTACTTGCAGAGCGACTTCCGCAAGGCGCAGGTTAGACTACGCAAGCGTGGCCAGAAGGGTCATTGGTCTTATATTCACACTGTGAGAAAGTTCCACCCGACCAATGGGCAGTCTGTAGAAGTGCGTACGCAGTTGACGCATAGAGACTATCTAAATCAGCTTCCTCAGCGCGACGATGCTCACTTCACGATATTCAAGAAACGCCGTTGCTTCATCTACAACAATCAGTACTACCAATTGGACATTTACAGACAACCCACACATCCAAGGTAATTTGATACATTAACGCACAAATACTCAATCTTAAGTCAAATACTAATGTTAAGTCTCGTGCTATAAAGTGATAGAGCACTTTAAGTCAAAGTGACTGTGATACTACTAGAATTAATAATAATAATGTCCTCCAGACCGAATATCGGCCACGGCGGCCAGCCTCAACAGAGGCTAGCCATCGGCGCAGAAATAGAGTAGAGCCATGCTGCAGTTATATTAGTAGTATAGTTGTAGCACGAATGGGTCGGCTCGACCGGGGAAGGACCACGCTCTTACGGAATACCAGCGTCAAATAGTAGCTTAATGCTACTGTGTTTCGTATGGTGAGTGTAGAGAACCGGAGACCCTTTTTACTGGAAACGAGGCATTCCATCGTAGTCCTCACGGATGACAACGCATCTGCATTTTGATTCATAATCGAGGATAGATGTAGATGTCTATGGGCCACAGCAACCACTTACCATCAGGTGGACTGTGTGCTCGTTTGTCATCCTAGCCTAAGAAAAAAAAACAGGATTATAGTGCCCAAGTGTATGTGCAAGCACAGGTGCACTCTCTATTCCCTTACTCTCATAATCCGATGGGACGGTAAACCGACACGACCGGAGAGAGATCAGGCGCAGGACCAACGGCTTTACGTGCTTTCCGAGGCACGGGGGTAAGACACCGCCAACTTCCTGACTCCGGGCAACTACTGAGAATTTCTTGACGGAAAAACTCAATAATTAATTTTTTTGGCCCGACCCGGGATTCGAACCCAGGACCTCATGATCAGCAGTCGCACTACTACAACCACTAGACCAACGAGGCAGTCACGACCACTAGAATTAACGATGTCTTAAAATTTAGTAGTGTTAGAGTATTTGGCCATTAGAATATATAAGCAAAATAAAGTTCGTCCAATATTTTTTTCTTATTATTATTGAAATTAATCAGTATTTAAAGTTAAATAGGTAAATTTGATTAAAAATTTCCTTGTTAATAATTTGTAAAAAAAAATTTACTATTTTTCAGATGTCGTGGCTTAGTGTTGCTTGAGACATACAGTGCTGCTTACGATCAAGATGCGCTCTTAGAATCATTACCCAAGTTCCTGACCATAGAAAAGGAGGTGACAGGCGACCCTGCCTATTCTATGTATAACTTATCACTTAAAGAAGATTGGAAGACATCGAAAAAGTATTACTCAGGCAGCGATGCCAATGGCAAGTATTTTGTCTATCTATGCTTTAATGTGTATTTGCTTCCACTTACAGTATATTTCACTAACAAATATAACTTTTCTATAAATCATGTTGCTGGCACAAGTAAATACTATAAATGGAAGTAATGATAAATGTAATCAGTAGTATGTTGGTCACATTTGCACGCTTATGGCATGCACTATTTTTCAATTTCTCAATTATTATATAATAGAATGTTAAAATATTTACTTAGTCAGGTCATAAGTAACAAAACAAAATTTCGCGGTGTTTTTCCCGAGTACCGCCGTAACAAAGCGCGGGATCTATCTAGCCCAATTTTTTTTAAACGCTCGTTCAAAAAATGTCCGGTGTTATTACGATAAGCTCGTTGTCCTAGGTCTCATTATATTCCACAACTATCACAACGCCAACAACTTTTTATGGTACTAGACAACTGATAAATACTATATATTTCTAAATACATAAATATTATAGATAAATTACACCCAACACAGAACAATGATCGTGCTCATCACATAAACATTGTCCTGTACCTTCTCTTCATTGATTACTCTTTTGACCGTGGTTTTGCTTAGGACCATCGGAAGAGCTAAGAATTTTGGTTTACGAACAGGATTTCGTTGGATTTGCGCTTTCACTGCTTTGATGATAGCGGATGTCCTAACTGTACGAGGTCGGCCGGTCCTATTACGATCTTCGAAACTTGAATCTTCAGTTAATCATTTGATAATGCGATAAACAAATCGTAGGGTTATTTTCAATTTTTGTAGAATATTGAAAAGCTCTTGGCGCGAACCACAGCGGTACAACGCGACAACCGCTACTCTTCTTTCTACAACCACTCCATATTTGAAAATGTGTGAAAATTAATGTCTTCTTTTTATTTTCGGTACGCGCAAACGTTATATTTTTAAAATTGGTGAAATTTATCTAGCCAGTATTCAAAAATTTTGAATAATAAGTTTTGACAGAACTTATGACCCGACTAAGTATATATTAAATTACTAAAGATTCAGAATAGATTTTAAAAACTACTATTTTTAGATTAAATTTATTACAGTTCTCGCATTTGACAAGTTTTTATTGCTAAATAATTACCAAAGTTGTTTGTCCCGACTTTGCTTACCTACAGAGATAAAAAGTCATAAATTTCTTTAATACTTTGACG
This sequence comes from Parnassius apollo, assembly GCA_907164705.1. Taxonomy (NCBI): domain Eukaryota; kingdom Metazoa; phylum Arthropoda; class Insecta; order Lepidoptera; family Papilionidae; genus Parnassius; species Parnassius apollo. The sequence goes on from CAJQZP010001037.1 coordinate 10,365,070, forward strand.
TTTTTTTATTTTAATTTTAATAAGGCGTTACACCAGCACATCCCCACGCATAACAGTCTGCTGGTCATGTCTTGTCGTAGTCTTGCACCTCCCTTTTGTCGCCTTTAGTAGTATCACTTGTTTATTTAACTGATTCCCTAAATTCTCGTGAATCAGAAAGCATATACAACAATCAGTATCACGTCGGCATTGCGACGTAAGTAATGCGGACGACAAACCAAGTCCGTAATGCGACACTCCTACGACCGGCGTGCGATGCTGATATGTTGCACACGCATCCAGTTTTAATGATGTTTAATATGTTAATGTTGCCATCTTTAATAACAGTGTTAATTTATTTGCTTTAATCTGTCCACGCATGCATATGCATGTAAATAAGAAATTTATATTTACATGTATGTATGTACGCATAATCATTATTAAAGATATGAGCCCTAGTATTGTTTGCATGTCATATTTAATAATAATGTTATGAACACTGGCGTAATTGTGTTTTGCATAGACTTTCCTTCTTAGAAATAGAAGTTATGTCATGTGATCCTTTTAGTAAATGTAACTATATGTTGTGGTTGACGTCATCTGTTGAATGTTTTGTACAGTATTTGTGGTCGTTAGTGCTAGATTGGTCGGTAGCCCTAAAAGGGCTCTGTAAAAGAATTAAAGGCGATACGTAATTTTCCAGATACGAAAGCCACCAGTTTGGAACATGCAAGCACTGATTTTCTTTCATCAGATGAATCAGCTAACACGGACTAACAAAAATATCACGGACCAATATATTTTTGGAAGTTAATTTTTTACTAACAATATAATTTACACGATTTTACCAGCGTTTATATGGATATTTTGAGAATGGGGTTAATTGTTTTTTTTATGTTTTTGTTTTGGTTTTATCAGGACAAGCTAAGTGGAGTATGAATGGTTACACTGGTGACAAAATTAATTGCCATGGTGATAAGATTAATGGGCATGGACAAGGTGAAAAACTCAATGGTTATGATGGCAAAATGAATGGCCACCATAAGAAGATTGCACACGGCCCAGTCTCTAACAGAATCATGGTGAATGGCGAAGCTCATGACGCAGAGCTTAAAAAGTTCAAAAACCATGGCGTAGATTTGCAGACACCAAAGATCCCCAAGAAGGTTGCACTTAAGACCTAATCTAATGCTACACATAATTGTGTTTTAGAATTTAAATTCCACTTTATATCTATTTCGATAAATACCAAATGGTAATAATATTTTAGCTAAGGTTAAATGAAAATGTAAAATCATAGCTGCTCATTTACTATTTTATTACTGGCATTTCAAATACAAACAAATCTATTTTTATAGTATTTCTTTAACATATAAAGCAATGATATAATTAAACACCTGCACCATGAAACTGTATATATAAAATATTTAAATAAACACTATTAGATTGTATTGTTTGTGCCTTTACACAGTATTGTATTATTCGAATATTCGAACATTTCACATTTGTCATAGTACTTAATATTAGATGCATTATTAAAATAATAATTGCTGCATCAAATTTAGCAGGTATACATAATTATCCTGATTAGTACCAACTTTTTATTACATTCAATTCATTAGAATTATGTTGAATGAAGTTTTGTTTTTAAAATATATTTATTGTTACTTAAATGAAGACAAAGATAATAGGTAAAAATTTGAAGATTTTGATATTGTAGCGTCATTGTCGTAGTTCCTTGACATTTAACTCTGTAAGATGTAGTTGAAATAAAATCTATTTATAATAGAACACGTCATCTTATATGTGTAGTAAAGTTGACGCATGAAATTATACAATGTCTAAAAAAACATTTAATTTTACGCTACTCGTTTTTAAACTATGTATTTCTTGGTAGTTACAAATTCGCAACAATAGTGACATGAAGTATTTCACTATAGTATTGATTTGTAACTACTTCAATGAAATTTCTTCATACGTAGTCTGCGTTGCGTTGAAAAGTAATCATAAATGTTGTAATGGCTGTGCTGTAATATAATGAACTTATAACATCAAATGTTTTTATTATACAAACTGTGAGAAGCATTTTGATTGGTAATATATATATCTTTATATTACATTGCAATAATTATATACAATGTTTTTGATGTATTGAATCTTATGTTGTGATCTTTATTGTGATTACAAATCAATTTTAAAATTACATAGAATTTTAAACATCGCCTAAATTATATTACAAATAATATAATATGCAATGCTGAATAACCAAGACCTTTGTAAGTTTCTTCAACAATGTCGTAATATAAAGGTCTCAAAAATGAGTGCAATGAATTCCATGGCATCGTTTCCTAATAAAGAAAACGTTTAATTACATACTTGCCTTTTATTGTATGTTCGTTTTCAGTGTTCTTAACTAATTTGGGTGAAAAAAAGACTTTCTAGTAGTGTAATTACATCCGGAAGTAATAAGCTAATTATTAATTAACATTAAGCTAGATGATCAAGATTTATCATAAAATAAGCTATACCTAAATCATTATGATAACATTACATGGGTAACCAATAAAAATACAATATACTAGCGATCTGCCCCGGCTTCGCACGGGTGATAACTGGATTCTACATCAGCGCCACCTACCGGATCTAACTATGCCTATAACCTTCGCGGAAGTGCGAGCAACATGTTGACAAAGTTTTACCACGATCTGATGAACAGTATGGCAGCGCATAAAATACAAACGAACAAAAATTTATTTCTATATATTAGATTTAAAAAGACAATAAATATGGTGTCAAACAGGTTTTAATTTTTTTGAAATCAAAGTGAAGTTGCTGATAAAAGCCTTGCATTATCTACAACCATCCCATCCAACCATAAATTCGATGGATGCAGGTGGCTCAGGACCGTGCTTTGTGGCATACCTTGGAGGAGGCCTATGTTCAGCAGTGAGTGGACTTGTGAAGGGCTGTAATAATGATGATGATGATTATCTACAAGAAGTTAACATTTTTACTTTTATTTTAGAAAAAGGTTTTCCGTTTTGATTGCGATTTTTTCTAGGACATACAAGTATATGGGAATAAAGGTATAGTCAAAATATATGAACTTTAGTTTGACTCCCTCCAAAGTATTAAATACAAGTTGTAATTACGTGTTCTATAATAAATCTAAATATCGTGAGTCCTGCATTATCTCTGTATACAAAATTCAATTGCTGTCCGTTAGTATCACTAAAACTAGAAAATGGCTCGAAGGATTTTGATGAAACTTTTGGTCATTCCGTTTATCCACCATAAGGTGGATACTAGGAATCGCGTGTTCGTTTATCCACCCCAGACGGGGTGGATAATCGAAATTCGTATATTATTTTTCTTCCGATTTTCCCCCTCGGCTGTGTACAGTCGTTTATAAAAACATAAAACTGGCCAAAGATTACTTAGTAGACATATGCATACTTATAAAAATACAAATATACTTCTTGTTTAAAGGTGAAAACTCAGATACTTTTAATTGTTTAATTACATACCATTCAATGTGACATAATTTACGTCATTTTGGAGATTACTTAGATCAGTAAAAATAGACGTTTTTTTGCTCAACTTTGCACTAAATTTCCGATCCAGTTTTTATTTTTTATAAGATTTAAAGAAAGAAGGCAAAAGTTATAGAGACCATTATTGTAGAGAATAAAATTTCGCATCTTGTTTCCAGTGAACTTTTGTAAAACTTACCGTTTACGATTTATGGCCCATTTAATGAACCGGTTTTTCTATCGCGGCCAATAACTTGAAATATTAGATTAATGAATAAAATGCATTAATCAATTTTTAAAGATCCGTTTATTCCCCACAACTTTTGTTTCAAACTTTTTTTCTAATGTCCATACTTTTTGAGTTGTAGGACGTTTAATGTTGGACTACCGGGCGTAAAGTTGAAAATTACAAGATTACGCATAGCTGCCGCGTCACCCTTCGAGCGTCGGCCTAGCTCCGTCGTTGACATTTTCAACTTTACGCTCGGTAGTCCAACATTAATAGTTCAGTCAAAATAGACAAAAATAAATCGTAAGTTAGGAAAAATTCGCATAGTGCTGAAAATTGGCAGAGACGTTAAATACATCATTATAAATAAAATGTCAAAAATCCCTTCGATCCTACTTCTGCAAAAAAAAATCATTCAAGGTCAAACGCACAAAATTAAGGTTGCCATTTTTTCGAAAACGGTTAGTTTTATCGTGAAAATAGGTTAAACAAAAGTTCTAGATCATACAATTCTCTACAAAGATGTTCCAGTTACTTTTTCTCTTACGACTCACCAATTCGTGAGATATCGCGGTTTTAATAATTAGAAAATTCATATTTTACATAATATGCACTAAAATGCTACTATATATATATATATATATATATATATATACATATATATATATATGGATATATATATATATATATATATATATATATATATATATATATATAATTATAAGAAGATATTATAAATAATAAACTTGTGGAGTGGCTCTTATTAAATGATCCGTTCCCTATGATTCCAAAAATTATGTCCATTACCAGCGGAGTCGTCGACGATGATAAAATTAATTGTCATAATGCTCGTGCAGTTGGACTTGCTTCTATAAGCAAAATGACTGGCCAAACGTTTAATAACATTAAATCAAAACGCGCCGATAGAATACTTCCCCTTTTAATTTAAATTTTAACTTTTAACAAAAATTACATTATTGGCCGCGATAGAAAAACCGGTTTATTAAATGGGCCATAAATCGTAAACTGCAATTTTTACAAAAAAGTTTAGTTAAACAAAAGATGCGAAATTTTATTCTCTACAATAAATAACTTTTGCCTTAAAGTGCATAGTTTCCGAGATATAGGCTGAAAACGTTTTTTCAAGATGGCGCCACCTGGATCTGTCAGAATTTTGTGATTTTATGCCCATAAGTGATCCTAAATCTTATAAAAAATAAAAATTGGATCGAAAATTTAGTGCAAAGTTGACCAATATAACGTCTATTTTTACTGACCTATAAGATACCTACCTCCAAAATGACGAAGTATGCTTGTGTCTTCTAAGTAATCTTGGGCCAGTTTTATGTTTTATGAACGACTGTACACAGCCGAGGGGGAAAATCGGAAGAAAAATAATATACGAATTCCGATTATTCACCCCGTCTGGGGTGGATAAACGAACACGCGGTTCCGAGTATCCACCCTAGGGTGGATAATATAGATAGATAATAGGAATGACCAAAAGTTTCATCAAAATCCTTCGAGCCATTTTTTAGTTTTAGTGATACTAACGGACAGCAATCGATTTTTTTGTATACAGAGATAATGCAGGACTCACGATATCCTATATCTTTAAACGAGCAATTCTTGTGTATATATATATATAATCGGAATCTCGGAAACGTCTCCAACGATTTTCATAAAATTTTGTGTGCAGGGAGTTTCGGGGGCAATAAATCGATCTAGCTAGGATTTATTTTTCAAAAATGTCTTTTTGATCGTGTTTTTAGGCAATGAAAAACTACTACAATATCGTTAGAATAAGAAGGTAAATTTTGACAGCTTATTAATGATTACAAATAGCTTAATTGGTATATTGGGCGGTCACAAAATCGTAATACCATGGTTCGAGCCCAGACCGACCGACCGACTTTTTTAAATTTTTTTTCAAGTTCCTTTCTTTTTTGAGAAAATCTATTTTTTCGAGCCCTTTTTTAGTATTTTTAAAAACACGAAAATTTAAATTAAACTAATTGCACTCATGATTTTTTATTCAAATAACCAGTTCAGTTTTTTCTATTATGTCGCTAAGATCAAAAAATATTATTCGTATTTCATCAGTATGTAATTTGTATCTAAATATAATTTCCAAAACACACGAATTAAAAAAAAATACCGAGCAAAGCTCGGTCAACCGGGTACTTTAGATTTATTATAGAACACGTAATTACAACTTGTATTTAATACTTTGGAGGGAGTCAAACTAAAGTTCATATATTTTGACTATACCTTTATTCCCATCTACTTTTATGTCCTAGAAAAAATCGCAATCAAAATGGAAAACCTTTTTCTAAGATAAAAGTAAAAATGTTAACTTCTTGTAGATAATGCAAGGCTTTTATCAGCAACCTCACTGTGATTTCAAAAAAATTAAGACCTGATTGACACCATAATTTTGTCCCTTTAAATCTAATATATAAAAATAAATTGTTGTTTGTTCGTATTTTATGCGCTGCCATATCGTTCATCAGATCGTGGTAAAACTTTGTCAACATGTTGCTTGCACTTCCGCATTATTCCGTGCTTCCGTTTTCATTTCAATTATATTTTATTTGAGTAAATATTTAAATTAAATAAATATATAAACACAGTATTAAAAATTGTACGGTACTTAACAGATTTTAAAATGTCTTTTATTGAGACGAATTTATACAGGATATACAATTAGGTACGTCTACTCAATAATGAAATTAGTGTTGGTCATTTCTTGAACATATTGCAGAATTTATAAATTACTTATTATTATTTAAAACGAGGAAGTTTAATTTGGTTTAAATGCTTTAAAGTTTGTGGTTATTAAAAATTAATCAATAATATGTTAAAGTATGAATATAATATTTTCTGTTGAACTGTACTTGGGGTGGAAAGGCGGAACAACCATCAAACAGTGAATTCCAATTATCCACCCCGTCTAGGGTGGATAAACGAACACGCGTTTCTCAGTATCCACCCTAGGGCGGATAAACGGAATAACGAGCAATTTTGTGTGTGTTTGAGTCAACACGTGAGAAATCATATTAATCAATAGCTGGTCTGAAATAAAATAAAATCAATTTTATTGTGAACAACAATTTACAAGATGTTTTACAAGGAAGAAAGTGCGTTGCGTTAGATCCACCATATATTTATACAATATAAAATATGAGTTTATTTTCACATGGAAATAATAATACAAATTACAAACTATTATATTCAGTTCAAGTAATAGTAATCTATTCTATTGAAGTAATAGAAAAGTTTCAATACGAAGTTGGAATAAATTATAACCAACTAAATGAAATATTAAGATTAAAATAATTAATATCAATTCAAAATATTTTAAGTAATTGATGTCACAAATTTGGAGAAATTCTTGAATACATTGTCAGTTAATATTTAAAGCTTACTTTTAAAGCCAGTTCTTGGTGGCGTAGTATGTCCTCATGCAAATTGTTATAGAGCTTTGGTGCCATAACAAAAAAATCTGCCTAAAACAGGGCTGTTAACCGATTCATTGCGGATGGCACGCCAGGCGTGCCATCGATTATTTTTCTGTATATCTTCGTATGACACGCGAGGCGTGATATTGTTGCGCGAATTAAGATAATGAACCAAACTTCAATAAAAAATATATTTATTCATTTGGACAGAGTTACAGTAAGAAGTTTATTACTACAATATTCGATATTAACTGATTACAATTGTCTATTTATACTTAAATTATAAGCAACAAAACTATTTACTAAGCTTATTTACTGCATACGCTTGACCCAGATGGGATTGCTGATGATGTGCGAACGAATGAGATTTGGCAGGGGTGCTCAGCCTTAACTCGCGCCTAAGTTGACGTATGGCACTAGCGCCATCTAGTGTCGGGTAACAAAACGAGGAGAGCTTTCCAGAAAATGACATGATTAATCTTTCGACCAACAGCGCCATCTAGTATCCAACAGAAGAATTAAGCTTTCTGGAAGCCCCACACTCGAACTTTCTGCGCCTGGTCGGTTGGCGCGCGTATTTACTTGAATGTTCTGGACGTTTTGGTGAAAAATGTCTATTTAAAAACGTTGCAAGACGCGGTCGGGGCAGTATTGAATTTGGCGCGACAAGCGAAGCTTCGGAGCGAAATAAAGTGAATCAGTGTGATTAATTATTAGTGTCTTTTAAGTTTTAATTAGTGTAAAGTGAATTAAAGTGTTAATTTTGGTAATTCTATCGTCAATTTTTATTCTCACGAACCCTAAGCTCGTAAAAATATTATAATAATTAATAATTCGTTCAAATTTTGCTTTTGGAAGATTTATCCAGAACAAAATATTCATTATTTTGCAAGTAGTTCATATATCTACAGCTTCGTTTCTGTATATTTTGAGAATTTGAAACTTTTAGGGGTTGACAACATTTTTTAATTTGTAGATGGTACTCTTTTTACTGAGTGGGTCTTTTAAATCATGTGGAAAAATACTCTAATAAGCAACAAATAATAGCACTCATTGCGATCGCTCTCAAACTCAAGTTGTAAAGAAGTTTCTGGAAAAAAGTACCTTATTAAAAATGCGTTTGCCTTATTGTTTAATTTTGCTTAAAATGGTTGAACTGCCGTCTTATTACTATTATATGGCCGAATTGACCTACGAAGTACCATGTGCTCTTGTGATATGGTAAATGTTTATTTTTGCTTGAAACAGTTCGAACGCGTTCATGTATGAAAAAAAGTTCGCTAATAAATAGTCTTTTGTCCATCCGCCGCTGCCGCACTACTACCAGTAGTGGCAGGGTGCTGCTCAATATCACTCAGTCTCTCGACCTGACTGTCTACAGCCCCCCTCACTGCCACCCACTATCCCGACATTGTTACCTACGCTCCTGATGTGCTAGGATTTTGCTCTAGTTAAAGGAGTTTCCCTTAACCTTAGAGCAATCGAGTCTCTCGATGATCTAGGATCCGACCACCGTCCTGTATCCCTCCTTCTTGGCCATCAGCCATCTCCAACTCCCACTTCCAAAACCTACACCAACTGGAAGGGCTTCAAGAAGTCTCTAGCCTCGGCTATAGACTCTCCGGACCCTCCCATAACCCTTTCTTCCGACGCCCTCGACAGTACGGGGAAAATAGACACCGCGGTCGAAAATCTCACCTCACTTATAACATTCTCTCTTAAAGAGAATGAAAAAGTCGTCCCGGTTGCTAAAACTAGTCTTCCCCTAGATATTAGCAACCTGTTAAAAGCCAAAAAAGCTGCCCTCCGTAGAGCTGCACGCTATCCCACTCCCGAATATAGACTCGCGGCCCACCGCCTTCAACGCAAACTGCGTTACCGCCTCCAAGATTACAGAGACCACGAAAAGGGCAATCTCATGGAGAAAATCTCTCCCTCCCACACAGCGTACTACCGGATGGCGAGAGCCCTCCGGATTGACGCTATAACCCATACTCCCCCTCTGTCTCGTCCCGACGGCTCCATTGCCTTCGAAGACGAAGAAAAGGCTGAGTGCTTCGCTGACAGCGTCGCCGCTCAATGCTCTCCTAGCTCACAACCCACTGACCCCTTACACATCCAACTAGTGGAGGACGAGGTCCGACGCAGGAACTCGCCCCCTACCGCCTCTGACCCTATCACTGTGTCCAAAGATGAGATTTCATCTACCATCAAAGGACTTAAGCCCAAAAAAGCACCGGGTGCGGATGGTATCTCCAACCAAGCCCTCAAACACTTCCCGGAGCAGGTAACCGCCTTACTGGCCATTATCTTTAACGCCTGCTTCGAATTCAGTTACTTTCCCACCTCTTGGAAAGAGGCAACTGTCATTGGCATTCCCAAGCCAGGCAAACCTCACCACCTCCCCTCCAATCACCGCCCCATCAGCCTCCTCAAGGCCATGGCCAAACTTTTCGAACGAGTCATTTTCGTGCGCTTGAGGCGCCATTTGTTTCCCACAGACGGCGACCCTCTTGTCATCCCACAACAATTCGGGTTTCGAGCCAAACGCTCGTGCCCCCAACAAGTTCACCGCATAGTGGAATACATCCTCAGCGGTTTTTACCCTCGCCGTCAAAAAACCATCGCGGTCTTCTTTGCCAAGGCATTCGACAGAGTCTGGCACGAGGGCCTTATCTACAAACTGTACGACTTAGGCCTCCCGGACCGTATTGTTCGCCTTGTAGCCTCCTATCTGAAGGATCGTACCTTTCGTTTTAGACACGAAGGCACGCTATCCTCTACCCGTCAAATAAAAGCCGGTGTCCCTCAAGGCTCTGTGCTTGCTCCCCTCCTATACATACTATTCACCAACGACATCCCTATCCCGTCGAATGGTGTTAAACTAGCCCTCTTTGCAGATGACACAGCCCTTTACTCTAAAGGCAACTCACTACCACAGATTCGGAACAAGATCCAAAAGTCAGTAAGCGACTTAGGAGCTTGGTTCCAAAAATGGCGTATCGACGTAAACCCGGAGAAAAGCTCCGCCGTTTGCTTCGAATATAAACGACGTCGTCTCACCACCACTCCGCCAATCAGGATGTTAGGAACCCCTGTCCCATGGCAAACTAAAGCCAAATACCTAGGCGTCACCCTTGATGCAAGGCTCACTTTCGAGCCCCATATCAAGAAGGTTACTCGCACCGCACGTTTTTACATGGGTAGGCTCAACAGCATGTTGGGCAGACACAGTAAAATGTCCCTACGCAACAAGCGAACCCTATATAAGGTCTGCATACGACCTGTCATGACCTACGCGGCCCCCATTTTCGCACATGCTAAGCCCAAAGCTATAAATGAACTTCAAATAGTTCAAAATCTATTCAGTCGTAGGGCCACTAACTCGCCCTATTATGTCCGTAATGCCGACCTACATCGAGACTTAGAGCTCCCAACAATCCAGCAGTTCCTTAAATCACTCTCTGAGAGATTTTTCAAAGCCTCAGAGTCCCACCCAAATCATCTCATTCGTGAGACAGCTGCCTATGCAGCCCCTATCCACACTCGCTATAGTGTGCGCAGACCGAGAAACTCTCTCTCGGACCTCCCCAACAAGCTTTCGGCTGACCTGAACTGCCTCCTGGCGGCTCAGACCGAGAACACATCCCTTAATCTGCCTTAGTTAGGCACTCTTCTAAGCGGCTTTTCGCCGCTTGCGCCCTCCTTTCTGCCAAGGAGGGTCGCGTTCGTATACGGCTTAGAGATCTCTAGTCAGATCGTTAAGCCAATTCCTAAAAGGTTGGGTTTAGTGGGTAAAAGTCACCACATAACCACGCAGCCGGCTGCGTGGTATGCTATGAGCATTCCCAACCTCCCTCCCCCGCTTTCCGGAGGGTTGCCCATAATTGCTTCGGGCGCAAAAAAAATCCATCCGCCGCTGTACCGCCGGCGCATCTAGTTATTGTTTTCCTTTTGAAATCACTTTTGCTATTCTTACTAGTTAGACGTTTTCAGATCGACAGTTAACAGTTAGCCACTAAAAACAAGTCCTTCCGTTTGCTACTGATGTTTGATATCAACTAAACTTAATCGGGCTTAAACAAGTGAAAAAGGCATAAAAACGAAGATTATTTTTACACATGGCTGATGGCACAATAGGCGTCTCATCAACTTCTATGGCGCTTGACACGGCAGGCGTGTCACGAAATATTTGTTCGCCGCCACAACTAAGAGTTGTCGAAAATTGGTGTCGCAACGAATTGGTTAATAAAAGTAGATTCTACGCTTTACCAGTCACCTTACTCAAATCTACTTTATCTTACAGTGGTTATAAAGTAAGTGCCAAGCCAATATTCTAGTGTTTTTCAAGAAAAACTTACTCAAGCTAGATAAAATCTTTAACCAACAGTTGGCCGAACAATGATGAAGGCATTTTTTATTTTCAAGTGTTAGGTTATTATTAAATTGAATTATAGAATATATCTTATTATTTACTTATTAAAAGTAATATTCGAATGAAGATAGTGAACTAACTGACATATTTCTGTTCATTATTCATCATCGAATAGAATAGAAAATAAAATAAAATGCATAGTGGCAGCGTAATAATATCCACTACCGTATATCCTCCCGTGGGTGTCTTAAGGCTTTTCATAGTGTCTGTGACTTCGTCTACGGTCACAGAATCGAGAGGTTCGCCTGCTGGTGGCAATGCAGACCTACGTTCTACTTCCGCTTCTACCTCTAGTAGGTGAGCGGGATGTATTGATACACTAAATAGGGTGCACCGGCTCTCTATACTAACGGCTAGGCATTCGGCTTTTTCGAGATCGTCTAAGGCGAGATCGGAATGGTCTAGCCTCACGAGAGGCGGCATTGGAGATGATTGCTCTTTTTCTAGAGCTCTCGTTAGCTTCCAGAAAGCGTTTGGAGATGGTTCAATTCTTTCTAAGAGGTTGTCCCATTTGTCGCGTCTAAATTCGGCTACTCGTTGTTTAATCTCGTTTTGTAGAAAACGTACTTGAAATTTGATATCTTCCGATAACAGTCATAAGATCTTAGCGCGGTATTCTTAGCATTCTGGAGAAGCGATACCAAATGTAAATAAAACCAATGCAAGGTTATTGGGAATAGCAGGGGTGCGTTACTTTTTGATAGATTATATATTTAAGTAGATAATATAGTTTTAAAAAATGTCTACCAAACCAAAAAATAGGCTTTTTATAAATTTCGTTATAATTTGAATTATTGTATAATGTAGATTTAAATTAAATAAATGCTTTCTGCGCCATCTCTTTTCTGTATGGGTATTTATCATTAGGCCAAGTTTCTTTAACATATTTGTAGGTATTAATAACTATATTTTTTTCTTTCAAAGTAAAACTAGTCACCTAAATCACAAATGTCCAAATTCAAATCACACGCAAACAAGTCCAGTAAACGAAGCCAAAGTAGTAAGAACACAAGATATCACCAGCGAATACGAAAAGATGCGTAGTAAACTGTAGTAAACGAAGTAGCGTTGCGTACTGATTTCACAGAGTACTTGACTGATTTGTAGTGCGTGTACCAATGCCAATAAGAGGCGTCACTACCTGTCTTGCTCACACTTAGCATGGCTCTCTGTCTTGTTCACTCATTTGCGTCTGTGTCTCATTAGCGTCACTAACTGTCTCACTCACACTTTATGGAATGTCTCTCTCTATCTCATTTAAACCACGCTGTGGTCATTAGGAACGCTTTGGTTGCACTACAATCGTTTTAATGTAAGTTCCAAAAAATTGTTAAAAACTGACTTTGTCTAACAAAAAAAATTTTTTAGGCTGATCTAAGAAATAATGGAGTAAGTGTTATACTTACCACGTTAGAATCCTTATTAAATGCGCTAACTTTTAAAGCTACTTGCCAAACTGGCGTAGTACAATTTTTTCCAGGACGGTCAGTTGAAGTAGTGCGAAAAACTAATTCTGAAAACTTGGTTCGGTATAAAATTACATTTTCTTTCAAGCTGGAGTGATCGGCATAGGGTTTAGGATTACAGGTTACAGAAGCACTATTCAGAATGACGTAAGAGAGAAAAAATTGGCAATAAGTAAATATTTGTAGCAACAGGAATGAAAAAACTGTCTCATGGTGTACATTTTATCGAAAAAAATAATTACTATAATTTCTGAAATATATGACTTAGATTTTTTTTTATATTTTTCTGGTAACTAGTATGGCCTCGCCTATCAGAAAGTTTCGGCTTGACGTCGACTTTTGGGACAACCTGTATACAATGAACTTACCTTTGGACGTTTCTTTTTGGGAGAAGTAAAATCTGTTGATTTATCTCTCGACATACTTCGTTGTGGTTCCATCATTAACCACTCTTAATAAAAAACAATTACTTATCAACAAAACAAAATAACAATAATTAAATAAACAACAATTACTAAACTGGTCTCCCGAATGTTGGCGAACCTGTCTTGACCCTGACATGTTTTTGCCGGGAAAACGAGACATTACGACAAATACAGAAGATGGAAAGAGATAGATAATAGATTGTCAACTCCATAGTCCTTTTTAAAGTAAGTGACCTTTGGTATCGCTGCTAGTTGGCCGTACTATAATATATGTTTTAACGGTGGCTAATATGCTGATGCAATTATTTTATGGGCGGATGGCCCGTAAGTGCTATCTTACAAACCGATGCTTCTAAGTTAAAGTCAGAGGCGGAGCAAGACCTAAATTTGGTGTGGGCAAGATCAATTTTGCGAGGCCCCTAGCGACGAATAATTATTTTCCATTAGTTGTATTTGGATTTCTATAATAACCCATCACAAGTCCATAGTTGAAAATAGACCTCCCCTAGCTATTGTCACGGTCTTGTGCCAACTAAACACATCAACATCCTGCATATTTTTTTTGGTTGTTTGACCTCCATGTAGTGGGGGGTTACCTCGCTCCGCTTACCAGGAGGCTGCCACTCGGGAATCTTTATTCTCCACAGGTTGTCGGTTGTTCGAGCTATGGCGCATTCTTTACTGATACCTTGAACCATGTTTGAAATCCTGGTTCGGCTGCGGATATCTTCGATATGTTACACAAAGTAACTTCAAGCACAGCCCTCTCCATAGTTTGCAGAACGACTTTACTCTTTCTTATGCATCCAAAATAAGGGACAGTGTCTCGGTTCCGTAGGTCATTGCTGACAACATGCAGTGATTGTACACTTGTTTCGAGGGTTATTGGACTTCACAATCGAGTTCTATTAGTTGGTTGACTGCTTGGTCGAAGGAGGACTTGCCTAGTGTTAATTTCTGTCGCTCATGAAATTACACTAAAAACACTCTGTGCGATCTAAATTGTTTACATAATAGCGCCTATATTAAAATCATTAAATTTTTTATTTCATTCACTTTTAAGGATGCCTACAAAATATATATCTTTTCGCATGGTTTACTTACCATGGATGAAGATATCAACGATATTTGTTATTAAATCTATGAACACCATATTTTTCTTTCATATTTGTTACAGACATATTGTTCACTTTATATAACTAGTAGTTTCCTAACAACCCCGTATACATGTGACATGAACACAGCTTGCGATGACTTAACTGTTGGAAACCTAACCGTTTGAAGACATTATGTAGATTAAACTGCGCATAGTGCTAGGTTTCAAAAAGATTCTTAAGGACATTAACATGTACCGATAATCCCCTCATTTGCAAAAGATCTATATTATTTCTGTCCTCACCTTGCCATTTTTAAGATGCTGGGAAGCCGTTCTAATCTCGTTCAGGTGCCTCGATTGCAGTAAAACAGGTCTCCGGTTCTCTACACTCACCATACGAAACATAGCAGTATTAAGCTGCTATTTTACACTCTTAGTCTGTGAAAGTCCGGGACTTGATCAGAATATTGTTTATCTAGTCGCCACAAGTCTACACTCTTCTATAACATCCCCACCAATCAATAAATTTAAGCACATTAACTCATTCTATAAGAACATTCTAAAATTGTTCTTACGACAGTCACGTGTTAATTAGGCAAAACATGGTGACCACTTCATAGTAATTGCACGGCACGGCAATCTAATTGATTCAGCAACCTTTGAGACTTATGAACTTATCGTGAAGCAAATGGAATGAGAAATTCCGCGCTAGATTACATACATGTGTCATTGCCGCCAAATATTACAATAAAGTTACAGCCTATATACGTCCAACAGCTGGGCACAGGTGTCCTCTCATTTCTGAGAGGGTTTTTAGGGCAAGGAAATGTCCGTCGCGCTGCCTATAATGCGTGTCATGGTGGCGAACTTCAGTTGTCTTCGAAATTTTTTTTTGTTCTTATTTGTCCGACATACAGGATTCCTCAAGTTGTTTTTCTTCACCGCCGAGTACATAGTAAATCAGCACTTAAAATTGCAGTAAACAATTTCATTGTTGCCGGCGGAGTCGAACCCGGGTTGCTTACCGCTGAGCTACCACAGCACTAATATAAATATACCAAATTTCAAAGTAAACTACAAATTTAGGATGTACTGCTGGATGCGTGTTAGTTGCAGATAGCACAGACGAGAGTATTATAGATGTATTGAATTTTCATCGTTCTAGCTTAATATTTTTCTGCAATGAAATTCTTTGATCTTTCGGGGTGCGAGGCCCTTTTAGGCCGCGAGGCCGTAGGCGGCGCCCAGTCGCCCACGCCTTTCGCCGCCTATGGTTAAAGTATATATATATATATATATATATGTGTGTGTGTGTGTGCGTATATATAATCAACCTTTTTCGGTAAATGTGAGAAGTTAGAACAATTGTTGATGATTGATGAAAATTTTTAGGTGGTGTGAGATCTCATAGTGGCGTTCCTCTAACTACAAAACTCTCTACTGCGGGGCAAGCACAGTTGTGTCTGTCGCTCTTGCCATAGCAGTTGTCCTGCTTATTCGCGTTGAAGAAATGTGGTTCATTCCGCCCGCCCAACTCTGTTGCGCTCCTCAACGCAACTATGCTTGCCTTGCTGCGGTGATTAGTTGTACATATTATTTCTCATAATAGGTAATGGTTAATAATCTTGTTTGCCAACTTTTATTTAAACTGTTGTTCTGCAGATAGTGTTAAGAAAGATAAAAGAACTATCAACAACAAACTTAATGAAAAGCCTAGATGGCCAGCTTTCTGGCTTATGCACTTGCAATTTTTTTATTAATTCAGAATAGTTTTACTTCTGGGCAATAGAACTTTTTACGGAAAAGATTCCAAGATATGACAGTCGTTCCTGACACATAGTAGAAACGTAGGTAAAATTTTAAATGTTTTACCGTTCCGAAACTTCGTTTCCGTTTAGCGACAGTTATAGTACAGGTATAGTCAGCAATATACGAAGTACTGTCTACACATTTGAGAAAAATATCCTGCCAATCATTATTTTTAATAAGACTGGGAACTTTATGTGTCTCTGCTGATCTTCATCTTTTAATAATGGGTTCAAGCTCATGAGTTCCTGAACCAATTTACAACTAGACAAATCACATTATGCCCATCTGTTCAACTGATTTGCAAATCAACACAGGCTTTTTGACCTTTCAGGAATTATTTTCATTTTGACCGTATCAATCACAGAAAAAACCATAAATAATTCTTTAGGATCAGTTGGTGACTCACCTACGGCTTTGTACACAAATAATATTTTCTTTCTTCGGGATCGGGCTGGCTTAAAAATTGGGTCTATCTGTTATTAGAGCAGATGACAGGCTCGGTACTGTTTCAAAATTCTAACAAAATTTTAAAACAATACGACACCTTTGGTAAATACATAGGTTCTAGTTTGCCCCCTCTTCTATAAAAATAAAGATTCAGACTGCATAGCTTTTTTTTTGTGCGAGCAGCTATACAGTTAAAAATAAAAATCTGTTGATTTATCTCGCGACATACTTGGTTGTGGCTCCATCATTAAGAGGATAGAGTAAGTCAGCTCAAATTCTAATTTCGCCCCCACTTCCCCGCGCGTCGTATGCTATGTACCGATATGTTTGTAATCACTAATACTGTAAGTAGAAAGGTCGTTAGACACTTATTTCATTAGGTTTATCATATTTATGCCTGTTTCTTAACGCCAAGCCAGCCGCTTCTTATTTTTATCACGGTTATTTCCCATTTTAATTTTACGTCGTACTGTTGCGTAATGTATATTCCGATCGTAAGCGACACAACTTCTCCCTTCAAAAGCCTAAGCGATACTAACGGGGCGACTGGAATCAAGCTCAAGACGCCGATAGTTTAGGTAATTTCTTTTTACAGTGAAAATAATGGTATTTTAAAAAAAGTAAATAACATAAGCACTGCTTTATAGTTAGTTCAGTTAGTATGCAAAGTTTCATGATCTTATTTAAAGTATTTTATGAATAACAGCGGTTTATTGTTTATTTTGGAGGTAACTTTGGATTTTTTTTCTATCGAGAAAATTTTACGAAATCGTGTTCTCGTCTAACATAATCATTAACATTAATCCTCAACTTTACCATATATTTATTTCAAAATTAATGCTGCAATATTTTCGGCATAACGAAGGATCTTGCTAAGCCATTTGACATTATATTTCCCCTTAACCACTCTTAATAATATCTCATACCAAACATGTAATGATATAATAAATTCCAAACTGAGCATTTCGTTTAATACCGAATCATAATAACTGAGTGTGTCTGATTGTTCCATTTGATGTTTTTAACTTTCGATGCATCCAACAAGACCATTAAATAACAACACTTATTGACTTAACTGCCTCGATTCTGCTTTACCACCTTGTGTCTAATAAAGTCTTCATTATGAGCTTTAATCGATCTTTGATCAATTGCCAGCGTTTGCTGGAACCAGAAAACAGGTAATAAAAGTTTTAATAAAACCACAAAATATTTTTGCTGCCACAGAAGAATTAGCTTCGTCTACCAACAGCAGGTTCCAGCTATGGCAACCGCAAAATTTCAAAAATGCCTTGGAATTTATACATAATATTCAAGTTTTAACTCCACTATGTATGCCTACCACACACAAACCACTGTCGTATCCTTGACCACGACAGTCTTGAATATTCAGGCCATTTTTTACTAGCTCCCCTAGTATTGCATTACTCAAATATTCTTCTGTCGTCTCAGTCACAGCAAGAAATCCAGTAATGTTTTCTTCTAATGAGCCCGTTAATATATTACAAAATGTTAACCGACATTTGTTCAATTTCACTACAGTCGTTAGTGCAATCAACCAAAAAAGAACAATAGGTACATAATAAATCAATAATTCTGAATATCAAGGCTTAAATATCAAAACTGACGTATATTAAATATACGTCAATTTTGATATCAATAAGTCAATGAAGTTGTCAGAATTCCTAGTGTCATCGTCTGTCTTGATCTTGGAGTTTGTTCTCTAACCTTCATGGTCTTGATAGATTTTTTTATGGGATAGGGTAACAAACTAGCACACAGTCCATCTGATGGTAAGTGGTTGCTGCGGCCCATAGACATTTACATCTATCCTCGATTACAAATCAAAATGCAGATGCATTGTCACCCGTGAAGACTAAGATGGAATGCCTCGTTTCCATTAAAAAGGGTCTCCGGTTCTCTACACACCCCATACGAAACACAGCAGCATTAAGCTCAGGGGCGTAGCTACCGCCGTATCAGCCGTATCAATGATACGGGGCCCCGAACGTCTGTAAGCAGAAATTCCTAAAATGTTATCCACAATCTCACTTAAATTAAGCTCCGACAAAATGCCGAATTGCAGTGTATTTACATGAAAAAAAAAAACAATCAAAAACGTCAAGTATACAAATCAAGTCAAGTCCAATACCAATTGTGGCCATAATAGTTCATAATGTGAAAAATAATCTATTCTTAAATAAATATAATTTACCACACAAGTTCAATATATTAATGAAAATATATTTCCTAATAAAAAAAATAACTAAATCAGTTTGTGATGAATAATAATCACTACATATAGATGTGTAGTGGATTTTGTTAAATGATTTATATATTCAACACAATTTCAACTCGATACTGAATATTATATAATTTAATATAATCGATAACTAGTATTTATCAAAATATTATACAAAATAAAGGTTAAATAAGTCAAATCGAAACTAGCAAAAGTGTGCAATTTTTATAAAAATAAACTGGTATCACTGCAACCGAAAGTATTGCACTATAGTGATGAACGCCACAACTTTAGCTATCGATAAGTTAATTAACCACGCGGGTTTGTCTGCCGAACCGGTTTGTAGTTTTTATTTAGCTTTTACAATAAAGTACCTATTACAAAAAGTAGTAAATTTTTCTATTATTGGTTTGTTTTTACAGATTTCCAAAAGATCCTTTTTAGGCGACAAACTTGGATTGTAGCTTGTAGAAACCATGAATCTTGGATACCTAAACGGACTAGCACCATTCGCTCCGAATATTTAGAAAAATCATATTTCATACCCCAAGCTTACAATAAAAGAAGGTTAGCTGACACTGCAGTACCAACCATGAACTTGTGGCAGGTAATGTTTGGCTGTAATTAGATTTAGATTAAATATTTTTATTATTACCTTTGACACCAATATTATTCTACTTGAAAATATATACAACACGTAACATAATTAACGCACTTTGAGAAAGTAGTTTGTTCAGAATCATTTACTGAATCGATTTCTATCATTTTTAATATAGGTAACTTTTTATCCCAAAAATAATTAAAACTACGTAAATTACAGTCACACTAAATCTGTACAGTCAAAACAAACTGAAATGGACCGTAACTTAAGGCAATAAGAGTTTTAAGATTCTGTCATTCAATAAAAATAAAGGAAAATGAACTTTATTTCAAGCACGTTAAAGTCTTTGCGTTCGTGGATTTGTACTGTGACCACAATATTCTTCCGGAATTAGTATAACTAATTTGATAAATAATCAGTGTATAAAAATCTTTAACTAAAAATTCGTTGTATGTATTATGATTATAACATAATATACTAATTGGGGTGTCTGAGGGTGTGCGTTAATTACGTTACATATTGAATATATATATATATATATATATATATATATATATATATATATATATATATATATCTTGAATCTTCTGACTTACGTAAGTAAATTAGTAAATTATTTATTTTAGGGTGATTGTGGTGATTTTGATGTTTAAATATAATTTGTTAACACTAAATCATACACACGTAAGAAAATAACAGAAAGAAAAGTAAGTTTGTCAATAGAATAAACACTTAAAATTGCAATTAACAATTTAATTGGTGCCGGCGGGGATCGAACCCGGGTCGCGTACTGGGAAATTTACAGCTTGCGCTAACCATCTGAGCTACCACAGCTTAATCATAACACACACATAATATTTAAATATAATTTGTTAACACTAAATCATACACACGTAAGAAAATAACAGAGAGAAAAGTAAGTTTGTCAATAGAATAAACACTTACATCCATGGCTTTTGATGCGTTGAAGTAACACAAATGTAGTATTGATAGATCCACTGCGGTCAAACGACCATACACTAACTCCATGGCTGCAGTTGCTTGGTCTTATATAGTACCAGTAAGTAATAATTCTAATCTAAAGAATTTCTGTAGTGGACTTGATAGTAACTTTATGCGTCAACAAGCTTATCTCACATTCTGTTGCTTATCTCAGCATTACTTCGTGTTGCATCTTGTTCAGTGTATTGATGACTCAAATACGTTTTGTATAACACAAAATAATGCAATTTAATATTTAGAAATCATTATAATTGATCATTCCTATGTTAGTCATTGAGTAGATTGTACTGTAATAATCTACTAATAGCAGTAATATCATGGATACACTAGATGTACAACAACATCTGAAAAAGATTCACCCCAGTCTAGAAAATAATGTTTATACTACTAATAGACTGCCCATGTACCGTCAAACTCCCTAACTTTGCCACGGGTCCAATGTTTGCCCATAATGAAAAAGAAGTAATATCTGTTCTATTTTATTAGCCTGACAACGGAAACTTTGATATATTTTTAGAATAATTATCTGGCAACACAAAATTAGTAGCATCACGTTGGTAAAATGCAAAGATTTTTGACAATCGGGTGCTGAATTAAAGTGTAGAACGGCGGTTACGAGAGTTGTGAGAAAACTTTTCAAGTAAGTCATTAAAATATGTTTAATTCTAACTTGTTTTATACTCATTCCGTAAAACTATGATAATTTGATAAT
Organism: Parnassius apollo; assembly: GCA_907164705.1. Lineage (NCBI taxonomy): Eukaryota > Metazoa > Arthropoda > Insecta > Lepidoptera > Papilionidae > Parnassius > Parnassius apollo. The sequence continues at coordinate 10,386,504 of CAJQZP010001037.1, forward strand.
TTGTCATTTTTAACGATAGAAATACACCAATAATTATTGAGAAATACTCGTGTAGGCAAAGTTTGGCATGTTTTGTGAACAAGTGTACCGAACATTGCCGGGCCTAGGGTTGACACTTGTTATTAATTTTAATTAGGCGGGCGCGTGACCTATATATATTATGTTTACCTACTTTAGATAATTTCTTGCTTTGTTTTTGTAATGTCAATGGAGTCTTATACAAAAAAAAAGTTTGTTAAAAGAATATATATATATATATATACTTACTCAGTTTTCTGTTTATTTGAAGGACAATCAAAATGAACAAGCCGCGAAGAAAATATAAAGATTACGATGAGAGCTTACTAAACATTGCTGTAGGTCTCGTCGAAAATAAAAATATTACTTCATACGACGCTGAGAAACAATTTGGTATCCCTCGCCGCACGATTTTAAATAAAGTAAAACAAAAACACACGAAAAAAGTCGGATGTCCCACCAAACTGCCACCAGCTGATGAACAGAAAATAGTCAGTTGTTTAATTCTTTGTGGAGAATATGGGTATCCTATTACTAGCTTTGAATTAAGATCATGATTACTTAACTAAGTAATATTTTTAACTACAAAATGCCGGGTCAGAAGTGGGTAAGAAACTTCTTGAAACGCCACAAAAATGTCCTGACGGTGCGTTCTACAAATAATATTAAAGAATCCCGAGCCAGTAAGAGTGTAAAGGACTACAATACATATTTTGAAAATTTGAAGATTTCATTGCATAATGTCAAACCAGATCATATAGTGAACTATGATGAGACCAACTTTTCCGATAACCCAGGATCTCAAAAATGCATATTTAAAGCAGGTACTAAATACCCAAACAAAACACTAAACAATACCAAGACGGCGATATCTGTTATGTTCTCAGCTACGGCAAGTGGAGAAATTTTCCCACCATATGTCGTATACAAAGCAGACAATTTGTGGACAAATTGGTGTGCAAACGGGCCTGAAGGAACCAGATACAACAAAACCAAATCTGGTTGGTTCGATTCGTATACATTTGAAGACTGGTTTAATACCATAATTATCCCATGGGCAGTGAAAACCACTGATCCTAAGGTTTTAATTGGAGACAATTTATCGTCACATATGAATGTAAATATAATAACTAAGTGTGAAGAACATAATATCAGATTTATCTTTTTGCCACCTAACTCCACTCACTACACTCAACCTCTCGATGTGGCCTTTTTCGGCCCATTGAAGAGAGAATGGAGGCGAATTTTAACGGACTACAAAGTTCGACACCCAAGTTCTAACACATTAAACAAACAAATATTCCCCGAATTATTAAAAATGTTACTAGATGCAACAAAAATTACACCCCATTAATCCAGAAGCTATATTAAAGAAATTGCCAGATTATCGTAGGCCACAAGCAAACATTACTTACGATGAGACTTTTGTCAATTATTTGAAAGGTTTAAGAAACCCGGCGAACCGGAAAATAAGAAATACAAATAAAAAAATATTTATAGAGCCTGGAAAATCAGTAACTGTTACCGATCTCGTAAATGAAAAAACTCAAAAACGAAAAGCACCAGCTACAACTCTTAGTAACGCAAAAAGACTCAATCCTAAGGAGAATATCATCCCCAAAGAAATCCAATTACAGGAAGACGTGAAAGAAACACATTCAACTATTGCAGATTCTTTGATTATATATAATCAAAGTGTGGGTTATACTTTTGACAATGTCTCATTACACGTTAGACGAGATTCGTCATCCGATGCTGACAATAACCAACTTATGACTAATTTGATAGTAAATGCTGAAATACATCAAAAACATGCAGATATGGAATTATCTGACCAGAAAAATACCAAAAGTATTTACAACGTTCAACCAGGCGTTATTGTGAATGTTGATAAAAATTTATTTTTATCAAATGACCGGACTTTATTCAAAAATATTTCTAACTTTGGTGCAACTACATCAAATGAAACTATGACGAAAAGCCGAATTCTCTCCAATGTAATTATAAAATCCCCAGATAGAATCTCATTTGATGATAGTGTTTCAGATGACTATACTAAGCAGGAAAAGGTGTTTCCAAAAAGTAGGAGCAATCAAGGTTCGAGTTCAGAAAGCTCAGGAATGTATACTGTGCATGATTCGTCTTGTGATGAACATTTTCTTCCATCTTTCAGTGACACGGAAACGTACATAGACGAAATGTATGAAGAATTGGAACAAAATAATGATAAAGAAAATGATATGTATGAAATAGGTATTGATAAATATGTTCTTGTTAAATTTTCAACATCAAAGTTGGCTAAATACTATATTGGTCTAGTAATCAAGTACAACGATTTGGAGCGCGTATATACTATAAAATACTTAAGAAAAAATTCAAAAGGTACATTTTACTGGCAACTAGTAGATGATGTCTCAGAAATAACTTTACTTGATGTAGAAAAAACGTTGCCAAATCCACAAGTTGGACGTAGAGGGACATTAAAGTTTGATTTAGATAATTTAGGTGTTCCTTTGTCAAACATTTATTGAAATTCATTACCTGATAATTAGTTTTTGACTTCATTGTGATATTGTTGTATTTTTTTAGGATAAATAAAGTAAAACTTTACTACGTCATATTGTGGGTTTATAGATTATGTTTATTAAGAAAAAGGGTTAATTTCGAAAGACTGATTGTAATTTTAATAAAAACTGCTTGCAATGAGAATTACTGATTAAGTGTTAATAACATGTGTTTTAAATATAATTTTAATATTTTGTTACCTACTTATTTTTCTTATGAGACAACCCTACACTTTCTTTGTCAATGTATGAATATAGGAAGAAATTGTGTCCTAACATTGCCTTATAAAATTTTATCTACTAAAATACTCCAAAAAGGTGTTATTCGAAATTGATTTGTATTGTTGAATTATTAAGCTACATTTTAGATTGTCCCACGATTAAATGTACATATTTATTTTGGAGTAAACGCCTCTGGCAATGTTAGGAATATTAGACATAACTTTGCCTTTTTCTTGAAATACCTCCAAAAAGTTATTAATATTAAGCGTAATGTCTAAAATAAATGTTATATATTATACCTAAGTCTTGTTTTTACTCTTGTTTTAATTTCTATCTGCTAAAAAGTACAAATTCAAAATTTATTTTACGACAAAACTAAATAATATCAACATTCGTGAAAAGTTAGGGCATTTGACGGTACACCCACGTACCAACGTATATAATATGCAATTTGGATACAGATGATAAACCAGGTTCACATTGGGTAGCTTTATATATAGATACGAATGACGTCGGTCAATATTTTGATTCATAGGACGAGCACCTGTACGATATCATCTAGTTTTTAAAAAGGAATTGTAAAAGATGGAACTGGAATGTTGATAGGATTCAGAATGAGTGGACTTCAGTTTGTGGCGAATATTGCTTAATGTATTTGCTATATAAGTTTCAGGGATGTTCAATGCATAGTTTTACGAGTATATTTACAGGGAACACATTGTACAAGGATTTTTTAGTGGATGAGATGTTTCGCTCCTATTTTATAGATAATAAGTAATAAGATTTTGTATTTCGTAAATAAAAATTGTAACAAAATTAGGTAATGTATTTTATTGATGATTCAGATTACCGTTGCAGTTAGGAACAAAGGAGTATAATAGTAGTAGCACCGATAATCCGACGCACGAATAGATAATGACGGTATTCAATGAACAATAAATAAGAACAATGGAGCGCTAATGACGGTGGAGGCCCTCACTGGATATCAATTAGATAAGAGTTAATTGATCTGCACATCTCCGGAACCGTGCATCCTACGCAAAAATGGACCGCAGATTCGTGATCAGAGCATGCCAAAACCTTTTTTTTTTAGGATCGTGAGTCGACGAACGTTGTACTTGTACCACTTCTGACTCAGTGAGCCAGAACTGGTACTAACTAACTACTATTAGCTTTGAAAGTAAGACTCCGATGGGCGTCCTCGGTTTGTGAATAAAGATTGTCAGGCCGCCTATGGGCGCCAAAGGCATTGAATAGGTTAAGCTGTAATCTTGTAAGGTTGATAAACGGATGGATCATAAATAGCTTTCATAAGAATAAAGATGTTCATACTTTAAACACTAGGAACAAACATAAGCTTGTAATACCAGTTACTAGACTCCACAGAATTATTAATTCATTTATGGGGCAATGTATACGCTTTTACAACAAAATCCCAGAAAATGTACAAAATTTGTCATTAAACAAGTTTAAATGTTTCATTAAAGATTATTTATACAAAAAGAGTTATTAATTATTATAAAATCAAAGAATACATAAATGAAAATAATCCCTGGGAATAATGTGATCGCCACCATGCTGGTTCTATAGATTCATTTAAAAACTGTAAAAACAAAATTAATGGAAAGTGAAATATGTTTAAAAAAAAAGTCCCACTGGGTTTCTTGCTGATTCTTCCCAGGACAGAGGTTTTTTAGGAACCAGAAGTAAATAAAAAAGTTTCTGTCTTATAAGTATTATGCAATAATCTATAGTGAATAAAATCATTTCATAACAGCCCTATTCTATTAAAACTACAATGGTAGAATGTTTTCGTAAGTGATTAGACATGTTGGTGTCAATGCAGCAATGGTGAGTGTGTTTAATGATTAAAAGTAATTACTCACATGCTAGTAAAATAAATATATATATATATATATATATATATATATATATATATATATATATATAATATTCATAATATGCTCATGCCCAGTACACTATGATAAGTAAATATAAGGTCACCATTTATTCACCACACCATTCATAATTTTTTTCGGTATGTAATATCAAAATGGTGGGACCATCTTCAAGAAAAATTATGTAAAGGTTGTATGTGTAGTAATATATTTAAGTAAAATAACTTCTTCTCTATGCTTATTTGTTTATTGCATCTTTGATTTTCTGTTCTTTATACATTTTAATAACTTTCTTTCCTGGAACTAGTCCACTACTTAAGCCTGGCCTCTTTTTCTTTTTATTTGCACCACCCTCCCAAATATCATCATCAGTTGATGCAGAAGTCTCTAAAAGTATTTGTGGTGGTGGAGCTGAAGACATTGTACCTGCACCTTCACATACCACAGTTTTTAACTTCTGAAAAGCAAGATATACAATTGGGTTGTAATATTATTTTTATGATAAATGGAAAATTTCCCCTTATTAGGTAATCTATGGGAAAGGCCTATAAACAGCAGGGAGATTGGATAAGCTGTAATAAATTAAATGATATTTTATTTAGAACATAATTTCAACACTTGTTATATTTTTGAATGTTTCATAAATATGATATATTTGTCATTATTCAGACACAATTTATTTTCTTACTTTTCAATATTTATATATAGCTGGTTGTAGTAGTGCGACTACTGATCATGAGTTCCTGGGTTCGAATCCCGGGTCGGGCCAAAAAATCGATTATCGAGTTATTCTGTCAAGAAATTCTCAGTAGTTGTCCGGAGTCAAGAAGCCTCGGAAAGCACGTAAAGCCGTTGGTCCTGCACCTGATCTCTCTCCGGTCATATCGGTTTACCGTCCAATCAGATTATGAGAGTGAGTGATAAAGAGTGCTCCTGTGCTTGCACATACACTTGGTCACTATAATCCTGTTCTGCGCCGATGGCTAGTCTCCATTGAGGCTAGCCGCCTGGACCGAAATTCGGTCTGGAAGACATAATTATTATAGCTTATTTTATTTTTAATTCCTTGTAATTAATCTGAATATCATAATCATATCACCATTTCAGCCCATCACAATTTCACTGTTATACATAGACCGCCTCCAAGGAATTCTTGCATCTCTGATACTGAGTGACAACTTGGAAAGTGTCAATAGAAGGTCAACCTTGTAGGGTGAACAAACATCAGTCCTCGAGTTTTTCTGTAAAGTAATTCTCAGTAGCAGACCAGAGTCAGATACTTGGCAGTATTTCACCCCTGTGGCTCAGAAAGCATGTAAAGCTATAGGTCCTGCATCTGATCTCTCTATGGTTGTATCAGTTTGCTGTCCCATTGGACTATGAGAGTGAGGAAATATAAAGTGCACTTGTGCTTGCATACACACATGCACTATTATAATCCTTGCCTGTGTGGATGCCTACTGTCCATAGACACTGGACCCCATGACCAATAATTGGTTAGGAGGATATTATTATTATTAAGTTAGGCACATAATTAGTAATTTTTCATAAGCATTTATACAAAAGAATGACTGTACATTATTCTTACGCAATCACTGTCAAATTATTCCACAAATCACAAATTAGTGTTATGTGTGTTTAAGCAAGTAAAAAGTAAATTTGTAAGCTTAAGCTCCTAAAATTTTTAGACAAGTAAAGGTATCTTACTTCTAATACTAATAATTTAAGAGATTGAGTTTAAGACTAATTTTTTTGTGATTGCCACCATATCTGATACAGTGAATGCCTCTATTTGAATAATGATATACTTTTTCCACTGGAATATTATGTCCTGTGCAGTATATAGCTTGCCAATGTATTTTAAAATAGGGGTTGGACGAATGATACTTGATTTTAATAATGTTTTTAGTTTAGGAGGCTTGTTAAGGTTAAGCTTGAACCTATTACACTGTTTTTAGATGTGGGAAATGCGTTTTGAATTACGATGAAAATAAAATTTCACTAAAATTGCTTAATAACAAACATATATAACACAAATATGTCAATTTGGTCTAGTATTATGAAGTAGACATCCGGTACTTAATTTTTTAATTTTGTTTTCAATTTAGGTTTGTCAGAGTTTAGCTTGAACCTTCTACACTGTTTTTGGATATTGGAAATGCCTTTTGAATTATTTACAACAAAAATAAATTTTACTAATAATTTCATGTAATGAAACACAAATGTCAATTTGGTTTTTTTAACATGGATACACCAATAAAAAAGTTGTTGAAGACGAGACTCATATACAACAAATTTAGTTACAGTAGACAGCAGTCAAGAGGTTTTTCAGAAAACAAAATTATAACAATTCACATTAAATTTACCACTATCATAGCAGAGTTTGGGGCAACCTAACTTTAAAGATAAGATTGGTTGAATCTGTTCTAAAACCGAATCAGCACACCCCAACTTCATGTAGTCTTATCTGCCCTACCCCTAGACCCTAGTGTTTTCGTAAAGCTGCAGGCTAGAACGGAGAGCAGTCCTCGCCCGCCGTAGCAAATTGCAGGCAGATGTGCGAGCTGTAGCAGCTGAGGCTGGTCACCGAAAGTGACCAATAAGCCAAAGCTGCGGAGGTGAGCATGGGTGCCTGTGATTTGTTACGCAAGGGCGAAGGGGCTGCACTTCCCGCAGTGCCGAAGCCGTTGCAGAAGTGACTGGGTCAATATTCCTGTATAAAGTGAGGTTATGATTTTACAAAGAAAATCATTACTCATAAACTATACATTTCTGCAAGGGGGGAAGAGTAAAGCTTTTCCTGCACCAATCCCCTACCTCCACCCACACCTGTGCACAAATAACGGATGTCTAGTGTTAAATAAAATAGTCTGAAAGCTCTTGAAATTGGTCAAGACAATATCAATGAACCTATAATCATAATATCAGAATTATGCTTCTTAGGGGAGGCAATGTCTCATTATTAACCGACTTCAAAAAGGAGGATGTTCTCAATTCTTCTAATGGTTTTTTGTATGATTCTTTGCACATTGTGAACTGATTTTACTGATACTATTTTTTATTAAAAAGGCTTCAGCTCAAGGGTGGTTCCTTAAAATTCTGACGGAAGGATTCCACACCTATGCGTAATAAATAGCGGAAAAGTTTCATATAGGAATCTTGTTTTATAAGTTAAAAAGGATTTGACAAACTTTAAAAGCAAATAGCATTTTTTTTTACAAACCTGCTTCTCTGATTCTAATTCTTCAGCTGATTTCTGTATATCGGAATCATGTGCATATTTGCAATTGTGACCAAACCGACATCTACCTTTCCGGTAGTTCCAACATATCTTCTTCCCATTGATCATTTGTGTATTGTCTTTACCTGGAACCTTACAGTCACCGCCTATGTACTTGACGTTTATATATAAAATTGGATACAAAAGTTTCCTACTGTACATTAATGCATATTATATACATAAATGCTTTTACCGAAAATATAACAAAGACATTCCATGTCCTTTTCTAAATTAGAAACAGCTAAAAGTAGGTAAATAAAAATAGTGTTCTTTTATTGAATTAAAATCAGATCAACAAAACAAAATAAAAATGTAGGAAAAAACCAAACAGCTTGAAATAAATGTCAAGGGGTTATAGTAACTCAGCTCAAATTCTAATTTCGCCCCCACTTCCCCACGCTTCATATGGTATGTACCAACATGTTTGTAATCACTAATACTGTAGTAGATAGGTTGTTAGATACTTATTTCATTAGGTTTATCATATTTATGCCTGTTTCTTTACGCCAACCCAGTCGCTTTCACACTTTAATTTAATGTTGTCCTGTTGCATAATGTGTATTCTGATCGTAAGTGATACAGCTTTCCCGTTCGAAATCCGAAGCTAGACTGATTGGGCGGCAAGAAACAAGCCTCAAGATGCCGATAGTTTAGGTAATATCTTTTTACAGTAAAAATAAAAGTAATTTAAAAAAATGAAAACATATGCCCTGCTTTATAGTTAGTTTAGTTAGTATGCAAAGTTTCATGATCTAATTTAAAGTATTTTATGAATACCAGCGGTTTATTGTTCAGTTTGGAGGTAACTTTGGATTTTTTTCTATCGAGAAAATTTTACGGAATCGTGTTTTGGTTTAACATAGTACTTAACATTAATCCTCAACTTTACCATATATTTATTTAAAAATTAATGCTGCAATATTTTCGGCATAACGGAAGATCTTGCAGTATTTTTACTATTTCCCCTTAACAAATATTTTTAAAGAACATACTGAATTGATTAGTGCTATGTTAATAATTTTAACATTTTTAAAAGGAAGTAGAAATTGCAAGACTTATTGAAAAATAGTACATGTTACATCTTGGTGTTTTACTATGGTAATCAAAACTAATTTTATTAGAAAGTCAACATATACCATTTTGACATGTTTCTCTAGAATGGCAGCTTTTGCCAATTCCGCCTCTACAAATGGATTAGAGAACACAGAAGTTTGGAGACTGTTTTCTCCCAGAGTAGGCTTTGGAAGTTTTGGTTTAGTTTCATCCTTTGGATATCTGAAAAACAAAAGGATTAGGTGCCGTGTTATTTAACAAATTATCGAAAGCTAACCCGCAAGCGTATATATATAGCTTTACTTTTCTTCATCCACAACTTCATCCTCCTCCGTATCACTAGAAGATGATGATCCGTAATCTAAAAGAGCATTCATTTAGAATATGAATTTAACTATACTGTAAAATATAATCGATTTTCATTAAGTTTTTTGTATTGAAAACACTAGTTTCTAGTTTATGGTTTTATAGTTGAGATCTAGTGATGCTCAACTAGACTTGCGAGTTCGCTCAGCTTGAGTGAAGTCGAGTCAGACACACTTTATAATTTGTGTTCAGATACAGGGAGTGGGCGATTGTTGCAAGATACAAATGGACTGAATAGAAAATTTTGCTATTGCGTATTCGATTGTCAATTTAGTAGTTCATCGCCATAATTATTCGAATAACAATCGACAAACAACTAACTAACTGTATTACTCCTGGATAAAAACTGCCGATTGAATTACCAAAATGGACACTTAAATTACCGAACAATCATTAAACTTAAAACACACTAATAATTAATCACACTTAACACTTTAGTTCACTTTATTTCGCTCAGAAGTATTCGCTTGATTCGCTAATTCAACACTGCCTCGGTGCTTCGGTCGTGGTAACCTAAACGCCTTTATATAAGACCTTTTCCACCGAAAACATATAGAATGCTCGAGTAGAATTTCGAAAGTTCTAGCAAAGAATTCTCCTATAAGCCCTCGCCACTCGACACTAGATTCCGCTAGTGTTAAAGTTCTAGAAAGTTTTTGACGCTCCTATTTCCGCTACTTAATACTAGATGGCGCTAATAATCACCCGCCATATACCGGCATTAATTATGGCATGCAACAGTATTATATATATTATGATCTACGATCTGAACGCGTTTATTCTAAAGAAAGTATGTTAATAAACAACAAAGTAATAGACTGGCGCCGAAAAGCTGGATGAAATAACATTTTGACCTAATATAAGACTGTTACGTTAGGATTATAATTCTTATTTTACTTGAGAGTGCTCAAATTGCTCTACTTACATTTTTAGTGTCAGAAACGACATTTCAATTCTCGCTAAACAAATTTTATTTAATATAAATACGTATAATATTATATTTTCTATTGGCGCCAATCGCATAACAAATAACTGCAGTTTACAGTCGTAGCATGAGTAGTCACGCACAGACTAAATGCAGCGCAAGCGCACGTAGGAGCGCTGCGCTACAAATTAGTAGTTATAAAATTGACACGGTAACCGTGCCGACCATTCTTGCCTGCTGCACGCTGTTAGTCTATAACAATCGACTAACATGAATTGTCATCGAATTTTATCGACTAAACTGAAATATCGATTAGTTCGATTAATTTTAGTAATAATCGCACATCGCTAGTTTGAGTTGTCAGCATCTTATTAAACACAAAAAGCAAAGCAAGCGGGAATGCGATTTGCTTAACGTGCGTATATATTATATAATATCAATAAGTTAGTATATAGATAATTTAATTGTAATAATTATAACCATATAGTAGCAGTGCAAGAATATTCACTACGCCATAGCGTCCCGTGGGTGTCGTAAGAAGTGACGTATGGGAAAAAAATCACAAGATGAACAGCAGCGTCTTCTAATATGAATAAAAAATGTCTAAGCACTATAAATAACTTACTCATTTCAATCCTACCTACCAATTTTAGTAATAATAAATTTCCCAACACAGAATTGGATGTAGGTACAAATATATAAAATATAAATTATTGACCAAAGCCAATCTCAGATGGTGTTTAGCGGGTAGGCACTGAGGTTTCTCAGTGAGTGGTATGTTTAAAGCATACATCACCGTCTCTCCTCCCTCCCTCCCTACCCCGGTTACTGGAGGGAAGCCCTTTATTTTGCTTCTGGGCGCAAAAAAAAATCCATAATTCGTCCTTCCAATACGAGTCACGAGTATAACCGATTCGAGTAGTTTCCGAGTTGGCATCCCTAAAGTGACTGCAACGACCATAGGTAATAATATTTTTTTTACTATTTACCAATAAAAGTAGAGAAAGGTCGAAGACCATAAAACCTAGTCTAATTTCAATTTAATAACAAAAGTTGATACGTCACAATAATAAAGTTTTCGGGAGATTTTGAGGACAGCTTCATCATGAATCTCCTAGGTGTGCGTTGTTTGTAGTTAGCAGTGGCTGCATACAACCGCTGGTACGACATACTCCGCCGATCGTTGAGTCCGTATACTCCGTGAGTCGTCGAGGTCACCGGCCCCTAGGTAGATTCTTAGGCACTCTAAAACGTCCGAGTTTTTATGTGCCTAGTCGCGTTTTAAAATGCCACCATTTGCATTTCCCCCAACCCATTAATTGAGAAAGGGGTAGGCAGTGCCCCAGTACTGAAGTCAATTACTTTATACCACCCCTACCATAGCGTCGCGCGTCATTGCCTGTCGATCGTTGGTAAGAACAGATAGGGCCTGTTAGAGTACTTGAACACTTCACACAGTGGCGAAGCCTCCATAAAAGCTCAGAAGCCCGGCTTGCCTTATCAAGCTGAATCAATCAATAATATTAAGTAATAAAATAACTCTTAAACTGTTTCAAACTATTTCAAATTTCCCGCGCGCTCTGTGCGATATCGTAGCCTTAGGAATACTGCTGTCATACATATAAGGAGAGTTGAATTGAGCCATTGGTTGTCTCCCTCGGACACGTGGGTTTTTTGCCGGGCTTTCGAAAAGGCGACCGCTCCCTTTCTAACCTGTGGCAAAATGTTCTATAATGAAACATAACTACGATTGTATAAATAGCAATTAGTATGGAGATAAAAAGCCCGGCTTTTGAGTGACCATCAATTTATTAAAATTATTATAGTTTTAACACTTTTGACTGCCTTCTTGGTCTAATGGTCGTAAACGCAATTGCTGATCATGTGGTCCCAAGTTCGAAACCTGAGTCGGGTCGAGAATCATTTATTGGGTTTTTCTGTCACAAAATATTCAGTAGCGGTAGTATTACACTTGAGCAATATAATCCAGATGCGCAGATGGCTATTTTCCGTTGAGAACGGCCTAGTTACCAAAATTCAATCTGAAGCCCTTTAATATAGGTTTATAAATAAAACACATAGTTATTTGAATCTTTTAATGATCTAAAGTGAATTCTGAACATCAAATAAGTACTAATTGGAAATAACTTACTTTATTTGATAATTTATTGTAGATTAATTAAAAATTGTCACTTCGTACCTTTAAATTCAAAAGCGTAGCTTTTCAGAATAATCAAGTAACTATACAAGCCATGCTGGCAAACCTGGTACGCGCGGTGTCACAATGATGGCAAGGATGACAGTGCTTGAATGATTGTCACGCTTTTGTTTGTCAAAGCGGGACATTTTTACGTATTTTGGGTACAGCGCGACACAAACCTTTAAATCGTGAACGTCCTGCCTAAAGGGGGACGTATGGTCACGTTAGGTATGAAGTTAGTCGAGACACGGAGGTGCGCGGGAGACGACGCCGACGATATGTTTGCAAGTTCACGTCACATTTCAATGTTTACATTGTTTGTTAGCTTGCGCGAATATATTATAATGTAAAATATTGTGAGTTGAAAATGTATATTTTTTTTAAAGATTTTTATTGGAAATGGAGGGAAAGAGTGTTCTTTGTGATGAATATAAGTGTGTTAAAGTGCTAATCAGCGAGGAAAAAGTAAAAATCTTTAAAAATAAAATTTTAATTCAATAAACATTTCTTCACACTTTTATAGGTACAGGGCTCTTTAGTATTAAAGTTTAATTATTCTAGGCGTATTTAAAGGTTTAATAACTCAAAACTTATATTACCATATGAGTTAAAAATATCATTTTGAACTTCAGCACAAAATATGAGGTACCTAGGTATAAAATAATAAGTTTAATTTTATAGCAAATAATTGTTACAATCTTTTTTTAATGTGAAGCCCAAATTTTAATTTAATAAATTAAATGAATACATCATGTATTGAGTTTTTTTAAAAAATAGTTCCTTTAGTCTTCAGTATATAAAATTTTAATAGCGCCATATACTTAATTCTATAGGTGAAGTCATTTTATCGAACGAAAATTGATTGATTCTACGGTCATACAACCTATCTAGCGGTAGAATGCCTTCTGTGTGTTTTATTAAACACGTCCTCGACAGAACTGAATATGAAACTGAAGAGTGGAGACAGATCAAAATTGGTGTATTTTTATAAAACTGCTAAAAACAACAAAACTATATCTTGGGCTTGCCCTAGTTTGGAGCCCTAGCTTCGCCACTGACTTCACATTAGGTAGAACCAATAGCGATATGTCGGACAAGGGGGAAAAACCACCGGACCGAAAAGGAGTGTTAGATAGTCCACTCCTTGTAAGGGATCTAGCGAATCCGGAACGCTCGAGGATAGTTCCGTCCTTTTCGCAGATCCCAACCAGAAAACCCGTCTCGCCGCGTAAGGAGCCCGCACCGGGCGTCGCGCTCACGCCTGCCGTGTCTGAGCACACGGTTAGGCAGGAACCGTCGCCCCAACTGCAGCGAGCGAAGAAAACGGCTAGACGCCATACTCCTCCTGATACCGAGGCCTCCCTGTTTGAAAAGAGGCAACGAGTCGGATCCAATCTTTCATCTTGTGAAGTATGTTCTGAAGATGTACCAACATCATTTTCGGAAGATGAAGAACATCAATCGGTAACAACGAAGAGGGTGCATAAGTCACCACCGAAATCGCCATCACCACCACAACCTCCCCGCTTCATATCGCCGGACCGGCGTAGTCACGACTCGATCCAGTACGAGCAGGGAGGTGAGGAATCGTAAAGCTAGGGGGTCCACCACATATGCGACCCTTGCAGCATCCGCCGGCCGATCATCGCCGGTGCAGATCACCAACCCGTCCGGGCTTCCACAGGATGATGGACAGCAGCCCTCAACCAGCTACGCCCATATGGTAGCAACACCAGCAGTGCCACGACCGCAAACGGCGGTAGAGCCTGCAGCAAAATCTGCTGACCAAGAAAAGGCGAGATACCCGTCCATAGTGGCTGAATGCCTCCCGGACTGGACGAGGCATTTTAAGGAGCTTAATAGAAAGTTAGGCCACCCTCCAAATGCCCGTCCGTTCGGGAAAGGAGTACGATTTACCCCGCAGAGGATGAGTTCCGTACCATCTAACGGTCGTTGGTCGAGCTCTGAAAGGAATTACCATCGATGTCGTGGTATTGTTATACCCCGGAGGAGGATAAGCCTACTAAAGTGGGCATCCGGGGGCTACCAATGGGCACGGATATCCAAGCAATAGAGGAGGCTATCAGGGCAAAGGGCTTCCCTATTAAATATGTGAAAGCTATACCACCACGTAGGGTCAGACCTGGATGCCTCTACTTTGTGCAGCTAGACCACCTGAGCCTGGAGCAGCTCCAGGAATTGTATAAGACCGACGAGCTCCACTACATGAGAGGGTCGTCATCGAGGCCTGGCAGAGGAAAGCAGGACCAACACAATGCCATCGCTGCCAGGCTTTCGGGCACGCCTCCGCCAACTGCTTCAGGCCAGTGAAGTGCGGTAACCATCCAGGAGGATGGGTGGGCTACGGTCACAGGGAAGGGTAGGCAATAAGCCCCCCCCCCACCCGCAACACCTTTGGAAACGGTGGAACCCACAGAAGTGAGGGCAACCACTGGAGCGACTCTACAGCCCCCCGCTAATGCCGCCACAGAGCGGCAGACC
Source organism: Parnassius apollo (assembly GCA_907164705.1). Lineage (NCBI taxonomy): Eukaryota > Metazoa > Arthropoda > Insecta > Lepidoptera > Papilionidae > Parnassius > Parnassius apollo. Next base: position 10,401,532 of record CAJQZP010001037.1, read on the forward strand.
TCACAAAAAAGAAAGCGGAACAGGAGCAAGAAGAAGTCGCAGCCTCCTCCTCAGGCTGTTACCTCTACCCTGATACCAGCAGGACCGGTAGCCTCACAGGCGCAGGTTACAAGCAGAGCACCCAAGGAGAGAGTGGGTAGAGTGCCAGAAAGGGCTTTATCAGAAAATAAAGCCCGCTCTACACATAGAGCGCGCTCTACCCACAGGCAAAGACTGCAAGAAAACCAAGTCCCGAGACCAGTGCCAACGCCTTCATATAGGAGAACACCTTCAGCCGGCTTCGAGACTGCAGACGCCATCCAACGTTTGGTTGGCATTGCAATCGAGGTCCAATTACAGCGGTTATGAAGGCGCTGGAAAACCTCCTGGCCCGGCATTATAGAGGAGAGTAACCTGCGCTTCCTCTATTGAAACCCGAACGGAATACAGCATAAGCTGCATGAACTCCGCATAGTCGCTCTACAACAGGACATTCAAGTGATCTTGCTGAGAGAGACCAAATTGAATCCTAAAACGCATCTGAAGCTACCAAATTACTTCATGTACAGGAGGGACGAGGTCAATCCTCAAGGGGCCGCCTATAGAGGGACGGCGGCTCTAGTGAGGAGGGACATCGTCCATCAAGAACTTGACCTGCCAGAATACCAAACAATGCGCTCTATCGGCATAAAAATGGAGGCGGCGGGCGAGAAACTAAGGATCTACGCAGCATACCACCCGCCAGGGACTCCATTTTGCTCCTCAAACGTCCGGACGTTAATGGAAGGCGAAACACCTACCATCATCGCCGGGGACCTAAACGCCAAACACCCGGCGTGGGGATCCAGAGTGATCAACCCGCCGGGTCATGAACTATATGAAGATGCGGAGAGGCATAATTACGACGTTTTAGGTCCCGAAGAACCTACACACGTTTCGACAGACCCACGGAGACGTCCGGATGTATTGGACATCGTGCTCTCTAGGAACGTCAACTACCCGATAGTGTCAGAGGTGCTGTACGACCTGAACACACAGCACCTCCCGATTCTGATTACCCTTGGCCTAAAGGCGGTGACTACGCCGCCCAGAGCATTCAAGACACACAGGCATTGACTGGAGGCTCTACCATCAACACCTACAGGAGAGACCTCCAGTCCACCAACCTATAAGTACAGCGTCAACGTAGAGGCCGCTGCAACTAGAATAACGAAGACCATCCAGGAAGCCCTACACGCGGCCTCTACGATCGTCCCGATTTCAACAAAAAGGGATGATCTGCCGCGGGAGATCAGCGTGCAGATCAGACGCAAGAGAGCGTTGAGGAAGCTGTGGACGCGTACTCACTGCCCTAGACTGAAGACACAGCTTAACACCTTGCCGGAGGAACTGTCGGTTGCAGTCCAAGCCCACAGAGGAGAGGCCTGGGAGCGGCGCATATGGAAAGCGGAAGAGCATGATGCGTCGCTCTACAAACTGAACCGACAGTTGATCAAAACCAGACCTCCCGTTTGCCCGCTGACCAACAGCGCGGGTGAACGTCGCTATGATGCCAAGGGCAGATCGGATATCCTACTAGAGCACTTCGAGGAGCAATTTATGCCGAACCCAGCAAGTGCGGAGTTCGTGGAGCTTCATGCCCGGAAGGAGAGTCGCGTACAGGACTTCCTGTCGTCGCCCGCGCCACCGCTTGCAGTGGAGTGGTTCATCTCCCCCGCTGAACTGCGGAGAACAGTAACTCACCTGCAACCGAGGAAGGCGTCGGGGCACTATGGGATTACCAACGCTGCACTCCGACAGCTGCCCAATAGAGTCCTAGTAGAGTTTGGTCGATTCTACAATGGGATACTGCGGACATCCCACTTCCCGGAGGACTGGAAGAAAGGCAAAGTCATCGTCTTGCCGAAACCCGGGAAGGACAGGCGTAGAGCTGCCAATTACAGGCCGATCACGCTGCTACCGCACATAGCTAAACTGCTTGAAAGATTGTTGCTAAGACGCCTCCGTCCGTGCATCCAAATTCGGGCGCAGCAGCATGGATTCAGGAGGGATCACTCAACAGCAACACAGCTGTCCAGAGTGCTGCACCTACTTGCGGCCGAGTACAACCACGGCCGCACATCGTTGGGCGTCTTTCTCGATATCGAGAAGGCGTTCGACAGAGTGTGGCATTCTGGACTACTTTACAAATTGGAAGAACAGACCATTGTCCCTCCTAATATGTTCAAGCCAGCGTTCAACCCAAATGAGTTCAGTGTTTGCCATAGCACATCCCTATCCACTATGTCATAGGCTTTTTCCAAGTCCACGAACGCACAAAAAACCTTTTGGTTTTTGGCTAAAAACTTCTCCGCGATCGTGCGCATGGAAAAGACTTGATCTGAACATCCCATTCCCTTTCTAGATCCCGCTTGCACATCCCAAATTATTATATCAGTTTGTTTCATTAGTTCATGACCCATTCAATTAGTACCTTAGCATACATTTTTCCCACAATGCTAAGAAGGCTGATACCACGGTAGTTTTTACAGTCCTGCTGCGACCCTTTTCCTTTATATATTGGGACTATCACGGCTTTGCACCAGTCTACCGGTACCCGCTTCAGTTCCCAGCATAAATTAAAAAAGGTATGCAGCCGGCCTGCCATCACTTCCTCTCCAGCCCTTAGCATTTCGAGTGAAACTCTATCATATCCGGCAGCCTTACCTGCTTTCATGCTTTTCATTGCTTTCATTATTTCATCTATACATATATATATATAAATAAATATCCGAATGAATATATAAATAAATAAATACTTAAAGAAAAAAAAGAAAAATAATGTCGTAGAAGGTAGAAGTAGGTACTCTGAACGAGTTTCTAGATGTTCATTCTTAATATCATTGGAGAGGGTGTTCCAATTAAAAAAAGGATGTATAGCCTGTATCGTAAATTTGTAAAAGAAGACCAGACGATTTGATGTTTGTGATGTTCGACCGTCGATCGAATGAAATAAAAAAAGAAAATCCTTGAGATAAGAGATCCTTGAGAAGAGAAGGCGACCTTGGATCGTTTAAAATTGAAATAGACGAAATAGACAACAATTAAACAATCGAAATGTTCATAAATGATTCATGGTATGGACGGGTTAGAGTCGGGTTACTTTTTTAATCTTGTATATGGTATCCCAAAATTGTTTTTTTCTTTTTATACACGTAAGAATGAGAAAAAATATATTGCCATTTCATTTATTTCCATGCTAGTTCGTCGTCGTGACGGCGGCATCAATTTCCGAATTAATTATCATTTGTCGCAAAAACTGCGCGTCCGTTATCTTAAGTTAAATAAATTATTAATCTCTGCAGGTTGTGTTTAATTGTGATCTAAATGGCGTCAGACGATGAAGTAGACGGTTCCTTTGCAGGTAAATGGTTAATTTGTTACTAGCATATCCTAGGTAAGCCGCGAATAGCGGTATCATATGTTTACTTGCGGTATGTAATTAAATATTCGAAGATATTGGCTTAAGTGATGCTGTGTGTGTAGCAAATTACAGAGATTTGTGCAGTGAAGTGTTAAAAGACATGTTTATGTGGAATAATGGCGAGCTTGTTGTCTTTAGGTTGTAAATATTTTTATGTGGCAGATCGTGACAGAAAAGAACATGCATTACCCCTCATTACTACTTAACAAAATGGACGCCGCCAAACAAAGGGATTAGTGACCTTACCGAAAGCATTTCGCGTACTTCGAGAAAATTTTTAGTTCCTCATGAGATAGACAGGTGTATTAGCATGCGGTGAGTGGTTTGACCAGTTTCGTGCAAATTTTTGTTTCAGGCGATGAAGAAGTAGATGAAGGCGAGGGTCAAAATGAGAATTCTGGTGAGAGTGATGAAGCCCCACCAAAGGTAGATATTGTAATACCTATTCTAAAAAAAAGTTTTTTTTTTGGGTATATAATCTTTATTCACTGCTATTGATCGTACATTTCTCAGTTTAATTTTTTTCAGTATTATTTGTTTTTATATAGACAATTAGCTTAACAAAAACTAAAGTATAAAAGTAAATATTAAACATAATGTGTTTGTTTTAAATGTTTGGTTTAATATTTTTGAACTGAAATCTAGCACATAGAGTATCAAAATAATGTTTTTATCTCATAATTATGGCTGTTTATAATTTGAAAGTTTAGCACTGTAAACATAATTTTAGTACTGTATTATTAAATTTATTTTTTCCATCTATATGGTTCTGGTGGGTATCAGGAGGATGATGATTACTCACCAGAGGATGGCAGGAAAAAGAAAAAGGGAAAGAAACGAAAGGCTAGGGGAGAAGATAAAAAAGGAAGAAAGAAAAAGAAAAAGCGCAAGAATGAAAGTGAAGATGTGAGTACAGTTTGTTTCAAAAGTTTACTACCTTTTTGCATAGGGGTATCTGGTTGGGTACTATCCTCTTAAATATTGCTGCTGTCAACCAGCAGTGCACCCATTGCCGTGTCGTGGTATGAAGGGTAAAAGAACTACTAAAACTATGGATCTGTGGTATTTTTATAAAGTTTATTATGTGTTCATGGGTGCAAATAGTGCACTGACCACCGGTTGCCTGTAGTTTGTCTCTGTTACATCTGTTTGTCCATCTGAATAGTTACCAACCTCGTAGCTATTACTGACCCCCAAGTGCAGTGTGTGTAAAGCTGTGTCACACCTGGCTGTCCACTTTATTATAATAAAAAACAACATTACATAATATTAAAGTTTGTTAATATGATATATCCAGTACATCAGAGTAAAGTAATGTACAAATATAAATACAGAAATTAATTTTGCAGGTATCATGATGCTTTTTTTATTTTTATCATTTTTTTAACACGGCATACAGGAATTTTATGGTACTTAGGAGAGTAGTTAATTAAAATGATTTTTTTTAAATTGATATTAAACCATGCATATTTCTTGCAGGATGATGATTTTGGTCTTGAAATTGAGGCTGAAGGGGATAGTGACTATGCATTAAGTGCAATGTCCTCCAGTAAGAAATCACGCAAAGGGCGTGGCAGTAAACACAATATTTCCACTCCAGCACCATCTGATTCAAACTCTGGTAAGAAACCACAATTTCATTATTTATTTTATATTTTATTTGTATGTGACTGCCCCAGAATGGTAATGTTTATCAAGTGTATGAGAGTATTTGTATGTTTATTTTTTTTTGGCTTGCTCAGTAGCCTAAATGGATCCATGTATTTTAATTCTTTCATTGTCGATTTTCAAACACAATAATAAGACAATAGCAATGACTAAATTACAGCTTTAATCTTTGGGCTTGTTTTAACACTTTAAGTTAATTTCTACATTACTTTGTTTTCATTCTTTACTAAAAGAACTTTTGTTCGTTCGTCATCATTACAACCAGTCTCAATTCCACTGCTGAACATAGGTCTTCCCCAAGTAATGGCTCAAAGCATGGTCCTGAGCCATCTGTATTCATCGACTTCCTGCATCTCTTACCAGGTCATCACTCTGTCTTGTGTTTTTATTATATGGATAAAAATATAATTTTTGTTAAAAATTAAAAGCCAAGTAAAAAAGAAAAATTCACATTCTGAACTTGACACTAGGACAGAATAATGCCATGACTTCAGAATGTGAAATTATTTTATTCTTTCAGGTCAAATTTAGGTTTTTATTAATTTCTTTTGCATCTTTTGAGTAGACAAAGGAATATTTATGTTAGCAATCTTAATGTTGTTACAATAAAAAATTCATTCCCGATTTTGTCATTGTTATGGGTGGAATTTTTTATCTAGATTTACATGCGACCACTCCTGAAGTATAAACCTGTTTAGTAAAATAAAATAATTTAAGTCAATTCACAAAAACATCTCTTAACATACATACAGAAAGAAAAACAGTTTAATTGTAAACTTCTTTTTTTGCAGTCGGTTAAAAATAATTTGTTAAATAGTTATTCTTCAAAAATTTGTTATATCAATATTAGAACTTATACAGATTTGGACAATAAACATTTTTCAACCTTTTTTGAAAGAACTAAAATATTTTTTTAATTACTATTAAATATTTATATATTATTAAATAATACTATTTACCAAGGTTGCAGAGAAAGGTTCCATTTTATGTTGACTTTGCATAACCATAGTTAGAGTGATGATAACTCATTATTAAAAATACACATATTTGTGCTGGATTTAACCAGAGAGTATTTATCATACATATACAGTCAGACAGCACTTATCATCAACTATATAATACTAAATAAATAACTGAAGGGCTGGTTATATTATACTGCTTTACAATTTTATAGGTGATTTTGGTCTTAATTAATGTACAATAATCCTCTTTACGCGAAAATATGTAGATATCGTTTATATTTTGAGGTAAAAAAATGTATTTATATCCTACTGAGATGGGGTCAGATGGTGTATGACAATTGGCTATATAAACTGAAATTATGGATATTTTAAAGAAAAATAAGTCATTTTGTTTTGCTTGTGATTTTGGTCTATAAACATTTTATGTAATTATGTTACATTTTTCTATTTACATATAGTTATATCTAAATGTAGGTCTAGTAAAATCTGAATGATAATTAAAATAACTATGTCTTCTAATAATTTTGTCAAAAATACGAAAGTCTAGTCCGCCTAGTGTCGTGGGTATTCTAAAGAATAGCCTTTTAATTAAATGCACTGTAAATTTTACTAATAAAATAGAAATTACAAAACTAAACAAAGAAAGAAAGACAAACATACTAAACCAGAAAAACATTAGGCAGAAATCTTGCCTATTTGTTTTACAGTTTTTCAATATAACACACCTGGGTATTGTACCTAAGTGTAGATAGAATATCATCTCAAACTGCAAACATATGTTCTCGAGTCTTTCATGTGGTTAATAACAGACGTCGTGAAACCATTACCTTCGTCATCAAACCATTACCTTCGTCATCAAACCATTACCTTCGTCATCAAACCAAAACAGCTATAATGCAAAGGAATAAGGATACCATACCTGTGTCATATAATATATCGCCGGCTGTGTAGCTCGAAGAACCGGCCACTGATGGAGAAAGAAAGGTTTACGAGTGGTAAGCTTGTAGGTAAGCGAAGTGTAGAGCGGCCACCGCTAGATGGGACCTGGTAAGACATGCAGGTAGCTTAGAAATGTACCTTGTAGCATTCTTAAGGAGACTGTAATGATGATGATCAGTGGCGGATTATCCTTAAGGCAAACTAGGCACGGCTAGTGGTGCAAGGTCAAAAAGAACTTTTTTTATCGAAAAAAATCATGTACTTGATTACTCCTACATCGCCCTCATTCTTGTTAAGGTACCCGTATCATACTAAAGCAGATATTTTGTAATTAAACTGTATTATGAATTATAATATAGTTCACTAGCTCGCCAGGCAGACATTGTTCTGCCCTACCCAACGACCCTTTGTCATATAAAAAATCGTTAGATTCGTATTAATATACATCGCGGGTTATTTATTGGCATAAAAACTATCTTATCTCTCAAGTTGGACCAAACTGCACACAGTGTGTAAAATTATATTGAAATCAGTTCAGTAGTTTGGGAGTTTATCGCGGACAAACAACGTGACACGTAATTTTTATATATAAAGATTTGCAAAATGAGTAGTTATAATTTATAATATACGAGTATGGCCGCCAGAGGAGCACCGCGCCGCGCCGCCTGTTAGCCTAGGGCGTTGTCGATCTTAATCCTCCTCTGATGATGATAATATCATAGCTGTGAAAATGTTTATTCATAAATTATAACATTGCATTAATGTAGACCAAATTAATTTTGTACACTGTTATTTAGTTCCAAAACTGCATATATTCTCCACTTGAGATAATTTTTGCATATCTGGGTCAATGTGTAATCACAATCACAGCTACTGTAGATATTTATTATTTACGATGTTTTAACTTAGGATTTTCCACTTTTTTTGTTTTTGTAAGTCTGCCTCATAGTTCAATGACCTCTTTTATGAAAATCATATTTTTTTATAAAAACGTTTTTGAACTTAAATGTATTTTTACCTAAAATGAAGCCAACATAATTGCGTACTAACGAAGGCCGTCATCAGTTCATTGACCTCGTTTCGATCGTAGTATTAACATTATTGCTACGTCATCTATTCTTTAATATAATGACAAAAATAGCGTCTAGAAACTTAATTGTTACGGTACCAAAAATAACTTTAATTTACGGTTGTTGTTGCGCCTAGTATAAAGGTTAAAAAGAGAGTTAAAGAGAGAGCATAATTATATTGCTACCACCACAACTGCTGAATTAGTGCCGGCGAGAATTGAACTCAGGTTGCTGGTTTAACCCCTAGCTCAGTTACAGATTGACACAGTGTGAATATTCAAAGCAATTAATTTAAAGCACTTTTTTGGTAATACGGTGCTGCAGAGTACTGCAATATGTGGTCTTAAAATTATTACGTGTTTGTGAGTCATTCGCGGCTTCACAATGTGCAAGAAGTCAGTAGATGATCTTTGGCGCCGGACATGACCATGGGTGATGTAAGCAAAGTTACAGCCTATATACGAGTACGTCTCACTGCTGGGCACAGGCCTCCCCTCATTTCTGAGAGGGCTTTAGGGCAAGGAAGCGTCGGCCGCGCTGCCTCAATGCGTGTCGCCGAACATGCAGGTTTCCTCACGATGTTTTCCTTCACCGCCGAGCATGTGTTAAATCAATGTTGCAATTAACAATTTAATTGGTGCAATTATCAAAGTTGCAATTAACAATTTCATGGGCGCCGGCGGGGGTCGAACCCGGTTTGTTTGCGTACTGTAAAATTTACAGCGAGCGTCAACCATCTGAGCTACTTCTGCTCTCCTAGTGCCTAGTATACCTATGTGCAAATTAGATTGACGATATCATGATAATGATCTTGGCAGGCAGAGTGGAAACCGCAGCTTAGTTAGTTTTTGGATATGTAGTTTGGAAGATGCCGTTGCCCACCAATCACCAGTTTAATTTTCCTCTGTGTTCCCTTAAGACACCTACGGCGGGCGGCCTTACCGTATGATATTGGCTAATGTCATTCTCTTATGTCGCGAATGCACGGCTAAAGTAAAAGTTATAATTTGATTTTGAATGTTGTTATACGTCCTCCTATTCTATAATTAGTTTGATGGTATTATCTTTTGTTTCTTTATTCATGTGGTGTTATATCGAAGCGACAGTAGCGTAATGGATGGCGACGATTTGCCAACTGTCGTGATGCGCTGCTACAACAAGCATTTTTAGCTTACTTATTTTAATTGGAATATTAGTAATGCTAAGACTAGGGTTGGAACTAGGGTTGAAAGAAAAACATCTTATTTTATTGTGTACCTTGCGGTGCAGGTGCAGCGTAAGAATATCAAATATACCGTATCATCCCGTGCATGGCGTTAAGGGTGACAGAAAATAATAATAACTGCAGTTGCCAACCCGCCTGCCAAGCATGACAACTATGACAAAATCTCCACTATTCGTCACGACTAGAGATTGCAAAATCCAGATTTTTTTGAAATCCGAATTTTTGAATTTTCCTATGATTAAAATCCGGATAATCCGGATTTTTCGAAGTTTTAGGGTGATTTGATAAAACTAAAATAAAACAGCATAAATCATTTAAAATCTGCATTTATTCTGACACGACGGAATAAAATCAACGAAAATAAACAAAAACCGTGTAGTGGCGGTTAAGAATATCCACTATCCTATATCTTCCCGTGGGTGTCGTAAAAGGCCACAGAGGGAAGCAGGCAGAAGATGGGCAGCAGCATCTTCCTGATAAAAGTAACAAAAAACTGCAGTCACCAACCCGCTCGCCAAGCGTGGCAACTACGGCAATATACCCTACATGAGCAACGACGCAAATAGACGACCCCCAGACCATGGTAACGGCACGGTGCTAAGAATCTCCAGTGGAGGTTCAGTTGCCACCTAAAACGACTCGACCTGAGAAATTACAACGCACGCACCCTGAGGACTGACGAGAAGATCCTGGAGCTGGAAGAAGAGATAGACAAGTTGTGTTGGAATATTACAGAACTATCCGAGGTGCGAAGAGAGGGGGAGTACACGGTGATTCTCGAATCCGGCAACTCGTTCTATCACCGAGAGGATGACCATCTGTCCCAAGGAGGTGTTGGATTTATCGTCCACAAGTCTCTCGTTAACAACTTTATAAAGATTGGGAGTGTGTTGACTAGGGTTACCAACGTACCTTATACTCGGAATCACCAAACGGTATTCGCTGAAGGTCATAGAGGTTTACGCACCAACGTCGGCACATCCCGATGAGGAGGTGGAGTAAATGCATGAGGATATTTCTAAAACCATGCATTCCTTCAAAACCCACTATAAGGTGTTAATTGGAGACTTCAACGCAAAGCAAAACTAGAAAAATCGGTGAGCTGAAGGTAGGGAAATTTGGGATAAGGCAACGGAATCCAAGGGCACAGCAGATGGCCGACTTCAAAGATAAAGAGGGATTCTTTATGATGAACTCTTTTCTTTCAGAAGCGACCCCACAGAAAGTGGACCTGGTCGAGCCCCGACGGTTCGACAAAAAATGAGATTGACTTCATTATGACGACTAGACGGTAACTGTTTAGAAATGTCTCAGTGATCGCAAGGGTGAAAACTGGCAGCGATCACCGAATGGTTAGAGGCACACTGAACATAAACGTTAAGTTGGAGAGGTATCGTCTAATGAAGTCAACACTCAGTCCCCTTGTGCTCTAATCCAAAATCCCGAAAATTTTCAGCTGGAGTTACAAAACCGTTTTCAGTGCCTAGAAGATTGCAATGCAGTGGGCGATATGAATGACAAGCCCGTGGAAACTGTCTATGCAGTCGGAGCTAATTTCTGCAAGACCCGCCGCAGAAGAACACAAAAACTCTCCGATCACACTCTAATTCTCATGGATGCTAGAGAGGAGATGAAGCTGCTGTGGTCAGCAGATTTGAACTGAACAGACAGATCTCCAAATGCATGCGGCGGGACTTACGCAACTTCAATACAGCTCGTATTGAAGAAGCGATCGGGCGGAACAAGGTCTCCAAAGTCTTTACCAACTGTCAAGGCTGAAGACTGAGTATGGCAGCATTGTTTTCGGGCCACCTGAGATTTTGAGTCAGATTGAGAGGTTCTATGGGCAACTGTACACATTACCGTTGGAGCCACACGCCAGTGTGAGTAACGATCCAAGAGCAAGACTTATCCGACACTATTCCGATGATATCCTGGACGTCAGTCTGAGCGAGATTAGAATGGCTCTCCAACAACTTAAAAAGGACAAGGTGCCAGGCAAAATTTGAATTACAGCGGAGCATCTGAAAGCGGATGGAAAACCGGTACTTGAAGTCCTTCAAAAGCTCTTTAATTCCGTCCTCCATGGTGGCACTACGGAGGTGTGGAGAAAAAGTACGGTGGTCTTGTTCTTCAAGAGAGGTGACAACGCTCTCTTGAAGAACTACAGACCAATTTTCCTTCTGAGCCGCGTCTACGTGCCGTTTTCGAGAGTCATTACGAATCGTCTCGCACGCAGACTCGACGACTTCCACCCTCCCGAGCAATCCGGTTTTCGAAAAGGCTTCAGTACCATAGACCACATACATATCCTACGGCAGATTGTACAGAAGACTTAAGAGTACAATCTGCCACTTTGCCTGGCGTATATGAACTATGAGAAAGCCTTTGATTCCATCGACATTTCGGCGGTGCTACAGTCCCTTCAGTGGTGCCAAGTTGACTGTCGGTATATCGAAGTGCTGAAGTATTTTTACAGTAGGGCTACGATGGCTATCCGAGTACAGAACCAGAGTTCGAAACCTATCTGATTGCAGAGATATGTAAGACAGGGTGACGTTATATCCCCGAAACTCTTCACCGCTGTATTGGAAGACGTTTTCAAGCTACTGGACTGTAAAGGATACGGTATTAACATCAATGGCAAGTACATCACTCACCTGCGATTTGCCGACGATATAGTCCTTGTGGCAGAATCGCTGGAGGACCTAAGCACTATGCTCAATGAACTCAATAGTGTCTCCCAACAGATAGGTCTTAAGATGAACAGGGACAAAACTAAGCCGGTAATTGTTGGGAGCACTAAGTTCGAAGTTGTTGACGAGTGAGTTTACCTGGGACAAATAGTCCGAGGTAAGTCCAACTTTGACCGAGAGGTTAATCGACGGATTCAACTCGGCTAGGCAGCGTTCGGAAAATTACAAACACTTCTTTTTTATATCTCAAAAACTAAAAACGAGACTGAACAACCAGTGCGTGTTGCCAGTGATTACTTATGGATCTGAAACGTAGTACTTCACTGCTGGCCGAATAAGGGCACTCAAGGTCGCTCATCGAGCTATGGAAAGGGCTATGCTCGGGGTTTCTTTGCGTGATAAACTTAGAAATGAAGATATCAGCAGTAAAACCAGAGTGACCGACATAGCCCAACGGATTAGTAAGTTGAAGTGGCAACAGACCAGCTATATAGCTCGAAGAACCGACGGCCGATGGGGAAAATGGTTCTCAAGTGGCAGCTTCGTACCTGTAGGGCGACCCCACACTAGAGGAGTGACGGACCTGGTAAGACATGTGGAAGTCGATGGATGCAGGTGGCTCAGGACCGTGCTTTGTGACATTCCTTAGGTGAGGGCTATGTTCAGCAGTGGACTTGTGAAGGACTGTAATGATGGTGGTGATGATAAAAATAAACGACAAAACACATTAATAAACTGAACGTATTAGAGTAGGTAACACCTACCTATTCATTAGTTAGAATAAAAATTTGTGGTATATCCACAAATTTTTATTCTAACTAATGAATAGGTAGGTGTGTAAAACATTATCCATTAAACTCAATTTTCACTAAAATCCGAAAAAACCGGATTTGAATCTTAAAAACCGGATTTATAAAACTCCGGAAAATCCGGATTTTTCAGGTATTTTCGAATTTAGAAGAATCCGGATTGCAATCACTAGTCACGACCTTTTCCTCACCGCCGAGAACCCATTACATTGATGCCTTCGGGGGTAGAACCCAGCTTGCTCGCGTACTGTAAAATTACAACTAGGGCTTAATCCCTGAGCTTCTACGTTCTCCCCTTTCTTTATTTACAATTAATAGATAACGTGACTGCTATTTAGAGCTAGTGCGCACTGGTGACTTTTGTCACCGTGATATTAAAGTTTTTGTCATTGTCACGTCACGTTTCCAAAACAAAAACAAAAATGTCACCCAGTTGTTACGTCGTAGCATGCGCGCATCTTCATACATATTCACGGACTTGTTATCAGTGACGAAACTGTTACGATGACAAAAATCACCAGTGCGCGTCTAGCCTTACTATTAAATAATATAAAGTAATAACAGTCGGAGAATTCTTAAAAATTCATTTAATCCATATTATGTATTGTTTCATATGTGTTCTAGGCATATAGTAAAAACCTTGACACAAAATGTTATCAATAATTCTTTTTCGCATTCGCGTGCAGTTCTATAATTTATTATTATCTAGTATTTACTGTATCACCAACAAAGTAAAATAAACATAAGGAAAATACAGTTTAAATAGTTAATAGGTCCGGGCGTTGATTAAAACAATGGCTATTTCTGATTTCTATTTGTCTAGTCAAAAAAATTAGACAAATAGAAATTAAAAGCGGAATTAATTTGCGGAATATTAATTGCGTCACAAGTCTGTTGCTGGTCATAAGCCTACCACAAGGTACGGCCTGGATAGTGTTGCCAGGTGTCCCGATTTGCGCGGGACGTCCCGATTTTCAAGGGTCTGGTGACACGTCCCGATTCACCCTTGATCGGGACGCCAAATGTCCCGATTTTCACTAACCTTCTTAGTCTATACTTTAATCCATAATTTTAAGAAAAATGATTTTATCTGTTAGCTACTACTACATTAAAATATTTTTACTATAACATTTTGTCACCAGTCGACAAAAAAAAAACCGCAAAAGTTTTAAACAGAATTATATTAAAATGAGTGATTTGATAAATTCAGAGACTGCAAAAAAAACAAATAGTTCAAAAATGTTTTGATTTGTACGATATACTTATACGAACAAAAACATAAACTAAGAAAATGCAGTTTTTACGACGATGTTTGGATGAAAACTTATTCGTTCATGATATCAGACCCGAATAATTATTATAAAGCACAAAAAGGCTACAAAACTTGTGTTTTGTAGCCATTGTAGCTGTCCCGATGTGAAGACCAAAGTCCCGATTATTTTTATCTTCCGTCCCGAAATTTTACTTGCTAGACCTGGCAACACTAGGCCTGGACAACCTGCATGTAGAGTCCCCATCTTATTTTGACGCGCTTTCATTAGCTTCACTTGTATTTACGTATGTACATATGTATGAATGTAATGGAATTCCATAAGTCACTTTTGACCCACTTTCGAACGTCTTAAGTGGTCTTTAATTTCTAAAAAGTAAAAACGGCCTAAAAGAGACAGACTAAATATCTCTAAATCTATTAGAAAAGAAAAAGAGAAATGGGCGCATTTTTTTAGAATGGTAAATTTTGTGAGATTATAGTTTAATCCATTCTCTATGCGTATTATTGGTACGGACTGCGGCTTCCGAACACAGCATAATACGGTAGTAGTCTATAAGACATTGCCTGTGTACAAGTAAATGGTAAAACAAAAGCAACACTAAACGTATAATAATATGTTAATTGAAATAGAAAATAAAAATAGTGCTATTCGAAGGTAATTAGTTCATAAAAAATAGCAAACGCACGTACTTTTGTGTAGTTACGAAAATATTAAAGTTTAAATTCTAAAACAAATAAATGCAAATATTTACTTATTTAAGTTATTGTTGTTAAGTTTAAGTTTTTAAGTTATTGCCTATAAGTTTTTTTAACATACGTGGTAGAGCCACGCTGCAGCTATATTATGGTTGTAGCACGAATGGATCGGCTTGACCGGGGAAGGACCACGCTCTCACAGATTACCGGGATAAATTGCAGCTTAATACTGCTGTGTTTCGTATAGTCAGTGTAGAAATCCGGAGACCGGCGTCGATGCCCTTTTTTACTGGAGACGAGGCATTCCATCTTAGTCCTAAGGGATGACTCCGCATTTGCATTTTGATTCTTAATCGAGGATAAATGTAGATGTCTATGGGTCACAGCATCCACGACACCGTTAAGTCTCATGATGTCACTGTCACTTAGACTTAAGGACCGATACCTTTGATATAACATATCCTTCGCTTCTTTCTTTCACATTCTGTGTATTGCTCATAATAATGGCAAGTGTTAATTTAATCAAAAGTTCTGCTAGTATAAAGTTATTTACACACACACACACACACACACACACACACATATATATATATATATATATATATATATATATATATATATATATATATATATATATATATATATATATATATATATTTTAAATTCTTTATTTCAGGTAGGATTAATATCCATATGTGGGTTAGTAACACAATAATAATAACAACAATTATAATAACAAGGGTTAGTAAAAGAAAAAAAAAACAATGGTTTGCTTAAAATCTAGGGAAATAAAAATAAATACACTTTGCCGAGACAGATCATCATGGGGGTGGATAGGGCCCAGTTATCAGTCTCTGTATATATATATATATATATATATATATATATATATATATATATATATATATATAGATATATATATATATATATATATAGTATAATAGTAACTTTATCCTTCGGATAGTAAATGCTCATTCAAAAATTGCATAGCTACATTTTCGAACCGGAATTGTTAGAAAGATTTGCTTGTAATGTTTTGTAATAATCGTCCATTATTGTGCGATATTTACACGGGCTCGCAGCGGTAGAAGATTTTTGAAATAAAATAATAATTTTGTTTCAAACTTATCGGGAGTGATTGCAAGTCGCGTCGTGAAATTTACGAACTAGTTTATTACCAAATATTCTAACTAGTTTTTAAGTGTTCGTTGAGTCTAACATTATCATCCAAAATTTTTTATACTACGCGTGTCGCAGTCCTGCTCCGCTGCGGGGAGCGGTAGACATCGCTCCTTGAGCTCCTATATTAAGTTGTAAGTTGTGATGTATTTAAAATACGAGAAGTTACAACCAAGTTAGGACTATTGCGTGCCTTAGAGCCCTATCTCATTAGGATGCCATGGCATCGACGCCGGCAGTGCTTCCATGGCTACCGTTGGCGTCCATGAGACGCCAAAACTAGTGGCAGCCGATGTCAGGCGAAATTAGTATCGCTTGTTCATGTACCAGCGTGGCGCCGCTGCCAAGACAAGCAAGCGGGCGGTTTCGAGCTGGCATCACAGCAAATGGGTTCGAAATGGCAACAAGCCGTCGCCAAGTGAGGTTAGGTTAAGTACGTTCTAATAGAATTTAATATGTTATAATTGGCGACGCTGCCGGCGTCGATGCCATGGCATCCTAATGAGATAGGGCTCTTAGGCCGCTTGTGCACCATACGCTAAAATTACCGTCCGCAATTTTACTTTTTAATGACCAATATATTAGAACGCTATTTTTTATACACGATCGTGTGTTCTTATGAACTATCCGTAATTTTACCACCCGAGTTCTTCATTTTGACATTATTTTATTCTTTTTAAATCTATATTTTGTATAATATAAAAAAGTACTTATATTATTTTATCATATTTACGCGAACTCTACACATTTAAATAAAACTAGTTTTACGGATTTTATCGCGTATATTACCTTATTTTATATTTCCGATGTTACGAGCATTTTACAGCACCCATAGTCACGGCGGGGACTGAGGTGTTCAACGCCAAAATGTCATAGTTAACCAAGGCTACCTCCAGATTTAATATCAGATTCTTCAGATTTAAAAATAAACAACAATGGCTTTTAGCTATTATTTAATTTTGATTTTGAACAACCCTAACCCTATTTGAAGAATAGTGTAAACATATTAATAGGGAAGAAATAAAGTATTTTACTATACACAAAATATAATACAATCCAACAAAATTAAATGTCAACATTTATTTCTTTTAGGTATGCCAACAGTTGAAGAAGTGTGCTCCTCGTTTGGTCTTACAGATGTAGACATTCAGTACAGTGACGCAGACCTAGAAAATCTTACCTCGTACAAGTTATTCCAACAGCATGTCCGTCCACTTCTTGTCAAAGAGAATCCAAAGGTAAAAAAGCAAAAAGATTGTTACATTCAGTACAAAATAAATTAGGTATGATAATTCTAGCTATGGATTTTTGCATGATGTCTGAAACTTGTTTAATCAGGATTTTCCGACTAACATGCTCTGATCAATACCGCATTCTCTTACCAATAATGTTGCCTGCCTGATGCTGCCTGTAATATGTGTAAGGGGCCATTCATTAATTACGTAAGGGTACCGAGGTTAAAAAAACGTCTACATACCCTTATCTTAAGGGGGGAGAGTGGTTAATTCCATTCTTACGTAGTATTTTGTAAATCGAAATTTAATATTAGAAATCTAGTGCCATTTCGGATGCCAAATAGTTTCTTCATTCTATAATATACATAGGTGCCAATAGACGTGCCAAAAAAAAGTTCCATCTACCACTGCATCTGATGAGCTACCAATTGTTTTCGATTGAAAAACATGGCTTACTTACCCATTCAGTCCAGACGACGATTGATGATCTGAATTGATCTAGCTTTTACTTTGTAATTTGTATTTTTTAAGATTAGTTTAAAAGTAGTCGATCATTTTTTAAGTATTTTTTGTTTGTAGATTATAATCTGTAATTTTTGTAATTTGCGTATGGTGTGAAGTAAAGAAAACTAAATAAAAAATAAAAAAAAATATTAATGATTAGTTTTCACAAATAAAAACTCAAATTCACGATACTATCTCAACTATGAACTTGCTTAATAATAGTATAATGGTAATCTATATCTGATAACAATAAAATAGTATTATCTAAATCGTCTATTAAAAAATGAAAATGTTTAATTTATGTGACATCTGTCTAAATTAACTTTTAGTGTAACTGATCCTTTTCTAACAAGATTTTATTGTTCTGAAAAACGAGATAGAATCTTACGTAAGAAGAGGAAGCGGCGCGGGGAGGGGAGGTTCGAGAAATCTTATGTGCCCTTACATGGGGATAGAGAGGTCAAAAATCACCAAAATCATCTTTACGTAATTAATGAGTGGCCCCTCACTTACTTATTAGTTGATTTTATTATTATGCTAAGCCTTAATAATAATCCTACAAATCATATTATGAACCTAGTGTTTAGTCAAACCTAATTTAGGTTTTAAGACACACTGGATGTGGCACTGCCGACTTTTACCTATTTCTGTCGGTAAAGAGCAGTGTACCCACTGCTATGTTCTCATTGCTGTGTTCCAATGTCAAGGATAAGAAACACTGTATAATAATAGGTTGTGATTGATGTTAACATTGCATCGTTGGTCTTTTTTATTTGAAGTTGTCTGCAGGTACTTTAAATCAGGTGTTAGCAGATGTTAGCTTGTATGCTTGTATGCCACTCTTATTAATAAAAAATGTTTTATTTCAATGTTTTAGGTACCTGTATCGAAGTTAATGATGCTGGTGGCAGCGAAGTGGCGTCTCTTTTGCGAATCAAATCCTCACCTCAGTGGCGGCTCGCAGACTATAGGCTCCGAAGAAAATACAAACACTTCGACCGCATCAGATTATGCGCCTAAAGCGAGGATCGGTCGACCACCTAAAGATAGCAGCAAGGTCAAAATTTATCTGTACAGAATATATTTCAAGCTATAAAAATAAAATGTAAACAATTTACCAAAATCTGTGAAGGATGGGTGATGGACGGCAGCCACATTTAATGGGCATTCCACATTTAAGTCGCACAGTGTAAAGATTGTTACCAAAATTTTACTATGTTGCCAAAAAAATAATTACTGATAGATTGACTAAATGAATTGTAATTCTTTTGTGATTTTTAATGTTTCTTTTTTGATAGTAGAGTGTATATAAAAAAAAACTCTTATTATTTACTTTTTGCATTAAATATGTGTATTTATACAGGGATGAGTCTTCATAATGTGCACAAATTCAAACAAGGGAAACTTTGCTTAATTTTATCGACGGAAGAAATAAAAAAAAGTAATTTTTTTAAAGGCGTTTTTTAAATTATTATTCACTACAACGGCTCCCCTTTAAACAAAATGGCGTAACTTTTAAACTAAATGATCTATTACCATGAAACAAGTAATTTAATTATAATTGGAAATAATAGGAGCTCTTCATAAAATTAAAATCAAAAACAACCCTCATAATAAAATTAAGATGGTTTACTAACAAAAATCAGCCATTTTTCATCAATTTTTCCAGTAATTGTAAAACTTTGCAATAAAACTCCCGCCTTACCTACATTTTTTATTATTTTACTTTATTCTACATCGTATTATCTATCTAATGGTAGAAATTGCATGTATACAACACGTAACATAACTAACGCTCTTTAAGAAAGTAGTTTGTTCAGAATCATTTACTGAATCGATTCCTATCATTTTTAATATAGGTAATTTTTTATCCCAAAAATAATTAAAACTACGTAAATTACAGTCACACTAAATCTGTACAGTCAAAACAAACTGAAATGGACCGTAACTTAAGGCTATAAGATTTTTAAGTGTGCAGTTTTATTTGTATTATTTATAATTCTATCATTCAATAAAAATAAAGAAAAATGAACTTTATTTCAAGCACGTTAAAGTCTTTGCGTTCGTGGATTTGTATTGTGACCACAACATTCTTCCGGAATTAGTATAACTAATTTGATAAATAATCAGTGCATAAAATGTTTAACATACTATACTAATTGGGGTGTCTGAGGGTGTGCGTTAATTACGTTACATATTGTATAACTCAATTACAATGGTTCTTATCAACTGATCCTTTTTTGTTAGTTATCATATATAGTCAATGGGCACGGGTTAGGGTGCCTCAATCGGTTCAGCAGTTTTGTAGATTAGCCGGAACAAGCAGACCGTGAGACAAAAACTTTATATATTATTTTTTTGTTACAAGTATCGTATCTACTTTCATAAGTATTTAGTAGTTTTAGTAAAAGCTGTTATTTTGACGTTATAAACGGACACTTAATTTTTTTTTGTATATACGGTAAATTAGAAAGCAATAGTAAGTATGGTAAATTGTGTGTGTAGGGCGACGAGGTGACGGACGAGCCGGAAGAAGAGGAGGAGGAGGAAGCGAGCGACGAGGGCACGCCGGCGCCGCGCAAGCGCGGCCGTCGCCCCAAGCACGCGCCCGGCGCCACGCCGCGCGGCAAGCCCGGCCGCAAGCCCAAAGTGCCCACGCTCAAGATCAAGTTCAGCAAGCGCAAGAGGACCAGCAGCGTATGTTACTATTGCACTGTGCAACACTAGCACCACCGACACCAACATCGACACCGACACCAAGACCGACACCGACACAGAGACAGACACACACCAACACCAATACCAATACTGACACAAACACAACTCGTTGATTACACGTTTTTCAAGTATGTCATATTTTGGATTTGTTTTAAATATGACTTCTCGTTCTTCTTTCGCAGTTCTATGCATGTAGGAAAATGTTAGAATTTTAGTCATGAATTAGGTTTTTACAATTACTACTGGACATACTATCTAAAGCAGCATATTAAATAATAAATCAGGTATTTTATTATTATCTTTTGGATTTGCCTGTATTCACCATTTTCAAGCTAGGCAGACAACTAAATCTTGGTCTGGATATGGGCATAAAATTCATGATTCATACAAATCCACAATACACCGAGATTTAAATATCATAGTAGCACTAATCTTTTCCCGTATATGTGAGATATAGATTTTTAAGTTATATACTTTTACAAATTGAACTAAGGCCATTGAATGGAATATGTAATGGCGTATGCCTATTTATTTGATGAGTTCTGTAAAAAATATAACCTAATTGTGCATCTTGTATGTATAGTTGTGTGTTGCAAACTTGAAAGAAACTATTGCACTGTGCAACACTAGCACAAAAAAATACAATATTGCAAAAATTGTGGCAGATGACGGAACACGTCAATTTGTTTTATTTTTAATTAAGCAGGAAGAAGAGCATGAGGGTAGCATTGGCGCAAACACAGACTCTGATGCAGAATTCGAACAAATGTTGGCTGAAGCAGAAGAACCCAAACCACCTACAGCACCTGCTTCTGAAGAGAGTGCGCAACCAAAGGAAGAAGACCCCAATGCTCCAGTAAGTCTTGCACATAATTATTTCTATCAATTGGTTAAAAGTCTCCTTTACCTGTGAGATTATCTGGGTCGGCACTTTCTTACCTATTTCTACCACCAAACCAGCAATGTATGCACTCCGGTTTGAAGGGTGGGGTATATGGAGCCAGTATAATTGCAGGCTGTGAGCAGGGCTCCAAACTAGGGCAAGCCCAAGATATGGTTTTGTTGCTTTTAGCAGTTTTATAAAATACACGAATCTTGATCTGTCTCCACTCTTCAGTTTCATATTCAGTGCTTTCGAGGATGTGTTTAACAAAGCACGCAGAAGGCATACTACTGCTAGATAGATTGTATTACATATCGGCAATTGCATACCTTCGGTGGCTTTGAATAAAGCCGTTTGGGTTTGCTTGAGCGAAAGAAAAAGATATTTACATTCAATACTATACAACATGAACAAAGTACAAACTATGTATGTACAAAATTAAAAAAACAAATTATTTATATTCTAAATTGAATGGTCTCTTTTCTTAAGGAAAGATTTGATTATGTCCGCTTAAAATGTTGGTGAACATTTTAATTGTACCAATAATTGTTTTTCAATTGCAATAATTGATAAGTCCAAAAGTCGCTTTTGACCTTGTGTATTTTCTCAACAAAGTTAAAAGATTTTACCTTTTCCTCGCCGATTAGCATTTTATTGATATTACTGATTGAGCAGAATGAAAAGGCAAGCTTGGCTTTTCGCCTTCTATGGAGGCTTCGCCACTGGCTGTGAGGCATTCTATCTAAGTTTATCTTAGTAGTTAGGTTACAACAAATCTGTAGCCTTCTATATTAGATGCTGGTTGCAGGTGTCCATGACCTGTAGTAGAGACTTACCAAAAGTGGACTGTCAGTTTGTTTCTTACTTTAATTTTACAAAAAAAAATCACTTGAAAGTAACCTCTTCAATCATTGTTTAAAGATTATTGGAAAACAAATGATTTATATATATATATTACTGCTAAGTGGTGACTAATATTTCTTCACAGCTACGTAATTTATGTAAATTAATAGTTATGTATGGTATCTCCACAGCCACAGCCAAAGAAAAAGGCAAAGACAAAAATTGGCAATAAGAGTAAGAAGAAGAAGAAATTGAAAACAACAAACAAGTTCCCCGATGGTGCCGAGGGTGAACAGGAGCATCAAGATTATTGTGAGGTAAATACTGCATATTTTAATTTTACATTTAGGTTTTGTTTTTATTTATATATATTTTTTATATTATTTTATATATATTATTTATATTTTTTATTTTTTAATCATACATATTTAGATTTTATTTGCTATATAATACTTGAATATGACATATTATTACTTACAGATTTTGTTTTATTTATAGTAAATAGATGTACCTATGTAAAATAATTCATGAACTGTTTGAATTGACATAGTGATTTAATACCTTGAATAATCTTTCAATCAATTTTTAATAATATTTTGTTTCTACAGGTGTGCCAACAAGGAGGCGAAATAATACTTTGTGACACATGCCCTCGCGCGTATCACTTGGTGTGTCTTGAACCTGAGCTGGAGGAGACTCCCGAAGGCCGCTGGTCGTGTCCGCATTGTGAGGCTGAAGGTAATCAAGACCAGGAGGATGATGATGAGCACCAAGAGTTCTGCAGGTGATTTTACTTCTCATTTTTTATAATTTTTATTGTTTTAGCAAAATTTTATTTAAGCCAAGAAATATAAAAAGGGTACCATAAAAAGTTTTTATTTTTATATACCGAATTAAGTAAAAAATAAATGTATGTATGTCTATAATTCTTACTTGTGATATATATTTTATCATAACTTTTTATTTTAAAGAATTTGCAAAGATGGCGGTGAACTTTTATGCTGTGACTCTTGCCCTTCTGCATATCATCGATTCTGCTTGAGTCCACCCCTAGAAGAAGTACCTGATGGAGAATGGAAGTGTCCCCGATGTAGTGTGAGTATTTTGTATGTATGATTGAGCCGAACTGGTGTTTTTTTTTAAAATAGGATATGGGTGACAAACTGGCACACACTACCTGGTGGGAAGTGATTGCTGTGACCCATAGACATATACACATCTATCTTCAATTACGAATCAAATACAGATGCGTTGTCACCCGTGAAGACTAAGATGGAATGCCTCATTTCCAGTAAAATGGGTCTCCGGTTCTCTACACTCACCATACGAAACACAGCAGCATTGAGCTGCTATTTTACGCTGGTATTCTGTGAGAGCGTGGTCCTTCCCTATTCATGTTACAACTATACTACTAATATAGCTGCAGCATGGCTTTACCACGTAAAAAATTTGTATCCGCAATTCCATGTCTACGCTCGTATTTTGTATCTAATAAGTAGTAAAATATTACAATTAAAGAATTCGTTCATTTGCATTTATTACAGCCTAAAAAAAAGTCTACTACTGTA
This sequence comes from Parnassius apollo, assembly GCA_907164705.1. Lineage (NCBI taxonomy): Eukaryota > Metazoa > Arthropoda > Insecta > Lepidoptera > Papilionidae > Parnassius > Parnassius apollo. The sequence continues at coordinate 10,425,242 of CAJQZP010001037.1, forward strand.
CATATGGGAGGGGATATTTTCCCTTAGTTGCATCATTTGGCAGGCTGGTTCACAACTGCAGTTTTTTTTATTATTGAATTATTACCAGGAAGATGCTGTTGGTTTTCCCAATGTTTTTCCTGTTTATTCGCATTTTGTCACCTCTTACAACATCCATGGAATGATTTTAGGCATGTTAGTATAAATAACATTATTTTCATTGCAATTTTTCACATAACCATTATTTGTCTTTTAATATATCTTATTTCTTATCTGCAGTGTCCACCTCTCGATGGGAAAGTAGCAAAGATTCTAACTTGGAGATGGAAAGAGCAGCCTCCAAAGTCAAAAGCGCCGCGTTCGCGTGAGTTCTTCGTGAAGTGGCATGAACGTTCTTACTGGCATTGCAGTTGGATATCAGAAATACAGGTAACTTATTTGCGGTGACCCTTCAAGAAATATTTTAATTTTGTGGCTTTTATATAAATTTTACATACTATTAAATATTACCCTTAATTTTTCATAAAATTGTTTTGTAATATCTTAATATTAGGTTTCTGCTTTTAGTTGGATGTATTTCATCCTCTCATGTATCGGTACTATATGCGTAAATCGGATCCCGAAGAACCGCCTAAACTAGAGGAACCTCTGGAAGAACGACAGGGTCGCAAGCGGGCTAAGAATAAACAACAGCAAGAACATGACTCGGATGAGAAATTGTTAGAGGAGAAATATTACAGGTATTATAAAATTAATAATTTGATAATTTAAAAAAAACGAGTGATAATAATAATGATGTTGTGCAACTACCCTTATATTTGTAACATCATCATTAATCCCATCACAAGTTCACTGCTGAACATAGACTTTCTCGGTTCTTAACCACCTGCGAACATCGACTTCCTTCATATCTTACCAAGTCACCACGTCATCTAATGGGAGGCCCATTTACGTTTACCGCTATGAAGCTGTTACAGAGAACTTTTCTTCCCCATTTGTTGTCAATTCTTCAAGCTATATGACTGGCCCATTGCCCCTTGAGGTCTACTGCCAGATATCCTTGTTACAAAGTCTATCATCCATAGATACTTCGTGCATAACCATCTCCATACCTTCCTGAGCTATATATGAGGCAAATAGGTAAATGACATTTTTAGCCCAACCAAGGTCTGTGGTTGTGAAGATTGGCAGTAAGAAAATCAGATGATTTTCCGCAAGCCAAATATTCGCACTTTCCCCCTGTTACTACAGGCATTCTTCCGTCCCCGAATATTTGGGTTAAAAGATAGTTAGGTTACAGCTCTCCCTACCATTTCTGTATAGTTAGCTAGTACAGAACCTGATACTACTTTTGGTAAGAATTACAGTAACTTTTTGTTTATCTCACTTCAATTATTAAAAACCGTGAAATTTCTAATCACTAGGTTTGGTGTAAAACCAGAGTGGTTGATAATCCATCGTGTAATCAATCACCGTACATCACGAGATGGTACCACATATTATCTAGTAAAGTGGCGTGATTTATCTTATGATCAGGCCACCTGGGAGTCGGAAAATGAAGACATTGCTGGACTCAAGCATGCTATTGAGTATTATCAGGTAATGTGCAGTTTTGAATTATAATTTTAGAAATAATGTTTTAGATTAGCCATGCAAGTATTAATTTTTTAACAGAGGCTTATTAAAGGTTGTAAAAAGTGCCATATAGTAAGGCGTAAGAAAATCCATTCATTTATTTATTTATTTTTACTCAATATCACCCACCGGATGTTTTACAAGGCGACTTAGAGAAATGTGATGAACAGGTGAAAAAAAATTAATTAAAGCTGTAGTCGTCAACTCGCCTGTCAAGTGAGACAACTATGGTAAATATCCCTCTATAAGGCAATCTATAGAGGACGCCCATGTTCAGCCTATGTTCATATGACTTTTATTAGGCTGTAATGAAGGAATGAAATGAAAAAATATTTGAAAATTCTGAAAAAAAAAATCTAATTAATTTATAACGCACATTTCATCTATATCAAGATACTATTTAAGAACTTGGTGTATTATCTCAGAGGTTAGGAATTTTACTGACATCCTAGTATGTGAACTTTAATGAGACATCATTACACGTTAAAAATCGCGATATAAAAATGCGCTTAGTTAAATGTTTTTTTTTCCTTTAGGATATGCGAGCCTTTATCACTTCTGAAGGCAAGGCAAAAGGTAGCAAAGGCAAGAAGCCTGGCCGCAAGAGTAAAAATAAAGATGCTATGGATGAAGATGAAAGCAGCAGTGGACTGCAAATAAAACCTAGAAAATACAATCCACCTCCTGATCGTCCTACAACAAATCTTAACAAAAAATATGAAGACCAACCGCCATTTGTCTATGAAACTGGAATGCAACTTCATCCATACCAACTGGAAGGTCTTAATTGGTTACGTTACTCATGGGGCCAAGGAATTGATACTATTCTTGCTGATGAAATGGGTCTGGGTAAAACCATCCAAACAGTTACATTCCTGTATTCTTTGTTCAAAGAAGGACACAGTAAAGGACCTTTTTTGGTATCTGTTCCATTGTCAACTATTATTAATTGGGAAAGAGAATTCGAACTATGGGCGCCTGATTTGTATTGCATAACATATGTCGGCGACAAAGATTCTAGAGCTGTTATTAGAGAGAATGAGCTGACTTTCGATGATGGCGCAAATAGAGGCGGTAGACCATCAAAAATCAAATCCCAAGTCAAGTTTAATGTACTTCTTACTTCATATGAGTTGATTTCTATTGATTCTACCTGTTTAGGTTCAATTGAGTGGGCTGTTTTGGTGGTTGATGAAGCTCACAGGCTTAAAAGTAATCAATCTAAATTCTTTAGGCTTCTAGCTGGCTATCATATAAACTATAAACTTCTTTTGACTGGTACTCCTTTGCAAAATAACCTCGAAGAATTGTTCCACCTTTTGAATTTCTTAAACAAAGATAAATTTAATGATCTTGCTGCTTTTCAAAATGAATTTGCTGATGTTTCGAAAGAGGAGCAAGTCAAGAGGCTTCACGAAATGCTTGGGCCGCATATGCTGCGTCGTTTAAAAGCTGATGTGCTAAAGAACATGCCGGCAAAGTCAGAGTTCATTGTTCGTGTAGAATTGTCGCCGATGCAGAAAAAATACTATAAGTATATTCTGACTAGAAACTACGAAGCACTAAATCCTAAAGGCGGCGGTCAGACAGTTTCATTGCTAAATGTAATGATGGATTTGAAGAAGTGCTGTAACCATCCATATCTGTTCCCAGTGGCGGCTGAAGAAGCGCCACTCGGTCCTCATGGAAACTATGAAACTCAGGCTTTGATCAAGGCCTCAGGCAAACTCGTTCTTATGTCTAAAATGTTGAAACAACTTAAAGAACAAGGACACAGAGTTTTAATCTTTTCACAGATGACAAAAATGTTGGACATCTTAGAAGATTTCTTGGAAGGAGAAGGCTATAAATACGAAAGGATTGATGGTGGTATTACTGGGACGATTCGTCAGGAAGCTATTGATAGGTTTAATGCTCCAGGAGCACAACAATTTGTCTTTCTTCTGTCTACGAGAGCTGGGGGCTTGGGTATTAATTTGGCCACAGCTGATACTGTCATTATTTATGACTCAGATTGGAATCCTCATAATGATATTCAAGCCTTCTCCCGAGCTCATCGTATTGGTCAAGCAAACAAAGTAATGATTTATCGTTTTGTCACGCGTAATAGTGTGGAAGAAAGAGTAACACAGGTAGCTAAGCGGAAAATGATGCTGACTCACTTGGTTGTACGTCCCGGTATGGGTGGTAAAGGCGCCAATTTTACCAAACAAGAATTGGATGACATATTAAGGTTCGGTACCGAGGAGCTATTTAAGGAAGAGGAAGGTAAAGAAGAAGCTATCCATTACGACGATAGAGCTGTGGCTGAATTACTTGATCGTTCAAAAGAAGGTATTGAACAAAAAGAATCATGGGCAAATGAATATCTCAGTTCCTTCAAAGTGGCGAGTTATTCAACGAAAGAAGGCGATGGTGAAGAAGAAGTCGACACAGAAATTATCAAACAGGAAGCAGAAAATACAGATCCTGCTTACTGGATCAAACTACTCAGGCATCATTATGAACAGCATCAAGAAGATCAAGCAAGAACTCTTGGTAAAGGAAAACGTGTTCGAAAACAAGTCAATTATAATGATGGTAGTGTTGCTCAAACTGAAAATAGAGAGGACTCAACATGGCAAGAGAATGGATCAGATTATAATTCAGAGTTCTCACAAGGCAGCGAAGATGATAAAGAAGATGATGATTTCGATGAAAAGAATGACAATGGAGATCTTCTCAGTCGGCGAAGTAAGAGACGATTGGAAAGGCGCGAAGAGCGTGACAGGCCGCTTCCTCCGCTACTGGCACGTGTTGGAGGCAATATGGAAGTACTTGGCTTCAATGCAAGGCAAAGAAAGTCATTCCTCAATGCTATAATGCGTTACGGTATGCCACCCCAAGATGCATTTAACTCACAATGGCTAGTCAGAGATCTTAGAGGAAAATCTGAACGAAATTTCAAAGCCTATGTCTCGCTTTTCATGCGACATCTATGCGAACCTGGTGCAGACAATGCTGAAACATTCGCCGATGGTGTGCCCAGAGAAGGTTTATCAAGACAACATGTATTAACACGGATTGGTGTTATGAGTCTGATTAGAAAGAAAGTTCAAGAGTTTGAGCATATTAATGGATATTACAGTATGCCAGAGCTGATACGAAAACCGGTGGAACCAGTCAAAATAGCGGGTGCCGCTAATGAAAGTGCGGCTCCTAGTCCAGCCCCTTCAACAGCTACTCCCATTACATCAGCGGCACCATCTCCTGCGCCTACACAAGTAGCACAGACCGCAGGTCAAGCCCCTACTCCAGGTGGTTCCGATAAAGATGATAAAGAAGAAACTAAAGAAGATAAGCCTGACATTAAAGAAAGTAAGGTAAAAGATGAACCTATGGACACAAGTGACACTAAAGAAGTTGATGAAGAACAAAAGAAAGACGAGAAAGAAACGGTTAAAGAAAAAGAAGAAATCAAGGAAGAAAGACGAATGTCTGTTGACGAGGAACCTCCTAAAGAAGATGAAAAGTCAGATGAAAAGAAATCAGAGGAAGTTGTAGATGAAAAGAAAATCAAAGAAGAGAAAGAGGACTCCGATAAGAAAGATGATGCAAAGAGCGATAAGGCTGAGTCGGAAGCGTCAGAGAAACCTAAAGAAGAAAAGAAGGAGGAGGAGGACGACGACGTTGTGATTGTAAAAGAAGAAGAAGATCTCAAAGTGGAACGACGCAAGTTTATGTTCAATATCGCAGATGGTGGTTTCACAGAGTTACACACACTGTGGCTTAACGAAGAAAGGGCGGCGGCGCCTGGCAGAGAATACGAAATATGGCACAGAAGGCATGACTATTGGCTGTTAGCCGGTATAGTGACGCATGGGTACGGTCGTTGGCAAGACATCCAGAATGACCTTCGTTTCGCCATTATCAATGAGCCTTTCAAAATGGACGTTGGCAAAGGAAACTTCCTTGAGATTAAGAACAAATTTCTGGCGAGGCGGTTTAAGGTGAGTTTTTTATTTCATTTTTTTATTTTGTAGTTAATTTGAATTAAATGAAACAGAAAAAAAAAGCATAAGATACACTCACCGGCACGGAAACTTGGCCACTCCTGAATTTTCTGATTATTTGCACTGAACCGTTTTTTAGCAGTAAATTAAGGATAGATGGATTCTATAAGTGTCTCTAATGGTTTTAGAACGTAGAAATTTAATGCTTACTTCACCAAAAATTTTCTTTTCAAGGTAACGGGTTTTCACTAAAATTAACATCTTTCCATTGTCACTTTAAAAACACTACAAAGTTAAAAATTAAGGCTGTTTCTTTATTGTCTATCAGTTTTAATATCGGGAGTTTTCTCCTCTAGCCCTGATAACCGCCTGTATTCGATCTGGCATGCTTTGAATGATGTTTCTGACATCAACTTGCGGTATGCTGTCCCAAGCAGCCAGCGCTGCATTTCGGAGCTCATTTAGAGTTTGTGGCGGTTTGGACTTTATCTTTCTTTTGAGCATGCCCCACACATGCTCAATTGGATTTAAGTCCGGGCTATGAGATATTCCTCAACACAATGTGCGACGTGTGGGCGTGCATTATCGTGCATAAGGAGGAATTGGTCATGTTCAATGAACCCTGAGTAAGGCATTACATGCTCCTGAAGAACTTCCTCGATGTATTGAGTAGCTGTAAGCCAATTATCAACGATTACCAACTCTGTACGTGCGTCGGGACTTACACCTCCCCATACCATTATTGAGCCTCCATGGAAACTCACAGTTTGCGTGCTGGTAATGGGTAGAAACCTCTCCTCTTTTTCTCCACACTTGTTCTCGAGCATGTACAGCTATTCAACACTCATCTGTGACCAACACTCTAGCCTATTGCTCGTGGTTCCATTTGACATGTTCTCTTGCGAACTGAAGTCGGGCTACTCGGTGCAGTCTGAGAAGTTCTGGACCTGGTGCTGGTCTACGAGATTTTAAATGCACTTCCTCCATTCGTGTTCTCACTGTACGCTCATTAACATTAACGCCTCTTGCGATTTGGAGCCGCTGGCGTATCTCGACAGTGGTCAGGTAGCGGTTTCTCAAAATCTCCAGAACAATAAAACGATTGTTCCAGGTCGATGTGCACCTTACGGCCCTACTGTCTGGCCTGTGGGTGTTGCGGCCTGTCCTCTAGTATTGTTTCAGTGCATACTGCATTGAGGACCTTGATATGTTAAACACAATAGCAACCTCACGCTGTGTCATCTCTTGGTGAATTAATGCTACTGCTTCTGCAACTTTGGTGTTGATGACATTTTTATTGGTTTTAAAGCACCTTTAGTTATTGAATTAAGACACAAAATTGCAATAATTGAATAACCTTACAGTAAACTTTTTACAACACACAAATTTAAAATGTGAACTTAGTCGCTCAAATGACCCGATTCAACTAAAAATTAAAGAATTCATCATGATGCACTTAAACATAATGAATTATTCCCTTGAATTTGATGGTAAACATTTTTTCACTACCTGCATAACAAACATTGATCAGAAACACTTAAAGCTTTTGCTATTATTGCGAGATAAGCGCTTGGCCAAGATTCCGTGCTGCTGAATGTATTTTTAAGATACTAGATCCAATCAATATAATATTGAAATTACTTATTTTCACGTTTAATATATTATTATTATCAGCAGTCGTCAGTAACTAGGTATAGGGAACATAGCCTTATATTATGTTAGTTTAGTTACTAGTTAGTTTCATTTGAGAGTTTCTCTTACTGTTGGTAACTGCAGACCTAAAACCATCACACTAGTAATGCTGTTATATAACATGTGTAGTTTATGAAGGTTTAACTTGGCATTTGAAGATGTATTTTCATGATATGTTAAATCTTATTTATTTTAGAACTTTATGAGCAAACTAGAATTTCATTGATGATTTGTTGGGATTAAAAGTGGCAACAAATTTCGACAGTTCGGTAAACTATTTTAAAATACAATGGTGTAGATGCGTTGTGCGTGAATGATTTTTATATGTGGTAGAGCCACGCTGCAGCTATTGTGGTTGTAGCATGAATAGGTCGGCTCGACCGGGGAAGGACCACGCTCTCACAGAATACTAGCATAAAATAGCAGCTTAATGCTGCTGTGTTTGGTATGGTGAGTGTAGAGAACTGGAGACCCTTTTAACTGGAATCGAGGCATTCCATCTTAGTCCTCAGGGGTGCACAACACATCTGCATTTTGATTCTTAATCGAGGTTAAATGTAGGTGTCTATGGGCCGCAGCATCCACTTACCATCAAGTGGACTGTGTACTCGTTTGTCACTCTTATCCTATATATTTAAAAAAATGCACCCTTGTACTCTACAGCAGGACAAGCCGAGTTGACTTTCTACAATCGTTACTGCTAGTGAAACGCTATAAAAATAAATGGGAATAACGTATCTCATTGTCAAGTTATTTGATTTAACATATATTATAGTTTTCTGTTAGAAAACTAAGTCTAAGTTTATTGTTGTTAGTTGTAATAAGTTGACAGATGTAGAAAGCCAACTTGGTTAAACTTGCTGAAATTGTAAATAATATTGGCAGATGTATCTGTCTCCATGTATCAAATTCCGTAAACTATAAAATATATGTGAGTAAAGTAGTGAATATATTATTTATTTTGCTTAATGTTTTATAAAAGCATACTCTATCGAACGCGTACACGCGAAAGACTGACCGAAGTGTTGTTCTCCAGTTGTTGGAGCAGGCGCTGGTGATCGAGGAGCAGCTGCGGCGCGCCGCGTACCTGAACCTGACGCAGGACCCTAACCACCCCGCCATGTCGCTGAACGCGCGCTTCGCGGAGGTCGAGTGCCTGGCCGAGTCTCACCAACACCTTAGCAAGGAGTCGCTCGCCGGCAACAAACCCGCCAACGCCGTCTTGCATAAGGTAATAAATCATGTAATAGTTAATTGCGATTAAACAAACTCAGTTATGATTGTTGAGAGCTACTCATAAAATAAAATTAATATTTCACTATAAAACCCCACATTACCAAAATTTTTACTACTTTACTTAATTCTATATCATATCTGATGGTAAAAATTGCATGTTTATAACTCCAATTACATTTCTTGTCAACTAATAAGTAAAGGCACTTTGGACGCGCTTTTTATTGCTGTATTATGGATGATTATATAATTTAGGGTAATAAGAACAGAAAAAAGTTCAGTTCATATTATTTATTTGCATTCTTTTCTGCATTTGCGCAGTTAATTATGCAGTCCCAAAAATCGTGCTAACTGTTGATCAGGGTGGTGTAGACACGTTGTTCCTCCATAGGACGCAGTCAAGGATCATGTCATGTCAAAATTATCGAAATCAATGGATCGGCCGACAAGGACCTATAGGATGGCCTGCGCGTTCACCCGACATGACGTCCCTTGATTACCTCCTCTTTCCATGAAACAACGTGTCTACAGCACCCTGATCCACAGTGACAGCCCTGATCAGATAGTTAATTTGATGTAAAATAAAATAATAAAAATGTAGACAAGGTGAGGGTTTTACTGCAAAATTTTACAATTACTGGAAAGTTTGATGAAAAAAGATATTTGTTAAAAAACCATTTTCATTTTGAATTGGTTTTGGTCTCAATTTTACTTTTATGTGGAGCTCATGTTATTTCTAATCATAATTGAGTTTGTTTCGTAAGAAATCATTTAGTTTAAAATCTACATTGTTTGGTTTAAAAGGGAGTCGCTGTAGCGAACAATAATTAAAAAAAAAACGCTTTAAATATTGTAAAAATTTTAAGTGTTTCTTTTCTATAAAATTAAGCGAAGTTGCCCTCGTTTAAATTTGTGCATATTATAAGGTCTTACACTTTATATAACTTTCTTAGCTCGCTTTTTAGAGGCATTATTATATAATAATTTTCTTCGATTTTTTTTTAATTTGATGTGAAAGAAATAAAGGTATACTCAAATCAATGTTATTTTATAGTGAGTGGTTAAAGCATAAATCATTTAATCAACAATAATTAGTTTACTCATTGTATTGTTTATTGATGAGTGTACCATTAAGTTTATTTTAAAAAAATAATTTTTAAGAATATTATAATAAAATTATATATATTGTGAAATAAAGAGTATGGAAATATAACCCTAAAATTGTTATAAATTAAGAAGGCGTAAATGTGCTGATGGGTCAGAAATTGAAAAAAAAGTTTTGTAAAATTTGTTAGAGTAGGATGAAAAATTTCAGCATTCTGTTTTTGCCTTCTGAAGACGCCCATTTTGAAAATAGTAACGTGTGGCGTGTGCAGGTGCTGAACCAGCTGGAGGAGCTGCTGTCGGACATGAAGTCGGACGTGTCGCGGCTGCCGGCCACGCTGGCGCGCATCCCGCCTGTGGCGCAGCGCCTGCAGATGTCTGAGCGCTCCATCCTGTCGCGCCTCGCCGCCACCGCCGGCAACCCCGTGCCCGCAGGTACTTATACCCTTACTCCGTCTTATTACAAAAACTTGTTTATAATTAGTTTCAGGTCTAACCTAGAGTCCGTTTCAAAAAAGACGTCACTTGGAAAATATGCGAACTAAAATGTAAAGTATGATACCCGCGTCTAAGAGACATATTTTGTGAGAAACTCTTCTTTAAACTCAAAACTATCAAAGAACTACGTTTTATTAAGATCGACTATGTACAATATCTGACAGGTCGATATGGCAAATGCGGTAGGCTGTTAAAAAAATGGGCTACAGGTGACGTCAGTGTCAAACCGTACAATCTGTTTTAATTGAAAAGCAAGATATAGTTTTCAAACGTTGTCAATATTCAAAGAAAATAAGATAATTTCGACAACACAACAGAAATATTTTTCTTTAGATAAAACATGGGTGGACAAAAATTTATCTTTCAAAAAGTATTGGCAAATGACTGAATCAAAAGGAGTTCTCACATATACTAGTTCTGGTAATAGACTCATAGTAGTCAGCGCAGAAGGTAAAAACAAATTTCTGCCTGGGGCTTCTTTGATATTTAAGGCCGGTACTACTACCGGCGACTATCATAGATAAATGGATAGCGAGAATTGTGGGAAATGGGTAATCGAAAAGCTTTTATCTTCACTTCCTGACCGCAGTGTCGTGGTAATGGATAACACACCTTACCATAGTGTCCAGCTAAATAAGCCCCCAACAAAAAGTTCCCTAAAAGCTGCAAGACAAAATTTAAATTTATTTATAAAACAGTCTGATGTAACACAGAGGCATACTAGGAACAAAAATAAATTATTCTTGCCTAAATCAGGCACCTCATTCTTTAACAGGAATGCTTTCTACATGGCAGTCCATGTATACAATCGTCTGCCAGACACAATAAAGAATGAAACAACTCAAACGTTTAAACGAAAGTTGATAGAATGGCTTCTCAGCAAGTGTTTTTATAGTCTTTCTGAATATTTCAATAACTAATTTTGTTTGTAAAATTATTATTTAATTAATATAATTATAATAGTAAATATAGGTGACATATATAGCAATTTGACGATGACATGTATTATTACTGATTTTCTCTTTGACATATTTATGACAATTTGTATAACATTTATCCATAATTAATTTTTTATAGTTTTGTATTAAAATTTTATGTCAAAATTAAATTAAGACGATTTAATATTTGTACGCCTATAAAAGAGGCAGAATAAGTGAACTTCTGTATTAGATTTAAGACCATTATGTATTACCTTATTACCTTATTCTGAAAAATAAATAAATAAATAAATAATGAATGGTTGAAAGACTATAACATTTCTTGCGACAGGTCAATGAGGAGATCAGATTTATTTAAGATTGTAGAACAATACAAACCCATTGATATCAATTATAAAATTAACAATATAATTAAAGGACATGGCTATGATGTTATAAACCACCGCCATATATGTGCGAATAAATCCTATTGAATAAGCATGTGTCGCCATTAAACGATCCGTAAGGGAAAACAACATAAACAGCGATTTGTGTTTGACAAAACTGAAAGAGGTAACAACAAGTGCAATGTCAACCTATTTCCCAGGGTCACATAAGACTGCCTGCCTTGAATTCTTTCAGAGCCCTATGAAGACCTTGTAATAAGGACTGATGTAGGGCTGCAAAGATAATAAGGCCAAACCTGGTGTAGTGGGCTGTTGACTCCTTTAAACCATTTAAAACAAGGGGGGAGGGGGATGGAATAATTCCTATCAAACTACAGACGGTTATCAATATCCTTCTTCATTATCTGGTGAAAATCTTTAGAGCAAGTTTTGCCTGGGGATATATTCCTGAACGATGGATAATTGTCAAAGTTCAATTTTATTACCTAAGGCTGGTAGAAAGGACTACGCTTTACCAAAGTCCTTTTGATCTATAAGCCTATCTCCCTTTCTTTTTAAGGCATTGGAAAAGGTTATAAATAGATAGATATATAAGGGATGTAGCTCTAGCTACAGGGTCCATACATTACAACCAGTGTGCTTACCGTAGAGGCAAATCTACGGAAACAGCCCTGATCAGTGTTATTGACAGAGTCGAAAAAGCACTGGAGGATAAAGAAATAGCTCTTTGTGCCTTTCTAGATATTGAGGGCACCTTCAACAGTAGCCCCACATCACTGCTGATGGGGGGCCTGACATCTAAAAATGTTGACCCTACAACCATCAGGTGGGTGAAGTCGATGCTCTCAAACAGAAAGGCAAAAATAGCGCTGTTTCAAACTTCAATTGAGGTTGTAACTAAAAGAGGCTGTCCACAATGAGGTGTTTTGTCACCCCTTCTTTGGACTCTTGCGGTTGCGGTTGACTAACTCTTGTACAAGATGGCGGACCTACGCATTGTCACAATGGGTGACACCTTATGATCTAACACCATAAATAACTGGTGTAGGGATAGTAGTTTATCAGTTAATGCGGATAAAACTGTTATAATACCCTTTACTAAAAAGAGACGGACGAATTTAGTCACGCTAAAACTCAATGGTAAAGAAGTACCATTTTCCACTGAAGTTAAGTAACATTTGTCCCAAAAACTAACGTGGAACTATCACCTTATCAATGTATGCCATAAGGCAAAATTCCTTCAGGTACGTGCAGTTGTTTAGTCGGGAACCACTGGGACTTATGTCCCAGTATGGTCCTATGGCTGTACAGCAGCATATTCAGGCCGATTCTCATCTACGCCTCCATTGTCTGGTGCAACAAAGCCAACCAAAAGACGACTGCACTTCTATGCCTTACGCCCCTTGATCTTTATCTAGAAAGGCGAAGGCTATTTTGTATAGGATTATCGCCTAGGGTGATTTGGGCTTGCTCTCCTACAGATTGAGATCCATGCTCGACTCAATTAAGGAAACACCGGCCTTATGCATGATCTCTCAGTTATCATGCGCGCACTACACACTTTAAAAAGTATATAGTAGAACTACACTTCAGAGAAAACTGGCTGAATGGCCAGGTTGTCTGTGAGGTGGGTATTCTCATATGGTATACCGATGAGTCAAAAATAGGCCTTGACATAGGCTTTGGAATTTATGGGGAACTCTCCAAATTCAAACTTAGTATGAATTTGGGTAAATTTACCTCTGTCTTCCAGGCAGAAATTTTCGCCATACTTCAGTGTGCGGAAATCAATCTGCAAAAACACTATGTCAACCGTATAATTTATACTAACTCTGATAGTCAAGCAGCACTGTTAGCGCTGAGGTCAAACTTAGTGAACTCGAAACTAGTTGGAGACTGCGCGAACCGTTTAAAAGCCCTGCCGGGCTAGCATGGGCAGGATACAATATATCCACAGGGAGAGGATAAAAATTTTATCCCTTGATCAGTACTATCCACCCTATGAGCATAGGCAAGAGACAAAAATTATATCCCTCGATTATATCCACTGACAAGAGATAAAATTATCTTATCCCTATAGTATATCCCCGTTTGACATAACGAGTAGACATATATCCCCCCGTCCGTAGCATGGGGCCAAAGGAAAAGGAAAAAAATATCCTTTTTGTCATTTGAAAGGGACAATTTTATTCTTGGTCTTGAACATGGATTTAAGTTTATCTTCAAACCATTTTAATACAAAAAAGATGTCTCGCAACTACAGCAGCCTACTGCAACTACATATTCGTATCAGAAATTGAAAAAAGAAAAAGAAAATTACATCGGCGATCGATACGTGCTCAGAGTACTTAAAATATGAATATATATTATAATATATATTCATATTGTTACGCGCTCAAGTCGACGATACACTAGCGCCATCTAGTGTCAGGAACGAGAGCGAGGGGAGCATTGAGAAAATGACATCACAAATCACTCAACCGACAGCGCCATCCGAAGAACTAAGTTTCTAGAAAATCTACACTCGCACACTCGTAACTTTGCGCGCATTTACTTGAATATTCCGGATGCTTCTTTGCTAATTTATATAAATAGGCGCTGCAAGATGCGATCGAAGTAGTATTGAATTGGTGATACGAGCGAAGCTTCGGAGCGGAATTAAGCGAATTAGTGTGTTTAATTATTAGTGTTTTAAGTTTTAATTTGTGTAGAGAGAATAAAGTGTTAATTTAGGTAATTTTATCGGCAATTTTTGTTGTCCCCCCAATGTGTTTTTTTATTCATTTTGTGAATTTACATAATATATAACCTCTAATATCTGTTACCCAGTAGAAATATGTGTACAAAACATGCGTGTCACCTACAGTAATTTATTTGTTTTTTACCAGATTTTTTTGCAAATTAAATAAACATGTTATTTGTGATGGTTCTGCTGCTAGTACCCTATTATTCTGGCATTACATTTATCATACATTAGACTTCAAATAACACTCTTGGGATGTTTAGATTAACATTTGGATTTTTTACGAATTGTGGCCTCTTACGAAATTGAGGGACGACATGGGAACAGTGTTTTTACGACACACATGGGTTGTGATGGGTCAAAAGATTCTTTGATGCCATTACCACATTCCAATTTATCTTATGAATGTAGTCAAATGTATGAACTGTTGTCACAATCGTTACTGTCACAGCCGATCAAAAGCCACTGCTCAACATAGGCTTCTTCCATAGATTGCCTTATAGAGGTAATATTAACCATAGTTGCTACGCTTGGCGAGCTGGTAGGCAACCGCATTTTATTATTTTTAGTCGGTATTAGGAAGACGCTGCTCTCATCTCCTGATTACAGAGGGAAACAACCCTCTGTATGGGATAGTGGATATTCTTACAGCACCACTACAGGGTATATAACACTGGACTTTATTTGTGCAGCACAAATGGCGCAGTTCCCGGCGGGATTCCAGGCGGGCGGCACGTTACCCGGCTTCTCGCCGGCCGCGGCCGCAGCGGCCAACTTCTCCAACTTCCGCCCGCAGTACTCCGTGCCCGGACAGCCCACCTCCACCTGTTCCTCTAATGTTAGTAACGGAACACAAATACCCACCGCTGGGCCTAGCCCCCCAACGCATAATAAAAAAAATATTGAGCAGAAGGTAAAAAACTAATTCTTCTTATCAACTTTCATTGTTTATATAAAAATGGGTTAAATATTTATCGACTAGAGTTAAAGAAGTTTTCTATAATATTACTAGTGTGATGTCATATAGTGTGTTTGTATAGTGCGAAAAAGTGTATCCAAAAATTATAGAACCCCACCTGATGGAGAGTGGTGATGCAGCCGAAGACGGGTAAAGCGTACTGACTTGTGATATTTGATTTTATTTATGATATCATGAGACCTATTTTCAATAAAGCGCGTCGGTACTTGACGTACAAAACTAAAACGGTTAAAAAAGGCATTGCACACTGTTAATACAGGCGCTTGTAGGGAAGTGCGAACGTAGCGAGTGGAGTAGGATTTCATGCTAGTCTCAAGTTCAAAGTCTCACGTTGGGTAGTACATATCGACAAAATCGACAACGTGATTATATTAGTGTCTTGTGGTAACCATTTCGTGTAGTCATTGTTTCCACAAGACGTAAAAAATTCAGACAGGCGACAGGGAGCAGCGTCGAAGGTGTAAAATGTGCGGTGGTGCAATTGCCAACTTCCTACCAACCAATGCGATTAAGGCCATTGCTCCCTACAATAGGAGAGGGCTGTCCAATTATTATGGATCGATAAATATATAAGCGCATAATTAGTAGTAATGTATTCTGGAAGTAGCCACAACAATCTGTTGATCCCAAAATCGATATACCAACACCATAACAACCTGTTGATCTCAAATTATCATGACAAAGCGTCGGATATTTACTATATTAAGTAGCTATAATTTCACATGTTGATCATAAATTATCCTGAACTCATAAACATGTTATGAAGTGTAATATTACATACAGAAGAGGCGGACTCCACTATTTAAATGGCATTGCTGGTCAAAGCAAGTCTGTTCACTTTCAGTGTCAGACTTGTTTTGATCACTATAAAAGTCCTTGCATTTAGTATCGTCACACTAGTAATGTAATCACCTAGTTTAAGGAAGTCAGTATCGCATTGCAATAGAAATAAATATCATTGAGATGTATAGTACGTTTCTAAGGCAGGCGGAAAAAGTACATTGACCTCAAGTATTATGTTAGCATCGAAACAAAACGACAGTTATTGCGTCCATACAATTCTTTATAGATTACGTATCGTTATGCGCTAAGCGTGTCTCATGGTACGGGGTAGGGTGAAGGAAACGGTTATTCAGAGATAATAAACCTGTTTCGACGCGATTTGCGATAGGTCTCACGCCGTGCGTATTTAAGAAAGCGGATGAAGCAGAACACATTCCTCATTCTGCTTTGAGATGCGCTTGCGTGTAGATATTTTGAGATTTAAAATTTTCGGTTATAGTAGTTGTTTTAATTTTTATTAAGTTTGTTTTGTTAGTTATATTATTAAGTTTTGGATTAAAGTTTTTGTTATTGTTTTGTGACGTTTTGTATATATTATCACTAGTATGAAATCGAGTCCATCGACTTGAAAATCTCATAAAGACTTTACGTCACCACGAAAGAAGCGGACAGTGTCGCATATTTGGGAAACCGAAAAAATAATGATTGTAAACATCTATAAATATGTAAAAGTAACGTGGTCTAGTGACGTATATCCATCCAAAAAGGATATGAAAAAGAAGACTGTCGATATTTTAGGTTATAATCAATGTGACGAGCTCTTCTAGGTCTTCATCATAAAATGATTCTGAAATAGATACAGATGAATAGTCTGTCAAGTGTCTCTGACAATCTATTATGAGAAGTTTTATGCATGCTTCAAGGTTGGCTGCTTAAGATTGCTTAGCATTAAAAGTTCGTATTTTTACCTGACTGCCAAGAAGTGGCAATAGTATATAATACAACTACCTACCTACCTACTTATTAAAATACTTACCTACTATTACCGTAACAATTAAAATTGTAATAACTCATGATTTATAAATAATAAACTTAAATCAACAACAAGATAATCTTCTTTCCTTATTATATAATAATAGACATAGGGCCTGTAAAGAACTTCGCGCTCGGCACCCCTATCTTTCACTCTGATATGATGTTTGTAATGATAAAATTATAAAAAAATGAACCTAAACAAAAAAGTATGCCTACCCCGATGATATCGTCAAAGGTCATTGTACTTTTTTCCGCCTGCCCTAGAAACGTACTATAGTTACAGTTGTCCTTAACATAGAATACTATAATACACAATAGAAGGGCTATCAACTTTATTTTGTACGAGGATCGGCGTCGCTGGGAGCACATATACAAGCAATTACGTCGTATTGTTACTACTACAAACCTGATTCGCTGTGTTGACAGATTGAGTAAATTTACACATTTTTGACTTGATTAATGTTCAAGATCATCATTAAAAAAATCGTTTAAATTTTAATACACATTTATTTGTAAATAATTAAAATAATTTGCATGTGAAATTTGAAAACGATTGTAATGTCAAAACACATCTCGTGTTGACATTTATACGTGTGAATTGACATATTAGTCACATTTTAGTGGCTATGTATTATAGTATTCTATGGTCCTTAATAAGGCATTACTTCTGAAACCTAACTAAGTACATACACCTAGTCTCAATATCAAACCAAACCTAAATAAGTACCACCTAATCACCTCGTCTTAATATAAACGATGCTCTGTATTTGTTTCTGATATTGTGGAAAAAAGTTGAAATTCAATTAACATAATATTAATATTTCTTTTACAGAAATCATAAGCCTGCGTAACTTATTACACATTATAATTCAATTTGATGCGCCCCTTGCAGGTAAAGTATAGTTTGATATTCTTGATAATATTTCCTATTTCTTTTCGCAGTATGTGTACATGTATTTTTCTTTTGCAGAAGGTGAATAAAACAGTCGCATAGGAGAATATTTAGATTTAAGCTTTCCAAGATTCCTGTTCCACCTTGGGTTTGAAGTGATAATTAGTGATTAGTGCGGTTATGTTAGGTAACATAAATATGTCATATAAAACAGACTCTCACAATTTTATTTATTTCATCCTGATCTGTATGAATCTTGTTTATTGCTAAGTAATTGTGGACTTATGAAATTTTAATTTACCAAAAATGAAAATTGAATAAATCATATAATTAAGTGAAATAGCATTTTAATTCCTTTAAAACATTAATATACATGTAATATTAATAAATAAAACGTCTTAATTTATAAAAATAGTTTTATTTCATGTGTGATCACTGATCCATTGACTTTTTGACAATAATAAAAATAAATATTACAAAAATATCACCATGTATAAGTATCATCCTCTGTGTTGTACTTCACACTGTCTAATGACTTCACCATGCTGGGGTCTGGTGAACAAAATAGTTGTAACAAGTCTTCACTGATTCCACAATCAGACAAATTCTCTTTGTTGAAAGCTTTGGTAAACTGATTAGGTTCATTTTCTTTCGAGGACTCATCTGTAAGCAAAATCATGTACATATTAAATATCTTGCTAACAACTGATAAACTGATAAATGATAATATACAAATTACACATTTTGATTATATTTAAAAAATACGGTATTTTGTTTTTCGTTATCACAAGTAACAAATACATAGTAAATTATAAAATATATCTTTAAAAAAATCTGATTTATATTATTTAATATTTAATTCATGATTTAAACAAGTTAGTTATAGTACCTATTAAATGTTCTGACTCGTTGGTTTAGTGGTTGTAGTAGTGCGACTGCTGATCATGAGGTCCAGGGTTATCCCGGGTCGGGCCAAAAATCAATATTATTATTATTGAGTTTTTCCGTCAAGAAATTCTCAGTAGGTAACTGGCCGGAGTCAGAATGTTGGCGGTGTCTCACATCCGTGCCTCGGAAAGCACGTAAAGCCGTAGCTCCTGCGTCTGATCTTTTCGGTTCTGTCGGTTTACCGCCCCATCGGATTATGAGAGTGAGGGAATAGAGAGTGCACCTGTGCATGCGCATACACTTGGGCACTATAATCCTGTCCTGCGCCGATGGCTAGCATCCGTTGGGCTGGCCGCCGTGGCCGAAATTCGGTCTGGAGGAGATTATTATTGTTATTATTATAAATATGCGTACCATTTTTATTTTTTCTCGAGTAAAAAATATAAAAATCTTTCAAATTAATATATAGGTAATTGAAACTATGAGAGTGAGGGAATAGAGAATGCACCTGTACTTGCGCTGGTCGCCGTGACCAAAATTCAGTATGGGAATACATTACTAGGTTTTCATAGGTACCATAGATTTTTTAGTTTCGCAAAAGTGGTTCACGAATAAAGAGAGGGGCTGACCTGTCGCGATGGCGTGCGCGGCCCAGGAGAATGCGAGCGTGGGCTGCAGGTGCGCGAACGTGGCGCTGTAGTGCGCGCGCGCGCTGCTCCGCAGCAGCGCGAACAGCGCCGGTACCGCCGTCGGCAGCACCGGCCCGCGCAGCTCCATCGAGTAGTACTTCTTGCCCTCCACGTGCACTGTGTTCTCGCGGAACTGTGACCACACCACCAATTAAATATACACTTCGTCAGTTTTAACGTAGCAGACCCACGCTGCAGCTATATTATGGTTGCTAGAATGGGTTGGCTCGACCGGGGAGGGATTTTCAGCACCTTAATGCTGGTGTGTTTCGTATGGTGAGTGTAGAGAACCGGAGATCCTTTATGCTGAATATGAGGCATTCCATCTTAGTCGTCAGAGATGATAACACTGCGAGGATAAAATGTCTATGGGCCACAGTGTCCATTTACCATCAGGTGGACCGTGTGCTCGTTTGTCACCCTTATTCTATACAAAGTCATTTCATCGGGTTCATACCACATGAGTAAAGAAACCGACCAGAGGAAGCTACATGCAAACGGCTCAGGTTCACCGACGCTCTGTCAGGGTACAAACGGGTTTGCGCCGGTTCAGTCAGAGTAGTAGTGCTACGCTGCAGCTATATTATAGTTGTAGAATGAATGGGTAGGCTCGACCAGGGAAGGACCACTCTCTCACAGATTACCAGCGTAATGCTGCTGTGTTTCGTATCGTGAGTGTAGAAAACCGGAGACCCTTTTTACTGGAATCGAGGCATTCCATCTTAGTCCTCAGGGGTGACAACGCATCTGCATTTCGATTCTTAATCGAGGTTAAATGTAGATGTCTATGAGCCACAGTATCTACTTACCATCAAGTGGACTGTGTGCTCGTTTGTCACCCTTAAAAAAGAGTATCCATGAAAGGCCTGTTAGTCGTCTGGTAAAAGGAAGAACAATATTGTGTGCGCGTCATGTTTAACTTTGGATAAAGTTAAACATGATATCGTTTTGTCTCATTATTAATTTTGTCTGTACCGAAACAGAATAGTAAAATAAGAAGTCATTAAAAAGTTACGAGCTACCAAAGATTCGTTTTTATTGCCAATTTTAACACAACTTTGGGCGTAAATTAGTAATAAAAGCAGTGTAAAATTTCCAAAACAAAGTCGGTACCGACACAGCTCAATTATCGAAGAATTCAATAAATTTTATTGATAATTGATTCATGCAGTGGTTTTTTCGCAAAACCCCTCCTTCCAAAGGCCTTTTCGTATTTTTTTTACGCGCGCGTGTTTATATGAATTATCGTGCATCTCACTGAATAATATTTCCCTCGGTGCGGTGCGGGAGGACGACACTTACACACACATGCATGCGCGGTGACGCGCGCTTATTCTAGTTTTATTCGACTCAGTCAGCTGCGGCCTGTGACGTTCGTATGACTATAGCTATACCTGCGCTCTAAATTACTACGCTACATTGACCCCTGCTTGAACTTTGGATTAAATCAAATTGATATAAGCACAGACAAAAATAGAGGAATATATAAATAAAATTTTGAAAAAAAAAAAACGATCTCAAAATTTTATTAATGTTCCGCTAATTTTATCTGTACTTACCTATGTCAATTTGATTTACATTCGATTATAATTATATTCTCAGACGTGCAGGTTTCCTCAATATGTTTTCCTTCACCGCCGAGCACGTGGTAAATCAGCACAATTGCAATTAACAATTTCATTGGTGCCGGCGGGGATCGAACTTTCCTTGCCTTAAAACCCTCTCAGAAATTAGAGGAGGTCTGTGCCCAGCAGTGGGACGTATATAGGCTGTAACTTTACTTTTTTTATTTTTATAAATATGTTATTTTACCGACGAAAATTTAAAAAAAAAAAGCAACCGACAACCTCCTAGGTCCCTAGGTGACTTGCGAGATGTCAGTGTAACAAAAAAAAAACAGCCCAGAAAAACAGACTTTCCGACTGATAGCTAAATCAGCACGCAACAATTTCATTGGTGCCAGTGGGGATCGAACCCGGGTTGCTCCCGTACTGTGATACCTATAACGAGCGCTAACCATGTGAGCTACCACGGCTCTCAACGACATCGTTCCGTTCGTGTACAGCGCTGAAGATAGCAGAGTAAAAAATTAGAGATTGTGGTGTTTGAAATTTGTCATCTGTGAGAGTGAATTTTATCTGTGTACTCTGTAAGAAATAACTAGAAACACTATAGAAAAAAATGTGAAAATGGCATTTCGCCATTTTTGTTTGTGTACTGGTTAGGAACAGTCAGACCGACAGACAGACAAAAATTTTAAAAATTGTGTTTTTGTTACTAGTACTTTCATACGCATTTAATAAAAATCTGTTATTTTAACATTACAAACAGACACTTCAATTTTATTTATTTGTAGATATAGATATAATATATTATTCATATTGGTGTCATTTTAAAGGGAATATCATGTACTATTATAATAATAGAATAATTGTCTCCAGTAAATATTATACTTTTCTTGTAAAACTCGAAATAACAAATAAATACGATTTATTTTTATATTCCCATATGCTTTATTTTCATCCTTTATTTTTTATTTGACCAATTTTCTTTTAACAAAATTAAATTCTGAATTCGTTGAGCTTTTTGCGAATATTTTTATTTGAATGTTAGGTAGGTACCTATTTAGTTTTTCAGTAGTAATCGTTTTTGTTGCGAGTATCGCGCGGTCGTAAAAAAAGTTACTGCGCGGACAGGTGGGACGAGAATCACTTGCGCGGCGTGGACGGTGGATAGGTACCTACCTACTGTTATTACCTAGATACCCACAACCTACTATACAACAAAATTTGTCGCTGCTCTGCAAATCTAAACTGCCTACCTACCTGCCTAAGTACGTCGGTACTAAGGAAACAGTCTTGACGGGTCACTTGTCTTGATAAAAACATGTGTTTACATCTAGTGATATTGTGTGTATATAAAAAAAGTAAGAAGACAGGTAAGTATTTTTGGTAAAACAATTTATAGGTAGGCAGAACTAATTACAATTATTATCTAAATATTATAAATGCGAAAGTTTGGATGGATAGATGTATGTTACTCAATCACGCCAGAACAGCTGAAGGGATCTGGATGATATTTAGCTCAGAGATAGGTTATACCTGGTCTGGAATAACACATTTGATACCGTTTATTCAGGTATTTCGTTCCTGTGGGATAATTTTCGGGTTCACGCGTTTGAAGCCGCTGGCAACAGCTAGTACGGATATAAACTGCGATGACTGTTCCAGTTCATGCTTCGGCGTCGTGAACTCTTGAGTGATCGCTGCATGACCACCCGGGGAAAACAAAACATAATAAAATAAGCAATCTATATTAGGTATCTATAGAGCCATAGAGGTATAGTATAAAGCGATAACGCAGCGTCTAATAATTTAGTACGAGTTTGTAGGTAAGTACTGCTGATTTCTCAGCAAGCGTCGAGCGGCACAGAATAGGGTGGTATGTATGTGTGCATCGTGTTCGTGTAACTTCGTTTTTGTTCTAACGGTTCGGAACGCCGTACGAACAAGACGTGCGTTCTAACTGCTCTTCACTGATACTATCTCTGTCGGGCACGATGCCAGGTGAGACAACGTGCTTTTTGGCCGCGCCCACCAATGAGTTCGAGCCCGCGACTTGAGCCACCTTAAGATGAACATGGACAAAACAAAGATCATGTTTAATGTCCATGTCACACCTATGCCGGTAGTTGTTGAGAGAACTAAGCTCGAAGTTGTTGACGAGTACGTTTACCTGGGACAAATAGTCCGATTAGGTAAGTCCAACTTCGACCGAGAGGTCAATCTACGGATTTAACTCGGCTGGGCAGCGTTCGGGAAATTACGACACATCTTCTCGTCAGGTATACCTCAAAACCTGAAAACTAACCAGTGCGTGTTGCCAGTAATGACCTACGGAATCGAGACGTGGTCCTTCACTACTGGCCGTATGAGGACACTCAAAGTCGCTCAGCGAGCTATGGAGAGGGCTATGCTCGGGGTTTCTCTGCGTGATAAACTTAGAAATGAGAATATCGGCAGTAGAACCAGAGTAACCGACACAGCCCAACGGATTAGTAAGCTGAAGTGGCAATGGGCCGGCCATATGGCTCGAAGAACCGACAACGGTTGGGGAAAAAAAGTTCTCGAGTGGCAGCCTCGTACCGGTAGGCTAAGTGTAGGGCGACCCCCCACTAGATGGAGTGACGACCTGGTAAGACATGCAGGAAGTTGATGGATGCAGGTGGCTCAGGACCGTGCTTTGTGGCATACCTTGGGGGAGGCCTTTGTTCAGCAGTGGACTTGTGAAGGGCTGTAATGATGATGATGATGAACAGTTTCATATTAAAAAAAATATTTGAAACAATATAATCAACATAACACAACATAACATAAACACTCACGCCTGTCACCCAGAGGGGTAGGCAGAGACTAGAGACTTCCATTTAGTTTCCACGATCCTGACATACCTCTCTCGCCTCTTCCACATCCATATATCTGCGCATACATGCTCGTCTGTTAAGGGTACTCTTAATGTGGCCCATTTTTAATATATCGCCAATTTGGTCGACAAACTTTCGCCTAGGACGTCCCTAGGAATATAATCACCATATTGAGCTTTTGCAAAGTTATCCCTTTAAAATAAACAAAACGCGCGTTTCGTCAGTTCGTTCTAAAAGAAACGTGACAATGGCAGCCAGAGATGCGTCACTTTTTTTGGGTCGGTCCGCATGCACCGAATAAAAATAAAGTTCTTATATAATATTGAAAATAAAGTTTTATCTTTTGAATAAGTACGTACTTATTCGGTGTCGTTATCACTCGAATCCTTATACGTGTTATAAATTAATGCTTTTTGTTGTTAAATGAAAAGTACTTTATAACAATAGATGATTTTTCTTCTACAGCGATCTTTTACATAACTTTTTAATAATAGTTAATAAATATACATTATAGTCAACCAAATCTAAGAAATACCTTTTGACGTTTCACATTAATCATTCCGCAATAACCTTGCACAAGCGTACTCAAACGATTTAAAATAACTTTTTACGTAAATCCGAAGAATTATGAAGATATATATATTTCATTACAACGTGTATAGTTTTTTATCATTAATTTAAATTTGAATTTTACAAACAAAGCAAAATATTAAAAAATAACCAGTATTAACTTTTTTTACTTGACGTCGTTTCAATGACATGTCGCTATGTATATTACCGTAGTGTTTGGATGATTAAAATTCATTGTTATGCGAATAATCGGAAAAATAATTAAATAATCGGTAAAAATATTCTAATAATCGAATCATTAATTTCTTAAATGTATTATTTGTTTAATTTAATTTTTATTTTCAAAATTCCTTAAATTACATGAATCATGAATAAAACAAGTTTATTTTTTTCACTTTGTCAAAGTAAATTTTTGTAGGCAAAAAACTCATATACAAGGCCGTGGTAAAACAACCACTACATAATTTTAATATCCCGCCATTTCGATACCAGTTACTCGACTTCACAGAATCAGTAATTCATTTTGAGGCGATGTATATACGCTTTTATAACAAAATGCCAGAAAATATACAAAATTTGACGTAAGTACACATAGTTCAAAAACTTTATTAAACTAAGTTTGTATAAAAAGGGTTACTTTAATAGTAAGGAATTTATGGATGATAATAAGCCCTGGGAAGGGTGATCGCCACCAAGCTATTTCTAATTTGTGTTGTTAATTGTAACACTTAACACGTTCTTCATAGGACAGAGGTATTTTTTGCGAACCAGTGGTAAATGAAAAAAGATAGAGATATAGATTATGAATAAGACTCAATAAGTATTATTCATAATCTATATTGAATAAAAAAGTTTCTGTTTCTGTTTCGAGAGCTTACTGTGCGTAATTTTGTGATTTTGTGTTTGTCTTCCTATTTTGTGACTCGGCTTTAACTTTTTGGACTGTTTCTTCTATAATAACTTTTTATACGTTTTAGAGCCACGCTACTACATCTATATTATAGTTGTAGCACAAATGGGTCGGCTCAACTAGGGCAGGACCACGCTCTCAGAATACCAGCGTAAAATAGCAGCGTAATGCTGATGTGTTTCATATGGTGAGTGTAGAGAAGCGGAGACCCTTTTTACAGGAATCGAGGCATTCCATCTTAATCCTCAGGGGGGACAACGCATTTGCATTTTGATTCTTAATTGATGTTAAATGTGTATCTATGGGCCATAGCATCCACTTACCATCAGGTGGACTGTGTGCTCGTTTGTTATCCAATGCTATAAAAAAAATCGTTGAAGCATGCGCCCATGTCACAAAGGATGATTGGGCAAAAGTGGTAGAAAAAAACAAAAAAATTGATTATGGATAACTGAAAGAGACATTAATTTTGACTGCATTATTGAAAATCAAATAATAATAATTAATATAAACAACGACATCCCTACTAGTTGTACTGAAAGTGATTGAATAAATTTATTTTGAATCTAGTTTCAATCCTAAATTATTATAACTGTGCCTCTTGAAATAAGCAGTAACAAAAAATTCGAAGAAACTGACAAATTTGTGTTTTAAATTATCCGTTTTTAATTTATTCTGGTATTATTCAAACCAAACTGTAAATGATTACCAACTCTAAATAATTGATATCGTTTTTTAAGAATCGAATATATTACGTTCCCATTTTTTGGTTGGCATGCTTGGTGCAATAATTCTGACAGCTGTCAAAATGTATTTCTTAGATTTGGTTGACTATACATATAAAAAGTGCCTATATATTGAAGGTTTGTAGTTGGTTAAACGACCGAAAGGTCATTGCACGTTTTTATCAATCGATTTGGCACGTATCACTAATTAGCAAAATACGTTAAGTATACATTCACCAATTAGCAAAATCGGACTATTTTTTTTGTAGTTTATATGCATTTTGTTATCATTGATTCCAATAAAAAGTTGGACTGAAGTTATAGAACGTACGGAAATTCATATCGCAACGTATTGTTTTTGCAGTATTTATCAGCAGGTTTGAATATAGATAGCGATAGTGTGCGAGCGAGAGGGTGAATAGTGGCGTCGCAGTTTTCAATCCCATTCTTTAATAGCAAGGATCAATTTGAAAAAAATCCCATTCTGA
This sequence comes from Parnassius apollo, assembly GCA_907164705.1. Taxonomy (NCBI): domain Eukaryota; kingdom Metazoa; phylum Arthropoda; class Insecta; order Lepidoptera; family Papilionidae; genus Parnassius; species Parnassius apollo. The sequence goes on from CAJQZP010001037.1 coordinate 10,451,824, forward strand.
CGTCAATACATGTGTTTAGCCGTGTAGTAGCGGCGTATGAAACAACTGCTGCATATCATTCTGGAGGCGACAAACGCTAACTGAAACTGGAGTTAAGCAGCAGCATCTTCATGATAAAACGTAATAATAATAAAAAAAACTGTGATAGTCAACACATTTGCCTAGCGTGCGATTATGGCAATTATTGCACTCGGTGGGCTTTTGGCAAATTCTCCCTGAAAATGGGGAGGCCCATATAATGGACTTATACAAACTGATTAAGTTTTTTGTAGTCAATACTACAGATGCGAAACATAGTCTACGTCTCCGTGAGGTTTTTACATCACAGTATACAACTAACCTTTAAAGACTGCAGCGTGCCGCCATGGAAGGCGGTGGGTGAGAGAAGTGTGGGCGGAACGCCGGCGAAGGGCCCGGTGTCGCTGACGATGGACTTGCAGTTGAGCAGGAAGTTGAACAGCGCCTGCGCCTCGGCACCGCGCACCAGCACCAGCGACTGCGCCGCGCTGTCCACGCTGCTCTCCGCTGCGGCGGTCACGCGCGCCTGTACGTGGAAACAAATTAGCGGACGGCTCCATAAGCGGCGGATATCTACCAGGACTTGCTTGGTATCTGGATGGTACAAATATATTAAACTGTACAAAGTAACGGTCGTATGTCGCGGACATGACCTAAACATTGATCTGGTAAAAATCTGTCGCGTCCGCACACGACCGACACGTAGTTTGGGGGTCTGAAAGATCGTACACACAGTTTGGGAAGCAGTCAGTCGCGACTTATGGATTCGTTCGGGCAGTGGCGGTACTTTCATAAAAGCTAACTGCTCTATTAATCGAACGTAAATTGATTATCAGAGTTTATTTAAATTTTCGCGCGCTTATGTGTATGTAGGTATAATATCTGTAACAATTACGTCAGTGTGTTAAGATGGATAGGCTCTCGACGGACGTGGTAGAATGATTGCCAAAGCTATTTGTTTGGGTTTTATCCGACTGTCCCAAAACTGCTTCAGTCAGTATTTCCATATGGCGCTAATAATGAGCCGCCACATACCAGGCGCTAATTATAGCGCGTAAAACTTCGTGGTTCCCGAGCCTCACGAAACATTATCTTTTCATTTTTCTTAAGGCTTTAGTTTGACCTTTATCTAATCGTTTCAGCCAATTCCTGAAATATGGATTCTCCAGCCATGAACTTTCAATTTCTGGGCGTATTTTTTTCTTTAATTGATGGTCCTTTGTCGGTGCGAAAAGATGTCGGTGATTTATCATTTCCCATCATTCTCTTCATTATTATCATCATTACCACCACAGTTTTCCATAACGTTAGCTTAGCAATCAAAAATTGACAAGGAAACACAAAATATTTATTAAATTTAATTTGTACAGGCCTGTCTTTGACAAAGTTGAAGCAGTGAGAAATAATAATATAAAGTAATGAACAAATTAATTGTGTCGATTAAGCGAGTCACTACAACAAGACCAAATACTGAGACACTCACTGAAAAAAAAATCAACCAATTTACGTATTATAGTAATTGGTCAAATAAGAATGTTTAGTGTTAGGATCTTCGGAGAAACCCCGACCGCAAACGAACAGTGAAGTTTATATTAAAATTGTGCTGCCACTTTCATAGTTTATTTTACCTCGAAATGCCCTAAATCCGTTAAAATATAAAACAGCCCTAAGCCACACTTTAAATTAGTGGTTTCGCCCTAAAAAAGGGCGAAATCCCTAAAAATGACAACACTGACTTAACCCCTCAATCCCAATAAAAATCCCATGCAGTCGCATGCGCCCGGCAAATCCAGAGCGGTCGCATGCGACCGCACCCACCCGCAGCATTTAAAACCATTAAAACTTATATTAATAGACTACTTTTCTATGAAGAAGTTTGACATTATATAATCTATACAAAATTCTCTATATAAAAGTCAGGTTTTACTTCATTACAAAAAGACTATTGTATTTTGATAACAAAAACAAAACGTACCAAGCGAATGTCGGCAGCGTGAAAATCACAATTATTTCAATATATATTACTAGAAATAATTTACGTAAAAAGAGAAATTATATTCACACCAATATAATATAACAATTTAATAATAAAACACTATACTAAAACACTAATAAAAACTAGAAAAGTCCCAAAATCAACACAATAACATTCACGCGAAAATGGCGTACGAAATGTACGTGGATTATAAATAAATATCCATCGGATAACTTGCACTAGAGGATAGAAAATTTCATATTTATTCTATAATGCCAAACTTTTTCATAGAAAAGTAGTCTCTACATAATTATAAGTTATGGTTTAAAGTGCTGTGGATATGAGCGGTCGCATCCAACCGCTTTGATTTTGACGGAATAGCGCCGCGGTCGGATTCGACCGCTTGGATACTGAGGAGTTCAGAGCGAAGCGAGGAGTTATTTTGAAGCTTTATTATACGATAATGGATAGAACTTTACCCGGGGTTTCTCTGCGTGATAAAATAAATTACGATGACATTCGTTCGTAGTAGAAGCAAGTATCAAATTTAGCCCAATGGATCAGTAAGCTTAAGAGCAATGGGTATGTCAAATAGCTAAACGAACCAACAACCAACGAGGAAGAAAGATTCTAGAGTGGCAGTCACGTAACTAATAAATTGCGTGACGTCCTGGTATGATAAGCAGATAGTCAATGGATGCAGGGGGGCGGGGGAGGGGGGGGGGGCTAAATACCGTGCTTTGTGTAAGTGACTGTGGACTTTGTGACAATGACTAAAGGTCATCAAGATAGAGTAATGATTTGGATACGGAACTAAATTCTTTGTTACATTTGTCCGGCTTTGAAATACCTAATTTCTTATTTATAAATTTAGCCTAGTTCTTAAGACAAAATATCCGGTTCTATATCTTTGTTACAATATTTTAAATACTTAAGACTGTATCCTGTTAATTGACAACATTATATGACGCAACAAAAATAATGTTGTTGCTCTTTAAAAATATGTTTTATTCACGTATTACGTATGTAGTAAGTGACTGTGGGCTTTGTGACAATGACTAAAGCTCATCAAGATAGAGTAATGATTTGGATACGGAACTAAATTCTTTGTTACATTTGTACGGCTTTGAAATACCTAATTTCTTATTTATAAATTTAGCCTAGTTCTTAAGACAAAATAGCCGGTTCTATATCTTTGTTACAATATTTTAAATACTTAAGACTGTATCCTGTTAATTGACAACATTATATGACGCCACAAAAATAATTTTGTTGCTCTTTAAAAATATGTTTTTTTCACGTATTATGAATGTAGTTGTCCATCTGAAAGATTTTATAATTATGCATTTTGTACTCGTAAACCCTGGTTTATATAATTAACAGGTAACATAAGAAGCTCAAAAATTCTGGTAAAAAATTATCTTATTTGTGCATTGTTAATACCTGTGCATTGTTAATCTTTCTAAGATCTTCAGTCTCTAAGCCAAGTTGTGAAAGAAACTGGTCGGGATCTTCTTCGTCTGCAGAGTCTTGGTCCTTCTCGTGGGCATCCTGCATGGGCTTGGAGTCATCCATTGTGTCATAGCAGCTGTCAAATGATGAACTCTTGGGACGTTCTTCTTCCGAATTATTTAGCCTTTTTTTGTGATCTGGTCGAAGTGGCATTGTAAACTCGATGTCTGGAATAAAAATTGCTAGTTGTAGCGAACACTTCTTTATTTCATTCGCGCAACTGCTTCGTGTTGGTCTAGTCTTCGTAAGCGTGAGTGCTATTCATGTGGTCCCGGGTTGAAATCGTGGGTTGGGCCAAAATTATTTATTGATTTTTTTTGTCAAGAAATTCTCAGTACAGTCAACAGTCAGCATAATGGTCCCCTGTCTCGGAAAGCACTTAAAGCCTTAAAGCTTGGTTAAGCGCCCGGTCTCTCTACGGTCGTGACGGATTACCGTCCCATCAGATTATGACAATGAGAGAATAGTGTTCACTTTTACTCGCGTACACACTAGAGAACTATATTTCTGTCTATAATTTTCTGTAGAGACGCCGTCGTGATTAAAATTCGGTCAGGACGACACTACATTAATAAAAACTCAAATGTTTCGATGTTATTTGTGATGGATTTCTGCCTAGGTCCCTCGGAGAATGTACATGTACAGGTTAGAGAAGCTTTACCCATATTAACATCAACATATCATATTTCTAAGAGCTTAGTCAGACTTTATTTTATATAATAAGGGTGACAAACGAGCACACAGTCCACCTGATGGTAAGTGGATGCTGTGGCCCATAGACATCTACATCTATCCTCGATTACGAATCAAAATGCAGATGCGTTGTCACCCGTGAGGACTAAGATGGAATGCCTCGTTTCCAGTAAAAAAAGGGTCTCCGGTTCTCTACACTCATCATAAGAAACGCAGCAGCATTAAGCTACTATTTTACGCTGGCATTCTGTAAGAGCGTGGTTTTTCCCCGGTACTGTACTACTAATATACATGGTCAATTTATTAACACATCTGTTTGCTATAGGTGATAGAGACAATACTACTTTGTGCAGAGGCTGCATCAGACATGAGGAAATGGTTCTTTAATACTGCATTAGAAAGCTTATCAAATAAAATGTTATATTGCGGAGATCCAGGTGTTGAACTCCCTATTACCCTCTTCCCAAATTCTGCCTCAACAAGCGCTATATCCATAAGGCAGGTTTTCAGATAGACTTTTATACGTTTAAGATTAACATTGACTCACCTTCCTGTCGGAGAGTTTGTCGAAATCCACGTGTAGTGGGCGAGATAAGAGCGCAGGGTTCTGATATACCGCATAGTCCAGCTGCGCGAAATAAACACGTAAACGTGTTCGCGCATACGTAGAAATACGGGCAGTGTAGAGCGCGTAGCAGCTGATGAAAATTGGGTTTTTAAAATATAAGGAAACGAAAAGTCAGAATAAAATTGAAAACCTATTACAAGAAATCATTCACCTGAAACAAAGAGCGAAAGCTTTCCGTCCACTCCCTATGCAGTGCGTCCTTGAGTTCCGGGTTGGTGGCAATGAAACTGGTTGCAGCCACGCGGCCTGACGATCGAGGGAACAACTGCAGCCAGGGCAGCTGCGGGTGCTGCCAGTACAGGCACGTCTGGTGGAACCGCGCCCGCGGGGACGTGTCCAGCGTCGGTGAGGATGTCGTGTCCAGGCAGCGGACGAAACTGACCAGGAGGGAACACGTTTGTTTTTCACTTATTAGTTCAATTAGTACTTTAGCCAGCGTCAATAACTGTTTTAATCTATACATATAAATGAAATTGCAGTGTCAGTCTTTAATATTGATATAACTGACTTTTATTGAGCTTTATAATACCCCCTGTATTTGCATGCCATTAAGACATAGGTAATCAATATTAATTTTTTTTAAACTATCACAAGTACACGATGATTCTTCTGATTTATTTTTCCTTATGATCTATATACTCTTTGCTTATTTATTAGCAATATTCAAGTCATATAATATAGTCAAATAAACATGCACATTAGTCTCCACTGTTTTTCTTGGTATCACAGTTCACGCGGAGCTCTAATGGGACCCCCATATATCTAAATAAGCAGGTAGACTTAGTTCTGCAGCATAATTATGCTGTAAGAAAGATTAGGTCTCACCAATGTTGAGACAGCTAGATAGTTTATTTTAGTTAATTTCATAGCATAATGTTCTATGGAATTTTACTATGGGTTAATGCGATTTGTAAATTAAATTCTAAACAGTCCATGATAGAAAATTTTTGAACAAATAAACATATTAACTTTAGCATCACAATATATTAATAAAATGTAATGTATGTACAGGAAAACATAAATAGCTTTTAAAGATTAAAGATGTTAATACTTTTTTAAACACAACACTTTATTTACAAACTTAAGCTTGTAATACCAGTTACTAGACTCCACAGAATTAGTAATTCATTTATGGGACAATGCTTTTACAATAAAATCCTAAAAAAGTACAAAATTTGTCAATAAACAAGTTTAAATGTTTTATTAAAGAAATATAGTACAAAAAGGGTAACTATTTATTATAATATCAAAGAATACATAAATGAAAATAACCCCTGGGAATGAGGTGATCGTCACCATGCTGATTCCATAAAAACTCATTAAAAAATTGTACAAACAAAATTATTGTAAAATGAAATATGTTTAAAAAAGTTCAAGGGGGTTTCTTGCTGATTCTTCCCAGGACAGAAGTATATTCCAAACAAGTGATATAAATAAAAAAAAATACTTTTAATAAGTATTATGTAATAATCTATATTGAATAAAATCATTAATTTCACTCAATTTCAGTAAAGCAGTTTAAAAGTGCAAATATAGGTATGTGTATTTTTTATAAATATTGCTAAATTCCTGTTTCTCATGGTGACTATGGCAACATTTTCAAACTCGGGGGATTTTCTAGGTGGAATGATTCCTTTTCTGCCTTGGAGTCCATATGGTCCAAGTCCTAGAAAGTATCACTATCTTACACATTTCTGTCACTAGTGCATACATCGCTGTTTTCCAGTCTGAAGGGTACAGAGAGACAGTATAATTACAGGTTGTGAGGCATTCCACTTGGGTCCTCAGAGATGATGACGTATCTGAGCTCTCTGTTTGACAACTTACCATCAGGTGGACTTGGTTGTCATTTAATTATTTTTCTTTTTTTTTTTGGTTGTCATTTAATTTGTTCTGATAAATTTTAGATTATAATAACATTGAATTGCTTTATAGATTTTAAACTATATTAACTAACCCAGTGATACCTGATGCTTCTTCACTAGCTTTTAGCTTTGATGTCCATGCAAATGGTTTTGTTGACATTAATCTTAACTTAGTCTTTAGGGCCCAATCTATTGTTAGATGTTTATATTTTGCTTCAACAGGTTTCTGAAAGGAGACCAGTCTATATATTGAAGTTACTCTCAAAATTATTTAAATGAATGAGTATTGCTTGGTAAGAATTCTGTATAAAAATCATAAAACACAGTAACCAGAGAAGTTAATATAAGATAACATTAAAACAGATGAAGTATGCAAATCATAGATAACATTCATTACTAGTAATATATCCAGATCACAAATCAAGACACGAATTATCACTCGTAGAATAAATACTTCAAGTTGCCCATGCCATACTGCTTGAATTGTGATAATTTCGAGGTTTACTTTGTTGCATTTTTTATTTTTTATTTTTATTCATAACACAAGAGATTTTTGTAAATTAATAGGAAAAGAATTTCATTTATATTTTATAATTCTTTCTTTACATACAGGTTTATATTTCAAAGAGTATCCAAATTATTTAAGTTTAAATATATATTATAATGATATACCGCTGTTGCAGTTTTTAAAAATACGAGTAAATAAGGCTTCTACTTTTAATTGAAGTTATCCCAAAATGAAAGCGCTTTATTGGCAATAACTACGCGTACGCTCGCTTCTCTGTGTGCAATTCAATTCACAATGTTTTTGTCGACTGATCAACCCTTACAAATTCGTGTAGGCGTAGTAAAATAGTAAGTGTTAGATATTTACGAATGACAATCATAAAGATAAAAATAGAATTTATAAGATAAAAAGGCAAAATGTTTCAGACTTTTTCTGCAAATTTGTCTGTATATAGCAAAATAACCCTGTATATGTTTTATCTTTTTTAAAATATATTTTACGAGTGTTTTAAATGCATAAATCAATAAAATACGTACTGTTTCTACTGTGTGATCAGCAGTGAATTTCTGTAAAAGATTGGAGAACGTTGAAAGCTTCTCTGTGTTTACTTCTGTAGGAGGCTTTTCATCAAATTTGGCAGGCAACTTCAGAAGGGCAAACAAGGTTTTGTCATTTGATTCTTCTGATTGCACTTCTGATTCCAATTTGGGTTTCTTATTCTGTTCTCCATTACCTCTGTAAAAATTGATTTGCCTCATCAAACCTCTGGGCTAAGAAATACCATATTGTTACGAGCTTGGGTTTCGTGACAGTAAAAACTGTATCTGTATGGTAACTAATGTCTCCATGTACCAGACATTAATTATGGCGCGCAACAATGTCATTAGCATATCTGAGATTTATTATAGTACATTCCTATACAGAAATTGCTTCATTTTGCAATTTAACCATTGTTTTAAGATTAATCAAATCGGGTGACATTAAGGTTATCCTGTTTTACACCGCATTTTAAATTATATTCATCAAAAGTTAGCAATAGCCAAACTAATTATACACATTAATTTGATTATTTTAGTAAAGTTAAGTAAGGACTATTTAGTATATATACATCTAAGTACTGGGTACAGAAATTTTTGAGTGTTATGAAGTAATTAGTCTGAATTTTGTCCAAACTAACTACTAAACTGAAACTAACCTCTAAACAGTAGCTAAAATATATTGTTATTCAAATATTTATACCAGAAATGACACATCTTATTTTTAAATGGCTGGGACAATTACAGTTGCAATTAGATTATCATCAGACCCAGTAGCGAAGCTAGAGCTCCAAGCTAGGGCAAGCCCAAGATATAAATTGATAAAAATATAGATTGTTGTTTTTAGCAGTTTTATAAAAATACACCAATCTTGATCTGTCTCCACGCTTCAGTTTCATATTCAGTGCTGTCAAGGACGTGTTTAACAAAGTAGACAGAAGGCATACCACTGCTAGATTGTATTACATATCAGCAATTGCATAGCTTCGGTGGCTTTGAAGAAAGCCGTTTGGGTTTGTTTAAGCAAAAGAAAAAAATATTTACATCCAATACAATACATGAACAAAAGTAAAACATGAATAAAGTACAAACAATGTACAAAATTAAAAAAAAAACAAATTATTTACATTCTAATGGATAAGAGATAAGATAAAATAAGTGGAATCATCTCGCTTTCTTATGGAAAGATTTAATTACGTCCACATAAAATGTTGGTGAACGTTTTAATTGAACCAATAACTGTTTTTAATTGCGATAATTGATAAATCTGAAATACACTCTTAACCTTGTGTATTATCTCAACAAAGTTTAAAGATTTCCTCTCCGATTATCACTTTAATACACTTCAATTCATCACAAGGAACACTATTATCCTCCATTTTCATTAAAAATCTTTAAAAAAGCATAAATTTTGAACTCGTAATATTAAATCGCTTAAGATAGGCACACAGAGTAAATAAACATTGAAACGTGAAATGAACTTGCAAACGTATTGCCCGCGCGCCTCCGCTTTTAAAAAATTTATTCCCAAAAGCCTGGGTTTAAATCTCTATACTAATTGCTATATATACAATCGTAGTTATATTTCATTGGGGGATGAGTCGCTCGCGTCCGTAGGCTCCGACCACCTAACCTTAGGCCCACCCTACACGTGTCCCCCGGGTGGTGCTAAACGAGCGACAAAGCCGAAAAAATAGACTCGGCTCCTCGCCGTATGGTAGCGGCGTAAAATCTACCACCACCCCTTGTTCGAATGACTCAGGAAATAAAAGAAATGGCCCCGAGTTCCCGGCGCCCCTTAAATGGGGCAGGGGTGCGAAGAATCTCCGGGAGAAAAACCGGCGACGAGGTTCGCCACCCGTCACGTTCTGTCTCCCGGAGGGGCGAAAAGTGGATTGCGGAAACCCGTCTGGCTACGCTGAATGTATGTGGAGGAATGAATGATAAGATGGATGAAGTATGCGAAATGATGAATGACAGAGGAATAGATGTGTTATGTGTGAATGAGACGAAACGAAAGGGAAAGGATGCCACTGCACATGGCTCGTATACCGCGTACTGGTCTGGTGTAGGCGAGACCGAACGGGCGTGCCAGGGAGTCGGTTTCATCCTTTCAGAAAGAATGGGTCAATGTGTGAAAGAGTATGAATGTGTAAGCCCGAGACTGCTATGGATACGAATGAAAGTGGGCTTAAAGAAGTTGTTCCTGCTAGGGGTGTACGCCCCAGACATGTCTAAGCCCGCTTACATTCGAGAGCAGTTTTGGGACATGGTAAGGATGGTGTTGACAAAATGTAAGGAAAATGAAAATATTATTATGTTAGGAGACTTTAATGGAAGGGTTGGGGTGAAGAGGTCTGGTTATGAAAGGATATTGGGAACGTTTGGTGATGAAAGTATAAATGAGAATGGTGAAGACCTCCTCACCGTATGTGCGGAAAAGAATCTTTTTGTGACAAATACTTTTTTTCGTCATAAGAAGATTCACATGTATACATGGGAAAGAGGTGATGATAGAAGCATGATAGATTTCGTAATTGTGGATGAAAGAATGAGGGGCGCAGTCGTAGATAAAAGGGTTTACCGGGGGTCCAACGTAGGGACGGATCATTACTTGGTCTTATGTCGAATTAATGGTCTTTTCAAGCGTTGGCGGCATCGGACATCTGTGTCTACCACTGCGTTACAGCGTATAAGAATAGAGAAGTTACAAGATGAAGATGTGAAAGAGAAGTATAAATGTAGACTGAGAGAAAATATTAGATGTTTGAATGAGTTGTGTATGAATGATTTAGACTTGAAGACTGTGTGGGATAATATTAAGAAAGGTTTGGTGGATACCGCCACCGAAGTATGTGGTATAAGTAAAAGAACAAATGAAAGGAAAAGTAATACGTTGTGGTGGGATGATGAGGTACGGGTGGAAGTTGAATCAAAGAAGAAAGCATGGTTAGATTTACTAGCAACCAAAGCTGGTAATTCTTCTGGTATGAATGATGAGATTGAAAGAAAAAAGGCAGAATTTAGACGTCTAAATAAGAGAGTAAAAGAAGTTGTTGAAAGGAAAAAGAAAGAAAGAATGGATAAGAATGATAGAAGGATATCTGATAATTTCCAGGCTAACATAAAAATCTTCTGGAAACTCGTAAGAACTGCCAGGGGAAATACAAAACAGCCTATAATAAATGCTATAAGAGACGAGAATGGATGTATTCTGAATGATGAAGTTTCGAATTTAAACAGATGGAAGGAATACTTTGAAAGCGTGTTTATGAGTGAAGAGTCGTATGAATTAAATGAACTAGAAATTCCGAAAGAAGTGGAAAGGGGTATGGAGATAAGTGTAGATGAAATAATGAAAGCAATGAAAAGCATGAAAGCAGGTAAGGCAGCTGGATATGATAGAGTATCACTCGAGATGCTAAGGGCTGGAGAGGGAGTGGTGGCAGGCCTGCTGTACACCTTGTTTAATTTATGTTGGGAATTAAAACGGGTACCGGATGACTGGTGTAAAGCAGTTATAGTACCAATATATAAAGGAAAAGGGTCACAGCAGGACTGCAAAAACTACCGCGGTATCAGCTTGCTTAGTATTGTGGGTAAACTGTATGCTAAGGTGTTAATTGAAAGAGTTATGAAAGAAACTGATGGAAAAATTTGGGATGTGCAAGCGGGTTTTAGAAAGGGAATGGGGTGCACAGATCAAATCTTTTCCATGCGCATGATTGCGGAGAAGTTTTTGGCCAAAAACCAGAAAGTTTTTTGTGCGTTCATGGACTTGGAAAAGGCTTATGACAGAGTGGACAGGAATGTGTTATGGCAAACACTGAACTCATATGGGTTGAGCGCTGGTTTGATACAGGCATTAGGGTCTCTTTATAGGGACTCTAGTGCTTGTGTCAGGATCAATGGGGTCTACTCGGACTGGTTTGGCATCCAAAAAGGTGTCAGACAGGGCTGTGTAGCTTCCCCTTGGCTGTTCAACCTATTTATGGACCGGTGTTTGCAAACTTTGAAAGATGAAGAATGTGGTTTAAGAATGGGCGAGTTAACCGTCAAATGCCTTTTGTATGCCGATGATCAAGTCATATTTGCGTCATCAGCGGCTGAGTTGCAAATGATGGTTACATTAAGGAACTGGGAATTAAAAGAAAGGGGAATGAAAGTGAACGCAAGTAAGACGAAAGTGATGGTTTTTGAAAGAGAAGAAAGCAAAACGGTATGTGAAATAAGAATAGAAGGAGAGTTAATTGAGCAAGTGGATGAGTTTGTGTATTTGGGATGTGTATTTAGCAGGGATGGTAGATATGATAGGGATATAGAACGACGAGTAAATGCAGGGAATAGAGTGAATGGGGCACTACACTCTATTATGAAGAACCAGAATGTGTCAAAACAGGCACGTATGGTAATTCATAATGCTGTGTTAGTCCCTACGTTAATGTATGGTAGTGAAAGCTGGGTGTGGCAGAAGAAGCACGAAAGTAGAATAAATGCTGTAGAAATGCGTTCTTTAAGAAATATGCTAGGGTTTAATCTGAATGACAGGGTGAGAAATTGCGTGATAAGAGATAAATGTGGTATGCAAGATGATGTTGTGACCAGGATTAAGAAAGGAATGCTTCGGTGGTTTGGTCACGTAGAAAGAATGAATGATGAAAGAGTGACAAAGCAAATTTATATGGCAGATGTGAACGGCCGAGTCGGGAAGGGACGCCCTAGAAAAAAGTTTGTCGACCAAATTGGCGATATTTTGAAAATGGGCCACGTTAGAAGTACCCTTAACCGACAAGCATGTATGCGTAGATATATGGATGTAAAGGAGGCGAAAGAGGTATGTCAGGATCGTGCCAAATGGAAGTCCGTAATCTCTGCCTACCCCTCTGGGTGACAGGCGTGAGTGTTTATATATTATATATATATATAGTTATATTTCACTATAGAATATTTTGCCATAGGTTAGAAAGAGAGCGATCGTCTTCTCGAAAGCCCCGTAAAAAAGCCCACGCGAGCGAGGGAGACAACTATTAGGTCTATTAAAACCCATTTTTTATGACAGCAGCAGTATCGCTGAGGCAATACGAGGTCATCGGTCGACATGTGTCGAACAGTGGAGTGCGCGGGAAATTTGAAATATTAAATTTAGGTTTAATAAGGCAAGCCCGGCTTTTCGGCTTTAATGGAAGCTTCGCCACTGATCAGACCCATTGTGACCTGAAGATTTACAGGTTTAATATTTTTAATGCTTAATTCAATTTTCTGAAGTAATATTTAAAGGTTACCAACTTTGAAAATGGATTTTTTCTCTTATCACCATTAAGGATTCTTGAAAAATCTAAGTCTACTATGTTTGGGCCACTGGTTTCATTGCTTGTTGAACACAATGGTTGTTTTATGCGTTCCTGTAACAAGAAAATTATAAATAAAAAACAAAATTTCAATTGCAGTGATCTGCTATTATGTAAAAAACTTTAATATAATGCAGCAGAATGTGTTGAAAGCAAGCACCATATTGTTTTTGGTGAGTACCCTATGTACTATGAAGTGAAGTCTTTGAAAATTTACTTTTAATAAAAAGTAAGCTATGCTCAGTTTTTTTTGGTTAAGATTCATAATGAAGAAATCTGCAGGAGACCAAGGTCACCAACGAGCCTTTCGTATTTGCAGGCTGAAGTGGTAGTGGCCTCATCATATCTATCGCAGAAGCGATAATCGTTGGAGTAGGCGTGTGCATTTAGGTAAACATAGTGTGGGATGCCCCCTGGTAAGATGGAGCCATGATCTGCGATTGGTAGCAACTGGATGCGTGTAGCTGAAGATCGGGCTAAGTGGCGTGCCTTGGAAGAGGCCTATGTCCAGCAGTGGATTGCAGCAGGCTGATGGTCATGATGAAAATGTGAAATCTCACATCAAAGAACTAAAAAGAATAAAATAATTTAACATTTTGAAATGGTACTGAGACATAGAAGAATTAAAGCCCCAACTTCAGAATGTGAGATTAGTTTTTGACTGCTCTGTGGCACAGTGTCCTGGCAATGAATTACGGCGCTAAAGCCTAGTCGGACTAGGCTAGTAATTTAGCAGAGTAGCAAGTAATATAGTGGCAAAATGTGTGCAAACCACGAAAACTAGTCAAGTAGTTTAGTGAACAATTAAATCGATTCAATCTATTTTACTCTATTTTCGCATTCATCGGGCGAGAAGCGCCTTCCACCACGCATTCATGCTCACTGGTTCACCAGCTAAACAAGTTCGAACCTGTTGATTAGTCGAGTTTAGTAGCCGCTAAAATAACATTTCGCTGGAGCAAAGAAACAACTTTAAAATTTGTTTCCAAATATGTAGAATATCTTCTATCGATCCATTATCGTACCCATAACTTCTTTTTCTTACTTACACAAATTTCCTCATTCACCTCTACTAAAGTAGCCATAATTAGCTTCAAATAGCTCTATTGCTGAGCCCATTCATCTTGCAAAACACCACTCACTTGTGTACTGGGACCGTAATGCTAACAATTTCTGTGCAGTAGCAAGTAGTTTAGCTACTAAATTACTAAAGTAGTATGAACTAGGCTTTAGGGCCGCGAGTTCAAATCTCGCATGGAACAAGTATTTGTGGTCTACAAGTAATTGTGCTGGGTCTGGATGTTTGTCCTATTGCAATATATGTATGTAAACTGCCTTTTTGATACATGAGAAAATCCTAGTGAGGACACATTTAAAAAAAAAATTAAGTTTGTTCTTTCGGCTTATACTTTTAATTGTGCTTTTGTTACTCTTTTGAGTGGAAGGAACATCATAATCTCAGTGTTGTCAAAATAGTTACATTAATATTTTCATCTACTATTTTGCCATCCTTAATGGTGGAATTTTTTATTCAAAATTACATAGGGCCACCCCTGATGTATTAATATATTGAATGAAGAATAAATCATCAAAAGTAATTCACAATTGAAGAAGATATTGCATTAACCTCTCAAGCCCCTAGCATGAAACTGCGGCCATATTCCGTCAAATCCCTAGTGGTCTCATGAGGTCGCACCCACAGCACTTTAACTCATAAAAACTTATACATAGAGACTACTTTTCTATAAAGAAGTTTGGCATTATATAATCAATATGAAATTTTCTATCCTCTAGTGCAAAGAAAAAACTGTTATTTAATGTATATTTATTTATAATCTATGTTCATTTTGTATGACATTTTCGCATGAAATTGTGTTGATTTTTGGATTTTTCTAGTGTTTTGTTAGTGTTTTACTATAGTGTTTTATTATCAAATGGTAATGAAAGTTTTGTCTGAATATACTTTATCTTTTTACGTAAATAATTTCGAGTAATATATATTGAAATAATTGTGATTTTCACGCTGTCTACATTCGCTTGGTATGTTTTTTTTGTTATTTAAATACAATAAAATCTTTTTGTAATGAAGTAAAAACTGACTTTTGTTTAGACCACAGGATAGAGAATTTTGTATAGATTTTATAATGCCAAACTTCTTCATAGAAAAGTAGTCTCTAAATATAAGTTTAAGTGCTGTGGGTGGATGCATCCTATGAAGTCGCATGCGCCCGGCAAATCCTGAGCGGTCGCATGCGACTGCATAGGATTTTTATGGCCCTTGAAGGGTTAATAATGTATACAAGTGGTAAAATTAAAAATTTTGTACAACCAACTTTAATATAAATAAAATGAGAAAATCATCAATGTAGTTGAATTCAATTAAATATGCATTATTAAGGATAACTTAAAACCTACTGGTTGGATCTTGATCAAATTTAAATGGGACCACATGAGAAGCACCAGCTTTCAAATAAATAAAAACTCATCAAAATTGGTTCACCTAGAAAAAAGTTCTGAGGTAATACACATTCCATCACTAACACTATTGTTTGGGGATTGCCAGTTGTCATTCTAGTTTACCATTAAAGCTGGGTGTTCAAGGTTTCTCTGCCAGGTTGGTCACACATGTGGCAGAAGTGACAGTGCCTAGGAAAATATAATAAGATACTCTTGGCAATATAGCTTTAATCTATATGAAGTTCCCTTTTTTTCAAAGAAAGGGTGACAATAGAGGACACAGTCCACCTGATGGTAAGTGGTTGCTGACCCATGGACATCTACATCTATTCTCAATTAGGAATCAAAATGTAGATGCATTGTCACACCTGAGGACTAAGATGGAATGCTTTATTTCTGTTAAAAAGGGACTCTGGTTCTCTACACTCACCATACGAAGCACACAGCATAAAGGTACTATTTCATGCTGGTATTCTGTGAGAGTGCAGTCCTTCCCCAGTCAAGCTAACTCATTCGTACTACAACTGTACTACTAATATAGCTGCAGCATGGCTCTACCACACACAGTATCCCTCCAGAAATTGAATGCATGAAGCCAATAACTTGACTATGTTGAACCTGTAAAACATTTATAACCACAAAGCTATACTGTGATCATAACTATGATGTAAATAATTTCCACTATTGATTTATATGCAGTCTCAGACCAAACACCAGCGAATTAATAGTTGCATTAATTTTATGTAACGTTACTAAATTATAGATTTATTACACTACAAACAAAAAAGAGTCAAAACCACAGTTCATTGTAACAGACAGTTTTTTGTAGTCACTAGAATTTATTCACCGTCATATATGACTAAAAATAGTAAATTTTAAATTACCTGCAACGCTTTTTTCCGTCTTTTCAATTTATGAAGTTGCATTACTTCGTTTGGCGTTTTCCATGGTGATGTTGGTTCCATTATGTAAAAATATTAAAAATGTAAAGTAAACAAATCATTTAACGCTTATTCGATAAACCTATAATAAACTGTTTAGAGTTTTCTAATATATTTTATACAATTTTTAAATTTACCACGCATAATAAGAAAACAGAAACACTTGTAAAATGTAAACTTATGATAACCACTGTAAACAATTCGAATTCGATCAAAATTTCGATTACCTCACGCGACAGCTGTCTGTTAGTGACGACATTATAGGCTTGGAAAAAAAATATCGATACATTCTCATAAAAATATCGATTTTTATCGACAATATTTTAATCGCGTTATATCGATATTCGATATTTATTTTAGAGTATCGAACTCGTATAAATTTCGATATTTTTTTAAAATGTTGTTCTAATCGACAAAAAGCAAGAAAAGCATTCATGTGTTGTTGTCATTTTTTCCTCGTCGTCCAATAATCCAGTAATGAAATTTTAGGTCTTATCTTACTATATTGGTACCGTTTAAAAATATCAATGTATTTATTTCACTTGCCCAGCCCTACATTACATTTATAAGTCTTTTAATAGTCTTTAAGGGTCTTTCAGACACTCAGACCAGACCAGACTCTTTACACATTAAATACTAAATTTATTGAAATAATACCATATCTAATGGATTATATTAATGACCTAGAATATTAAATAATATATGTACCCATTAAAATAATATTACATTTTATATCGGTGTTCTGTCGATTTCAATTGTAATTTTTTTTATGACGTTTGTTTATTCGATAAATGTTTAATTTTTATATCGTTAAGAGTCTGAACATTGGCATAGTCAACATTTTTTCCAGGCTGGATTAAGGGATTTCGGTGCTATCATGTAATAAGGTCATCAACATCAGGGTGGTTCCCTTTTGGAGTGAGAATATTTGACAAATTTTAAGGAGGGGAAGTGAAATTGTAAGAAAAATATAAAAGTGAATGTTTCATTTTGAAATATAAATACAAAATAAAAAGTGTTCATGCGGCCTAAAAGACCACATTCGAAAACTTGAAGGCGATTTCTGCTATAATTCTACATATTTATTTATTTATTTAACAAGTACACTTACAATACACATATATGACAATCACGAAAACATACACATTTCTATAATCTCTGATATGTATATCCATAACAAGTGTACATAACATTCACAAATTGAGTCGTGCAATTTTGGGTTAATTTGGAGTACAAATATCATCCGATCAATACAATGCAAATTAGATTTATTCAAATAAATTATGTGCTTAAATAAGAAAAATCTAAAGATTAAAAAACAGGCTTAATTATTAAAATGGAATATGCTAGGTATTATACTCTCTTCAGGAGTATGTATATTTTTAATTTAATTATAAGATATATTATATTAAGGATGTAATTTATATCAGGAACTCGATGATAAATGATTTGTGAGTTTGATTTTGAATGAAATATAAGAGTCGTTAAATATATCAATGCCGGGTATGGTTTAGGTATCATATTGCACAGAATATATTATTATCAACGGCATCAATATGCTTACAGGAGCTATTTTGTGCTGTTGTCTGAAGTGCGAAACCTTAATAAACATATATTGTCATTGATATTCTTAAACACGAATAAACAAACACATAATAAACACTCACATTCTCTCCTCACACAATATGGCGTGCTGTTTAATTCTTCCACTCCTCATTATTTAAAATACTGTTTCCAGTATCTTTTCCTTACAATACGGCCGACGTATCTTGGCGAGTCCGACCTTCGCGCAGAAGGTTGCGCAATAGCTTTTTTAAGGAACAAAATGGTGGCATGAGGCGACGTACGGGGGGCGGTGGTCTAGGCTAGAGATTGACCATAAGTAAACACAATCGACCCTTTAGTCATAAAATATCGCAATCGATTAGTTTTATTTAGAAGTTATTGATTTTTGTTTATATAAGATATTAAACGAAATAGATTTACAAATATAGTGAATTTTGTTGATAATAAACAAGATTTCGACTTAAATAAAAAAAAACTAAAAACATATTATTTTCTCAGCTGAAAGACATAATGTACTTAAATATCAATTATCTATTAACGTCTTCTTGAGTAACGACTATTTGAGAAAATTTAGAACCTCCTTATAAATTGCAAATAAATATATTTTTATGTCTTAATTTTAATCGATTTGAATAAAAATCGATTAAACAACACCCTCAGGCACGCGTGTTGGACATCCCTTTCTGGTTACTTCGTAAAGCTTCGTGCTTATTCGGCAATGCTCGGTACACGGTAATATTTCTCAGTCACACGTTAGCATTGGTGTCGTGTTCGTGTCGCTATCTCTGTCTTGAGCACAGTCGGTTACAAAAGTTTTCGTTGTTATTGTTGTTTGTTTTTATTAATAGTGTTAAGTTTGTTTTGTTTGTTTTATTTGTTTTATTTGCAAGTGTCAGTTAGCACTTATATTATTCGCCAAACATGCCACCAAAACATAACAGTGTGTTAAATCGCCAGGCGAGAAAAATTATTTACGATTTAACGCAATATATGAAAAAAGAAAAAGAAGAAGGCGTAAAAGATGTCGATAAAGTTTATTTAAGAGTTGCTAACGCAACTGGTGTGTCCCAACGCACAGTACA
Organism: Parnassius apollo; assembly: GCA_907164705.1. Classification (NCBI taxonomy): domain Eukaryota; kingdom Metazoa; phylum Arthropoda; class Insecta; order Lepidoptera; family Papilionidae; genus Parnassius; species Parnassius apollo. Next base: position 10,470,953 of record CAJQZP010001037.1, read on the forward strand.
GCGGATCGCAACTGAAGGCAATATTTCGGGCTTACTTTCAGTATTCCGCACGCCTGGTAAAAAAAGGTCTAGATCAAAACCTATTACTGATATGGATAATTTTGACCAGGGAGTAGTAAAAAGATGCATACACAACTTCCACAAAACTGAAAAAGAAATGCCGACGATAAACAAATTACTAGCGAAACTCAAACGGGATATAAATTTTCAAGGTGGTAAAACGAGCTTAAAGACAATTATCAAAAACTTGGGTTTCAAGTGGCGAAAGACCGAAACCAATAGAATGGTTCTTATAGAGAAGACCGACATTCGCCTGAAAAGGATCTTGTACTTGAAGGCAATGAAAAAATACAGGGACGAAGGGCGACCAATTGTATTCACTGACGAGTCGTATGCCCACTCATCACATACAAAAGGTAAGGCGTGGTCAGATGGTTCCGCTCAAGGACTAAAGCGCCCGATATCAAAAGGTCAGCGGATAGTGATGGTACACGCTGGGTCAGAAGCAGGGTTTGTTCCGAACGCGCTACTAATGTTCAAATCTGGCAGCAAAACCGGAGACTATCATGATGACATGAATTTCAAAAATTATGAGAAATGGTTACGGACCCAACTGATTCCAAATTTGAGCCCTAACTCGGTGGTGGTTATCGATAATGCTCCGTACCACAACAAATTAATGGATCCTGCCCCTATATCTAATGACAAGAAGGCAAAAATGGAATCGTGGTTATTAGAAAAGGGTATACCATATGAAAAGGACATGCGTAAACCACAACTTTACGATCTAATAAAAGAAAAACAAAGACGTGAATAAAAAATACGTAATAGATGAAATGTTTAAACAAAACAACCACGATGTCCTTCGTTTACCCCCATATCATCCCGATTTAAACCCCATCGAGATGGTGTGGGCTGCCATTAAAGGGCACGTAGCCGCTAAAAACGTCGACTGGAACGTAACCCGGACAATGGAGCTCATACAAGAAAAAGTAAATTTAATGGGTCAGAATGAATGGAGTGCTTTATGCAGAAAAGTGCAAGAGGTCGAACATGACTATAGGAAGAGCGACCATATTATTGACGAAATGACGGATCAATTATTCATCATTAATACAGCTTCAGATTCAGAAAGTGAGTCTGAAAGTGAGAGCGACGATTACGAAGATGAACCTATGCCAAGTACCTCACATGGTACACAAGGGGCCGACGACTTTATGTTAGGAATTTCCCCCCTCAGCGACAGTGATTAAATAATAATAAGTGTAAATAAATAAAAAGTATTAAATGTAAATAATATTGTATGTGTTTGTGATAAAATCTGCCCCTATCGAAAGGTGAGGTATCAAAATTGAATCTTTAATTTATAATGTCTCCAAAGTGTTTTGATATTTTTGGTCACTGTATTAGGGAAATTTTATTTGTACATTGGTATATATAAAAAAATGACAATAACAGTTTTCTTCACGAGTGTTCATGCGCTAAACTTCGCAGAGCCTATATTCAGACTCGCCAAGATACGTCGGCCGTATTGTACTCATAATCGTCTCCTTCGATCTTCTGTCAATCTTTCTCTCTACTCCTTTGCACTCTTCTTCCTTTTTTAAAGAAATCCTTTACTGTAACTGCTGTGCGTTTTAGGAACTCTTAACTTCTCCACATTCGTCGCGCTAAATCTCTTCATTCTTTCAAAAGTCTTGTTAAATCGTATTACATAGGACGCTATTAGATCAATTATTTTTCCTTTTTCGTAATGTTTTCATTTATTATACGAGTATTATATCATATTATATACTGTTTCACTTATTTTCATTTATATGTATTTTTATATATATATATTTTTTATTTTGTACACTGCCTCTATTTTGACTATAGCTTGCATCAGTTCTCTACGCTAAGGTTGTCTGGAAGAGATCATTTTCTGAGTGATAAGACCGCTTGTTGTACATACTTTACTCTAGATTTAACTGTACTCGTTATTTTGGTGTACAATAAAGATTAAAAATTAATAAATAAATAATAAATAAACAAAGTTAAAAAAATAAAGAAAATACAGGGACACCTGAGATTTTGAGTGAGATTGAGAAGTTCTATGGGCATCTGTATACATAATCGTTGGAGCCACAAACAAGTGTGAGCAACGATTGGAGAGCGAGTCTAATCAGACACTTCTCCGATAATATTCTGGACGTCAGACTAAGCGAGATTAGAATGGCTCTCCAGTACCTTAAAAACGGCAAGTTCCCGGGCGAGGATGGAATTACAGCGTAGCTTCCGAAAATCGGTGAAAACCGGTACTTAAAGTATTTTAGATGTCCGTCCTCCATGATGGCAGTACTCCGGAGGCGTGAAGTAAAAATGCGGTAGTCTTATTATTCAAGAAAGGCGACAACGCTGTCTTGAAGAATTACAGACCCGTTTTCCCTTTGCGCCGTGTCTACGCGCTGTTTTCGAGAGTCCTTACGAATTGTCTCGCATGCAGACTCGACGACTTCCAGCCTCCCGAATAAGTCAGTTTCTGAAAAGGCTTTAGCACCATAGACTACATACACACCCTTCGGCAAATTGTACAAAAGACCGAGGAGAACAATCTGCCACTACGTCTTGCATATGCGGACTATGAGAAAGCCTTTGATTCCGTCAAAATTTGGGCGGTAATGCAGTCCCTTCGGCAGTACCAAGTTAACTATCAGTATACCGGTGTGATGAAGTGTTTGATCAGCATGGCTACGATGGCTATCCGAGTACAGAACCAGAGTACGAAACTTATCCAACCGCAGAGAAGTGTAAGTCAGGGTGACGTTGTACCCCCGAAACTCCACATCGCTGCCTTGGAAGACATTTTCAAGTTACTGAACTAGAAAGTATGGCGTGAACATCAATGGCGAGTATCATGTATTTGCGGCATTGATGCTCATACCGTTTATGTTCACACCTTCAATTAGCTGACGATATAGTCCACATAGCAAGACCGCTGGAGGACCTAAGTACTATGCTCAATGACCTCAATAGTGTCTCCCAACGGATAGGCCTTATGATGAACATGGACAAAACCAAGATTATGTGTAACGTCCATGTCACACCTATGCCGGTAATGTTGGGAGCACTAAGATTGAAGTTGTTGACGAGTATGTTTGCCTAGAACAAACACCTAGGCTGCACTAAAAATATCGGAAATGGAATATTTACACTGTTCCTGTCATATTAAAATATTTTTAATTGAAAACTCCTTGGTTTTAAAAATCGAATACCATTTATTTATTTAAAAAAAGATTCTAGGTCTTATCACAAGGTTTTGTCAAACTTGTTAGTCGTTGAGAAAATGGAATTGACTCGAGAAAATTCAAGAGCGATGATTTATTATGACTTTCGAAGTGGTTTGACACAAAACAGTGTGTTGACCGGATGATTTCTGCATTTGGTGATGAAGCTCCATCCAAAACCACGATTTATCGCTGGTTTGCTGAATTTCAACGTGGACGTGTCAAGCTCAGTGATGATCCCCGTCAAGGTCGTCCAAAAACTGCAGTTACCCAAGAAAACGTTGATGCTGTGCGTAAGCTGATTGAGGGAGATCGACATGTGACATACCGCGAAATTCAGGCAACTTTAGAATTGGCATGAGTCAAATACAAATAATCTTGCATGAACAATTAGGTGTAAAAAGTTGTTTTCCCGATGGATACCGCGTTCGCTCTGTGAAGAGCAAAAAGCGGCTCACGTTACTTGGTGCGTCAGAACTCTCGAAAGATTCCACGCAGGATCCTCAAATGCTGTATACAACATCGTATCAGGTGACGAATCCGGGATATACGCGTACGAACCCGAAACAAAAAACCAGTCACGAGTTTGGGTGTTCGAAAATGAGTTAAAGCCAACAAAAATTGTTCGTTCACGGAGTGTTGCAAAAAAAAATGGTGGCCACGTTTGTCTCCACAACCGGCCATGTTACTACTATTCCTCTTGAGGGACAAAGAAAGGTTAATGTAGAATGGTACGCTAGCATTTGTTTGCCACAGGTCGTTTCTGAACTCCGTAAAGAGAACTGCAACCGCCGCATCATCCTCCATCACGACAATGCGAGTTCTCACACCGCACACAGAACAAAAGAGTTTTTAGAGCAAGAGAACATAGAATTATTAGACCATCCACCGTACAGCCCCGATCTAAGCCCTAATGATTTCTATATTTTCCCTAAAATAAAGAATAAATTGCGTGGACAGAGATTTTCATCACCTGAAGAAGCTGTGGACGCCTACAAAACGGCCATTTTGGAGACCCCAACTTCCGAATGGAATGGCTGCTTCAATGATTGGTTCCATCGTATGGAAAAATGTGTCAAATTTCGCGGAGAACACTTAGAAAAGCAATAAATACATTTTTAAATGGTAATGTTGTGTCAATTCCTTGATTCCCGAAAATTACAGTCCGACCAGGTAAATCTAACTTCCACCGAGGAGTCAATCGATGGATTTAACTCGGCTGGGCAGCGTTTGGTTTACATCCAAATAAAGGTCGTCCAGTATCCGGGTGTTTGTGAAGCGCTCCCGAAATTGAAGACAGACAGTACTAACGATATCTTTGATGATGGGACAAAAATAAAAAAGATCCCGTTCAAAAAATATATTTTTTTTACAACGTTTAATTAGCTTTATTCACGCTCTATCATGTTGTACATGCATGTGGTACAGCTAAATTTTGAAATTTTTACCAAAAAAATTATGAAAATACTTAAACATAAAACTAGCAGTGAAACTTCAAATACCTAACATCAGCTGATAGGGTCAATACACGCGCGACGCCAAATACGCGCAGCACATGAGTAATTTATCTACTCAAGAGCGCGCGGCTCGCGGTCCGCGATCGTACCAATACCTAATAATTTACAACACTTGCCTAAATACCTAACTTATTTATTTAACCTACTATTTGCCACTGTGCTAGTCTCCACCTAGACACTTTAATTCGAATTCACAGGTTAAATAAACCAAATAGCTTGACCGATTCCCCGCTAATGAAAAATTTACTTAAATGAAATTTTAACAAGGTCTATCCTTGTCATGTTTTTTTCCATCGTGTAGTGTTCGTTATTCTGATGTATTCAGTTATGTACCTATTCAGTCAAATCAGTACAAGTTATTAAAAAAATTAGGTATGAAACCGCTTACCGATCTTTCCTCCGTGGCCTTACGAGATGCGGCTCAAATTGGTCTAATAAACAACGGCGGAAAACTCGCTAGCGGTCGCGATTACCAGGAAATAAAGCTTGCACTTTGAGCACTTTGTATGGATGCATTCGGTTACGCTTTAACACTTTGGTGAACTTTCCAGTATGACACTTGTTCTATCCCGACGCCTTAACAGTTTAGCGATACTTCGTGTACCTTGGTTCGGATTTCGGCGAACGACATCTAAAATGCGCTCTTCAGAGTGAACAGCCTTGACTTGACTTCCACCTCCTGCCCTTACCAAAGCTATAGGCCGATTTTCCAACACTCGCTGAAATGCTGCGTTTATCAGATGAGAGTCAGCGGTTGGATATTTCTCTCGGTAAATTCGTAATGCACCCGAACAATTCCCGCGAGCTTCTCCAAGGTATATTAACATGTTGCCGTATTCACGAGCACTATAAACGTACGTGTTAGGTACTATTAAAACAAAACAAGAAACACAAAACGTAACTACAAATAATAACAACAAGAATTTAATAAACAAAACGACTGAACTGTCACTCACGCGTACGTCAACACGGAGCTATCTCTAAAACTAAAATTAACCTTTTGAACGCCATAGTCGCCTATACTTGACCAGCACCTGTGGGCCCTGAGCGCCAACGACGTCTATAGTTGACAAAAAACCCAGCCCACAAAAATATGAAATAATAAAAAATGTGAGTATAAAAAACAAGTCTCCCAGAGCCACAGGTACTAAGAAACATTGAACTAAAAAAAATGGATTTTTATCTAAGCAAATACTATGTCCAGTACGCCAAAGTCGTCTATGGTTGACCGCTGGTGTCGAACGCGGTATGCATAGATTTTTTGAACAATATCCAAAATTCAGCTCAAACGAGTTATTTTTTTGTATTATTATTGATATTTGAATAAAACAAAAGGTTAGAAACTAAAAACTATAATTAGCTACATGAATAAAAAAATGTTATCACATCATCTTCGCATAATAAATCTAATATCTCAAATCTGGCGCATCCTTAATGCTTCATCTAAAATCAGTTCACTGGTTGCCGTGGTCAAGGATAGACGACACCCTGATGACGTCATAAGTGATTAGCTGGAAAATCGGTGCAGTGCAACATGAACGATTCCTCAGAATTCATTCGCTTTAGTGAATAGTTAAGTACCTTTTTTATTTTAATACTATAAAATTACAAATAAATGTGTTTTTTCTACTAAAGATATGAAGAGCAATTTTTAACTTTGTTATGTGTGATTTTATTTCTCAATCTCAAAATCATCTGGCAGCATCAGCATTCTCTAGTATATATACAGTAATCTATGATCAGCATCATATCCATGAAGGTTAGAGAA